>CM030174.1:6461313-6533813 GCA_017639675.1 Aplochiton taeniatus | reverse complement strand
AGAGAGAGAGAGAGAGAGAGAGAGAGAGAGAGAGAGAGTATAAAAAAGGGGAATGAGAGGGGGGAGATAGCATTCTGTGGGTGTGGGGTAGCTTTGTTTTCCTCAAGGTCAGTGGACCAGCTTGACAAATAACCCTGATACGACACCCAGTAATATACACACTAGCCAGATAACACACACTCACCAAAAATAGCACAGACACACACACACAAACACATTCACGCACGCACGCGCGCGCGCGCACGCACGCACGCACACACACACACACACACACACACACACACACACACACACACACACACACACACACACACACACACACACACACACACACACACAGCCAGATGGGGCAGTCTTGTTTACAATTCTAAAACTGAGCATGATGCAGTCGACTTATGCGCATGTGCACAGACATTTTTTATGGTGTTCAAAATTTGAATGCAGTTCACATTTATACAAGCGCAAGGGCAGGTTTAAGAGGCCGTCGTTAAAGCGTTGCCTGCACCCCAGATACATCCTAGCAAACACAATCACAAACCACCATCATCTTCACTCTACGTGATGCCCTTGTATCTGGGGAAACTGGAGATTGTGGCCAAGGTAAAAACGAAGATAAGATGACAAGGTTTATATTGCTAAGGGCCGGTTTCGCACAGGCAGAGCGCTAGAAGAATCCCCAGTGAGTCACTAGAGGATAATATGTGAACAAAGATTAAGGTCTTGATCCGCTGTCGGGGGAAAGGGAGACAGAGAAAGGCGGAAAAGGGTGAGCTGTTGGAATGAGAATTAACCTGAATATAATCAATGATCCCATCCCGAAGCCTGAAAGCAATTCACATCTGAATGAAATCAATTAGTTGGATCGGCTCCAGTATGGGGATTGCATTGTTTACCAAATTAAACCTGTATATTTGCATAGACATTGGATCAATGTCTCTGGGGAGGACAATCAACAATGTAAAAAAATGAATCAATATAAAAATAGCATGGTTTAATAACTGTTGGTGAAATGACACCACACAGCTTACACAACTGTATGTCCTGCAGCATATATTTAGCACCGTGAGGACAACATCTTAAACCTTAAAGATTGTTTAGAGATTATTCATGTTACCTTCCACCAGACAGGATAGTCTGTGGAGGCTAGATACCCCCAAGCTAGATATTGTGGCCGAGCAGCAGAACCCAACACCAATCTGGCTCCATCTAGTGAAATAATTCATAAATACCATTGTACTGGAAAAACACAACATTAAACTATAGTCAAATGCAATCTGGACTGTAAATGTGACGTTTGAGAAGCGTCCTTGACTTCTTGTGAAAGACCCCAAAATGCTATAATTTTTTTTCCCTTCCCCATTCCCATTCATTTTACCCACCCTAACCACCCACCTCTCTTTAATAACATCAACCCAGAATGACAACCAGTTGGACCCGGATGAGCTGGACCTGGAGCCTCTGGACAAGCCCCTCCACCTACCCAGCTCCCACATGCTGAGGACCAGCCCCTCCGTCCTTGCCCCTAGCCTTGGAGGAGTGGGGGTTGGAGGCGTTGGTGCCTTGGTGGGCGGCCGCGGCGCCAGGCCCTCGAACAGAGACGCCCCTGGCCTCCTGCACACAGTCCTAAGCAACAGCCAGGAGCTGGACAGCGGCGTGGGCCGCACGGACGAGAGCACGCGCTACGAGGAGTCGTCGGAGCACGACCTCCTGGGGGACGACCACACCAGCGCCTCCACCACCAACGCCACCAACACGCCCGGCAGCATGCGCAAGTTCCTCTCGGGCCGCGGCGACACGCCGCCTCTGCTCCACTCGCGGGACCTCCACTTCAGCACCGACTCCCTGCTGGGGCTGGAGTGCGTGGCTGGCCTTGAGATGGCGGAGAGGGGCGAGCGGAGCCACCAGCCGGACCCGGCCATGATGATGATGATAGTGCCGGGCCTCACCGAGGAAGAGTGCGAGAGGTACAGGGAGCTGCTGGAGATCAAGTGCTACTATGAAAAGAACAGCCATGCCCTGTCGCTGCTGGGAGGTCAGGCACCAGCTGGAGGAGAGGACCAACCAGGAGGAGGAGCGGAGGTTCCCCTGGACGTGAACAGGAACGAGAGCCTGATGCAGCACGAGATGGCCCTGCTGGAGGAGGAACTGCGCCACCTGGAGTTCAAGTGCCGCAACATCCTGAGGGCCCAGAAGATGCAGCAGCTGAGGGAGCGCTGCCTGAAGGCCTGGCCCCTGGAGGAGGAGGACAGCGAGGCTACGGTCGGAGCCGTGGCTGGCCGTCTGGGTGGAGCTCCAGCTGCCTCGTTGGTTACCGAAGAGTCTTGCCACCACGAGCTGTCGGACATCAACGAACTCCCGGAGAGGGAGCGGTCGGACAAGGACAGCACCAGCGCCTACAACACGGGAGGGGAGAGCTGTCGGAGCACGCCGCTGGTCAGCGAGCAGTACCCCTCGCCGTCCTCGCACGCTCACAGCCTGGATGGGGGCGAGGCTCTGTCCTTATTCCCCCTGCAGCCCAGGACGCCCAGCAGGCACAGGGAGAGGAATGGCCGGGGGGAGAGGGGGGAGAGGGGACAGGCTAACCTCAACCAGCCCTACTCTCCAAACACCCACCGTAGAGGAGCGGAGGCCAAGACCTCCAGCCCTGGAGGGCCCAAGTTCAGGTCTCTGACCCGGGACGGAATGTCCTCCAGGAGGGGCTCAGATGCAGGGGTGCGACGGAGCACCAAGGCCAACGGGACACTGGAAAGGACAGGGGGACGCAGCGCAGAAAACAGCCCCTACTTATCCCGCCGCCAGGCAGGCACCAAAATCCCCCAGCGCTACCAGAGCTGCATGCAGCTGAGGTCTCCCTCCACAACCGAGGGGCTAGGGCTCAAGGACATACCCAACGAGGGCGACCTGGGGACGGGGGGAGACGACAGCCCCATGAGCCTGGGGAGCACCTGTAAGGACATCCCGCAGGGCTCCACTGCTGGCCCTGCCCCAGCCCCAGCCCCAGCCCCAGCCCCAGCCCCCTTACCCAGGCCTCCTCTCCTGCCGGCCTCCCCCCGCATGGAGTGGAAGGTTAAAGTCCGCAGCGACGGCTCGCGATACGTGGCCAAGCGGCCCGTGCGGGACCGCCTCTTGAAAGCGCGGGCCATGAAGATCCGCGAGGAGCGCAGCGGCATGACCACGGACGACGACGCCGTGAGCGAGATGAAGATGGGCCGCTACTGGAGCAAGGAGGAGAGGAAGCAGCAGCTGCTGCGGGCGCGGGAGCAGCGCCGGCGCCGCGAGTTCATGGTGCAGAGCCGGCTGGACTTCCTGAGGGGGCAGGACAGGGAGCAGGTCAGTGCCGACGGTGGCCAGCAGGGGGAGCTGCAGCCGCAGCCGGAAGGGGGGCCGGCCACCATCCTGGAGCTGTGCCACCGGAGGAGCATGAAGAAACGCAGCCGCAGGATCCTGGACAACTGGATCACTATTCAGGAGCTGCTGGCGCATGGCACCCACTCGGCGGATGGGAAGAAGGTGTACAACCCTCTGCTGTCTGTCACTACTGTGTAAGAGAGAAGGTGGCCAGATAGAATAATTTATGAGAGGCGGAGGGAGGGAGGGAGCTTATTATCAGCTATTAAGTAAAAAAAAAAATGTTATGAGTCAGAGAGTTATCCAGTGGAAGCGTAGCGGAGATTATCATTTTGAATTAATCAGTTGTTGAAGGGAAGCACATTCACAGGGCAGTGTGGAGACTAGAGGGAGAGATGCAACACCATCTGTGATCTGTCACTGCACATAGAGGAGAAGTACTAGGTGTGAGGAGACAACACCACCTGCTGCTGCTTAGTCATCGCAGCACGAAAAAGGAGAAGATGAGAAAGAGGGGAAGATAGAATGGAGCAGTACAGATTGAGGAGTAAAAACTTAAAAACTTAAAAGATAAGAATACAATGTATACTAGGGAGGTAAACAGACAATAAAAGTGGGTTAAGAAACGTATCATATAATCAGCTATAGTGCAGTGTCTGACTGTAAACATTGTGTGCCATAACTTCGACCCCAAAGGTCTGCTTTGCCAACTGTTGAACCATGTACAAAAACTGCAGGATATAAATGCCAGTTTGATACGCTTAATGTGTTTCAATCAACGAGCTATACCTTTCTTAATGTGAAGTTTGATACAACTACGGTTTTACTGAGCACACAAGAGAAAAAGGTGACAACTCAACAGCAAAAGAATTTAACCGAGGAAGACAAAGTGGGTGGATATTTTTGCCAGTTAGGCACATGGTGTTTATACAATCTCGAGATGGAGGCTGAATTGGAGAAAAAGTGATAAGCAGTGTAAGCACATTCATCTGAAGCACAGAAAACTGAATTAGATATCTGGGATGTATTCAATAAGACAGAGAATTTAAACAGGATGAACTTTTTACTATCAAAGATTGTCCAACAAAATATTTCTATCTTAACTTTTTGTAATGCTGTGCTTTCCTGAAAACACCTTAGGTTACTTTCTAGTGGATTCCATTCAACTTCTTCCTAAGATGGGCGTTTTTTTATGTTATGTTACATGTGTTCATATGAATAAACAATCTTAGGGGCTGAAGTAAGTTATCTGAAAATCAAAGACGTGCATGTTTGCTGTGAGTGTTCAATTTGTCATATACTTAAAAATAAGCCTTAGTCAGAATATGTGAAATTGTGGAAGTGACAATGTATTTTTTACGCTTAGCCTAGAAACAATGTAAACTTGTTAGGTCAATATTGTCTGTGATGTCTATTGTTTTACAGCGGTAAGCTTTTTTTAAATAAATAGAACTGTTCATGAAAAAGATTTTGTTCCTAAAATATCTCTGGCTTTTTATTTGATTATTTACCACGACCAGAAAAGACACACCAGTCCAAAATTCCTAAAACAATTCTAAACCTTTATTTTCTAACAAGAGTGAAAAGAAACAAAAGGCAACATTGAAATGAAAATTTTATACACAAACTCACGACAACTGAGTGTCTGCAATATCAATACCAATAATAATAATAATATAATAATAACTATCATTTGAACCCAGAGGAGACAAAATAAAATATGATAAGAGTTACAGTGAAGTGTTACTTTAGTTTTGGAGCGAGACAGTGGAGGGTCAGACTGAGAAAGGACTTAATAAAACAAGGAGTCAAGAGAAGGGGGAATAAAATACATGTAACGAAAGCGACACAAAAGGCAGGAGAGAGAGAGAGAGAGAGAGAGAGAGAGAGAGAGAGAGAGAGAGAGAGAGAGAGAAATAGATAGATAGAAACAGATATACCTATTTTGGGAAAGTAGCACCTAAAACATCAATGCCTGTTTTTCACATTTCCCAAAATATTTTATAGGTCTTATTTTTGAAAATGCATGTCCCCTCCAGTAGCCTCAACAAAAACACAATTCAGTACAAAAGAAAAAATACCACGGTGCTTTTATTTGCCTAAGAACGGCGGTCATCAAACCTTTTGTCACACCTACGGCTGTAGGACCCATGCCCGAAAAAAAAACAAAAAAGAAAACTGTCTAAATAAACCAAACATTAATCCTACGTTCCTTGAGTGGCTGAGCTGAAATTAACTGCAGCGCCCTGGGTAGAGCATTTAATACAGTTCGGAAAAAACATAGCTTACTGACTGACCTTTAGAGATTCCTGCACCTCTAATTAAGACCAAGAGACCAACGTTGGCCCCACACACTGCATACACATTCATCAAAGGGATTGGGAGGAGGGGAAGAGAGGAGGGGAAGAGAGGAGGGGAAAGAGCGAATGAAAAGAAGGTGGACCGACTGGATGAGTTGGTGCGATGGGAAAAAAGGTTGCGGAGAGGAGACGAAAAAGGAGTGTAGATTGAAGGGGCTCAATACTAGCATCACTGTGTTAGTGTTTGAATGGTGAAGTGTAAGAGAGAGAGAGGGGGGGGGGGGGAGGGGGAGTGTGATACAAGGGAACACCATCTTTCTGCATCTGGACGCGGTCTTCTGGCACAGACTGATGCGGTGTCCATTCCTCATCCCTTATCCCAGGATCTAAAGACAAAGTAAGACCAGCATTAAAAAAAACACAACGTAGGGGTTTTTATGTTGACCATGAAACGACCTATACTCTATCTATAACACATCCATTAAATTCCGATGAACTACATGATTAATTAACCAGATCATTTTTTACCTCGGGTCAATGAGACCCACATATATGAAGCAAATATTTTTGTAGATCCTTAACTAAGATTAAATGGCAGAACAGAGCAGGGAGGGTAGACTTTCACCTCGGGATGGGTCGGGATGGGTAGGTGAGGGGCGGGGCTGTGGCTGAACGTCCGGTTCTTCTTGGACTCGGAAACGTCCTGGGACGGGGGGCCGCCCTCGGAGCCCTGGTGGCCCCTCTGGCTCTTCCTCTTCCTTTTGGAGTCCTTGGCTCGACCCCCGCGCCCGGCTCCCTTCTGCTCTTGGAGCTCGATCTGGGAAAGGGACGAGACCAGAGCGAGGTCACTGGTTAGCGAACAGCTGCGCTGGCAGGAATCAACCTACATCTGCCAGGCTGTGTCATCCGTCATTCATCTAGAGAGCAAGCTCCACTGGCATTTCAAGTGGCCACGTCGATCCATGGTAACAGTTATTCTAACACAACCTGACAAGGCCTACCCGGCCATCTAGATTTGCGGTCTAGTTACAGACCCCTTGAAATAACCACGCAACCCATCCAGCCCCCACGCAGGACACCGGTTGGTCCTTGGGCGCGTCCTCACCTGTATGAGCGTGTGCAGGGTGGCCGTGGGCGGCGTGGAGGCAGCCTGCAGGACCCGGTGGATGGTTTGGGTCTGGTCCAGGGACACCTCTAGCAGGTCCCCCTCCAGCTGCAGCTCCTCCAGCTGGCTCTTGGTGGCTGGGGAGAGCTCCACCACTGGGCCACGCAGCGACGACAGCAGGGGCAGCAGGGAGCCCACACCTGGAAGGCAGGGATGGACAGATTACAGCCCTGAGGCTTGTGTGACAACACCACCTAGACTGACTGACTCGCTGAGCTAAGTTAGTAGACGTTCAAGTGTGACAGGTCTCGCAATATTTGAATCTGTTATGCGGTAATGCTACACCAACCCCAAGATGTAGCCTGTGAATGGCTGTTTAATAGCGTTCAGTAGTGTTTACAATCACAGTATCGTTCAAACACTTAATGGATTAGTTAGGATTGATATAAAATTACAAAAACACAGCATCACATGACATGACTTACCAGTAACATTAGTTTTCTTGCCTACTCCGTTTTCACAGCTAGCCTGGGGGCAAACAAGCGTAAAAAACAAATTGTTGTAAACAACTTACCTACAAACTAGGTCAGAGCTATTCAAAGCCAGACCGAGGCATGCACCTATTCCCAAAACAAGCAAAGAGGAATCCGAGCATTTACCCGCTGAGTGCCGTTCATCTCTAAACCGTTCTTCTTCGGCGAGTTCTCGTCCGTCAGGTCGATGACGTCCTCCGAATCCGACAACACAATCACAGAGTTCCCTTTCTTCTTCTTCTTCATCTTCTTTTCCTCCTCCTCCTCCTCCTCCTCCCCCTCCTCTCCCTCCTCCTCCGTGTCCTTCTCCGCCCCCTGCTCTTCCGCCGCCTCCTTCTTCACCTCCTTCTCCGCCTCCTCCCTGTGGGGGCTGTCCTTGAGCTGCTGCAGTCTGTTGAGCGCCCCCTGCAGCTCCGGCGCGTCCAGTGCTTCCTTGGCCCGGCCCTGCCAGTTGATGGCCCTCTCTGTGAGACACTGCAGAGCCTCGCCCTCGGGCAGGCGCACCGGCAGCCGCTGCAGCGCCACCAGCAGTGCCAGGATGGTCTCTAGGCGGGGGCGCCGCGACCGCTGGCACCGGGGGCACAGAAAGCGCGAGTCCCAGTCCCACCAGCAGAGGGGGTTGGTGGGGGTCTGTGTCTCCGAGGAAGAGGAGGAGGAGGAGTCGAAGGTCAGGAGGGAGGGGAATGCAACACACCCACCGTGGAACCAGTCTTTACACAGGTGGCAGCGGAGCTGAGGAGGGCGCGGCTGAGCGCCGCAGACGCAAACGGTGGGGGGAGGGTTACGGGTACCGTTCTCCTTCACAGAGTTCTGGTTGGGAGCGTCGAGCTCCATGGCCTCCTCCCACCGCCCGTTCTCCTTGTCCTCCCGGTCCGGTAGCGTGGGGGCCGTGCCCACCTTGGACAGGTTGACCTTTTGGAGCCGCAGCAGGGCCTCCTTTTCCCTGTGCTCTCCTTCCTTGAAGGCCGACACCTAGGGGAGAGACAACAGTAACAGATCAAAGCACACAAACACCACACCCCACGAACAGGTTAAAAAAGTATATATAAAACAGGAGGAGACGTGAAACTTTGAAGTAAAAACGTGAACTCACAATGGCTCCCGGGTCCCTCAGGTCATGGGCAGAGAGGCCCAGAGTGTTGGTGTCCGAGTCGTCGTCTAGCGGGTCCGCCTTGTCGCCTCTCTCCTTTCGCTTCTCCGCGCAGGGACACAACACCTGCACCACAAGGCCTGGGTTAACCACACAGCTGAGAAAATACACACGCCACACCGACCACAAAGTCCCTGTGAAACATTTCACATTTTGGTATAACCTTCGTTTAAAGAAGTCTGAGGACACTGATGGTTCATCAGATCCCCGAGGTGCCAAAAAGCCCAGCCCAAGGTGCCACCCTGCTCCTCTGTGTCAACCCAAGGCCCGGCGCGCTCTCTCTCTCTCTCTCTCTCTCTCTCTCTCTCTCTCTCTCTCTCTCTCTCTCTCTCTCTCTCTCTCTCTCTCTCTCTCTCTCTCTCTCTCTCTCTCTCTCTCTCTCTCTCTCTCTCTCTCTCTCTCTCTCTCTCTCTCTCTCTCTCTCTCTCTCTCTCTCTCTCTCTCTCTCTCTCTCTCTCTCTCTCTCTCTCTCTCTCTCTCTCTCTCTCTCTCTCTCTCTCTCTCTCTCTCTCTCTCACCCCGCCCTTCACACTCACCCCGCCCTTCACACCCACTCTGCCCTTCACACCCACCCCGACCCCATCGCCCGAGCCAAGCTCCTCCCTGGTCTCTGACCTGCAGCAGGCTGTGCTGGCTGCTCTTCTTCAGGAAGGTCTTGCTGGCCTTGTCCTTCCAGGAGTGGGCGCTGGCCACCTGCAGCTCCAGCTGCCTGAGCTCCTCCATGCAGACGGGCAGGTCCCGGCCGATGGCCACCAGGCCCTCCAGGTCGTCCAGACACGGGTAGTGCTCCCCGTTCTTAACACGCAGGGGAAGGGAACGCATCGGTACGTTTGGTTATAGCTACTAGGATATTTACATATGAAACTGGTCGGCACGGTCTGCTAGCCCCCAATAACGTTTTAACTAGGCGGTGCAAGCCTTTGCTTTTACAACACAGAGCTTTTAGTCTAGCAGAGTTTCAAACTTAAACAGTGATGTTAAGGGAGGGCCATAAGTAAACACCTGCAGGACAGCAGTGGCAAGCGGCGGCGGCTTTGTTTACCTGGATCTCCTCCAGGTCCGTCACCCAGGCGCGGGCTCTGCTCAGGCAGCCCTGCAGGGACAGGATGTTGGGCAGCTTGACGGGGATTAGCTGGGCCTCGTTCACGATGGCCTCCAGCGTGGAGAGAGGATGCTTCTGCCTGCAATCGCACCGGCACCAGAGGCAATTACAATGACACATCAGACAAAGCACGCTGCCGGGTAGTGGATGCATGTTAATAGAGATTATCCTGAGAACACTTTGAATAGGAGCTAAAATATTCAAATGAAGCTTGATAGAAAATAGATGAGGATGGATCTGGTAATAGTCAGTCTAGGTTGCTTGTGAAACAACTGAATGGGGCCATGATTAGAATGCAGACTTCTCTGTGTGTGTGTGTGTGTGTGTGTGTGTGTGTGTGTGTGTGTGCGTGCGTGCGTGCGTGCGTGCGTGTGTGCGTGTGTGTGTGTCCTTTCCAGTACCGTTGCTCCAGACAGATCTGGGCCTTCTCCTCCCAGCGCTCGGCGATGGTCAGCAGCTCCTGCAGCTCCGCCATGGCTGTCTCCACCGACACGCTCTGCGCCACGTTGCAGCCCGCCTCCATCAGGTTCCGGAGGACGACCAAGGTCACCTCCCGGCCTTCGCCGCCCTCGGGCCCCAGCGTCCGCCTCACCTCGCCCAGCCAGCGGCCCTGCTCCTGCAGCCCCTTCAGGAGCTGGCACCCCGGGGCCTCCACGGGCAGACTGGCCCCTTGCTCAAGCAGGGCCTGGAGCTGCTCGGCGAGAGGGGAGTCCCGGCGCCAGTCCCGGTCCCCCGCCAGAGCCTGGGCTTTGGCCTGGAACTCTTCCACTGTCCGCAGCACCACCTAGGACCACGGGAGGAGAGCGGTAAAAAATAAGAACTCTAGAAGAACTAACGGCGGTGCATAATCAAAGGAAAACTACATACGATCAGAAGAGCTGACTGAAACCTGTAACCAGTATGGAAGTCAGTAATAATGCTGTGGTTGAAAAGCTTCTCGGTAATACTCACCTGAACGGCTTCCAGCTGGCTCAGCACACAGGGCAGGTTCTGCATTCTCTCTACGAGAGTCTTCAGCTCCGCCAGCGTCATCCTCTGCTCACTAAAACACAGCAGTGTGTGTGTGTGGGGGGAGGGGGGGAGGAGAGGGTGGCGGTAAGGGTGACCTTTTCTTAGAAAGTCAAAAATATTTTGGGCCGAGTGCATGACTTTACAGCATTGCTCTCAAAGACTTCCTATTGACCTAATGTATTGCTAAGGCCTGTGCTTAAAGGGCATGAGTCCATCAGGGAGGGAAAAAAACATCTATTACCTGGTCTTGGCATCGCTGAGGAGCTCAGCGCTGGTCTTCTGGCAGTGCAGTGTGTCTTTGAGGACGGTGTTGAGTCTCTGGAGGAGCTCGTTCTCGGGAAACTTCTTCTCTGCTGCCTCCTGCTTCAGCACCTCCAGGTCCTGGATCTCTGGAAGGTCAAACAAGCAGCAAGTGTCAGTCCCGTTCCGTAGACTGGTTTGCGGGCTTTGCATGAGCTATGAAGTCGTGCATTTCCAGGTGTTGCAAACAGGGTTGTTTATTTATTTTATTTGTTTAATAATTACCTATTTTGTTTCCTTCTTCCTGCTCCAGCGCTTCTTTCACCCTGTTGGCCCAGGAGTCAAAGGACTCGGCCCGGACTTTCAGCCGATGCAACATGGCCAGCAGCTCATCCAGGGTGTATCTGTATCTGTAGAGAGCGAGAAAGGCAAGGCCGTTTTAGAGATGGCTCTAGAAGAACGCCGCCCCCCCTCGTAAACAAACGACCCAAAGGGAACAGTGGAGGTGTGGTGAACACTACCTGAGGTAAAGCTTTTCTGTGGGGCAGCTGCAGAGGTCCTGGGTGTGGTAGAGGCAGACCAGGCGCTCCGGACAGTGGGAGCAGGCCAGAGCGGACAGGAAGCAGGTGGTCTTGCACTTGTCACACTGTCGCTCGTCGTCGGGCAACAGCTCAAAAGCCTCTCTCTCTGCCTCGGTGATCCCCTGAACAACAGACCACGTGGGTTTAGGAAAACTCAAAACTTGACTGCTCTCAGGAAGAGTCAAATCGACATTCCATTGGAGCATTTTCAAATGCAATCGCTGTGCACATTACTATGGAGTTAAGGGATATTCCGATATGTCTCATAACAAATTCAAGGTACCGTCTCTAAATACAATGTCCTTATCGTCTATTTCACCTTCTCCAGCAGGCCCTTGCGTAGCTTCCTCTCCTCCTGGACGATGGTGAACATCTCTCGGTGCGTGGCCGCCGCCAGGTTCAGGTCCAGCTTCTCTGGGCAGGCGGCCATCTTACAGGTGAGCTCCTCGTGGGAGAACACGCAGTACCTACGGAGACGGCGGTAGTGCTCTATGCAGGACCGCCCCGCTGGCAGCTGATACAGACGGGGAAAAAAGAAAAGAAAGAAGGAAGGTTATTTGTTGAATTAATTCAGATAAATAAGTTTAATTCAGAAAAATGAGTTGGGTTTCATTTAGATAGATAATTGATTGAAATGGAGGACAATGGGAGCCTCACCCAGTCGGCAGTGCAGAAGTTCACAGCTTCAGCAAAGTTGTATCCCTGATTGAAGCCGCTGTGATAGGCTCTGGGGAAAGTAATGACAAACTCCCCAGCGCACTGGTTGGTTCGCACAACCTGCCAATCAGAAGCACAGTGGTCAGGAATACAACAGAACCCACCCTACTCGGAATCATTTGTCTAGGCTTCCGTGTGTTAAACGTATGCTCAGGGTTTCAGGCGGTGTGTGTGTGTGTGTGTGTGTGTGTGTGTGTGTGTGTGTGTGTGTGTGTGTGTGTGTGTGTGTGTGTGTGCGCGCGCGCGCGTCAGACATACCGGTACGCCGTGTGCCATGAGGATGTTGGGGTTCATGATGGTGACCAGCTGATGGAGCAGGTCGGGCTGGAACTCAAAGAGTTCCGGGGTCAGCTTCTTCATCACCTCCTCCAGCCGCTCTGCCGCCACGGAGGGAACGCCGTACCACGTTTTGGGCTCACCCCTGGAGGAGAAGGGGAGGGAACATGACAACATGTAGCTTTATCAGCCTATTTGTTCATCAAACTCAAGTCACATACATTAATGTGACACAATGGAGCCACGACCTGAGGAGGGAAGTGATGGGTTTCCCTGAACGTCTCAAAACACCACTTAGTGAGTCATCTACTTACTGACTCAAAGCTAGAACAACATTCTTTAGATGTACGATTGGGACAAGCATAGATACTTTTTAGAACTCCCAATAAAATACAAATCTTACAGCTGGAACGTTTCGCTGAAGTCCTACATAATACGTCCCCATGATTCGGCCAGTAAAGCACCCTCACCAGTGGAGGTAGTTAATGGAGTAACTCCAGTGGTCCTCGATGTGCCAGCAGAAGGCTGAGAAGACCATGCCCACGTAGAGCCAGGGCACCTTCATGCCCGAGATGTCGGCGTTGATGTGGCACAGCACCGACTGCTCCAGCACGGGCATCACGTTCAGGTTCCAGCCGCTTCGAGCGTAGTCCTGACGACACGAAAACAAGATCATAGGAAATGATGGCGACCATGTCACGGTAGATGGATTAAAAAGATATGACGTGTAGCTACTCTATTTTTAGCATTTGTGCCACCGACCACTATGGAGATATGCAGTTTAGAATGACCTATCTACACAATGGATCCGGGATTATGTAAATTCAAATCAAAACAAAACCCAATTGGGTAACTGTAAGGTAAAGGTCATGTATTCGGTTTGGTCTATGGCCCTCTCAGCAGATGGAGGAGTAGTAAACAGTAGTAAACTGTAACAGTAAACAGTAAAAGTGTAGTAAACTGATGCTAGTACCTCTTCCTCCGTCGTGAGGAGTCTCTTGCCGTTGTTCATGGGGAAGCCGCTGCCAAAGTCTTTGGAGTGTATGTCCGCTCCGTACTCCACAGTGACATCCTCCTCTATGCTGCTGACCAGCCGCCAAAACTCCCTCTCCACCAGCTCCGTGGGCACCATCTATACACACACACACACACACACACACACACACACACACACACACACACACACGCGCCTACCTTATTTTTGAATTTCTCAAACAATGACCGGTTATTTGAGTGAATTCGTGGATAAACAGCTAGTCTAAGGGCCACCTCATTAACTGAGCCAGGGTCAGTTTAATCCATTAAACATCTCGGCACAGTGTTTGATGCTTTGTGCTGCCCTGCACTCACATGAACGGGCATGTTGAAGTAGTCTGCTTTGAAGGCGTCTGCCATCTCTCCAAAACTCTGCAGGGAGTATTCCCTGGTAGCCTGCTCAAACCCAAAGGCTTCAGACGGCCGCTTACACTCCTGTAGAGAGAAAACACAACGGGAGGGCGGGATGAGCGCTTGAGGAGCGCAAAAACTTAAAAGGAAGGTTGAGAGAAATCCATCCTTCCTCCATACCCCCCCCCAAGACTAAGACTCAGTAATCTCCTCAAAGCCCTCTCCTACCTCAGCCACACATTTGGGGCAGCGCCAGTTGCCTTTGGGTGGGTCGGTGAGCGGCGGCAGCAGACAGAAGGTGTGGTAGTTGTCGTCGCAGCCGTCGCACAGCAGCAGCTTCTCGTCCTCGTCGCCGCGGCCGCACATCCGGCAGACGAAGGAGTCCACCTGAGCGAAGAGGGGCACAGCGGACTCGCGTCACGCGTCTGCTAAGACGTAGTACACACCCACAATTGGTTTGACGGCGACAAAAAATAAGTAAATAAATAAAAGAAACGTCTTTCCAACTCACAAACTGGGGGTTGTTGAGGTTGCGTCTCAGCCTCATGGTCATCTTGGTGCAGGGCCCGTCTCCTTCCTCGTCGCCGTGCTCCTCCTCGTTCCCCTCCCCTCCGTCTCCGGGATCTTCCTTCTTCACGTCGGCCTTCTCCGGGAGGTCCGAGGCAGGCGGTACGGAGACGGGTGCGCTCACGTCAGCCTGGCTCACCGGGACTCCTGCGGGTTCCTCTTTGACCTGGAGGTCACCGGCAGCGGCAGCGGGCGGAGCTGCGGCCGACACGTCCCGGACTGTAACAGTTTGTGGCAGCTCTTCTAGGATGGGAACGCAACACACTCGTTAGCACGCTGTGCATTCACAGCCACACGACATTACAGGCTGTGACAAGCACATAACGGACACAAATAAGGTGACTAGCACCTTACAACACATCATGAGACAATTGCTCCAGCATCTGATTAACCCAGAATGTGGGTCAAGCCGTGTTTTAACTTGATCGCGCTAACTAAACGAGCGAATTAAAGGATTATAGCAAATGTTTTCGCAGTCTCTACTTGAAGCTGCAGTAAGAACACCAGTGAAATGCTGGTAGTACTCTAGGCTTGGGGATGAGGCCCTGTCCTTATGACACCTACCTTTTTTACGGAGGCCCTTGTCCCTGGGCACCAGGCCCAGCCCCATCATCTTGGGCCCGGCCCCGTAGATCTGTAGCTTCTTCAGCTCCGGGTTCTTCTCAATGTCCTCCTCTGTTGGCTCCGGCTGAAGGACAGATGACAAAGGTAAAAATGAGAGAGGTGGGGGGGGGGGTCACGGGTTGAGGCCAACTACTATCTAGAAGCACATAGAGAGCCAAGCAAGGGGTCTAAGCCAGTGCCAGTCCACAGAATGGGTGAAGTGTACTCTAGCTTAGCACCACTAGTGGGGATGGCAGCTTAAGTGTGGACAGCGGCTGGATCTGCAAGACGTCTGCGCAACAGAATTGAAAGGTTAGGAACCCACCACCAGCACAATAGAAAAGACCCGCCAACAACAAAAACCAACACAGACGTCACTCAACCTTTTATTAGCAACATGTCATTTGATCTCATGGAGACGACTTACACTGTTAGGGTCAAAAAGACAGAATGCGCTCAAGTTTAAATTGCCTGACTACAAACTTCAGAAAAATTGCTTATTAAAATTGCTTGTGAGAAAGGCACTACAATATAACGCATGCAACACTGTTCTGCCTGCAGGTGTTAGTGACTGGACGCTTGAAGAGGCAACACAGCAAAGCACAGACTGAGCACACAGACTGCCCACAGCCAGCCAAGCAAAGTGTACATAAAAGAGAGAAGAGGACTGAGACCACACAGGCAATGGTTGTTGCATTGGATAAAAAAAAAGAACTGCTGCCAAAAGGCCACAGTGAGACAATGTAACAAGAAGTAAACACAGATTCGGTTTAAGTTGTTAAACGTTTGAGGGTGTTTCTGTTAGTTATGGCACTTAAAAGATAAGATTAGACATCCGATAAACAGTGGGAAGGCGTCTACAAGGAGAAACGGAGACCCCAAGAGCAGGGATGGGGGGGGGGGGGGGAGTGAGCGTGCGGATAGTTGCTCAAGAGAGGGAAAGAGAGAGACACAAAGGGACAGACAGTACCGCAGATCTGTGCTGAGAACCAGTGGTGAGAGGGTGGGGGGCCAGATCTTCTGGACCCTGCATGGGAAGACAATAACAGCAACAATGGACTAAGAGAAAGAGGAAGAAAGAAAGAAATAGGAAGAAATGGGATCTCTCATTTACCTTGGATTACGAGTTTGTTTGAGTCTATGTGCATTTAATTGCTTAATACTGAAGAAGCTGTTATGAGGCAGTGTCAGTACTTCCCCAACACACGCTCAATTCTAAATGACGCATACACATTTAGTCATAACTAGGCTCTCCCAAATGCATTGGTACTGCCGTTAATTAACGAGAGCAGAAAACTAAAATTTAAAAATAATTAAAAGATGCACACGTTTTGCAACAAATCCCCTTTCGATTCTTGCATTAAGTAAGGATTCTTCGGATTTAATGTTGATCCTTACACGTTCAACCAAAGCCGAGAGCAAATTAAAGATCCCAACAGACACTTAACACAAAGATAATGGGGGAGTAACATCAAATGAATTTAACGAGGTGAGAATGAAAATGATAAGGAAAAAAGATACAAATGGCAGACCATATTTGCCTGTAAGGCCAATATGTCACAAGCTTTCGAAATGTAAATAAATAGAAAATGCTGTAGTTGGAATGACACTAAACACTTGAGTGAGCACAGCCTTAGTGTGAGAACTGGAGAATGTGAAGAGAAGGAAATTGGGAGCCAAAGAAACTGAAGCGCGGGGCAGGAGTAGCACACAGCGGCAGCATGGAGAGGCAGAGTGAGCATGCTTGGACTAAGAGCACCATCAGGCCCCCCACCCTTGTCACTCTCTCAGGTTCTTAAACTGAAATAAAAGCTGAAACTCATGGATTTATTTCATCAAGACATTGAATTTGACCGAGAGTTAAGACAGAAAAATGAGCATAATAAGCATAAATTATATTTATACTAGCTTGAGTGATGAAATGAGTGAAAATATCCTATAAGAGGGTAGACTAGAGTGCCCGTATCACACTTGTGTGAACAAATTGTCAGTGTTATCTATGAACGTTATAGATTTCTGAGTCCACACAACACACACACACACACACAGACACACACAGACACACACAGACACTGATTAACTTTCAATTAGTATTCGTAGACTGTATGACTCATGCTGTACCACAACAGCAGGTGCAGAGTTATTATTATAGAGAATTATGACCGGAATAGCACAGTTTCACTTCAAGTTACCGACAATGATGACAGACTAAATAAAACCTTAAAAGGTGCAAGACTGATCCACAGCAAACATGAGATTTGTCCTACTTCTGTAAAGATTAACGGACACTGTGACAATACATTGTTTGGGTAAACAAGGCTAGTTGTAGTACCAGAGTAAAACACAAGATTGATTTGTTTTAAACTGTGTTGACACTTAAGTGGGCAGAGGTCAAGTCAGATTGGTTCATGGGCCCTGCCACTCACATCAGGATGGAGGCGATTGGCTCTGCGGCCGTAACTGCTCATTTTGGAGGGCTGGACCGACTGGCGTAGCGGAATGGAGTGGGGCTTGTACTCTTTATCCACCTCCTCGCCATCGTAGAGCTTTGGCTTGCACTGATAGAAGAAAAGGAAGCAGGGCGGGGAGAGAGAGAGAGAAAAGGGGATTAATTGTTGATATCAGCAAGGAGTTGGCAGATGACTTTACTTCAGATCATAGCAGCAGGAGAGAAGGGTGAGTGAGGGAAGAGTTACCGTTAGGCTAGCACCAGACTGGGACATTTCAAAGGGGTAGACGATCCTCTCGTAGTGCGAGCGCAGGAGTGAGCCCAGGTTCTTGCCTGTGGGGTAACCCAGCTTTTGGGCCACGCGCGCCCAGCGCCGCTCCTTACACACTATGTCGAATCCCCCTTCTTCGGTCACAATCTGGAACAAAGAGGCAGACCATTCATCAGTTAGGGTGGACATGAAAGGCAGGGTTTGAAACCCTCACATTTACCAGTAAGGAACGGAGAGTTGTTGTAACAAATGGGGCATTTCACACTACCTTAGACAGACTGAAGAGGTCAAGGATGCGGCGTTCAATATTGGGGATCTTAAGGGAAGATCCCTGGATCTCCCAAAACTTGGCAATGCGGTCCAAGTAGTTCAGTTTCACCCGTGTCTCCGCCTGGAGAAGCAAGTGATGGGCAGAACATGGTTAAAAACGTCTGAACCAATCACTGCTCCAATGTCTTGTCAATAGTCCTAGGCTACAAAAAAAGGCAGACCTCAAGCTCATTGAGTCTCTGTATGCGGGGTGTGAAGCGGAAGCTGTCCAACTCCACGGAGAACGGTGGTTGCCATTCCTGTTTGCACATTGAAATACAGTTACAGCCAATTCATGTGCATTTGGATAAAAATTAACAAAAGACTTAAATGTAGTCATAATATATCTGAGAAAGCCTTTACAGCAGGCGGGCGAATCTTGCATATTCCAGACTTCTCTGCGATTGGACGGATCTTAGCGATGTAGCCCATGGGATCCTGAAACTCTTCCCATGACGGCTCGAACACTGGGCACTCCGGTGGAGGCACAAAGTCTTCCCCTTCCATCTCCCTGGCAACAAGAAAGACAAGACGTATACATTAAAAACAGACATTGAATGGCGAATTGACAGTGGCATCCTAGGCTAAATGGGTCCACGAGTAAATATTTTCACATTGTAGATAACGGGACAATAGCAAAGCCTACAAACCCTTAAGTTTAATTTAAAAGTAAAGCTTTCTTAAGAAGACAGGGATAACAACCACAAGGCTGTTATTCTTCACTAAATTGTGGATGACTTAAGCATATCGCTATGGGGAAAAATGTAAATCCCTTTCGTTGAATAAAAGAAGAAACGCCTGGAATGCTGTTCTCAGCAATAGAATTAGGCCTACCCAATATCCTATGGTATTGCTTAGGTCTAAGGCTTTGAGGGGTCAAAAGGTTTGCATTGTGCAGCCATTTACTTGAAATGCACTTGACTAGTTGACTTCCTTCCCCGCTCCGAAGGAAATATAACTTATTGGTACCAAAACAAAGGCAACTGCAGTCTCAAAGCTGAGCCAAAACAACTCAAATGTCCAGAATTGAATTGAACACACATTGGGGGAGGAGTTCATGCTGCCAGTAACTGGTCTGGTTTAGATCCCCTCCCCCAACATCCTCAGAGAAAACAAATAAGCCAAATATATGGATAAACAAATAGTCTTAAAGCAGATACTAAAATAAGCTTGGGAAAACAATGTCCACTAGCAGGTCTGCTAGCTAATTAAAGTAGTTCCTAAACAAAGGACTAAGTGTAGATGTAAACTAAAGAAGGGCAATGTAGAAATTGCTGTTGTACAATGGATAATCCACATAAATAGACTACAACCCAAAGATCCCCCAAATGATTATGGTTTAAGACGCATAGCCTAACTTAAAATTAGGTCCCGATACGACATGGACAACAGGCCAGCACAGATAGGCCTACCTTTGATTTCATTAAGGCCTAATAAACAAAGGCATGAACGCTATCAATTCTGACAACCAACAATTCACCAAATAATGTGTGAAAAGTGCATCACCATCACCAGTCACACACAACAGCGATACGTTACTTAGATTATGCATATTGCTCACTAACTAACGTTGGATAACAAACTAAGTGAATACAAAAATAGCTATCTAAACTGAAAGCCGTCCGAGCCAGCAAATTCAATTGTGACAATTTACAGATTGCTACTTAGCAGGCTACCGAAGTTAGCTGATATGATAACCTAATTGCTGAACAAAAATTTGACGTTGTTAACTTACTTCAATGAACCACTATCATAGGTATAACTACCAAGTAAACATGCAATGATGGGCACCACAGTGAATTCGGCAAGCAAATCTGAAATGTTAAGTCAATGTAGTCACAGTAAGCTAATATTAAATTAGATATATCTGATAAAGACTAACGCTATCCTGTTATGTTCTTCCCGTTCAGGTGTCTTGAAATCTCATGGGGCTCTATTGTTCTGCTCTGGGTCACGTAGCTACAGGGTGGCAGGAGCAAGCGTTGCGGCCTCCATATCTTCAGTCCACCCCAGCACGTCTGCTCCAGGACTTTAGCTATTTCAGCTGGCTTTTAACATTAGCAAAACACCCTTCGACCTTTCCCTCGTTTGACAAAAAGAAATACGGCCATGAAGCTGCTAGGCATCTTATGTTTCAAGCACTCTATACTTTAGGAATGGCTCGAAAACACTTCCTTGTTCTGTGTTTGTTATTGGTGTGGTGCTAGCTGACAAGCTTACGGTAACCCGCATAGCTACCAAGCTAATAGCTTTAACTATCCTTAGCTAGCAGGCTAACAACAGCTTGTTTGGTCCAGTTAAGTCTTAGCTTAGCTAGCTAGCTGTCCCTGTTCACTAGTCGCATTCTACCAAGACTCGTTTTCTTTCAAGACAAACGTGTAGAAAATGTACTTAGGAGGCGTAATTACAAACAAATGGCCTCTTACTTGATAAATTCTTCTCCCAATCAATCAATTAGTAACCAACATCATCGGTATCCTCGGATCATTCTGGCTGTCTCTTCAAGCAAGACGCCATCTTAGTTTTCTCAGCCAAACCAGGAGGCAGGCACCACAGTATACTATGTCTATGGCAGGCACTACATCATACCTCAAATCTCGAGGCGCTTACCGTCAATTTCATAACTAGCCAGTTTAAAACCCCAGGACGATATGGGTTGGCGGATGTTAACTCATTATCTTAAAACGTGTTATTGACATAAGCAGTAACTGTTATTTACATCAGTCAGTAACAGTATTCTACAGACTCGTTGAAATGTTATCAGGTGTAACCGTGTTACGCAATGCAAGCTATAATTGATGGATTTTTAAAGAAATGGATACTTTTCAGGTTACATTAACCTAAACTAGCTCATGCAAAGTGGAGTCAGCAAGCAGCTTAAAGACTATTGCAAGAAAAATTAGAACTGTCAACTTTCCACCAAGAAATATAAACACCGTAAACTGCATAATGTTAGATACGCAAAAAATACAACGTCATTGTTTACGCAGCCTTTAACTAGGCCTAAATGCGTTTAAAATATTCCACACACAAAAAAACACTCATTTTCACTGCAAGGACACTTTTTTATTAATCAGAAGCAATAAATATATTCACATTTCATTTCTCTATTCTTTCATTACACCTTAATACATACACAAATATAACTTTCAAGATCATACCTTTTGTATATTTAAAATAATATCAATAAGCGCTTTGACATACAAACACTAAGGCTAACTTTCACCTTCAGTCTAAAATAAAACTATACCGATATTCATATGGACCAAATCCTGCTTAGCCTCATATCAAGGCCTACAAACATAATGGCACTCAGATACAGGCTCCTAATTTGAGAATTTCAAAGATAGGGGGGGCCCGACTCTGTCAATTTAATACCTGGACTCCCTGTACAAGGTTGCCGGAAGTTTTTTAATCCGATCAGTGACCTTTATCCCAAGTACACATAGGAATAACAGAGTGCGCAGGGAATTACTGATCCCATTGTAATCATGTATTTGTATAATATATTATTTACATTTAGGTTTTTACAGTAAAATTCATTCAATAGGTGCAGATATATTCATGCAACAAGAGTCAAAAAATAGACACCACAGAGGGAATAGGTTATAGCCAACTACATTATCTCCCAAAATTCCCAGACTACCATGCTTTGAATCTCTCCACAAGTTGCTGTAATTTGTTTCCTTCAACATAATTCTGACATTCTGAATCAGAAACTATGTCCAACCAGATACTATAGATCTCTCTCTTCTGCACTTTACAAGCACACTTTCTCTTAATAAAAATTACATATATATCAAACCAATGGCACCGCCTTCCGATATAACCCTTAATTAATCCTGGCCAAAGAGCACAGTCATTACAATTTAAGAGTGAGGAATAGTACACAGAGAGACACAGAGTAAAGATGCAGGTCGAAGTGTTGTTATAAACTTTAAGGAGAGATATTTTAAATGGACTATAGTTGGTGAGGGAGTTTTAAAAGAAGGCATTTCTGACTTAAGACACCTGTGCAAAACGACAAAACTGCATTTAAAAGCGTGCTTTTTCAAGGACATGAAATGCCTCAAAACACACTGTGAATAGCGTTAACTTCTACTATGACTGGGAATGAGGGAGCACAGATGCTCAGGTAACTACTGTGACATCAAAAGGCAGGGTCACCAGATATACTGGGTAATTTTCTAACTTTCAAGACATGGCTTAAGGGGCGAAGAAAACGAGTATACTAAACTATAACATTAGTTTAGGCCCCTTTTTCTGATTGTATAGGTTTGCAAAATGACCCAAACTAGAAACTGTGCCACCATTTGCTCACATAATTGCTATTGAGAGAAGAGTTAGGGAAAAATCAGGTTGCACAAACTAGAAGAGAAAAATAGGCATAAGTATTATCTACTTTTAAGCAATAAGGATAATAGCTGTGATAGAAGAGGAAATCAATGGCAATTAATATAAAACAAATAAATCACACACCACACATACTTAACACCCTCAAGTCATATCACACAAAGAGGGATTCTATATATGTGCATATAGTCTCTATAATAATGTACAATCAAACATGTGTTTATATCATTAATCACTGCTCAAAAACAATTATCAGACAATATTCATCATACTCATAGCAAGTATATTATAATATCTATACAACAGCAAAAAGCTTCAAAAACATTCAAATATACTGTTTGTAATTGCCACTCCCCATAAGGAATGCATGTAAATCATTTGACGCCAAGTGACTTTTGTCGACACGTAAAAGACCAAAGAGCAAAAGACTGTATTAAAACCGTGCAGTGGTGTTGCAAATTTAAGACAAAAGCAAAACATCATCTGAGGCCAGCATTAGAAAAGGATGCCTTTCAGCAATGAAGGTCCTGCAAGACGATGGCAAAAAATAAAAGACAAAAATCATGAAGCCGGGTAAATTATTGCAATGTCAAGGGACATTTTTTGCAACTATCCTCTATGGCTGTTTACAAAGCACAACCTTCCTGGAATGTATTCAGTGGTGTTAAGTCTTTTCCTCATCCACGTAGAAGTAGGTGGTCGCTCTGATGGTCAACTTTGTTTCGACGACGCGGTAATACATGTTAGTATAGTAAAAAGTGTCAAGCTTTTAGTCTTTGCAGAGTCAGTCGACCCAACTTCAGACGTTTACAAAGAAGGCTATGTACCTCCTCACAATAACATAGCTTTATTTCTATGGCTATAGAATTTCTTGATTGTGTTTCTGAGAAAGATTGTGATATTTGAATTGTGTTAATGATGTGTTTATGGAGTCTAAGTAAAGCCTTTCCCAGCCCTGCTGCCATCTTAAGGCATATACACTACCTTTATTTCCTTTTAATATTGTGCTGTCCGGTTCACTGTACACCTGAGTTACTAGAACTAAACCTGTGATTGTGTGTGTGTGTGTGTGTGTGTGTGTGTTTGCAGCATGTGCACATGCCATCAAACACCTACTCTACCGCTCTCTTGGCTTCACCTACATGTGTGGGAAGCGCAGGTGAAAGTAGCAGAGGCGTAGTAAGCTTCGTTTCTTCTTTTCGCTGGCGCCACTGCTGTTGCTGTCCGTCCGACTGGACCGAGTTCTGGCCCTGCCCACTTCTTGCACCGCCCTGTCGTCTGACGACCTTTGACCTCTCCTGTGCCCCCACGTCCTGGTCAGACCACGGTGCTGATCCGGTTGATAGGCTTGGATTTGGAGCTGCCCACGGTGCCGGTGCCCCCAGCTCCAGTCACCTGAGGCCCCGGCTGGGGCTGACCCGGGTGCTGGGGGGGGTGAGGGGAGAGAGGCGTAAGAGGGGTAAGGGGGGAGGAAGGGGGGGGTAAAGGGGAGTGGGGGGGGGGGAGGGGGGATAGATGAGAGAGGAGGGTACTGGGGCAGATACGGGCCGGCGGAGGCTGCGTGATGGGCATTGACGGACGCGGAGGGTTGCTGGTGGGGCAGCGTGCCGAAGATGAAGTGTGTGGCATGGGTGGGGTGGGAGCCTGGGTGCGGCGTGTGCACGTGGCCGGGGTGGGTGTGGGAGTGTGCGTGCGGGTGCGGGTGGGAGTGCGACAGGGTCAGGGGGAGCTTGGCGCCAGGCACGGCGGGTCCCCTGACAGAGTGTATGGGCTGCGTGTGGTATAGGGTGAACTGAGGGCTCTGGGAATGTAGGGAGTGAGGAGAAAGGGGGGGAGGGCAGCCCACCGCCATGTTGGTGTAGCGAGCGGCCGGTAGACCATGCTGGGAGAGCTGGGAGAGATGGGCCAGCTGTTGGTGCTGCCCGTGCGGGGGGCCAAGCTGTGGGCGACAGGGTAGCGCCCCTCTCTGCATAGTATGAGGGGGTCCTGCGCCCTGCAAGGGAAGGGGAGGAGGACCAGTTTGGATGTGAAAGCGATGGTGATGGTAGTAAGGTGGAGGAGGCTGTACGGTACCCGTGTGGCAGTACTGTGCATGCAGGGCCTGGATCTTGGAAGGCCCCCCCTCCTGGGACAGGGATGAAGGGGAGTGAGGAGGGGGCCCGCCCGTAGTAGGTGGGGGGACAGGGGCGGGGTAGGGTGGCCCCGGTGGTATTAGGGGCCCCGGTGGTTTGGCGCGCTTGCTGCCAAAGAGGGAGCCCAGAAAGGAACCGCTGTTGCTCCCCCCGCCAGGCCCACTCCCCACCCCTGCTCTCTCTACGCTGCTGGGAACCCCCCCAACTGTCGTCCCAGCAGCGGTGTGTTGTTGCCCCGGCCCACCCCCCACCCCCGTTCCGGGGCTCAGGATGGGGCGATGAGGCCGGTAATCTTCTGTGCCATAGCAGCCAGGGACCACGCCTGGCACTGGGTAACGTTGGTGAAGCCGTGGGCTGCTAATGATGGAGCCCTGTGCAGATGAAAAGAAAACAGCCGCATTACATAACCAAGGCTTTCCTTTTGTTCCAATGGCCCTGACACACAAACAACTGCTTTTAAATGTTTAATGTTACTGTTCACTGTAGGCTCTGGAAATACAGTGAGAAGCCACCGTACAGTGGGAGGTAAGGACATGCACAGATCTTAATGAAAGCACACACACACACACACACACACACACACACACACACACACACACACACACACACACACACACACATACATACAAACACATGCAGAGGATGCCAAGGTCACTGCAAACATTATTACACTCTGACGCACAGCATGCCGCAGAGGTCAACAAGGTATTGTGAGTTTTAGGGCTCAAAACAGGGGATTGGGAAGTCCGGTAAAGGTTACAGGTCCACGTCTATCCATTTAAGACTTACTTCCATGGTACTGTCGAGGGAACCGACACTGTTCCTGCGACCACGTTTTCCTGCACCCAGCCAAGAAGACCGGGGTTAGCAAAGAGGAGAGGAGAAGACAAGTTTCATAGCAGAGCGAGTGGCAAGTGGCAGAGAAAAATATACAGCTGTAGAAGTATATGCCCCAGAAAAAGTGGGCCAAAATGCAGCAAGGGAAGCAGGGAGGGGGGGGGGGCAAAGACAAATCTCTGTAGAACATTTCAGGAGTTGTTTGTTCTGCTCAGTCCTATCCGTATAGTCCCTGTCCAATCCATCTAACAGGAGGAGGGAAATGGAATAGACCCCTTGGTTTGAAGTGTAACTTCCTGTTCTCACCTGTGTCTGATAGGTCCCTCAGAGAGGAGCTGAGCGCCGTCCGTTTGAGTCCCTCGCCCGCTGAGTAGTTGTCATCGAGACTGGGCCTTCCCAGAGTGCCGTTCACCACGTCACTCTTCACGCCCACGCCTCCTCCAACCACACCTCCCGTCAGCAAGCTGGGTCGCATCACACCTTTCTGTTTCTCCAACTCAGCTAGACAAAGATGAAGAGAAAGGGGGAGCGGGTGAAAATGAATGAGGGACAGACTAGAGGTACCAACAATAAAAGCTGCATTACAACAATCGTATGCAGCACAGACTGATATGCCTCTTATTGTTTGCATTTATGTTATAGAATATTAGATTTGTTTTCAGAGTGAGGTGTGTCAAGTTAATAAGACCCTTTGCTGCTACTTGATTGGCTTGTAGTTTCTCAAATAGCAAAATATACAATAGAGTAAGAATCCTATTTACCTTCAAGCCATCAACACATAACTGTAGTTCACCTCAGCAACCAGCAGGGGGAGTACTTACATTCTACTCTGTATTTCTCCATCTCCTGCACCTCGGCGATACTCTCTCGGAGGTCGCTGACAAAGCGGGTGCGGTCTTGCTGACTGGGTGCCATGAAGACGATAAGGACCTTCCTCTCCCCACCCAGCACCGCTGAGGTCAGGCGAATCCCATGGGGGTAGTCTAGTGCACACAGAGAGATAAAAAATAAAATTCAAGTAACACAAAGATGGCAACTGGGGACATTCGTCTGAAATACCTGTGTATATTGCTGACAAACTGTATTTTTTTTAATGGACATTGTTCATTGCAGATTAAGAAAGGGACAGACAATAACATGTATCTATGGCCATATGGCTTCTTACAGGAGTTCTGAAACATGTGGACCTGCATCTCCACCAAAGGGAAAGACTGTCTGAAACTGTAGGTCACAGACGTCTTCTTCTTTTGGAAGATCTTGGTCACCTGAGGAAACACATGAGGAGGAGGGGGGGGGGGGGGGGGGGGGTTGGAATCCCGTCATGCTGACAAATCTTTGGAGCCAACACGTTGCTGTCCTAGTAATGACAACTAATTAATATTACATTTACACCTACATGCCTTTAGTGTTCTGGGTCAAATTGTAAGAATAGAATAATCATAGGAACCACTGCCATTGCCATTTTTTTTTCGCCCCGGACTTTGAAGAAACACCACATTGTTTTACCACAAGCAAGTCGTTGAAGAGGAACACTTCTCGTTGGTGCACTCCTGTCCTCTGAGGTCTGTTGGGGTCCGGCACCTCGTAAAGCTGGCAACAACACACCAGTCTGCGGTGTGGCAAGGACAGCACCTAAACACACAAGCACAACTGCAACTAGAAAAAAACCCAGCTCCTCAATGCACAACCACTTTTCCCCTCCTTCTCAGGAGGCTATGCAAGAGAACAAATAATGCCTGGCTCTAGCCCATAAATCTCACAGGCTTCTTGCCCACTATGACTCTCTCCACAGCCTGCACTTGGGAGACGTGGTCGTCATTGGTCCTCAGCTCCCATTTCTGGATGCGTTGGTAGATCCCCACCAGCAGGTCTCGGGGGATATCCTGACCATTGTCCACTCCTGGGAATATATAGAAACACAGACAATGGGGAGGTGGGGTCTTATTAGTCTTGTTGATATTGCTTACTTTACCAATACTTCATAGAGAAAATATTGAATCATTACAGACTGTTGAAGGTTAAAGTTAACAGTCTAAATGAACAGCGAACAGTAGCTAAGGGCGTTTTTATTTTATTGTTCATTGCATAGCCTCAACAAAGACAGGCCCCTTTGGACTTTCTTTATCATGTTATGGACACAAGGGAGAACCAGACGGGCAACCTAAATCTAAATAACATCACTGCTCATTTACGTAAACGTTCACTCCCGTTTCTACTGCACCTCTCAGGTTCTTGATAAAGTCCTCTATCTTCATCTTCCTCTCAGCCTTGACGTTGGGGCTGTACATGTCCGTGTTGAGGAGGATGATGGCGAAGGCCAGGATGAAGATGGTGTCTGGGTTTTGGAACTGCCGCACCAGAGTCGGGTTACACACACAGTACCTCTGGCTGCGGATGAGAGGAGAGAATTACAGCCTGCTCCCGAGTTTGCGATGACATTTATGGTTAAGAGTGAACAGGGTATTAAAAAATATTCTTAAAGGTCAATCCATTTGTTTTGACATTGATTCCTACTGACAAGACAAAAACATTCAGAAGTTGTGAATGAAGAAAAAGGTCCAGATTTTAGAGCGCTGTCTTATTTTTCCCATCATTCTTAAGTCTGAAGTCCATTCATTGACCCAAGTGTTCCAAGTGTCATCACGATAACCCACCTGAACGCCTCTATAAGTCTTTCAACCTTCTGAGCTTCTCCTTGAACTCTTATCTGGGCCTGGAACTTCCTCAGGGCATCGTCTAGGTCCATCCCCGAGAAGTCCATCTCGTCCACTACACAGCTGCCAAACAAACACAATGTAGGGACACAGTGTGACTCACATCTAGTGGACTTGCTTGCAGTGCTTGGGGTTAGTGTAGCCTACTTAGATTACTTTTGAACTGTAAGGAGTCATGTAACACGTTTCTTGTCGGTTGCAAGCACTTAATTAGCTTGGTAGTTTATAAATAGGCAAGCGTCTCTTTCTCTTCCACTAATCAAAATGGCGAGGATACTTCCAAGAGGTAAAGGCTCTCAACAGCATACTAGCAAGGCTGCAATGTTAGGAGTATGACATACATTTTGAGCTGGTAGGCCTATGGCTGAATTATGTTTTCTAAAGCACTAGCATTGGCACTGTGATTTGGGCCAAACCATCCCATTCTATTCTGCACCATCGTTGGGAGATAAAAAGTCCCTTTGATGTAACATGTAAACATGTTATTCTCCTAAATTAGGAGTCATTTTGTGAAGAAACAAATTACTCTTAGAACTATTTCTACTGAACACTATTCATGTGCGTTATCTTTTTACATTCAACCATTCAAATTAGCAACAGATACAAAATGTGGTTTTCAAAAAGTATTTTTATCCTCTTTATCCCAATAAAACTCACTCCAAAACATCTTTGTTAAACTGTTTTTGTCTGTTGCCCAGGAACTCTCCAATCATCTGGCGGCTCAGGCCCTTCCTCTCCAAGATGAAGCGAGCAATGCCCACGGGAGTGTCAGAAACAAAGCCTCTCTCAATAAGGTACTGGATCCCCTTTTCGGGTTTCCTGAGAACAGAGACAGAGAGAAGCCGTTATTAAAAAAATTGAATCCGCAGGGGCTTACCAGTTTCTGCTTTTATTTTCTCATGAAATGTTACGAGGTTTACACTACTGTGTTTGTTACGGTCCTTTTTTAACTTAGCCATATATTTCTTTTTAACTTGGTAAAAAGCTGGGTCAGCTGGGTCTATCGTAGAATAACAACTCACAGCGGGTCTCTGTCAATCCAATATCATGTTTCGCCTCTACTCTACTAGCTGAGACAAAACCGAAGGTCTTACTTGTTGAAAAGGTTGAGGCCGATGCGGTACTGGCGTCTCTGCACCACGTCGTTGTTGAACGGCGGCGAGTCCCAGCTGTGACGGCTCTCCCTCTGGTAGGTCTGCTTCCCCAGGGGAGGGAGCGGCTCCCGCAGGCTGTCCTGGGACGACGAGCCCGAGCTGCAGTTAACCGTCTCGTTGGAGTTGGTGGTGGAGTTGAGCGAGTCGTTGTCTCCGTCCGAGCAGCAGGGCTGCTCCAGCCCGACGGAGGGCATGGCCGTGGAGGAGGAGGAGGACAGCGGCGTGGTCGGGGGCTGCTGGGGCGAGGAGGAGGAGGAGGGGGTGTCGGGGTACTGGTGGTGGTGGATGGGGTGGTGGTGGTGGTGGTGGGCCATGTGGTGGGGGATGCAGGTGGGGAGAGGACGCCCGGGGGGCAGGACCCGCGTCTGGCCCTGGGCGGCGGCCGTGGACGCGGGGCGGATCACAGCGTTGGGGACGTGCTTGAGGGTCCCCTGAGGCGATCCGGCTCCACCCACTGGCTCCTGCTCGTACACCAGCTGCCGGCTGAGGGAGCCGCGGTCCGAGCGGTCGCTCATGTCCACTGAGCTGTCGCTGGGGGGTTCGATGGTGAGCAGGGGCAGGTGGGCGCCTCGCAGGCGGTAGTCTCGACACTCGGTGCACGGCGTGCTGCGCCGGCTGTTGCTGCTGCCCCCTCCCTCCGTGTCTCTGCTGTCCTCGCGGCCCCCGACACCCACCCCGGGGCCCCAGTACTCTGTGTCCGTACTGCTAGGGGCCCGGTCCAGGGACAGAGGGGACGAGGGCATGCAGTCGTCCATGTATAACGTGACGTCGCTGTAGGAGGTGGCGGTGCTGTCGCCGTGCATGCTGAGGCCACCGCCGCAGCCCCCCCGCGGCCTGTCCCCATGCAGGCCTCTCTGGGAGGACGGGTTGCTGCTGCTGCTCCATACGCACTCTCCGAAGTCCTCGCTGCTGATGCCGCCGCCCTCGCGGCTGCCCTCCTGGGAGTCGTCGCGGCCCGTGCGGCAGGTCAGGGCGTCGTCGATGGAATCGGCCAGGGATTTGACCTGAGCGAGGGGGTATAGACACAGACAAGTGAGGGCTTTCCTCAGGAAGGAACTGAATACGCAATACTAAGTTCCGGCAAGAGTTCAAATAAGAGTGTTGACAGTTTCATAAGACAATGTTAACTGTTGTCTGTTGTCTTTTTGTTTACAACATTCATAGCATTTTTTGATGGCGTGTTTTTGTTCTGCATGCCTGTGCAAGGAGGCACGCCACCCAGGTGTGACTGCTTAGCTAGAGCCAAGAAAAGGTGTGCCTGTACGCGTTGGGTGTTCGTGCATGTGCGTGCGTGCGTGTGTGTGTGTGTGTGTGTGTGTTACCTGTTTGGTGAAGGAGTCTTCCAGGTGTGTATAGTCTCCCGGCCTCTCTGTGTTCCTCTCCGGGCTGCACACGGGAGACGGCCCGATGCCCACGCTGTGGGTGAAGTGGGTCTGTGTCTGCACCGCCTGCTGGGGCTGGCGCTCGTCAAACGAGTACTGCAGGCGCATGTTGGACAGGATGATGCGCCGCGTCATGCGGCTCTCGGACGCCGAGCTGCGCAGGCGCTCAAAGTTCTTGTTCATGCGGTACTGGCGGAAGGCTGTCTGGATGGTGCGGGCGGCGCGACGGCTCACAAAGGACCCGCCGTACTTTCTCTCCAGCATCTCCACCTGCCAGAGGACACACACACACACACACACACACACACACACACACACACACACACACACACACACACACACACACACACACACAGCACTCGCTTTGAATACAGTACTCCATGCCAGGCTGTGGGTTTGGATTCTAATCTCGAAACATTGAAATTCCAGGAACACTTCGTGCATGAGCAAACAGGCCAGATGTAACGCTGTTTTTTCCCCACCTCACGTTAATAAGCGAACCGTAGCACACCACAATGTGCCACCCACCCACTACAGCACGACGCTCTGCGGCCGTATACCTTCTTATCTTGCAGGTCAGTGGAGAGCTCATAGCTATCAGACAGGGCCTTGCATCTTTTGTTCTCCTCCTCCTCCTGCTTGCGGAGGGCCAAGCTGGCCGGCTGGTGGCGTGTGCGCAGTGCCCAGGCCAAGCTGGCCGAGTTGGGGGGTGCAATGCAGGGGGGGGGCCTAGGGGCCGGGGGACCGGCGCCGCTGTCCACGTAGCGCTCGGAGCCTCGTAGGAAGGATGTCTGGCTGTAAGGGCCACCCGGCTCAGCACACTGGGACTCTCCTTCCACACTGGTGAGGAAAAGGAAAAAGGATTAGAGTTCTAGACAATGGGACAGAAATGTGTTTTTCAAAGTGCCACATACTGCCTTTTATATGTATTCAAAAAAAACTACGATAAAAGTAAGAAAAGAAAAACGATGGTAGAGGATTAACATTATTGACTTCGATCTAGAATAGCTTTTTGTAGCACGGCTCCACATGCAAAAATGTATCAGAGTAACTAGCATCGAAGAAACTCACATGTAGACATGAGACCGACGCCACAGCAAACTTCTTTTACTGGATCTCATGAGGGGGGGGGGGGAGCGAGGAACAGGCTCAGAAAAGGCCACAACACTGTTTCAAATGTAAATGTCCTCAACTTCACTGCTCTCAACAATGGTTACCAGAGTTTCCCTCTACAGTATATGGGGTCAAAGTAGCTGGTAGTGGTTTACTAAGAAGTAGGCCTCTGACCTGCTTGGTCATGCCAGAAGTCATAAACCATCATGTGATCAGGATGCTCCCAGACTTCTCCAAGACGGCCCCAGTGAAAGTCCTGACTGCGTTTCTTTTTTTCCTGTCCCTTTTCCTTCTCCCTCTTTCCTTTTCCCTTACCCTGCTTTTCCCTCTTTCCTTTCCTCTCCCCGTTGCTTGTCGAGTTTGAAAACAACAAATCCCACGGTAGTTAATGTGTGGCTATTTATGGACTTTCTGTCCCTCTTTCTTTCTCGCTCTCATACTGAACCAGACCAGGTATTTTCACATTACAAAGCGGTCATAAGCCATTAACAAACTGCACACATGCATACCTCTCACTCCACACAGGCTGGAAATACCAGCTGGATGCATCAATACCAAAGCTGACACAGCAATAAGGATTGTGTTTGGAATCAAAACCAAAGCAACAAAGATTAAGTCCCTCTTTCTAGGAAGAAGACATTGCAACGGAGATTCTCCAAAGAATCCAACCAGCCACTTGCAACTCATGTAAATCAGCACAAAAAACACACAGACATTCACAGATAGTGCAGTAGTTTCTCACACAGCCCAATGGCTCTTGGGGCTCTTCAGTTTTGTCCAGCAGCTTCATATATCGTCAGATGTCCAGCCCAGTATTCAATGAAGGACAGGCAGCAAGAGGGTCACTCAGTCAGTTACTGGGAGTGACCACAGTCACATGTACCTGCTTACATTTCCTTCCTTCCCAAAACACACCCCTTTCTGTCAAGGAAGCACCCTGTCAGCTGTTCTGCTCCCAAAACAAGCGAAATGGCTTTTTAAGAGGTAAGAGTTGGTCTCTGGGTATGACGCAGCAATAATATGTTACTACCAATGTTTTATCTGTAATTTTTTCCATGTACCACATGTATCTACTGACTTAATATTTCAGAAATTACATTGATTTGTTTTTGTCTGACAAAGAAATAAAAATGTCTCCAGTCTCTCCCCACCACCTCCTTTCGCTCCTCTGTCCCCAATTCACTGAGTAGCATAGATTTCCTGTGTTATTGTTGAGCTGACAGAATTACATGACAGGGCGTAGAGGAAAACATGGAGCAAAGGGAAACAAACAACTCTAATCCCCCAGTTGGAACTGAAATGTATTGCAGGAACGATAACCGATGGAATGCCCAGGCCTCATTACAGGCCCCGGGTCTTTGTTGGATAAATACAGTCTTCCTTTTTAAACAGAGAATAAGAAATTATATTAGGTCCTAAAACAACCGCCCCCACAAAAGGCTAACCTAGGGCCAATGGTTAAGGAACTCAACTCTGACCTCTACTGGTAAGTTGACGGCATTAGAACATTTTGGAATGAAAAATCATAACCACCTACTTCAACCACCAGGTTTTTGCAAGTCTTTAAGAACATGCATTACCTACCATCCAATTCAAATGATAACACAAAGTATGCTCTTCTTTGAGTGCCTTCCTACGTGCAATTTCTCTCACTACTCAATCTTCTTCCTCCTCCTCCCCTGATCCAAGCTTTCTATGCCCCTACATCCGCAAATAGAGAAAACCGTGAAGGGAGGGGGTGTTGCTTGGTGACGGTTGCTGTGGGACCTTTGTGGGCGGCAAGGCAGTTGTTAGGATGAGGAGCATTGTTGCCATGGCGATGCATTGACTGTTAACGCTATTGAGGTGGGTGTGAAGAAGATGCACCATGGGTTGGGAGTTACTGTCATCATTTACTTCGGCTGCATAAAAACATATCTCTATATCATAGCATATATAAAAAGTGTTTACGCACACACACACACACACACACACACACACACACACACACACACACACACACACTCACACACATGCACACCCACCCACTTAGGCCAATATAGTCACAATCTTTTCTTTGCTGACCGCTTTCCATTTTGCTGTATAAATAGAGTAGCGACTCATCTACACGAGATTTATGATTCTCCTTTTAAGGGCTGGAAGCTAGACTCACACTGTTCAAAACTATGAGTACTATTTCTAAAGAAGGGACGAGCACAGAGCTTGGGACATGACACACACTCAGAACACAAACCACCGACTACACAACCAAGAGCGGTAAGCCCCATACGTCAGCCACAACAGATGGCCTCGTTTCATTGTCTCTGACAGGGAGCCACCTAACTAGCATTTTACCTCGGTACTTTCCCTTCCTGTCATCCTTCAGGTCTGTTACTGTGTAAGCCAGATGCTAATCCTAAATGCCAATGTTGTATATGTATGTATACAATGTATATGTTGCCGTGAACAACGTTTCTCATTTCCCCCTTTTGCATAGAAGAGCACATTTGTGACAAAGTGAGTCGGGGAGAATATCTAAAGAGGTTTGCTGTTTAAATCATGAGCGTGGCCACATCACAGATGGCATTGGGGCCTCATGTTTTATGCAGAGGGCCCCGTGGTCCTGTCACCGAGTCACAGAGAGGTTCTGGGAGCCGCTGGTAGCTACACTCCCAAGGTCCTGCCCTCTTACTTTAACTACTACCTTGACCCATTTAATGGAAGCTGAAAAGTGATCTAATGAAGATGAGGAGAGCTGCCCCTGCTGACTGCTACTTTCTGACTACAGGAAAGCAAGGGGGGGGGGGGGGGGGGGAGAGAGAGAGAAAGAGAGAGAGAGAGGGGGGGGGGGGGGGGGAGCGGTGTAGTGGAGTTGTGTGCAGTGAGTCACATCCTCGGTGGCTTCTGCCTACCTCCCGTCTCTCTCTCATCCATCATTGATGGGATGTCAGCATGTATGCAGTATATTTCTGCTACTGTGTGCGTGTGTGTGTGTGTGTGTGTGTGTGTGTGTGTGTGTGTGTGTGTGTGTGTGTGCGTGCGATAGTGCGGGAGGAGACAGCAGCAGGAGTGACCGGGGACCCCCAGCGCTACATGGAGGCTCGGGGGTCAGCACCCTCTGCTGGGCTGTTATGGAGACCATACTGTATTGATCTGGCTGCTAACCAATCCCAGCCCACACACTGACACACTGCAAACCTCACGCCGCACCACCCGTCTCTCTGTTCTAACCTGGTCCTCCGTCTTTGGACCTCTGTGCATGTCTCCGACCTCAATGCCAGTTTTCATCTCGGACCTTGCTGTGTCTTCAACCCATGTAGAGCATGAGATAATGCATGAATACAAGACGGTTGGCATTAGTATAAAACGCTCTTAAAAAGTGGGCTACGTTCAGTTATTAGACTGAAAAGTAGGTACATTTTCAATCTCTTGGGGCCGAGTCAGTCCTACTCCGATGCGTACCACAACCATTATTACAGTGAGAGGGGATTGGACATTGACAGTGTAATTGTCGAGCAGTCACAATGTGTTCCAAGTATGCGAACATGACTTTCACATATTGCAGCTGCCGGCAATATTAACAGCCACCATTACAGCTACACCTCTTTACAGTGTTTTTTTTATCGCAGGTTCCATATCACAATATGGAATCTCATGATGAGGCGAGATTTCCCCTGGCTCACATTTACCGTTAGTCCGGGGACTTTTCTGGTACGACTCATGAGAAATAAGGCATTGTGTCAGAATTCAGACAATACAATCAGATCTTTCATCAGTCAGCTGCCAGAATTCCTCTAAACGCCAACTCTCAAGACTGCTCAGCAATCTAACTGCTGTGTTAGCTTCACACGAATCAGCCCTGGTCGAAAGAATTCAAATTTGCAATGTGTTTTATTTGAACCCAGTTGCAAGTACAGTACAATACATCCACTCCATAGAGCGCCCTTTCTTTCAAATTAACCCTTGGACTACAAAAAAAGATATATCCTTTTATTTTTAAATGTATTATTTATTATTAAATATTATTGGATGTTTGTTAGTACTTGTTACTTGATACTGTTTCAGTACCCCATTTAAAAACCAAAAACAGATTATTTTAAAACATTGACAATGGAGTGACATGACTATAATAAAGTGTGTGTGCGCCTGTGTGTGAAACAAGTTTAACATAGCAGACTACTAGCATCATGACCGTCCTATACTGACAGTTGGGGGCTTTGTCACCTTAATAACATGCTCCAGTAACACTCAAGTAGCACCCGTTCATTATCACTTATTCATTCCTTCCCCATCATTTCTCTTGTTCTACTTACTCCCCCGGAAAACACAAGGCGATTTCTAGATTAGAAAGATTTCTCTATGTCAATTAGGCACTCTTCACTGATTACAATTTCGTAAACGACATTTCAGCTATTCAGATGTGTACGTGTATGCAAACCTATTAAAGGTGTTCAAATAGGATTACATTTAGGACAGTGACGGTGTAATTCTACACTTCCCATACGCCGTGTCTTAGAAACCAACGTCTCTACAGCCATTTTTACAAAGCCACTGAGTGCAGTTTGCCCGTGAGGATACCCCGCATTCATTTACAGTCCCCGTACATCCATGCTAACGTAAGCTCCCCCGTGTTTAAACCTCTAGCTCTTTAGTGACAGTTTGTGAGCAAAGGGAAACCAAAAACCGCTGAGTCCTTACCGTACCGCTGCTGTCAGAGAACTGTCCCGCAACCTACATGGACTGCTGGAGCGTGATAACACACACACACACACACACCCTCTACCACGCAAACATGCAAGCGCGTGCACACACACACGCTGACACTTTCACATTCTGAGGCTCACCCTGTAGAGCTGTACCGGCTGCATTCTTGACAGTCCTCTTTTTTTGACAGCTTTGAACTTCCTCATCGACCTGCCACACTGCCTCACCCCTCCTCCCTTCTCTTTCCCTCCCTCCCTGGCACTAGGCATGAGCAGGGCAGATCATGGTTACATAATACAACAACAAGCACACGTCACCCAACAAAAAAAAAAAGAATGCTAAGACATAGCTGGCCAGAGAGATGAAGACAGTGAGCTTCCCATACATTTGGGGTGGAGTCATTTAGCACCTGAAATGCTTTATTACTTCACATTCTTGGTTAAGGAGCGCTTATCGTGTGCTCAGTCATTTATGGAAATATAAAAAGGAGGATAATTATGCCCTCTGTTGTTCAAGACTGTATCGTGCTAACCTGTTCACAGAGGAAGTGTTGAATTGAGTAGTCTGTGTGTTTTTTAATGGATGTGTAGATATGAGGTTAAATAGATTTGTCTAGACTGTGAAGCAATCCATAATAACATAACATAAAAAAATTTCGCCATTTGTCCCCAAACTAGCAAAGTTTATTTTGATCGTAGAGAAATCAAAGATGACTTACTACTGAATAAATAAATTATTATTCACTTCAAACAGGTAAAACAGACAATAATCATATACATACAACCGTGAGCCAAATTGTTACGGAGAACTTTGGAAACAAACAATGAACGCTCCTTGTCCCACTGCCGTTTGGAGCCTGGCTTTGCGAACATAGAAAGGGCCTATAGCCTAGGGGGACAGCACATCGTCGAACTACGACACACCAAAATAGAAAGTGACAACTGCGTACATCCAAACAGAGATGGGGCTCAACGGGGCTGTACCAGATATGTACCGGCACTGTGAAAAGAGTTGAACAGGAAACTGCTGATGAGTCCCGACAGCCCGAGATGGTGAGAGAGTAAACATGATGAGAGAAACATCAACACTCATATAGAAGTAACAAGAGTGGTCAATATTAATATACTAACTAAAGCACCAATACTGGAGAGAATAGAGAGATACACAGCACCACAATCGATAATAACTAATTTGTGTAATGTGGTTTGAAATTGCATGCATCTAGACTATCGTGCCATCACTTTTTTTTTCTTTTTTTGGGAGGGGACTGAATCTCTTTCACACACTGTCAACACTTTGATGTAAAGTTTCTGTCAGTAAAGAGTAAGTCCCTTCTGAGGTCGAAGGTCGGGGCTGACTCGGTGAAAGGTCAGTCAGTCATCGTGAGGAAGGGCTACTGCAGCCCGAAGCCGGGCAACAGAACTGATGGGCGCCTTCATCCCCGTCCTCTCTTGGATTGCAGGACAGTGAGGAGTCAAGAGAAAAAGAGGGAGACAGACAAACACAGCGACAGAGATAGATAGAGAGAGAAAGAGAGAGAAGAGAGAGAGAGAGAGAGAAAGAGAGAGAAAAGAGAGAGAGAGAGAGAGAGAGAGAGAGAGAGAGAGAGAGAGAGAGAGAGAGAGAGAGAGAGAGAGAGAGAGAGAGAGGGAGAGAGAGAGAGAGAGAGAGAGAGAGAGAGAGTGAGAGGAAGAGAGAAATGGATGCAAGGACAGAAAGGGGACAAGAAAGTGAGACAGCAACATTTGAAGCAGAGGAAAAAGCCGAATAAAAGCAGAGGAAAGCAAAAGCCGAATGATGGACAGGGTAGATTAGAAAAAAAATGCTGGGAGTTTAAGTCTTTTTCTTTTCATTTAAGGCATGTACGTTATCCTGTGAGAAAACTATATATTTTTTTACTGTTATATGAGGGTGTGTACATTCGTGGTAAGATTTGTTCGAGTGATGCTGTCTGTACAGACTTAGAAGGCCATGAGGGGGCAGTGTTGGAGCATGCACGAATCGGCTCGACGCCATCACAAAAGCTGTTATGAGAGCGGGAGAAGAAGAAGGAGAGAAGAAGGGTGAGAATTCAGGGGGTTCACAAAGTGACTCAGTACCCCGTCCCCCCTCTCCCTCTCAAGATTGCTCTCTCTAAGTCAGTGGCTCTTTAGACATTGACAGCGCCCCCCCCCCCCCCCCCCCCCCCCCCCCCCCCCCGACCCATACTCACACACCCCACACCCCTCCATCTCTCCATCTTTGCTCCTCTCTCTCTCTCAATCACAGCTGTGAGTGTTGGGAGATTACGCTAGAGGTTTCCGGGGTAGAGGGATGAAGGAAGAGAGGGAAGGAGTGGGAATGCAGCGCTACAGTGGATGAACCGAGACGAGTCATTTCAGGGCAGGTGCGAAATGACTGCGACTTGGGCAATCAAGTAGAAGTGTGGACAGCCAAGCGGGTGAGCGGCGACAGCGGGAAGAAAGAGAGAAAAAAAAAAAAACAGGTTGAGTGTGGCGGCGGTGATGGCAAAATGTCGGTTGTGAGGCAAGCGGAGGAACTTTACAGGACCCGGGGGGGTGGAGGCTGACAGTCAAGCAGGAGACAGACAAACTGCGAAGGGTGGCTAGCATGGATTGTGGCATTCGCAGTGTTTCACAAGGGCAGGATGCAGGTGGAATCCTTCTACACCTTACTGGGTCTAGTGCGGTGTCTTGCACGTGGCTTACAGAGGGATAACGCGAGCGGGCGGCAGGGGGAGGGAAGGGAGGTGGATTTGAAGGGGGGGGGGGCGGTCTAACAACAGGCCCATGTTTGTGGCCCTTACCTGTCCTCGTGTCCTGAGTGTTTGTCAGTGGAGGGGCAGCAGTACTGGTGCAGGCTGAAGAAGCTGTGGACAGTCATACTGGTGGGGAGGTTAGCGGCCAGCCCAGCACTGCTGCTGCCCAACGCCGTAGGGGTACTGGGCGCCGAGGTGGGCTGGCCACCTGAGCGACATGGAGAGGGCTGCCTGGCACTTGACAGGGGGGGGGGGGGTCCAAGGAGGGCGACAGAAAGAAAACACGGAGAAGAGAAGGGGGAAGACATGGAAAGAATGAATGCATGAGATTACATTTAAATTGAAGCGAGGCAGCAATGGTGGCAGCGGGCATGAGAGGCGCGACATTGTATACAGCAGGTCTATTAGGAGGAGGCCGTGTGGCGACTCTAAGGTGACTAATCACCGCCAGGAACAAGGTGTACAGGTAGAGAGGGAGCGAGAGGTGGAGAGAAAACAGGCCGCGCCAGCGACCGAGAGGCAACGGCTCTGATTCCCCCTCCGTCGGAGGGCACGAAGCAGAGCCAAAGCGACCAAAAGGAGACCCGGAGGGAGGTGTCAAGCAGAAGAGGAAGATTTAGAAGATGAGATTTGTTTAACTGAAGGGCTGAGAGAGAAAGAGATGAACAGAGAGCCATGGCGAGAGAGAGAGACAGAGAGTAAAAGTCAAGGAGAGAGGATTTTCTTCCAAAAACTCCAACCACTCTTCGGAGATTATATAACCCATCTCAGCATCTCACTGTACTATTAGTATGCTGGTCTTTTGGCAGATACTGTACTGAAGTCTAAAACCCCTCCCAGCAACGTAGGCAGTAAAATAACACATAGGAGAAAGACGCCTCTCCAAGTCATACTGCTCTGCAGAGTGAGTGTGCGTGTTTGCTAATGTATGCGGCTTTGTGTTTGTGCATGTGTAAGTGTGAAAGTGTGTGTGTGTGTGTGTGTGTGTGTGCAAGCTAGTTGGTATATTAACGTGCATTCATTTGCATGTCCAGATAAGGGTACGGTACCGTGTGTGTGTGTGTGTGTGGGAGTGTTATTTTCTGTGTGTGCCTGTGAGAGTGACTGAGTGAGTGAGTGGACCAAAGGGTGAGCTGCGGTCGAGATTAGCATGTAAATGGCAGCGGGTGTCTCACTGGGGCCAGCTGCTGTCAGACAAGGACACACAGTCCCTGTCACTAAGGCATGGAGACACACTGAGAGGGGCGGAGGACAGGGACCGAGAGACAGAGAGAGAAGAGAGAGAGAGAGAGAGAGAGAGAGAGAGAGAGAGGGAGAGAGAGAGAGAGAGAGAGAGAGAGAGAGAGAGAGAGAGATAGCCTGAGAGACAGAGAGAGGGAGAGAGAGAGAGAGAGAGAGAGAGAGAGAGAGAGAGAGAGAGAGAGAGAGAGAGCCAGAGAGAGAGAGAGAGAGAGAGAGAGAGAGAGAGAGAGAGAGAGAGAGAGAGAGAGGTGGAGAGAAGAATTGGGAGGGAGTGAGGCAGAGAGGAAGGACGAAGAGAGGCCTGTCAGGCAGAGATGCATCTGCAGGTCATCTAGAGTACGCTGGCCAGTTGTTTCTAATTGGGGCCCGGGTGGATGAGACAGTCAGGGAATCTGAGAGGTACTGTTACATGTTCTTTGTAATAAACTATAAACTCAGGTTGATACTACGATACAGGTAGGAATTGATGTGGCCAATTCAATTGATGAAATGAAGAAAAATCTCCACTGGAACTGAGGAGGAAGGCTCTATTTGGAATGATTTTCACAAACCCTAACGTTTGCCTGAGCTGGGCCCAAATCAAGTCGTGACCGTTATCACCGAGTTCAACGAAACGGGAAAAAAGGAAAAATAAGCCATCAGCACAATGGCACCGGTTTTGAGTGCTAAGCGAACGTTTCGGGTGCTCGGCGAGCGAAAGCGACTCCAAAATGAGCGTTCAGATAATGATCATGTGCTGCGAGCGCTCGTTGCTCAGCGGTAGAGGATGATAAAAAGTCCCAATTAAAAGAGAGCGACCTGTCAGCAGCTGTTTTATTAGAGCCGGCGCGTATGCTAGGCCCTGCCGCCCTGCCACCGGCCTATTAATAGACCGTGAAGGAAGGTGACACCAAGCGCCGTGTGCCCACTGAAGAAACAGGTTTGCCAGTTAAATCCTTACACTATTGTTAGATTAATACGCTAATTCATCGCCTAAGGGGTTATTATAAAAGGTCGATGTGTGACTGGGAAAACACGTCTAACTGTTGTAAATATTGCATTAGCGCCGCACACAGCAGCTCCCTTCCGGAAGAACACAACAAAGATGCTCTTAAACTATAAGAGACTCAGAGGGGGCTGTTCTTATGTAAGGACAGAGACGGGAAGGCCCTGTGTGGTGCAGCAGAAGTAGCCTATCCAGAACCTCTTGCGGTGCTAACGTCGGCCAACAGTAAACACGGCAACCACCAGCTAATCTGGGACCGGACTTCTGCTTCATGAACACTGCGGTGTCTGGACCCATGGCTCCCTAATGACAAACACGCAAACATGGGCACAGACTAAACACACACACACACACACACACACACACACACACACACACACACACACATACACACACACACACATACCACACACACACACACACACACACACACACACACACACACACACACACACACACACACACAAACACAAACACACATACTACAAACACGCAAACACACGCATATTACAAACACACAAACACACACACTACCTACACACAAACACACAGGGTTGGCTTCCATCCACCTCCCCCTTCTCCTTTTTATACGCAAACAAAACACACATGCTACCCACACACTGCTGGTGTATTGGCTCATAGGGATGGGTTATGACACATTCCGTACACACACACACACACACACACATGCATGCATGCATGCACACACACACACACACACACACACACACACACGGTAGAGGCACGCATATTACACATACATAGGGCAAACATAAGAGGAAAACAACAACGCAATTACTGAAGAAAAACACATGGAAGTGTAAACGCCAAACCTACACAGGTTGTGGTAAGTTATCAGTAGAGACTAGATAGTTGTTTAGCTCCATCCAAGCCTGACAACAAGACAAAGTGAATTAGGGAGAGCGAGCTGGTGTGTATTTAAAGTGTGTCAGAGGAAGAGAGGAGTGGGCGGAGAGAGAGAGAGAGAGAGAGAGAGAGAGAGAGAGAGAGAGAGAGAGAGAGAGAGAGATGAACAGGAGAGGGGCAGAGGTTGAACATGGAGGATGGCAAGGGGTGAAAATAATCAAGAGAAGAGGAGTGGAGGAGAGGAGCGGAGAGCTAGGAGGAGGAGGAGGAGGAGGAGGAGGAGGAAATGGAAATAGGATGCGGAGCGAAGCTCGTTGTCCAAATAAGGGACATCCTCTGAATTCACCACAGGGCAGATAATAACGTGGTAGGGGGCGGTAGTGTGTAGGAGAATCTATCTTTAGTAGAGAGAGAGAGGAGAGCGGGAAAGAGAGAGGCACACACACACACACACACACACACACACACACACACACACACACACACACGTGTGCGCGCGCGCACGTACACACTGGCAGAACAGCACAATCATAGAACATCCTCCATGTCACAAAGAGACCTTATTTTATTACTGGGAACCACAGCTTGTTTGGCTGTGAGGCGCAGAGGATTCGGTAAGTACTGCGATCAAGCCGTTCCTTTTGTTTACCTCAGGTAATAACCCCCTACCCTCACCTCCTCACCCCAGGCCCACCGGAGAGCTCCCGTTTCCATTAGCCCTGCCCGACTGCAGCGGGAGCCAATTCAGATGCTCTCTCCGACGTCTGCATGTGAGCGAGGAGTGTGGGAGTGTGCGACGTCACACACCGCCCCCAGCCTGTGACCCCTCTGAACCCCGCTGAGAGGAGACCTTCACATGGTCACAATGGAGGCTCTGTAGCTCTGTAGCCCAAAGTTAAGTGTTTTCCGTGCCCCCGCCCACAAAGCACCTCCCCCCCCCCGCCCCCCAACCAACCCCCACACCCCCATCCCACCCTCCTTCTTTCTCCCCCCCCCCCCCACCTCCCCCCCGTTCCGGGTTGAGTCTCCCGCTGCTTGGCAACAGTGCGGACTGCCTGCGTGGGCGTTTGCCACTGAGTGCCAGGCAAGAGCGCTGCCGAGGCGGGGCCCGGTCCTACGGTTACGAGCCCATTCCCTCTGAGCACCAGGCAACCGGTACGCTCTCGGTCGGCGCCCACTGCACCTGTGTGTACTAAGCTATGATTCACGGAAGATACCAAAAAAAAAAACAATTAGGCCTTTGGTGAAGAGGGGGAGAAACGATGGATGAGCGACCACCAGGGGACCCCTGGTGTTTACTAGAATCCCTAAGAGAAACCTTTTAGTATGGTTTCAAACGGCACCTGCTCGGAAGATGTGCCAAGTCCTGCTCGACCGCCATCCCCAAACACTCTGACTAGAGGTGCGACAGTGTCTGGCCGATACCATAGGATCCGGGGGATCTGCAATTCGACGGACTCATCTCCCTCTGCACCTCTCTGTCTCTCCGTCATTCCATCTGCCTTCTGTCTTTCACCCTGCTCTCACTCCTACCCTCTCTCTTCTCTTCTCTCCCTCTCTGTTCTATGTCTCTCGCCCACAGAGTTCTTCACAGAAGAGCTCACAGCGTTCCCACGGTAACCAGTCTCCCTTTTCTGCTCCACCGAGCGTGCACACGTGTGCGTATTTCACATCTCAAAGTGCCACTTAGCCGTGTTTGAATGTCAAAGAGAACGAATAAGGTAATAGTCCCCAAACCTGCAGCAAGAATTGAAAGTAGAACTCAAGCAAATCTCACTTTTGGGAGATTTTTGTGTAAACGATATGCAGATTTATTCCCAGCGAATAGGAAATGCCTTTCCAGTGTCGCTTAAAACCCCACTGGGTCAAAAGTTCACACACAGTGATAACTGACCTAAAACGTCTGCCTCCTTCCATTCCTACCACAGAGCCTGCCTGCCTATCCAAGCTCTAATATAGCCTGGAATGGTCACTCACTCACACACACACACACACACACACACAAACACACACACACACACACACACACACACACACACACACACACACAACTGTTCTCTGTGTGTAACTGCCAATTTAACGGAGCAAATGACTAATATTGGTCACTAACGTTCCAAGCTGGTGTCACATCTGTTGTATGGGAGTGGGAACGAGGGGTGGAGGAGAAGGACAATAGGAGGAGGGCGAGGAGCAGGAGGAGGAAGAGGGGGGCAGGACGCATGGAGTAGGAGAGGAAGAGGAGGTGGAGAGGCTGATGTGTCAGGGTGTTTAGCTCTGGGCCACCCCTGGGTGAGTGTGGGAGGTGACGAGTGCTGGAGGTGGAGGGCGGCAAGGCAAGGCAACATGTCAGAACAGCCTTAGGGAAGGCTTAACAGTTTCCACAGCAACCATATCTTTCACAATATTCTACCAACCTAGACCAAGGGCATTTCGCAAAAAAAAAAAAAAAAAAGAACGAACGAACAAACCCATAAATTAAAGATATGGATGAATCCTAGCGCCGGATTTGAACATCTTCATCTCAACTCAATTCGAGCTTCACTTCAAGAAGGCAGAGTAAAGGGTAGAAAATGATACCTAGGCTTAAAGTACAATAATGAAAGGATAAAGGGAGACCCGTATTTAAGCAATCTTTATAGTGAAACTCCACATTCCCTCTCTCATCAGGGAGGAGATTACAGAGTGCAGCCAGACTCTGTTCAGCCAACTGGAAGCCTCAGTGTAAGAAGCCCCCTGCTGGGAGAAAGAGACCCAAGGTCATTGGTCAGCGGGCGGAAAGTCCTCGTCAGATTGGCCAGTCATGATCTTGACACTGCGTGACTTGGTAAATACCGAGGGAAACTTCTAGCTTCCATTATGGGGATTTTTTCCCCCCCAGTGATCCAAATTGAATCACAGACCTGTGTGCGAGATTATCCACATACAAAACATGCTGTGTAGTGTGTGAGAGCCTATCAAACGCAACACCGCCCTACTTGCGGTAACCACGACAAAACCGCTCGGTTTGTTCCCGATGAGAGAATCTCCCCACTATGGTGGGGCACTGAATCCACAACTACAACTCTGTTTCTGGGTTGGGGAGACGGTGGGGAGGCAGTGAGGGAGGAGTTGGACTTGTTGCTGAGGCGGGATGTCTCTCCTAGAGAGAACAGAGTCTGTTACATCACATCGCACAGCACAGGTCAAGGCGGGTGGAGCAAAGCTTTCCCGCTCACTTGCTCCGGGCCAAATGTTTTTCTCTTTTTCTTCTTCTTTTTCGTTTCCTGCTATCATTAGACAAAAAGTCTATGTTCAGAAAAGAAAAACAAGTAAGGCTTTTAAAAAAAAGGGCTTTTGGCAATTGAGGCAAAAGCTAATTCTAAGAATATTTATATCAGGAACAGGCTTGAACTGGTTTACAAATTCTCCTCTCTGATGTGCGTCTTTTCCAGAGGTCTGGGTTCCTAAACATCGTTAATATAAGGCACCTCCATTTAAACTGACGGAACTATGAACCATCAAACAGAGGATAATAAAATGTCTTTTGTCCCTCGAGCATCTGGGTAAGCTGCTTGGCAGCCTGTTCATTTCACCCGGGAATGAGAAATACGGCCACCACTAGGAGTGCATGAAAGGGGAGAAACAAACATGTGGACCTGGATACCTTCTTTACTCAGTGGAGTAGACCCATACTTTACAACCATCCCCAGCATCTCTAATCGCTGCCTCCAGCAGATGGAGGAGAGACGAGGGAGGACGAAAGAAAACAAAAGTAATTCTGTGGCTCCTCTGAGTCATATCTGCAGCAGTGGGAAACCGTGAGGGGGAGCGAGAGAACGGGAGAAAGAGGGAGGAAGGGAGAAAAAGAAAGAGAGACCGATGGAGAAATAGTGTGTGTGATCAGTCGAGTGAGGTTTAAACAAAGAGACAAAATGAAAGGAGGCTGTGTGTGTGTGTGTGTATGTGTGTGGTGGAGATGCAATAGCATTACATTTGACAGTAACAAAAGCTCATTACCATTTTTCCTACAGTCCATAACCAAATGAATGTCAACCTGCAGGGCACATAATACACGTGAGGAGAGAGAGAGAGAGCAAGAGCGAGAGAGAGAGAGAGAGAGAGAGAGAGAGAGAGAGAGAGAGAGAGAGAGAGAGAGAGAGAGAGAGAGAGAGAGAGAGAGAGAGAGAGAGAGAGAGAGAGAGAGGGAGCGAGAGAGATAGATAGATGAATCTAGAGAGACACAGAAAAACAGCAGCCACCTGTACAATGCTGTCTTTGGCTAGTTTCTGTCATGTGTGAGTGAAGGTGGGTGGAGATTGCTTCGGTATTTTTTCCTCCATTATATAACCCTCTACTGTGCATCAGCAAAACTCAGCGACTTCCGCAAGACCTTTTTGATTTGATTTCTCCTCGTTTGGGGGCTAGGAGCCAGATAAGCTGTCGATGTGGTGCTGAACAGGATGGGGAAGTGGGACCACCCCCCACCCACCCCCTCCCCTCCCCCTCCTCCCCCACAAACAGAGAACTGTCACATCTTACCAGTAAGAGTCTTTATGACCTGTAGGATGCCATTAGCTTCCTAATAATGTTGTAAACACACACACACACACACACGTTACTTCAAACAAAGCAAACAGAAATGCATACAGTTCTCGCCTCACACGCATGCATGCACACAGACACACAGACAGTTATTAGCATCCCCGGGTCTGAGATGATTATACTCTGGTCACACTAATTAATCTCTCAAATGCTCCCTCTGTGTGTTTCACACATAGCCACACACAATACACACACACACACACACACACACACACACACACACACACACGCACACAACATATGTCCACACGTCCAAACTTGTAAACACGCACACACACACAACATCTCTCAAAATAACAACCAGAACATCTGCTGTCGAGCTCCCAGTGGGCGGTATATTGCTGCCCTCGACACCTCTGTCTTCCAGAGCAGAGGGACTTGACGTCACATTGAACCCCAAGGCACCAAACACTCACATTGTTCATACTCCCATTAGCAGAGAGGCCAACGATGGAGGATACATATTTTTTTTTTTAAGGCAGCTGTTTGGTTCGCATTCTGCATGAGAGCAAAAAGGAGTTGAGGAGGCTACCTTGATTTGTTATTGCGGTTCAATAATAATGACCCACGTGTTTACCATCCACTTTTAGGCTCTTCATTTTTTCACGTGGCTAGAAGACACACATGGAAGTGCTGGGGAATTCTAGTGGAAGAGCAATAACTAATTGGACGCAACAATTTAAAAAAGTACTAACATTTCTCGACTCTCTCCGTGCGTCTCTATGAGGTTGCTCTCTCTCTCTCTCTCTCTTTCTCTCTCTCTCTGTCTCTCTCTCTGTCTCTCTCTCTCTCCCTCTATTTCTATTTATCTTTCTCTCTCTCCTCCCTCACTGTTAACAGATGGTGAACCAGTGTGTGTGTTCCACCGTTTCTCTTTTAGAGCGGATCCCGCTGAGATGGGGTCGCTCACTCTTTCCCTCCATCTCGTCATCCATTCCCTTCCTCTCTCGCTCTGTCTTACAGTCATTGCTTCTATTTCTATCTTTATCTCAATTTTTCTGTCTCCCCCCCCCCCCCCCCCCCCCCCCCCCCCCCCCCCCCCCCCCCCCCCCCCCCCCCCCCCCCCCCCCCCCCCCCCTCTGATCTAAGCCATATTTAGGGTGCCTGGGGTTCTGAGGCGGAGAAGAACATGGTGCATGTCAGTGTGCTATTATCAGACTAGCGGCACTGGCAATTGGCTTGAGACTATAGGTCAGTGTTGGGTTAGCATTGGCCACTGTTGGGCAAAGACAACGCAGCCCACTGGAACTAGTAACTCCTTATTAAATATGACAGCCAGACACAGACCACTGGCTCTGAGACCAAGGGGAGCAAATCTGTCACTCTAAGTACAGGCAATTAGCTGGGGAGATTCGGCAAGATCTACATTTGCCATTTGTCACAGCGTTTTAACTCCCACATTAATAACTAATATATGCTTTTATGTAATGACTAACACACCCTGAGGGAGCGAGGTGGGGGACGGTAAAAGCAGGGGCGAGATGAAAAGGCAGCCCTAATCAATAGGGGATTTAGTCTAGCCAGTACCAATTATTGATAAGCGACGGGCGACGTGGGAAGACATAGCCACAGGTAGCGCAGGGTCTAATCCACTAAGGCGAAGATGATTGCTAAAATGATCACGTTGATCGATGTGACTGTGCACACACTGTACTGGGAGCCCACGTTTATCTAGCGCCGCCCACTCACAAAGCCCTCGGATTGGGTTTCTACACAGGACAACCGAAGCAGCTTCTCCTGTGGCGCGAGAGGATAGGCGTGCGGCGCTTGCCACAGCTGCGCTTCCCCACCAAACACCTTAGCTTGACCTTGAGCGAGTCCCTGCAGTCACTCTGCATCCAACAGAGAGAGAGTACATTCCAAAGTTGTGGGTGGAGCGCACGTATTCGATCGACCTTAAGAAACAGCAGGAATAAAATGGAAAACGCTCATTTCACAAGGCCCCGGGCAGGCTTGCTTTCTTGTCGCTCATTTCTCTCCCTGTTCCTCCTCGCTCTCTCTCTCTCTCTCTACGTGCACTACATTGCAGGCATTTAGTAGACGGTCTCACACAACCTTCACGTTGTGCATTTGAACGGAGGCCAAAAAGAAAATCACACATGAGTTAGTCAAGCGATCCCCTTTCTGTCACGACTCCCCAGGGAGGAGCCACCGTTTATGGTTTCGCCATCATAATAAATGCACCGAAGAGGAGCCTACGTTTAGTCTAAAGAGGTGCGTTTTCCTACTGACGTAAGCTAAGAGATCCTTCCACCACTGGGGGGGGGGGGGGGGGGGGGGGGGGGGGGGGGCACAGAGAGACCACTGACTCTGCATGGCTGCTGGGTCCCCAAGTGGGAGTGGGCCACCATGCGACAAAATAACAAGGCGCCATCCACATGAGCCTCCGAAGGCTTAAGACCGGAAGACTGCTCAGCTGGGGATGCTCACAGGGGCTCCAGGGGCTCACAGGAGGGAGGTGCTACAGTCCTGATGGGATGGAAAGAGCCCGGACTAGGAATGCTGATGAGCAGAAATCTGCAGGAGGGTGTTAATGTTTCAACGTTATTTAAAAGTGACTGCTTGTCACCCATCAGTCCTCAATGGTGCTAGCCTGAGAGTAAAATGGACTCAACCTTCCACTAGGAAGTGTTCTGACACAATAACACACTATTCTCTCCCTTCTATACAAAATTGAATTCCATGCATTTTGACTCCTACACAGCTCACACCATGCTTCCAAATCCTTTTTTTTCAGACTGCTCTCGAGACCCCCAACAAGGGAACCGGCGGACTCACTCATCCAATGAAACACCCACAGGAAGAAACACGCACAAGACACCACGCAGCACAACCCACACACTCCATATACATTGCACTCACCAAAGTTCTACTTGAAGGTTAAGGCTAAGGTGAGTTTCTCTGCTTCAGATAAACTTTCTCTCCCTTACATGTTTCTCTCTTTCCCTCTCATGCACCCATCAACCCGCCTCACACGCACAGTGTATGCCTCAACTCGTGGAGAGCTATTTTAATTATCCTGTCACTTTCTCCACCAATGGCCCACACTTACAGAATGTGATTAACTCAATCAAGAATACCAGACTGATGCAGTGCAGTAGTTTAAGAATAGCTGATAATACTGGAGCTTTTCTGGATGTCTTAACTCTTTTGTTCTCATAAGAGTCTGTCCTTACTTGTTTTCTTTCAGATGTTTTATCCATTGCAGTGGAAATACATTATCCGCTTTTGATCCTTACTATAATGACCAATAGGCAACTGGTTATGTCAACAGCAGGATCCTCACAGACACATCATTACATTTCTTCATGCCTCACTGACTATCCCCAGTGGGCGGTCTAACGGGTGGGTGGGGGTGGGGGTGGGTGGTGAGGGGTGTAGGGGCGGGGGGGAGGGGAGGGGGAGGTGGCGGCATTCCCACAACAGAGAACTCACTTCCTGCGGATGGTGGAGCTGGTGTTGGTGTCGATGCTGTCGGTGCGCTCCGGCCTCTCTCGCTCGCCCACCGAGCTGCAGGACATGCCTCGGGTCAGCCGGGTGTGGCTCCTCCTCTCCCTGCAGGCCACAGGGGCCACAGCAGCTGCCGCTACCGCCGCCGCCGCCACAGGAGTCACTACCGTGGATCCGCCGCCGCCGCCGCCGCCGCCCCCGCCGCCACCCCCGCTGCCAGGGTGGATGGGCAGCGTGAGGGGCTGGCTGCCGTGGCCGTCGTGGTTCTGCTCCGGGGTGTCGGCTCCGCCGGGGGTCGGCGGCAGGGTGCGCTCCAGCCTCAGGCCCTGGTTCTCCTGGCTAACTCGGTCCAGTTGGCCCTCCAGCTCCTCGATGCGCCGGCGTTGACTCTCCAGCAGCTTGGCCTGGCTCTCGATGATGTTGTTGAGCTCCAGGAGGTACTCCACGGCCCGGTTAGGGCTCTCGGGGCTTGACTCCATGGCAGGGCCTGGGTCACCAGCACCAGGAGCCTGGAACGCCAAATCCAACCCCCCCACCAACCTTGATGAGTGGGGGGGTGGGAGGGATGAACAGGGGGAACTGGGGGAGATTCAAAACTTGGGGGGGGGTTCAAAAAAAGGGTTTCAAATCAGGGTCTCAAAAGTTTGGATTTCAGTCGGATTACATGTCCTGGAACCTCACAACCCAAAACGATAGTTGGTTATATCTTCTTAGTATCCATTGGAGATATGACTATACCAAGAAAATGGTTCAATGTTCCAGATCAGGGTAGAGTTACAACTGAGAAGGATTAGCTGAACAATTAAAGTCTTTGTGTTCTGCATCTTGAAATTCAAAATGAGAGATGGATCAGTTCAGAAATGAAAGAGAGGGAGAAAAAGAAAGATAATAAAGGGCCAGCATATGCCATAATACGGTTGTTTGGGAAAATCTATAACCAATAACAGCCTTGCCCTGATAAAAAAAAAAGTCTCACCACAAACACAGTGAAAAGGAATACAGTTTGGAATCATGAAGATAGAAATAAGTGAAAATAAGTGAAAAAATATCCTCCACACAACTGACACTTGCCATAGTGCCCTCCTAGTTAACTTAAATCAAACATGTAGTCGTCTATTCATCCAACTTTGATTTCATCACAAGAGAAAGCAACTAACGCTTTCTCCAAAATAGACTATATCACACAGAATATTGACAGAAGCAGGGTAGGGGGAGAGGGGCACAGCAAAAAAAATGCAATTAGGGTCCTCCGCTAATTAGCAGGCATTGTCCAACTTTACATAATATAGAATATTCCATCTTCCCCTCCCACGCAGATTATCCCCAAAATCTGTCATCGTCGATTTCACCCCATGACTAAATCTGGGCTGTAAAAGACAAAGTAAACATTAGGCTATAGACAACTGGTTCAGTTCATAGTTGAGGTCCAAATCCTCTCCCGTGCCCTGTTCAATCCACATTCAGGTACCTTGAATTGAATTCGTTTGCCGAAGTGCTTGTCCAGAAGGAGTGCAGTTATTAATTCCACGTCACGCATCCATCACAAATAGAATCTAAACTTGATAGCTCCTACAAATATTTGGATAGTCCAACTTGTTCCCAAAGAGGATTCTGTATGTCCCAAATTCTCGTAATTATTCGTAATTACTCACTATTTGAGTGTTGGAAATGCTCCTCGCTGATCCGGTGGCAACATTCAATGCATTGTCTTGTTTCCCCCTTCGTTTCCTGACGGCTAATATTCGATTGCATATGCTTTGTCAGAAAGATGTTCTATGTAAATACATTAATACTAAAAAATAATCCATAAAAGAAGGGCGCTCTGTATTGGCTAGTAGCACAGCAATACCTACGATTGAATAGATTCCTTTGCGTCTCTGAACTGCAACTCCTTCGCTTCTCTGAACTGCAATGTGCGCGCGCGGTTCAGGAGCAGAGTGCGCATCAAGAGCGCTCGTGAAGGCAACAGTAGCCAATTATTAAAATACATGCCACGGAAAACAACTGGAAATGCTGTAAACAGTCAACATAGTATTACTAAATTGCATGCTTGGATGCTTAAGATAGTTTGGTATGACAAAAATGTAACCTTATAAAGCTGACTTAATGAACAGGGAAAATAGTTGGCTTGCTTTCTCCGATTCATTTGGTGCATGTCATGGTCAAGAGATGGAGGATGTAATACAACTGCCCTTATTGGATTTTCTTACATGTCGACTTGAGTTTTTTTTCCCAGAAGCTGAAAAAACAGGCTTTGTTGCGGTGTTATTTTTAGTGATATGATTACCTAACTACTGACAGCCTTAAATCCCCATTTGAACTGAGAACCAGAATGCATATGATTCACTGTGCTTAGGGCCCACAAACAACTGTTTCCTTTTCCCCATGTTGGTTGTTTTTTCCTTTTAGAGTACGGTGCTAATATTAGACAAAGCAAGTGGAAGACTGGTCCCCATGGTCAAATGTGAAATCCATGCTTTTCAAAAGAGCATGGTTCAATTATTAATTTGATACAAAAGGACCGGGCTCCTTTTTGGTGCCCTTTGGATCTGCTTTCCAACCACAACCCCTCATCTTTTCTTTGATTTGGGTACACTAAAATAGTCTTCGTCATTATTTTACTCCCCTTGGCATTTGTGCAACTCTCTACCCACAGCCCTTTAAAAGCATCTCCATCCAGGTTTAACTCGTTTACAGTCGTGACTCAGTTATCAGTGGTGAATACGTTAATTGGAGGGCTGTCAAGAGTGTTTGAGAGCAAAAAACTAAACAAAACGGAATGTCCTCATGTGCCTTTAAGAGGGCCACTCTTATTTCACCACACACTGAGAAGCTTTGGGTATTTAAATCTTCTTTCCGGTTCCCTCAACCCATCAATTCAAGTCGGTAACATTCTGCTGCCATCTGCTGCTTTTAGTTGGTAACTGGTAAACGAATATGTCCATGCAGTTTGACATAAAATCGTACGAACAAAAAACGTGATACAATTCAACCAAATAGTAATTTATTAGCAGTTAACTGAGTTTATATGCATTTAGGAATATAGTCTTTAGGAAATTACAACCTAAAAAAATTATTATAAAACAACATTAGAAATAAGTCTCATTTATGTTCTAACAAAGATGGTTCTAATGGGTCAGGTGGTCATTGGATTCCCTGTTGACAGCCTAATGGTTTGTAATGGTGGCGTAGGTCATGGCTGATTAGAAACCAGTGAGCGTGTCACACCAAGCAATTCTCTACCCTAAACCATATGATAGAGAACAAACTTTAAATTAACTTCAAAATGAACTGCAATGAAGCTAAATCAGATTAGATCTGATTGCGGCAAATAACAGTCAACAGTAGGACTTATTCCATCACTTAGTGGCTTATGGCAAAGAGAAGCCTCAAGTACCCTGAAATACAGCCATCTACAGTACTGTAGGGAACAGTGTAATTCTAGATTTTGTACTGATCTGATCTACTATATTGAAACCTGAGTAATTTAAATAACTATTTTATATAAAAAAATAACATACATCTTATAACCGAGTTGAGTTAAGTTCATCATAAACTTAAGAATGATTCATAGAATGGAATCATTTGATATTCCTGTCGAATACATTACAGGTTCATTATATGTGTAGAAATGAAATAGAAGATATTAGGACCTCAGGCAGCATAATTGTAATGGTATGCACACCCACATACCATGTGTATTACATATCTCACAGGGTTTAGAAAAATAGGGCGGTTAGGACAATAATGTGTTTATGTTACCAAGGCAACTGTATGTGGCACAAGAGAGCACAGCACTTTCTATCAGTGGTCTTGTTCCTACGTTAGACACACAACATGAACACTACAGTAAATTGAAAAGCATAGTTTTGGCAAATATTCCGTATGTTTCTGGAGGTTTTACACAGGCCATTATAATTCGTGCTCCAGCAGCAATATACAAAATATTTGTTACATGAAAACGAATACAATATATAATTCTCCATCTGTTACTGTTTATATTCGGTACGTTCACAATAGGTAGATTTCCTTTAACATCACACATTACAGTATATAAATATCAATGCTTATGTGTTAGTATACATTGGTGTCTTATTAGAATATATAGTATTACATTACCGATATACAAATTGAAGGTTCAATTAATTTATTAGTATTTAACACAGTATTTACAATAAGTTTTGTCATTCATTTTTTAATACAAATATATACATTAGATATGCAGCTAACACTGGCTGAGAAACATGATTTGAACTATTCACAATCAAACAGTCAAGCATTGAGAATCTCATGAGTCTGTGCAAGATGGTAAATGAAGGAGTAGCAGATACAAATACAGTTTCTTCCCACCAAAAACACACCTACAGCTTACAATAGACCTTTGCCTTGTGTAGCCTGGCTATCTGGTTACTTTTTCTTCGTGTTGTGCCACCATGCTAACGACGAGAAATACTGGACAAAGCTGGTGGAAGCTTGGTCTAGGATGCACAAAAAAAAAAAGGGAACAACATTGTGTGTGTGTGTGTGTGTGTGTTAGCTGTTTGCCTCTGTGGTATCACATCCGACAGGAAGCAATCTGGGAGGAGAAAGTTGCCCTTTCCAGGGTGTTAAGTTTTAATCTTTCATGTTCACCAAAGGTCATGCTGCTCTCGTGGAAGCTGATGGGATGTTGCTACACACGCACTGGATAAGAGCCGAGATGCAAGTTAAGACTCACTGATTGTTGTTTCCCTGGAACACTTAGGAGACTGTCCCAATATGTTTCCTCAAGCAATGATGAACCTCAGCAACCATTTTGAATCATGACGTTGATTAAGAAACCAACCGTCGAAAAGGCACAAAGAATATATATGACTATACAGTAGATGTGCATAAAGAGAAACAAATGTGAATGTTGAGGAATGCTATAATGGTGCAGGTACAGTGTGACCCTGAGCCATCAAACTTAGAATGCTAAATCACAATAATAATATAAAAAAAAACGTCCCTACATAGTACTTCCTACTCTGGTTGTGACAGTCAGGAGACAGCCTTTTTGCCACCCCATGGTTCTCTCTTTTCCCCAGGCTGGCCGTCCTCTTCCATGACCTGGGCCATCCTCTCCTTCCTGGGGGTAAGCCAGGGGCCTGGCAGCACGAGCAGCACCCTCTGCTGGTCGTATCCCATGAGAGACAGGCCGGAGATACTGGCAGCAGAGACACTGCCGTCGGAGTAGCTGCTGGTCCCAGACTCGGACCGGACGTCATCATAGTCTTCCTCTGGACGGAGGGACGACGTGGAGGTGAGGAAGGAGAAGGGGGCTATGTGAGATAATGAAGATGATGGCAATGCTGGAGCTGAGCGGTGCCTTAGTCTCTCTTCCGTGTCTCTCCCTCTCTGCTCAGCCTCTTCTCTTTGGTAATTTGACCACGCGCGCTCTCTTTCTCTTTCACCCTCAGACTCCCTCTTTTTTTCATTCCGCTGTCTGTTCTCTAACTCCCCCTCTCTCTCCATTTCTCTTCTTAACCGGCCTCTTTCTCTCTCGTCCTCCGAGTCTTGCTTGGGTGAGGGTCGCCGGTGGCTGGGACTAGGGATAGGTAGGATGGCAGGATGTTTCGGCTTCTCTCTGTATTCTAACTCCTCTTTCTTTTCCTCCCCAACCACGCCTTTGATCTTTTCTTCATCCTCCTCTATGAAGACATTGTCAGACTCTTCCTCTTCCGCTTCCTTTTGCGCTTTCTCCCTTCTCTCTACCTCTATCCCCTCCCTCTCCTCAAGCTCTCTTTCCCGTCCCCGACTCCTCCCCCTCTCTCTTTTCTTCCTGCTCCTCTTTTCCTTAGCGTCGCGGTTCCTGAGGGCATTTCTTGGTAAACTCTGGGAGCTTCTTTTTGTCCGCCTCCTCCTCTCCCCTCCGTCTTCCTCTGGCTCAGAATCCACCGGGCTCTCTCTCCCTGACTCCTCTGCTGACCCCTCACTCCTCCCTCTCCTCCCTTTCCTCCTCTCTCTCCTCCTCTCTCTTCCTCCGGAGGACCCTCTTGAAGACCCGGCCCTCCTCTTGGTGCGGGGGCTGCTGTGGGCCCTGCGCCGGGCTGGCTCTACTGCAGCCACACTCGGCTGCACGGGGCTGTGTAGGGGCGAGGAGGAGGTGACTCTGCGCTCAGGGCCTAGAGAAAAGGAATGCAGGGGTGGAGGGAGCGGGGCAGGGAGGGAGGGAGGAAGAAAAAGTAGATTTGAATAAGTAGGTAAGGGGCAGCGAGATCGAAAGCTCTGTCAGGGATTATTTGAGTTCACCAAGGCTATCGCTGTGTTTTTAAAGCTACGGGAAGTTGAGCAACAGCTGCTGCTATAATTTGTTGAACTGAATAACCCTTTATTACAAATACACAGCAATACTTTGCAGTTGAATTATAATGCAAGTCACAAGGTTTTAGAGGATAACATTAGGAGTCCGCTGATTTGATTGCAGATTTCAAAACTCCAAGGAACCGACACTGAGGGATGTGGGTTGTATTTGTATTGCATCATCAGAGATGCAAATTCAGAGCAGATTGTGAAGAAGAGTCACAGACCTGAGGAAAACACATTATTGAAACCTATCCTTTTTTGTTAAATGTTGCTGATGGGATTCTGAACAAAGACACTTATTTGAAACAATAAATGCAAAGGTCCTCATTCAGTTAAATAGTTCAAAAGTGCATTTGTATTCCTGGAGCGAAGCATTTACTTTAAGTGTGAATGGGAAAGATTTACAACACAAAACGACACAACTGGTGTGTTCTACCAGGATGACAAAACGAACACAACACACAGGGCTGTTGACATGTTGGGTCAGTGTAGAGAATGTAGAGAGAGAAAAAAATGGGAGAACTAACTGGAACAATTACCAACCGCGTATTCTCTGTCCTCCCGATGACATAGAAGCAAGGCTCGCCTAGCTTGGAGTTGGTCATACAAAGAGACAGACTGGACAGTTCCACTGAGAAGAAGGAAGAGAAAAAGAGTACAGAAAAGGAGGGGCACGAGAAAGTTGACGACGAAAAGAAGAAGAAAAAAACGACAAATGTGAGAGAAAAGAAAAGTAAGGAAACGACATGACAGGAAGAAAAGAAAACGAAAGAAAAAGAAGCGTGTAAAGAAGGAAGAAAATAATATTAAAAAAAAACATTAAAAGACAGAAGATAACAGGTATGAAAGCCAACAGAAGAAGACAATTGTTAGTCGGTGGATAGAAAAGAAGTCACACACTCAACACACCCAAGATACTTGACAGAGCTGTGACAGTTGAAAAACAGTGAATTGCTTTCAGTCATGCGCCCTATTACTTCTCCTGTCACCACCTTTTCATGCTTCCCAGATCTTTCAACACCGTTCCTCACAGACAATGACTACTATCCTGGGGAGAGGACTGACATCACCGGTCTATGTCTTAAAAACACATCTCTTAGATGCCAACAAAACCATGCGAACCTAGACACTTTGCAAACCTGGCCCAAAAATCGAAAAAGTGGACGAAACTAAAAAGCCAGTTGCAGGACTACTTCCCGACCTTCTCTCCTAGGGTCTTACCGTAGTCTGGGACGTAGCCATTGCCTTTCTTCAGGACCAGGTGAATGCGATGGCCGCCCCGGCGGATCTGCTCCACCGCCTGGCTGTGGGTCATCCCGGCAGTGCTGTCCCCGTTAATCTCCACGAGCTGGTCGCTCACCTGGAGAACGACGTCAAGATTCAAACATCATACAAAGACACAAACAAGATACTATAGCGTGGGGTTGAGTTATTTTTTGTTTTTTGAACAGGTTTCTTCAGTAAAAAAAAAGACATTCAAAAATGATTCATATATGCGTGTATATATATATATATATATATATATATATATAAAGTACTGTGCAAAAGTTTTAGGCAGGTATGTAAAGTAAGAATGCTTTCAAAAATAAAAAAAAGTGCTAATTGTTTGTTTTTATCAATCAAACTAAATGCAAAGGTAATGAACAAATGAACAATCAAAATCAAACAATATTTGCTGTGACCACTCTTTGCTTTCACATTTTTTCCAGCATTTTTTTTACATCTGCCTATATATATATATATATATATATTAATATATATATATGTATTTAACAACATATATATACAACTGCTGACACTGCTGCACCTGTATCTTGTGGCTCCGTGAGGCCGGGCCCCCTTCCATCAGTCCCAGGACATAGAGGCCCATGTTGTACTCACTGCCCCCTCGCAGGCTAAATCCAAACCCTGTAGGACCACGATCCAGGTCCACACTGTAGTACCTAGAGTCATGCTGGAAGAGAGGGAGTGAGGGTGTGTGTGTGTGTGTGTGTGTGCGTGTGTGTGTGTTGGGGGGTCATACAAGACAGAGGAGGAGGGCTATTTATTAATTGCGAAAGGAAAGCCAACGTTTACTTATATTTCATCACTTTTGGAAAGAACAATCTAAAACTGGCAGCAGCAGCTAATGCAACGTGCCTGGATACCGACAAAGTGCTTAGTGTTTAGACAACTATTCCATAAATCAAATAGATTTTTCTTAACCCCGACAAGATGAAAAAAAAGAGAGAACATTTCTGCAATAAACATTATTTTGTGGTCTACATTGACATGCGGATGCTCAGGTACATTAAGTGGCCTCTGCCCTCACCTTGGGTCGTGACCTATGACCCTTACGGCTTCTGTGGTTGGGGTCATATTCCGTGGACTCTGATAGGCTGGAGGAGTCTAGGAGAAAGAGAGGGAAATTGTTGAAGGTTTAGATTTGGCTTTAAGGTGCAGCACTACGGTATATTTTTTCCTATCTTAATCGATGCAGTGTGTGTCCAAAGTTATGCTACCAAGGGAAAATGCTTGTGTGTGTGAGAGTCGGTGAGTGTAAGAGAGAGAGAGAAAGAGAGAGAGAGAGAGATCTGTCTGTTGCTCTCTACTCACAGGTGCTGGGTCGGGGGACGATGGTGAGGCGTAGAGTGTTTCCCGCTCGCCGCAGGATGTGGGCGAGCTCGCGATGCGGCAGGTTCACCACCGAGCGCCCCTCCACCGCCTCCAAACGGTCACCTGGGCGGATCTGACCACTCCGTGCCGCAGGGCTGCCCCGACGCACCGTCACAAACCGATGAGGGAGGAGCGAGGCAGCTAGGGGTGAAGGCAGAACAACAAAAACTAGTGTCAGCAACTGGTTTCTCTTAAAATCACTAGACACAAAGTTAGATGGATTTAAAAACTTCTGAAACTTTTAGTACAGATACTTGAACTCCCACGACTTTCGCAATCCCATTTCTCCCCCCAACTTTTCTTCCTGCCTTAACTGCTCCACTTAATGAAAGGCCCGATCTAAAAGCAGTGACGAATGACTGAGTTCAGCACAGGAACATATTTATAAAAAATGAAGAGCCAAGATTCAAACTACACTCCCTGAAACACACTGTAATTATGATCTGGCAGCATTTTATTTGGCATGGGTTACATTACAAAATGACTGCTCTCTCCTCCTTATCTCCTTCTCCTCCCTTCCTCCACACTGTCCTTCTCCTTGAAATACTCTCGCCTTCCCCTCCATCCCTACAATCAGTCAACACTCGTCCTTATTTTCAAACACACTGGGGACCATGTTTGTTTCTCTCTCCAGGGGTACTGCCCTTTCTTCCAGCTCGGTGTTGCCATTATCTTTAGGTTGCTAAGCGTCAAGTTTGAATGCGGCGGGTAATTTGACTTTTAGTTTTTTGGCTATACAGTTCAACCTTCGTCTCAGTGGATCTGACTTTCCCTCAACCTCCACAAAACAAAACCGATGTTAGCATCCTATTAGCGATGGAGAAACCCAGAGATGCCTAGGATACAGAGACTACAAGCCTTACCCTTGATGTTGTGCTTGCTCCACAACATTTTTCACCTCTGTGTGGGGAAAATAATGTTGTGCCTTTCCCAGCCCCTGCACAGCCTCGAAAACATCACTCAATCTGACTCGTTCTCAGCTCAGCAGTGATGAGCATTACAGTGCAACTGGGGTGACGGGCTCTGCGTGTGTGTGTGTGTGTGTGTGTGTGTCTGGTGGCGGTCTGTGTGTTTGTGTCTGGTGACAGGGCGTGTGTGTGTGTGTGTGTGTGTGTGTGTGTGTGTGTGTGTGTGTCTGGTGGCGGTCTGTGTGTTTGTGTCTGGGGACAGGGTGTGTGTGTGTGTGTGTGTCTGTGTGTGTGTGTGTGTGTGTGTGGGTGTCTGTGTGTGTGTGTGTGTGTGTCTGGTGGCGGTCTGTGTGTTTGTGTCTGGTGACAGGGTGTGTGTGTGTGTGTGTGTGTGACTGTTAGTAGAACTGTCCCGTTATTACTTGACGTGAAGATTAACGCTGATTACTGAGTAATGGCCAGTCGTGTCACAGCTTTTAATTAGGGACATCTTTTCTCATCAAAACCAACCCCATTGCTCGACTCTGACCTCCAAACAAATAACTTTGAAAGGAGTCGGTTTTGATTAAAAGTAAATCACACACACCCACAACAAATCTAAAAATAACCATTCATTTCATGAATCTCTTACACAAAAAGCCTCTCAGAGCACTTCGTCAGACACCTCTCTCTCCAGTCCTGCCCTTGCTTTCCCCTACGCTCTTTCGCTCTTCATGTCCCCTGTCCCTCCTCCTCCCTCCCACACCCAACGCCTCGCTCTCCTAGGAACTCTCTGTCGCCTTAGTAACAGCTGGGACCTCCGCTGTCTTGCCAGGGTCCTTATATAACCTGTCACGCAACATAAACTCAGGCACCCTCAGACACACACACACACACACATATCACACACACACCCCTTCGGCAGTACCAAAACTCAAGCCCCTTCCCTTTGTCTTCTTCTTTTTCAACACAAATATAGCATTTCCAGACTAGTTGAACCACTGAGACTTTTTGGCACTGAGTGATCACTTTAATTGGGATGGGGAATTAACATTTGGCCGTGCGAAGACGACATCCAGAGTGTCCAGCCAGAGTCGCGATGTATAGCCAGGGGACGTGTCTCCAAATCGGGGCCCTAATCTGGGTGACCCAGGCAGAAACTGTAATCAGGTCAAGTTAAAGCAACGGCTGCGTTCTTTCCAAATGGTCTGATCATGCATAATACATCAGTGATCCAGCACGGATATCAAATAAATGTTCCAACACGCACACCCTGACATGAATGGGCTCTGACACCTGCGTTTTCTCTAACACACACACGCACACACACACAAATTTGAGACACAGAGAGAGAGAGAGAGAGAGAGAGAGAGAGAGAGAGAGAGAGAGAGAGAGAGAGAGAGAGAGAGAGAGAGAGAGAGAGAGAGAGAGAGAGAGAGAGAGAGAGAGAGAGAAAGAGAGAGTAAAGAGAAAGAGAGAGAAACACACAGCCAGCCAATTCAGAGGAAGACCCAGACCTTCCCAGACACTCTGCCCCCCCACAGACACACATCTAAATAGGCGACATTGTAGCTAATGTGTCTTTTCCTCTGGCTCTCCTTGTCCTGCTGTCTGTCCAGTGTACTCCCATGGCGGTGCTTTACGGCCAGCAGCAGCAGCAGAAGCAGCAGCATCAGCAGCAGCAGTAGCCGGCCCGGCTGCCTGCCTTTAGGACCGCTCTGCACTGATTACCACTCAGTAGCAGAGCCCCCCCCCCCCCCCCCCTCCCCTGCCTGCCTAACCACCGTTGTTGTTAAACCCCCCTCTCTGCGGCCCCAGATGCATCAGGCAGTGCAGAGAGGCACACGGCCACACACGCACACAAAGCTGGCAGGAGGATACCTACTACGTGTGCGAAACAGGGGAGAGCAAAGAGAAAACAAATCCCTCCCCACAGTCTCCCTGTGAGCCTATCTGGATTATACATCTGGATTGTACACATGGATTTTGTTGTGGTGCGGCTTGCTCGCTAATGCTAATCCTACGGATGTTGACGAATCTATTAAAGTTACTGCATTTGTGGGGACCAATGCTACTCCTGCCACTGTCAAATGAATAGGGCTGCTATTCTCATTATTTCTGCAAAACGACTTCCTGTCTTCACACTTAACTGATAATAACATAATACTGAATTGTCAACGCAAAACTGCTACTGTTAAAATTGCACGACTCCCTTCGAAACTGTAGTCAGATGAACTCGCGCCACTAGATAAGTGTACTTATAATTATGGAATGTTGAGTGAGCGTGTGACTCAAACTTTGATGACCGTCATCAAAGGGCCCTGCGTTTACAGTGTGTAATGGCTCACCACCGACAATCAAACTTTCATGAGAGGCACACAGAAGCCAGACAAGCAAAGAAAACCAAGACCCCTTCAAGTCAAAACCGACTTCTCAGCTCAACAAATGTTTGAGAAGGATAACGAAAACTATTACAATCAAAAGCTACCTAGCACTAGGCTAAAAGGAAAAAAACAAAGGGCCATAATTACGTTTCGAGTCCTTGACAGTTTTCAAAGCAGACTGTAGTCTCTCCAGCATGATTCAGTGAATTGAGTGGAAAAACGAAAAGCAGTCCTAGAGTCCAGCAGGAATGTAGATGATCAGACCCACAGGCATGTGAGGCGGATCAACAGGGAAACTAAAACATGTCACTGCTGTTTCGCTCCTGCTAAGAGGTAATGCTCAGTGTAGCGTTTCTCTAAAGCATTCAGAGGGAGGGGAGAGAGAGAGAGAGAGAGAGAGAGAGAGAGAGAGAGAGAGAGAGAGAGAGAGAGAGAGAGAGAGAGAGAGAGAGAGAGAGAGAGAGAGAGATAGAGAGAGAGAGAGAGAGAGAGCAGGTGAAAGGGTGAGAGAGAGTTTTAATCTTTGGAGAAAGCAGACTGAATCCGTTTGCTGCAGAGCAAAAGGGGGTGTGTAGAAAGAGGGAGCGGGAGGGGGCGGGAGCTTGGCTGAAAGAGGGATGGAGCGAGAGAGAGAGTGGAATGGAGAGATGGATAGACGGAGAGACGTATTAAGGGAGAGAGGAGGGAGGAGCAAGTGGCAGATGGAAACAAGGGAAGGAAAAGAGAGAGAGAGAGAGAGAGAGAGAGAGAGAGAGAGAGAGAGAGAGAGAGAGAGAGAGAGAGAGAGAGAGAGAGAGAGAGAGAGAGAAAGAGAGAGAGAGACAAGAGGAGAGAGAAAGAGAGTACGGAGTAATAGACTGACCGCACAATGGGTGAGCCCCAGTGAAACACAGGGAGTGCTGCAGAGAGAGGGGAGGGCGGACCTACAACCCTAATCTACACCATGACAACATAAGTGTATGTTTGCACGGCCCATCAGGCAAATTGAATCGCATCAAAATGGAAGAGAGCGAGGCCCGCGAAAGGAGACGAAGAGGGGGAATGGGGAGGCTATCAATCACCTCAGCCATCGTATGCATGCCGCCACTAATAAAGCTAATGAAGGTGTTCTTCCCATCGCGGTGTCCACACATAGAAGGCTCTGCGTGCTGACAGAGCTGGGGACTTGATAGAGATGCAGTGTAAGATAACGGACCAGTGTAGGACCGAGCTTTTTTTTTTTATCAGCAGAAGGTTATTCTGTCGGGGTGGGGGTGGGAGGGGGAGATAGACTGGAGCTGACAGGGTGATTTACAAAGAGCACTGGAACACATGAAACCTGTGAGGCTTGGCTCCTAATAGCCCTGCGCCACGGGGGCTTTGAGCGAGGTAATCGGACTATTGATTCTATCGACTTTCACAGGGTTCATGCGCAAACATCCAAAAAGCATGGACACATACCAGCGTGTGTGAGCGATAAGCTCAACATAAAATAGATGACAGAAAACGAATAAACAAACAGGATCACAATTTGACGTTGACGGTAAAATATCAGTTCTTTTTTTTTTTTTTTTCATGCTACAGTGTCTGATGTCAAAGAATATGCCTTCAAATGCCGGATATAGTGAGAGGTGCCCTTGAGCTCGTTTATTAAAGGATAATAAAGTAAGCAGTGAAGGACACCTTTAGAATGGGGGGATTTTAAAATCCAAGCACCAGTGTTGTACATGAGCACCCCAACGTTAGCTGGCAAAATAAAAATATGCCGTCGGACCAAGTTGTGTCTATGAAAAACAGTGTCCTTAAACCAAAGGGCCATGCTTAGTATGCAGAGTATGACATCATTGCGGGGATTAGAAGGGACCTGAGGCGTGGGCGGGACTACGGGACGTGTATCAAAGGGTCTCTGAGGCGTCCAGACTCAGCCAATGGCATGCAGCCATAATGACCACTTTTAAGCTGCAATTTTATCTGTTTACTAAAGCATCCATTTAGAAACCCTTTGCTCCCCTAAAAGGGCTAAAATAGTGGACTGGACATCCTCCACTAAAACCTGCTAAATCCCTTGGCATCTATATATCTCTGTCATTACATTGGGCGGCAGGCATGAGGCAGGGACCTAAAACATACTGTGATCTCGAGCAAGACTCTTGATACCAAAGAGGGCCTCTTGGATATCAAGGGAATTGAATGTGAAGTGCGAATAGAACGATATTTTTTTTTCTCTGGAATCCGACCACCAAATGAAAGCCGTCACTGGTCGCTTCCTCCCCCAGTTCTCTCGACGTGTCAGCAGACTCTCACCTTTGCCGTTCTCCACGTCCTGCGAGGCAACGACGAACCCAAACCCTTCCCCGGCCTTGCGTCTCAGCTCCACTTCAAAGCCCCGGGGTGGTCTGGCCCGACCCCCGCTCTGCCCTTCCTGCCCTGGGCCCGGGGCCGCAGGGAGCCCCCGGTCCGTCTCGTCCTCCAGGCCGTCATTCATCCAGTCTTTGGGCTCCATAGTGAGAGTTACCGGCACAGACTCCAGGAAGCTGGTGCTCTGGACCAGGGAGGAGTGCAGCCTGGCCGTGGACGGAGGAGGGCTGCTGCTGGCTGACACACGGCGGGGCAGGGGTAGGGCGTTGAGGGGTGCCGAGGGGTTGTCTGAGGCCGCGGGCGGAGGAGGGGGCCGGAGGAGGGGCGGCGGGAGTCTCCGGACTGAATTCGGGGAGATGGAGGAACGATAGGTCCCTGATAGACGAAGAGAAGAATATAGTATATTTTTATCTACGGCAGTTGTACGGGCAGGGCACTACATCAAAGTCTCAACGTGTGCACCGCTTTGTAGGAGATGTTGGTTTACCTCCTCTGTAAACCAACAGGACCACCTCTCCCTGCTTGGTGTGTTCCTGCAGAACTCTCTGCACCTAAGGAGGGGGAACACACGCGTGCGCGCACACAAACACACACACACACACACACACACACACACACACACACACACACACACACACACACAAACAACATACTATTTAGAAATTGATCTGCTGTGCTTCCTGTCATTATGAAGGTCAATTTCTCCTGATTCTCCTGATTCTGAATCCTCACGATTCTCCTCTTTTCCATTTTCCCCCGCCATGTCCTTTTCCACACTACATTGGTCCTCACTGACCTACGCTGCACTGGATCAGTACATTCCCTATTTATCTTTTCCTCCCTAGTAACCATGGGAAACCAGATAAAGGCAATCCAGGCTCTGTGCTCTGAGCCTGTGCACTGCTGCTGTGTAAGCTATCGCACCACGTAAGCGCACGTGCAGACAAATCATCGTTTATGTCATTGAGGTCAACGTTTATGACATCGCCAGCTGCCTTCTACTTGGGTCTGCTAGTCTGTATTATTTAGGGGATTAGCGAATCAAACTACGCCACATCAGGATTCTACTTTGGCTCGATTCAAGGGTGATGAAAGACTGTTGGTGAAAACATCCACCATTACCTGTGCGAAGCTGAGACTCTGCACATCTGCTCCGTTAATCTTGACGATGGCGTCCCCTGGCTGCAGGGAGGAGCACTGCTTCCGGTCCCACACCCTCTTCACCACAGCCAGCCGGCCTCCCTGACCGCCGGCCGTCACGCTGAAACCCAGCCCCCGGCCCGCCTCGCTCTGCTGGCCCAGTGCCACGGGCACCAGCTCCCCTCCTGCCAGAGTCCCACCACCCCCCACCCCGCTGGCCACGCTCATAGCCCCCGGGGAGGACATGCTGCTGGGACTGATGCTGCTCACGCTGCTGTGGAAGCCGTTGAAGACCCGGTGCTGGGGGCTGTCTGGGGTGGGAGGGGGTCTGAGGTGGGAGGCCTGGGGTCGGAAGACGTGGGAGTGGGCCCCTCCACCCCCAGGACCCCCCGGGGAGGGTGAGGGCCTTCTCTCCTGGGGGAGAGGGAGGTGGGAGACGGGGAGGGTGCAGCTGGACAGGTCGCTCTCGGAGGACTTGTAGCCGTAGCGACGCGGGTGTTTGGGGGTCGACAAGGAGTTGTTGTTGTGGTTACGAATCATGGACGCCCTGCACCAAAAAAAAAAGAAGAAAACAGAAACGGTTAATAACATGAAAAATGTCTTTAGAAAACGAACGTGTGTGTGTGTATGAGTGTGATTATAAATGCCAGCTCTGGCCTGAGTTACCTGTGTGATCCGATGGCAGACACCACCTCGCTGTCACTCTGGCTGGCCAGGGAGGGGTCCATGGACTGTAGCCTGGCCAGGCCCCTCAGGGAGCTGGGAGGTTGCACGGGGCCCGCGTAGCCCCCGGCGATACTGGCACTGGAGCTCCTGTACGGAGGCGGCACATGACGGGGACTGAACGTGGCGTTTCCATTGGCGTCCAGCCCTGGCCCCACGCCGGGCCCCAAGTAGCCCTCCTCGTAGTGGTGGGGAAAGCCCCCGTTGAGATTCAGATGCTGAGTCTGGGGCGTGGGTGTAGGGAGGCGAGGTAGACGCTGGTACTGAGGCTGAGGCTGGGTGGTGGTGGGCGGGTGCAGGGGCTCTCGGCTCTCTGCATGCCCGAGCGGGGGCTGTTTAGGGCAGCCGTCGGGGTTGTAGAGCATGGGGTAGCCCCGTCGGACCTCCACGTCCACGTTGTGGCCCACAGGCACCGACTGGAGCATCGCCACTACCTCTTTGTGAGACGTGCCCAGCACACACACGTCATTGATGTAGACCAAGAGGTCCGCTAGGAGGAAAGAGAGAGGGAAACTAATGTCCACAGCAAAAACAAATGTACACAGGATATACCGAATACATACGAATCCCTTGTTTTTAAAGATATGATTAATATATATTTTTTACGTTGAGAATATTTTTTACTTTTCCAGAATTGATTTACCAGTGCTGTAACAGTGCAGTATTTTGTGGTTTCTCCGAGTCACTCGGAAATTCAGGTCACGCAGCTGTTCATAATGCAATATTTTATGCATAACGCAGCACGCACGTGCACGCGTTGGTGTGTTCTAATCCGAGTGACTAATCCCCCTAAAGCAGCCTATTAGCAGATATGAACTGGATCCCCTGCTAGATCTCTCCCTACGCGGAGCATACACTCCTGATGCCTGGCCTCAGCGCTTACCATCTGTACGTGTGTGGGTGCTGGTGTGTATGAGTGTGTGTGTGCCTGTCTGGCTGTGTTTGTGTGTGTGTGTGTGTGAGTGTTTGTGTGTGCATAGCTGTGCATATGTACGTGTAGCCGTGCACAATGATAGCTAGATTAAGGCATGCTAGCCATTAGGATTAGGGAATGATTGAGATATGCTCTCGGTGAGAGATCAGAAAATCCCACCCCCGCGGTATAATCCCTGGAAAAATGGAAGGAGAGATGGACATGGAGAAAAGAAAGTGAGAGAGAATGGAGTGAGGGGGATGAAAAGAATTGGGAGGTCATCATCGGCATGCCAGCTGCAGCTTATTGTGAGCCCTCGTGTAAACACAACAGTTTCATGACGTATCTGACGCATTGCATTTGGCTGACCATAGAAATGGCCGACTCCTGACTCAGCTATTTGTGACTTTTCATGGTGGAAAGTCCTCATTTAGGTGTGGCGTGTAAGGCTGATTAACCCAGCAGCACATTGACATACCATTTGCTGACTTTTGAAAACATGACTTACTCATCTGACTTATGCCAAACTATCAAGTTTTACATTATTCAGCTTTCTTGCAAAAATCAAGCTTGTCATCCTAAAACATGCACAGCACTTTTGAGTAGAATTGAAAGACAAAATATCTTAACTTCTTTAAAGGGTATATCATATTTTGAATATCTTTATCTTTATAAGTGCCATGTTTTAAATGAAAATAAAGCACTCTAAAAACACATTAAGCATCACACTTGATAAGCTCAAGTTCGACTCCACAAACTTTAACTGACGCATCAAGTGAGTCAAAATCTCAGATGACACTGCTAAGTCTGTGTAATTGTTTGTCTTTGTGATTGTTTGAATGTGTGTGTATGTGTGTGTGTGTGTGTGTGTGTGTGTTTGTGTGTGTGTCCTACCTGTGTTGAGAGCCGAGGGCCCCCCAGGCGTGACGCTGTAGACTTGAAGGAACTCTCTGGGCCGACTGCCCCCCACGATGTTGAAGCCGAAGCCCCTGGAGCCCTTGGAAATACACGTGTGGACAGGGAAACCCCTCAGCTCATCCGGCTGGTCAGTGAACCCTATTACTGAGACACACATAGAAAATATTTACATAACAAATGAATGAAACATTATTTATCATACGCAGAGGGATGAGAGTGGCTGCAAGAGCAGGTAAAAAGCTAGCGTTGGAGACAGCACTGTAGCCAGTGAGATGGAGAGGGTTTAAGCTCCATGTGTGAACGGTCTAAAGGGAGGGGTTGAGAGAGAGAGAGAGAGAGAGAGAGAGAGAGAGAGAGAGAAAAGAGAAAGAACATGGCAAACTAATCGCCAGATGGCACTTAGTGCAAAACATTAAGGAATAAATAGACATGCTGGCAAAGTGCTTTTTCCAAATAATGGCCGCCGGAAATACCACAAGCCCCCTCTGAAGACTTGTAGTTTTCGGTGGCTGGTCTACAGCTCCACCTGCTGGCCGCGGTGCCACACTGCAGCTCTCACACCTCTGCCAATGTGGCAGGTGACAGATGGCTGTTATCACGGTATCATGATCAGCCATATTGGACTGGACAGACACCAGAAACAGCATTAGGGGCCCACCATTCTTTTAGCTACATATCACATCGCAAAATTATGACACAGAGTTGTCGGTCACATGCCTGCCACATGCCCCCTGCAAGGCTTGGCAATGCGACTGGCCCGATGCCAACAGTTCTACCCTGCTCCTGGGGCTTTGGGCCTTAATCACTTACGCGTCACAATTCAACGCAAAGCTCCTGGCATCTCATTTGAATCTGTGAGAGCAGGCTGGCAGAGCCTGTGCTTCCCATCTTGACTATCGTGAAGGCATCATTTGGTGTTTAAACACTGCTTATGTCCCTGTGATTGGAAGGAGAGAAAGACCACAGAGAGACTACAAGCAGGAGAAAGAAAGTGGAGAGAGAGAGAGAGAGAGAGAGAGAGAGAGAGAGAGAGAGAGAGAGAGAGAGAGAGAGAGAGAAGGAAGGAACTCACATTCATTTCTGTACAATGACTCCCTGCTCTGAGCTCGAGGACTCTGCCAGCTGGTCGTCTTGGAGTGGTGACTGAAAGACGGAAGAGACAGGGACTACAATAACAATAATGAGGCGAACTTAACACCATTGGAACTCAAGGAGGCAAAAATAGACACGGAAATTGCGCATTCAGAATCCTTTATATGAACATTACCACAATAATACCAGACATTTTACTTTTTCCCCTCCATAAATATATGGAGCATGTGGCGGTGTTTAGAACCACGAGTCCCTAAAGGCTTGCTACTGTTGATCGTTGTAGCTAGTAAGGTGCTAACTCACTCTACGTAGTAGGATTCTCCCGAGTCACTGAAGGCCGGCTCCCAGTGGTCCGGCATCAGTCCTCGCGCCCCTCTGGGCACCCTACCCACCCTGCTGTTGCTGACGCCGCCGTTCTCCATGCCGCTGCCGTCCCCTCCACTGGAGCCCCGCGAGCCCCTGGACCGGCAGGGGGACGGGTGGATAGGACGAGCATCACTGGTACCACCTGACGTGGGACCAGGAGGGATGTAAATGTTAAATACTAAAACATATATATAAATAAATATATATATATATATATATATATATATATATATATATATATATATATATATATATATATATATATATATATATATGATGAGATAGATGACACAAACAATTTATTAAACAAATGGAACACAAATTGACTTGATCAATTGAATATCATGATTAGCAATACTGAATAATTGTATGAACCCCACACCAGCATGGGTTAGCAGCAGCACATAAAATAACTTAGATCAGCAACGAGGTGTGAGCCGGGTGCTTAGAGGGCGAGGGTGTGAGCGTGCATACCACTTAAAAAGCAGTAAGCCAACAGCTGAGTGAAAATAAGCATATTTTGCCTGGCTGCCTTTCTGACTAACCTTGAGTAGGGGGTTGTAACATGGTTCAGAGAGAGTGAGAGAGAGAGTGAGAGAGAGAGAGAGAGAGAGAGAGAGAGAGAGAGAGAGAGAGAGAGAGAGAGAGAGAGAGAGAGAGAGAGAGAGAGAGAGAGAGAGAGAGAGAGAGAGAGAGAGAGAGAGAGAGAGAGAGAGAGAGAGATTTTCTGATTACTTGGCAATTAAAAGACCTAAAAATTAGAAAGGCTTTGACTATGTACAGACTCAGTGAACACAACTTGGCCATTGAAAAGTGCAGAAGAAAAAAACTGGCTCTCAAGAGAAACGTGCAGCCAAAAGGAAGTTTAAACTGAAGTTCACTTCCTCACTGCACCTCCAAAATCTAAATCCATTAGAGGCATTTTGTCCCTAAAATAACTAATACATGAAGATATTTGGATGCAAACTACAAACAGAAATTGCTCCGTTTACTTGGTGAAATGCCAAGCTGTGTAGCCCTTGCAGTGCATTTTGCATATCAATGCCACAACCTGCAAACAGACCGCCGAACAAACAAGATGGAGTAGGGCTTTGCATGCTGCTCTTCAGGTGAGCGGCGGCACAGTGCCAAGCCTCCATATCAGCTTCAGCACTGACAGATGACTCAGCAAAGGTCAGGACCATGGACAGACTCCTGACACAGGGTCATTGCTGCACCACACCAGACACCTCCCGTTCTGTCTCTCTTCCTGCCTACCTATTCCTTCCCTTCTCCTTTTCCTCCCCTCTGCCTCCCTCCATCCCTACCCACCTACCTACCTTTTCTACCTCGCTTTCTCCTGCCTCACGCTTCTCTTTCCATGACTCCCTCCCACTTCCTCTCTGCGTGCCCTAGGGCAGCCTGACCGACCGGTGGAGGCGATCCAGTGATCGATGCGGCCACAGCCTCAGAGAGTCGGGAGCATACTAATCATGCAAACAATTGATTCATTGGGGTATGAAAGACTGTGGCTAAAGACCTGGGGACAATGCAGTATTAAGCCGCCGGCTACTGTATGCCGCAGAAGTTCAAAGTAATTAATCACTGAGATTGGATCTGTTTAAAATCTACATTTACATGGATACTATCGCTTCAGTGTGTCGGCACCCCAAACATTTCCACATACACCATGAACTACGACACTTGTGCTACAACCTTGATTACTCCTAATTGCCTAATTAACACTTTGATAACCTCTCATGTCCAACCGCCTATGTTTCTTATGGACACAAAGTTTGCCCAGGGTGGTGCTTACACTGCAGTCTGTCGTTGGGACACCTGCCAGGCAGTCCTAAGTCATCCTCGCTGTTCTCCCCCTCCCCCTCCTCTGCAGCCTTCTCCAGGTTGCTTAGCGACTTGCTGCGCGTGCGGAACTTCCGGAGCAGGTTTCGGTGCTCCTGGTAGGTGATGGGCGGGCTCTCCGGGCCGATGTGCACCGGCCGCGGCGTGCCGTAGTAGTTTCCTGGAGGAGAGGGCGCAGAGGCGAGAAATAAAGTTTGCTGCAGTGATTGTCAATTGATTGTTGATTGTCTACTGTGACTTATAGGGAAAGCAAAATGCAAAGCCGTTGTTAAAACAGAGACTTTAAACGTAGAATAATTGCATTGTAGAATTGCACAGCGGGATTGACTTGGGACCTTTGAAAGCTGAACGTTGTTGGTGGTGTCTGCCAAACGTGTCAAGCACAGTTATGCGGATTTAATTATATCTGACGTGGAGGTGATGCATCACGAAAAATGATCCCCGCCCAGTACATGAAACCCCATTATCATACATTCAGCCCCACTCTGAATACAGCATGCAAATTTAGACGGCACACGAAACACCTTCAACATTTGGAGGGAAACCTGATGAGATGAAAGGACCGTTGTGCTCCTTGTTCCTTTCCTGATGGGTGTTCCTACTCAGGTACCTGCTAGACGTCCGTGAGAGTGTGCATTAGCATCGTCCCCGGGGATCAGTAAAACTGTCTATTTTTCCCTCCCCGGCCGCATTCACTTCTATCCATCTGCTCTGGCAGCA
>CM030174.1:6378813-6456313 GCA_017639675.1 Aplochiton taeniatus | reverse complement strand
AAGCTATCTTAAGGGGAAGAGCCCCCCAGCCAGAGCTGTGACACAGGCGGCGAGACGATGAGAGTCGAAGGGGAGAAACCTGCCACAGACAATAAGCCCCAGCATGTGATTATCCAGACAGTTGCTATGGAAATGTCCAAAGGAATATCCCATTTTCTCACGCCCCAACCCTAAGTTGTAATGTTTCCGAGGAGTCAGGGATGCCAAGCTAAGTTAGTCTTCAACACGAATCCACACATTGTCTTGAAAGACTGGCACACAGCAATGTGGGAAAAACAGCTCCTTGGGTTTCACCGGCAGACTAATTAACACCGCTCTATTTTCCGGGTGGCTGCCACATTCGTTCCTGAACATCTATATGTAACATAGGGAACCCAATCAATGTGTAAAAGTAAACAACTAAGATGTAATGGACACATTGGGCAGAAGATGCTACGGTTATGAAACAAAATGTTAGCTTGACCGTAATACCAAACAGAGTCATGTGCGTGTGTGGACTAAAATCCTTTCTATTTTCAGCTCACAGACAGCTAAAGGGCAAATAGTAGGAACAGCAGCAGACTTATTAAATGCTTCTGTCACAGTTGCAGGTGACAGCCACAGGGGACAGGCGTGGACAACCAGAGAGGGAACATGGGACTAACGAGGCACATCATTAGACAGGGAGGCACGGAACAGACAGACAGACAGACAGACAGACAGACAGACAGACAGACAGACAGACAGACAGACAGACAGACAGACAGACAGACAGACAGACAGACAGACAGACAGACAGACAGACAGACAGACAGAGAGGCACTTACAAGGCACGGCGCGGAGGTAGAGATTCTCTCTGATCACCTGCTGGAGCTGGCAGTCCATGGAGCCTGGCGTGAAGCACTTACTGAGATACAACCTGAGGTCCTTACACAACGATGAGCCTACAAGGGGTAGTATAGGGCACAGAGGGTGGAGGCACAAATACAAAGAAAGGGCTTGTCAAAGTAAAGAGACTAGGTGAAAGACTATAGACGTTTGTATTTCACTTATATTAAAATGTTTTCTGAAAGACGCACAGAGGGAGAGTAAATCAATTGCATCCCCCAGCCGACAACAGTCTAATCAATTTTGGTATTAATTTGTTCATAAGGTGTTTATGGGCTATAAAAGTGACAGCTCAGAGTTAACACAATCTGCCCCTTTATCTGCCGACTTGATTTACGCCCTATCATTCACACCTGAGCTCTTCATACACCTCGTGACACACACACACACACACACACCTCCTCCTCCTAAACGTTTTGACAACAGCCAGACGAGTTGAGTGTATATTATGGTCCTTCCCGGGGCCCTCATGCATAGCACAATGACACAGGGCCCTGGGTGGATAGAGCAGCACGGTGCCTGTCGAGCTGACGGGGAGTCGAGCCTCCTCTGCCTCTCTTTCTTCTCTCGTCTCTTCATTTCCTCTCAAATGCTTTATGGCCCCTGATGACAGGTCACTCGCCGTTATGGATGGCCAGAGTGGCGGCTCGCCGGCTTGTCACTCTGACGGATGACCACTCCCCCGGCGGTACTGGCTCCACCCAGCCTGGCTGCACCCGTCCCCTCCCGTCCCCCCGTCCCCCCCCCCACCACCACCACCACCTCACCCATCCCTGCGCCTGCTGTGGCTCCGATCGGGGCTATCTGGCCCCCAGAGGGTGTGGATTGAATTTGCTGTGCCGTTCAAAAATAAAAACATCTGCGTAATAAAACTTTATTAACACCGACAGGTTGCAGCGCTCACGTCATGACCGGCCGCATATGGTTCCTTATAAATGACTGGGGGGAGCAGGGCTCCCTACGGCTGCAGCTTCCTGGTGACAGAGAAATTACGAGGCTTTTGTTGATGCTGCTCAAACAGCTGTACAGAAGTGTTTTATATGGCCGTTAAAGATGAAGCCTAAAAGCGTGACAAACGTGGCATTTCAACAACCTGGGAGTGCTGTGAGTTGGCGTGCCGAAAGGGTCATGTAGCAAGTGGTAGCCATGCATCAAGACGCACGACAGGCGTGACGCATGGAGCGTCTCCAGTGAACCATGACCTTATGTCAGCCACCCCCCCTCGGCCAAGGTTATCAACGATGTCTAGGGACGCTTCTCTTGCTAGTGGGGACTGACCCTGAACTAAAAACACACGGAGACCGTTCACTTTCAGCCGTGTAATTCTGGGTGTGTAACGGAGTCAATGGGGTGGGGTGTGGGTGTGTGTGTGTGTGTGTGTGGGGGGGGGGGGGGCGATTAAGGAGAACAGAATCGTTCTTAGTGCTAAAGCCTCTTAACCACGCCGTCCCTCCTGGGTCTACGTATGTGGACCTTGTTTCAGAGAGACGGAGGAAGAGGCGAGGGAGGAAGAGAAACACACAAAAAAAGAGGAGGAGGAGGAGGATGGGGAGTGAGTGGGGGACGCAGCAGTGCTACACCCCAGCGGCAGCAACTCATCCATCACTGTCCACCAATACAAGCAGTCAGAGTTGCAAGGAATGTAAGGATGGGGGGGAGAGAGGGAGGGAAGAAGGGAAGGAGGGAGGGATAAGGGGAGGGAGGGCTGGGCCGGCTAAGCTGGACTGGGGCTTGGCAATGGTAATGGATAGAGCCATGGCAGGGGGGTGGGAGCAGGAGAAAAGGCCCTCCATTTAAACTCCTCTGGGCCATTTCGCCATCAATCTCTCCCCCTCCAGCAAGGCCACAGGGAGCAGCGGTCAGGTGACACCCACCCTGACATATTGCCTGGGTTCAGCCCTAACAAAGACATCCGTCAACAGCCCAACAACCCACCACCACTATAAATACCCAAGGCCCCCTCCAGGCTGACCGGCAACTCCATAGGCCCCATCAGGCCGGACCTCTGTCATATGTGTGCCATCAGGAATGTCAGCACCTCCTCGCCCCTCCCGCCTATCGACCCGGCCGCGTTGACGGAGCCGGACTAATTGAGGGGTGCAAATCAACACTAGAAGGCTGCAGATAGAGGGACGTTTCACAAACACACACACACACACACACACACACACATACACACACACACACATACAAAATAACAATAGCTATAGTAGTGAACGCTTGGATACAGGAACTGGAAAGCTTTGAGTCTTCACTAAGCTGTTTTTGTTTTGCGTGACAGAGGCCGTAAGAGACAATTCATCTTTTGTTGGACTAGCACAGAGAGGAGTCCAAAGCCGATGCTAGAAATATGTGCAGCCGTCATTAAACCATCATGATCAGATTTTCTTTTTCAGCCAGTGTGCTTGATGCTTGTTCCCTAAGCCTTAGCCCTCGCAATGGCAGCCCTACCTGGAGAAACAGTCTTGATGCGGATGGGATGAGGGCAGGAGTTGAGGACCCCCCGGACATCTCCAAGTGTCATCCCCAACACAGGCGTTCCCCCAATCTCTAGGATGACATCGCTGACTGTGAGCCCACCCCCGGGAGCTGCTGTGACAAATGGGAACTCTCCGTAGTCAGCTCCTCCACCAATGGCCACGCCCAGGTCCCCCGATGACCCCAAGAGGGGGACGAAGGTCTCCTGCACCTTGGACCGCCAGTGCAGCTTCTTCACCGCTGTCTTAGACATGGCAAATGAGCTGGGGAAGGACACAGAAAGAGACAGAACGGGAAGGAGGGAGGGAGGAAGGGAAAGAGGGAAGGGGAGGGGAAATACGTTTAAAAAAAAGCGTGACACAGGTGTGATTGGCATAACTTAGCTAAGGTGGGATCTCAACACTACAGGCGGAAAATTCCCTTTGCACTGTTAAAGGCTTGAAAACACTGTCAATGTGGTGGTGTGAATAAGTAAATAAATAAATAAATAAATAAGAGAGTTCATGAATAAATCCATAATTCCAGTATGAGGCTGAGAGAGCCAGAGACCTGCATATCAAAAAGAATGACATGGAAACTGTGTGTGTGAGCGTGCGCATGCGTGTGTGTGTGTGTGTGTGTGTGTGTGTGTGCGCGTGTGTGTGTAGTGCAAACACGTAGTGCAGCCAAAGCAGTACGGGACTTGCCAAACTGCCCCGTGGAACACCTGTCAAGCTGTCAGAGGAGTTCCTCAGGTCGATGCTGCCGGCTCTGGCCTGACCTTTCCCTAGCCCAAAACAAAACCACCGCCGCAGCCCTTCATTAAACAATGTGTCTGGATAAACACGCTATACGGAGAGCCTCCAATCTCATGGAAAGATTTAGTCTGGCGCTTAAGAGAAAAGAAAAAAAAGATATGGGTGGTGGGAATACGTCACAGAACAGAGCACGCGGTGACAGGTGACATAAGCAATTCATCTCAAGTGGGTAAAACACGGGACAACCATTCATCTGCATGTCCCATGGATATGGATTTATGAATGTCTATAGAACAGCAACGCCTCATTGCTCTCGTGTGAACCTCCCACTGTGTCACCGTCTGTTTGATCACATGGAGGCGGTCATTATTACAAATGTTCACCAATATGTGCAGCCTGTCATAACTGTGTGTATCCATACTACATTTCCTATAACATATGCGCATTGATAACATACCACTGGATGACATAAATCTAAGAATAAAAAGGCATTGTTAGTAAGAGTGTGACGCTCATGGCGTTGGAATGTTAAGGTTGGAGGAGGGCTGCTGAAGTCTGTGGATGGGATAACTGGGATATGCGAAGGTGTTCCTCCATTCTAGGCTTAACGGCAGGTGTCTCAGAGCACTACCCGTCACCTTGGCAAACACCTCAGACACACACGAACACACTCGCGCACAGACACACACACAACACACAACACACACACACACACAAATGCAAACACACAGCACAGCTCAGAGAAAAACACTGCGACAAACGGTCAAAACACTACAGACAAATGGAGTCGACAGTCTAATCGAATTGTCCGGCACATGTGAAACATACACTATGCTCTCCCCTCCTCATACGGTTTCTCGTTGTGTTCAGGAGATAAACAATTAAGTTAGCAACCCCCCTGACAGACAGTGCTTTTAACTGGCTGTGGCACTTCGACCCAGGGAGGAGGGCTGTGAGACAGAAGGGTCTCCCCTCCCAGGCCCACCTGCCCAGCCTAGCAAGCGCCTAATGGGGGCTGATTGAAAACAGTGTGAGGGAGGATATGGAGGACGACCACTAATTCCCTTCCACTTGCCTGACCTACCGGCTGGCTGATCTGACATGGATCCCATCTCCCTAATACATTCTCTCTGCTGGATAGTGCACTACATACGCCCACGGATGCGCGTACAAGAGAGAGCTATGCTTTTTAGGGAAACAAAGCAGGGGGTTGTAAGAAAAAGGATGATAGGTGGTATGGATGGGGAGCGAAGGTTCCCACCCCCCAGACAGCCTGGGGTTGGCAGTGGAGTCACCACTCTGACGTTGCGCTGCAGCTTAGGGGACTTTGAGGCAAAGAGAGCAGGCTGTCTGGTGATCTCAACGAACGAAACACATACAATACTCTGCATTGTGTTCTTGGTTATGGGACTGATGGCTCTGTATCAAGCAAGTGTTTTTTTTTATTATTATTATTATTTAATGTTTTTTGTCAATTGTAGTCTCTGCATTTTTCGTTTAAGATAGGCTGCTGGTAAAACATCAATTCATCTCTGACATGGCTGTGCCATTTCTGCCTATCAGGGCCCATGGTCTCTGTCTACCCCACTGTGAAACCTTCTGCAGCTATATTAGAGCTGCCCCCAAAGTCATCCATCCGCCCACACACACCACACACACACACACACACACACCCCAGACACACACCACACACTCATGCACACACAAACACATGCATAGTAGACTCAAACACACACATTAAGGCTTACGTAACATACAATAAAGATGTGATTTAAAAAAACGATTGTCTGAAAGCAATAAAGTGTGAAAACATATCTTAAGCTTGGGCTTACAGTGTTCTTATCTTCATATGTGGACCATTACTGGCTTGCATCATATGGAAATACCATTTCAATAAGCTTCTAGTCAATGTGCTCCAAAGACTTTCATTTTCTAAGGCAGTGGGTATAAAGATGTTTAAATGGCAAAAAAAACACCCTGTCCATAATACTATGGGTATCATCCTACTGTTGTCATGGGTTTCTCATGGCCCTGGCTGGGGCCGCAGCAGAACCAAGAGCTGCATGCTGAGGGGTCCATGGCTGCTGTCTTGACCTCATAATGTCTGAAGGGCTTTTAATGAGCCAACGTCTGTCTGGATGGATAAGGCACTCCGAGAGCTCCCTCTTGATCTCTCTCTCTCTCTTTCTCTCTTTCTCTCTCTCTCTCTCTCTCTCACACACACACACGCAATCAGACACACCCTCAACCTTTGGTTATATTGGTACCACTAATAGCACACTGGGCTATCTCTCTCTCTCTCTCTCTCGCTCTCTCTCTTTCTACCTTTACTGGTTGTGTGTACACATCAACACCGAGCCAGGTAAGTGCACACACAAACACTCACACATTTACACACGTGCACAAACACACCTGGAAGAAGAACAGAGAAGGGACAATTTGGCTGTTTTGATATTCAAGCAAAAATAAACAGTTTGCTCAGAACAAGTTGGGCCTGAATATTGCATAAAATAAATGTATTGGTGGAACAGAGAAAGGCTATGTGGAAAAGTAACCAAATGAGAGCAACCAAATGAATTGATATTTGATCGATTGATATTCCTCGTAAATATTGTCTGGTGGTAACTTTCTTGGAAGTTTCACAAAGAGATAAAAAACGGAAATACCCTTCATGCAATAGATCTGCATGATATACAATAGTATATTCCCTGGTAAAAAAAAACAGCACAGAGTATTGAAAATGCTGACCTTTAAGTGGGAAAACAGCTGACCAACACATATCCTCTTTCACCGACTTCCTCCCCACCAGCGAGCTGTTCTTACCTTGCCATCCTGGCTCTCCAGTGTAATTTCAAACCGGTTCAATCTGACAAGGTCATAGGAAGACATGCCCCCACCCCCGGAAGCTATTTTTAGAGGTCGATCGTGATTTTCTTGCTTTATTCCATCTTTTTTTATCATTATACTTTCTTTTCTTTGGAAAGCATGCCGCTAAATGCTTCAGGCTATTAGTGTGTGTGAGAGAGAGAGAGAGAGAGAGCATGAAGAAGAAACAGCTGAGCTGTGCCACGCTGTTGTTTTCCAATTTCTATTTTGGAGAATACATTTTAGTGGCACATTCTTATTGCTTCTGGCGGTTATGAACAATACACTCATAAATCAAATAATCAGACCATATATCTCTGCTGAGAAAGTTATTCTAGATTATTTGGTGGTAGTTCTTTTGGGTCTGACTTCCAAATCAAACATTAACCAACTTAATCCATGTCCTATGTATGTTGCAGCACTAACAACTGCACCCATTTGAACATTACAGTAGTACAATCATGTACACAGAGCTTCATTTCAGCGGTAAAATATTCAGCTGTATGACTGAGGTTAGCCTACATAACAGTAGGCAACACAGTGATGTCCTTGAAGTAATCTTTAATTTCATGGCAAATTATCTAGACTGCTTATTGCAGGGTGCTCATTTATTCACAACGCAAGTTTGGCCGTGCGAGAACACCGTTCCAGGGTTCAATAATTCAAAGTCAAGTTGAAACAAAGTACAAAAAGACACCAAAGATCAACCCCTGACATTGGAGGGAGCGCATCTTCAAAGACCTCCAACGAAACGGCGTAAGCAAAACACTTCAATTAAGACGGCCGCTAATTGAATTCCATAGTCAAGCAGCTCCTGGAGGTGTGAGGGGGGTGGGGGGGGGGGGCGACAGGATTCGGCAGATTCATCAGAACAGAGTTGGAAAAAAATTGGGGACATCACCTTGACACAAGCTATTTGCATCAGCACTTAAAATGCTCAACGTTGGTATGTAATCTGTTTGGCATCAATTTATTGAGACTGCTCAGCTTGACTTGGTGGTGGCATTAGCAAAGCCCTGTGTCACTGAAGATATCACGGCTTCTATTTCATCTGAACATGCAGTTTTTTTTGTGTGAGGCAGGCAGGCTTTGGTGATCAAGGGACTGTCAGGTCCGGTGAGTATCTCAGTGATCCGGACGCCAATCTAACTGCCGCCCTAAGTCTGCATCAATCTCTCCCTGCTACAGATTCCTCCCGGACATGATCAGCTTCAATCACAAAAAACTTTGCTCCAAGTCTTCAGAAACAAAGGAAACTTCTTTCAAAAGTGTCCCATCAATCCAGACATACAATTATACTTAACTATAAAATAGGCATGTGGTACTAACACTATAGTTATAGTTACATCAATATATTTATTACTGCAGCCTTTTCCATAGTGGACCACTTAGCATCATAAGCATGAATCCTAAACGTTGACTATTCGAGATGTCTATCTGGAATCTAACAGAGATCAATAGTAATTAGACAGCACTGACAGCCAGAGCCATCCATCAGGTTGACCCTCCGTGACAGTCATAGAGAGCTATCCCTACACAGTACATGACACGGAAGGGTTGAAAATAAACCCTTCGGCTGACCTCCCCCTCCCATCATAACCTGCGGTGGAGCACACGTCTGTCCCTACTCTAACAACACATCCTCCAGTGGGCTGTGCTAAGTCAGGCATCTTAAATAACCTGTGACCTTAAATGAATCGATGGCAACGGACGTAAATAGAGGGAGAAATGCAAATGAGGATTCTCTCCGTTTTGCCCTCAGTTTTTTTTTTTTCTTCTTCTTTTTTTGTGCCTTATTCGGCATATTTTCTTCGACCTCACTCTGAATGTTGACACCAAACGGTCCGGCTAACATGATGGGGTGGGTTCAAACATTCCGCGATGCTCACTCACTTTCAAATCTAGGGCATGGGAGGCTGCAACACTAAACAGACAGCGGAGGCAGATTTAAAAATGAAAGATTAAATGCTTGTGGGATGAAAAATACAGAATAACTCCCTCTGTCATGCACAGGCAAGCAATGGCGCACATGCACACACACACACACACACAGACAAACCTGTGGCATACATTGGTTAAACCTGATGCATGATTAATGTGAAAAGTCTATTCTATTCAGTGAAATGTACATTCCACATCCCCTCGGCTCATCAATCCTCTGTCACTGCTTATTGTATCATTTTGTGATCAGTCTGGAAAAATATGGGATTTCTGGGGATGGAGTCTAACGGCACACCCCAGGGATATCCTATCCTATCATTAACATTTGGATTATTACAGACAGAATAGAAAATCTCGCTGTGGAAAAAGGGGAATTGTATTGGGGGTAATGGAAGCGGAAGCAGATGACAAGCCGGACAGAGGCACATTCCAGGGCGGCTGTCTCAGTGTCGCGTCCATTGGGAGACGGTCGTGTTTGACCTCGCATGTACAAGGTCGGACAGGAGGCAGGGAGCAGGGATTCTGGGCTGCTGGGTTCAGCCGTACAGCCGCCAAACCCTGCACTGTGAGCGGCTCTTCTATTCTTTCTCGTTGGATGAGACGGTGTAACCACAACAACAGGTCTCTTTCCCGAGCCTGTCAGGAAGTCTTTACGCACCATGCTGTGATCAGAGCGGAGCTCTCACCAGGGACAGACCGAGATAACAGTTTAATTAAAAGAGCTGGAGATGGAGTTCAGCTCCTTAGCGCAGATGATGGATATGAACTCACAGTGGGAGGGAGATAGAAATGGAGAAGGAGAGAGAGGGGCAGGAGCACGTGAGCAACAGAATTTATTGAACAGGAGGGCGAAGACAGAAAAGAATAATGGATTTTTAAGTGAACGATTGAAATGCTAAAATTAATTATTCATTAAGTAAGGGAAGGAGAGGTAGGGAGGGGTATTAACGACATGTTCTGTGAGGTCACAGTGTGGTAACCTGAGTAGAAGTTGAAGTTTGTGGGTGTGTGTGTGAGTATGCGTGCACGTGTGTGTGTGTGTGTGTGTGTGTGTGTGTGTGTGTGTGTGTGTGTGTGTGAGTGTGTGTGTGTGTGTGTGTGTGTGTGCATTTGAGATACAGAGACAGTGAGAGAGAGAGAGAGAGAGAGAGAGAGAGAGAGAGAGAGAGAGAGAGAGAGAGAGAGAGAGAGAGAGAGAGAGAGAGAGAGAGAGAGAGAGAGAGAGAGAGAGAGTGTGTGTGTGTTTGTGTGTGCGTGCGTGCGTGCGTGCGTGCGTGCGTGCGTGCGTGCGTGCGTGCGTGCGTGTGTGTGTGCGAGCGATTGTGCTGATTCAGTAGAGATGGCTGAAGGTGACCCTGGCTCGCTCCCACCGGCTGTCTCACGCCACCTGATATTGATCCTGGTGTTCCAACTAAGATCTGACTCAACGATCTGTGCTATACAGGGCCTTCGTGTCATATAGAAAATATGCAGTCTAAATGTAATTTCACATACCTTATCTATTAATCGTTACATTGACGTTCACTTCCTGTTTGAGAGTTATTTACAACCACCCACCTAGCAGCGGTTTACACAAGCCAAGTTTACACACGTACATAAACAGAAGTGGCCCATGTGAAAAACGACCACTTCATTGTGGCATTAGCAGTGGAGAATCAAGAGAGCTCTTACATCTACTGAATTCCAATGCAGTGGCTGGGAGCAAAGGTTTGGACCACAGATGGGGTAGTGTGCCTGCCTGCCGTAGCCCTGCCTCGTCAAGGGTAAACTGCAGCACACCCTGTCCTCCCTCGCTGTCCTTTAACCACACCTTAAAACATCCACATGAATATGCATGAGCTCGAAGGACACAACATGTACATAATTAGAGAGCCGGCAATTCCCTGGTCACAGGCATTAATCATACAGTAGAAACATAAATGCACTTAATCTGTCCCTCTCGTTAGCTGGGTTGGTATATAAATGTATGGAAGACTGAGGGGGAAAATGTAAACGCTGGTTTGTCTTAGTTCGGAGAAAGATAGAAGAAGGGCTGCTTAGAAGCAGCTTGGCTTAGAGTGTTAGAACATCCCCTAAATAGTGCAAATGTCGTGAACAGTTATGAGGTTATGAGGAGAGATGGAGATTGGATCCAGGGCCTGTGATGAACAGCGCACCAATAGTGTGATCTGAAGACAGGTCTGCAAACAAGGAGATCTGCATGTCTTCTCTTCTCTCCCACTTAATTCATGATTAATATTAATGCCATAACCTTGACTGCTCCCAGGGCCTAAAGCAACGCACACAGTGTGAAGTCAGGGTCCAACCTCCCATCACTTTAAAACAAGCTGTTCCAGGGACACACCCTGCAAACACAGAGACGGTCCACAACACAAACACACAAACACATGCACATCGACACTCCAGGGTGAGGGGTGAAGTGAGCGTACACAGGCACGTGCACACACACACACACACACATACACACACAAACGCACAAACACACACATACATAGAGCCGCTATGCAAAAATATCAAGAAGTACAACACTTTATTATACCTACTCAAAATGGACCACCTGTATTATTGAATAAATAGGTATTGCTCTCTGCTTTTACGCTCATTGCTAGAATGGCCCTTGTGCAGTGATCATATGGCCATGTTTACATTCTTAACTAAATTGTCCTTGTTTTTGTTAAGTAGTTTGCAGAACATTGAAAAGTTCATAACCTACTAGAGGCAGGTAATTACCATTTATAGCATAGGTGGGTTTACGAGAGCGAAGCTTTATCAGAACAATATTTTAACTATATGTTTGTTACAACTGATAAGCAAAGGCAAACAGTTTTGTCTAATAGCATTCAGACCAAAGTTCTAAGTTCAAGGGAACTGAAACTTATCAACTACCAGCTTTACCATCATCATCAACTGCCCTCATCTTCTCTCACAAGCCCTCATGCTGCTCTCTTTCTCCAATGCCCCACACACACTCACACACACATTCACACACTTGCAAACACATAAACAGAAGCAAACGGGCACACAGTCACAGTTACAGTATTTAGGGAAAATGCAACCAACCTGCTTTGACGTTGACATACACACATTCTTTTCAAGCAATTAAGCCTTTCAAAAATGATTCGTTTGAACGCGTCTATATACATTGAGCCGACAATAATTAGATTCCAAAGTAAATGCAATGTATTTTTAAATCCACAAAGATAGTTTTTTTTTTTTATACAAAATTTAAATAGAAAGTCTATTGGCAATGGCAATATTTCGAGCCCGAGTTTTCGTAGAGAAACTCAGACGCGATGCGCACGCCACACGGAGTATTTGGATACTAGACACTAGTGGAGGATGCTCTACTGCTGAGCACGAGACTAGTGATGAGAGGGGGAAAAAAACAACGGAGCAAATCTGTCAGCGTTTGCTCTGTAAATTCTGAGCTTCCAGCACACTGGGGCCAATGTATGAAGAAGAGTAAATTAAAATGTGTGTCCTAACTTGTGATGATCAACCACGGAAATGAACTTAGTAAAAACATAATGTCGCCTATAAGAAAGGACTTTGGGTATCCTCCAGGAACACAGATAATTTAACAGATTCTTACCTTCATATCTGCTTTCCTCTCGACATTTCTTCCTCAATTAATCGGTCAGTTTTAAGTCTAATGAAGGACGGCTTTATTCCAATTACTTGAACCCCCGGATCAATAAAAAAATAACGGCGACTGTATTGATTGTACACGAGAGGTGTCATTGAACGGCAGACGCGTGTTTCAACGGAGCGAAACAGTGATGCAGTAGGTGTGTTGTTGCACAAGTCCAATTACGGAAGGGTGTGCTTCATTGTTCTTGATTTAAAAAAAAAAAAACACTTTCGTACAGTTGAAAACTATGAGGCAAATGAGAAAGCTCAAGCTGAAGGGAGGGTTTGAAAATAAAGTAAATAGACCGCCCCTTGCTCATGACAGGAATTTTCTCTTTATGCTGTATCAGGTTCACAAAATGTAGGTTAGGTGCTAGGTCACGTCTGTCACTTCCCATTAAAGCTATATGGAGATCATGAGGATGAAACACTAAACCAAAACTCAACTCTTATTAATCCATATTTATATATCATTACAATTAATAAGGTCCCTTTGAATAGAGAAGATGGGAATTAAATAAAAGATAAACAAAACGAAAAGATAAGCTGCGACTATTTTTCCAACGAGAAAAGGAGATCACTATGCTTTTTGTCCTCGATTAGTTTACTGGTCAAAAGAGCAACTGCTGCTGAACAGGACTGTAGGCTGCAGCTCAAGCTTTCAAACAGTATTTCTTTAGACTTTCAGTGGTTTGTAAATCCAGTACTGCTTAGAAGCTGTGAATGTATGAGGCAAACCTACGAGAGCTGTCAATTTAACAGCTCTTGCTCGAATATTATCCAATAGGTTAAATGCTCACAGCTTTCCTAATCTCTCCATGCTGTATGTAGCAACCAAATGGGTAGAATCCTTTTCCAGATAAAAGCGATTAAGTTATTTTCTTGTGCTGGCCTTTGAAATAGTCGGGATCATTTTTCATAAGGTTTACATGTCCGTGCCCTGCTAAAATATATTGTCCTTATTGTAGTTGCTTTTAAAAGTAAGTACTTTTTGTCCAGCTGCTACTGTAGTCTCAAATTATGAGTTTTGCTCTATGCCTGCATTAACTTTAAAAAAAAGAAAACGCGGCTTTTCTACATGTTTCCTCTAACAACCCCTGGGACAGTGGTGTTTAGTTTGCATGTAGCCTAGTGGCCTACTTCAGATTTGATGTTGAATCATTTGAATTGGACATAGTCGCTTATTTCTCTCAATAGACATACATATTTACTAACTAAATAATTCTATTTTCTTTATCTAATTCAATATAGGCATATAAGAAGAAGTCCGAGACTTTTAATTAGTGAAAGACAATACAATAATTGAGTTGGTAAATGTAAACTGTGTCCAGAGAGAAATAGCAAAAACGACTGTCCAATTAACCCTGCATGGTTGCGTCAGCACTGTTTTTTGAAAATTGGTTTCTAAAAGTGTAAAGATTTGCGTCTTTGAAAAGTAAGTGGGTGCTGAAGAACTTGCCGTTGATAACTAATTTGTTAGCTAACAAAGCTAAAGTGAGTAGGCCTACTACCCGCCCATAACACTGTTCAACACGAAAGAGGGAATTGTCGAATAACTACGCCTTGATGCAGTCTGCGTAATCTCATTTGCGTGAATGAAGTTTTTGAACGAATGTCCGTGTCATTTTGCTAGCCGCAAGGACTTCTGGGAAAGGTAGTGAATTAAGTCGGGCCTTATATTACTTATCCTCGAAGATGACATCATTAACCAGAGTTCCTTTCGACATCCCTTCTTTCCAAACAACCATGGCGTCGTATGAGGGTAATGTAAAAATATCTTCTGAAGACCGGGGAGAAAAGAAATCTGGGTCTATATCGTTTGGTTTCAGTAAAACTGTAAGCAAATTCAAAGGCTTAGGTCGTGATGGTGCAGCTGAAGAAGATGTCCGAGATTTTTTAACAGGAATTGACGGGAAAGAGTTGCAAAGGTAACACAATGTGCTCGAAATGTTCCGTTTGCGCCTGAGCAAGTCTGAACCTCTTAGTGCTGTATTGTAAGACTAGTGTTGTACACCTTGTTACATCCACATTTGCCACATTCTGAGTGTGCCTGTCTTTAGTTAACATGCAAAGCGATATGTTATTTAGTCCTAAAATACTTGGACTATCCAATTGCTAATGAGACAGACATATGTTTATGGTGTGTCAGGTTGCTTGTACAACGCAGTTAGCATTGTTGTTTTTTTCTGATCTCTCAGCACAAAACCTGTGGAGAAGCCAAAAGAGCTCATCATCCCCCTTATCCAGAAGAACCGTTGGTGCAAACAGGATAGAGTAAGCCAAGGCCAGGGAGATGGAGGCACTGCTAAAACAACAATTGCATCTCAGGAACAGGACTCTGTGGAATCACAGGCTGTCAAAGAAATTATTGAAGGTTTGTGTCTATATACTACATATTCTATATAAAGAGTGAACAGTCTCCTGTGTGCTTATGTGCCTCAAATGTATTGTGTCAATTATTAAATAAGGCCATGCCTTCTTTAAAAATCTCTGCATCTCTTAGAATCCCAGAGGCAGCTAGAGAACTGGCAGAATGGGTCCCAAACAGATGCCAACCTCACCATCCCCCTGCTCATGCAGAACCAAGCTCCAGAGGGTTTCGAGGATGGAGACCAGGTCAAGGTGGACCTGCGACCTGACTCTGTGAGTATAAGACAGTACAAACTGTGAGGTGGTGGGTTTTCGTTGTGACCCACTGCTGTCCTAACGTGGAGATATTTCCTTGTTTAACAGAAACCTTAATCCTGGACTACATAAACCTGTTTTTGTATCAAAGAAAGTATTTTTCCACCATAGGAGTTAAAACTTTTGAGTTTAAATGAAACCCTGCTCATCTGCTGGTAGAGAAGATCTGGCTTGGCTATTGACATGGTGCAATAAATAATAAGTAATAATTTGTAATATAGCCCTGTTTCACAGGGAATGAAACTTGAGTGTCTGCGAAAATGCTGAGTGTAGAATGCATTTATCAGCCAACTGTAACAACACCCTTAGAACTTGGTGTACTGTTTGTGTGTGTGTGTCTATCTTTGCTTGCATGCACGCATGTGTGATAGAGTGCCATTATTTTCAGTACAGTATAGTTCCCGCACAGCACTAGAGATTGTTCTCTAAGTTCCCTAGAGAATGTAGACGGCCATATCTTCCCTTTCATCTTTTCTTGCCCTTCTCAGCCGCCCTCACCCCCACACCCCTGTCATCTCCTATCTGTCCACATAGTGGACATGAAGAGCTGAGAGCCGCACGGGCAGAAGAACTTGCACGCTGCCTGTGGGCTGACGTATATATTCTCCCTCTCCATTAGTGGTCTCAGCCTCCCTCAGAGCCCGGTCCCTGGGGTGGGGGCTACAGAGGAGCAAAGCCACAGGCTCTGCTGTCGTCTGCCACCATGCCTGCTTAGCCGTGACCTTTTATCCCTCAGTCGGACACAGCCTGGTACCCAAAATACAGCATCAGCAACTTCCGATTTCTCAGTGGAATCATAGACTGTGCAGTATTGAGATTTTCAAGCTACAGAATTGTTAATGTTTTTGTGTTGAAACAATGACAGTGCTATTCTTTCTATTTGGCTACTTTAAAAGCCGGTCAGTTTCCCATTCAGAGTTTTTAATCTTTTAGTCCACAGCAGCAGACTATGACAGTGTCCCTGTGGAGGCGTATGGGCTAGCCATGCTGAAGGGGATGGGCTGGAAGGAAGGAGAAGGCATTGGAAGGACCTTTAAACAGTGAGTATCTTGTCTAACTGACATGACAATTTTGCAATTTCCCTAGGGATCGATGAAGTTCTACCCTTTGACGTCGCTACATTCAAGATCCTCACACCCACGTTCAGATTTTTTAAAATAAAAATAATATAATAAAAAACATTTTTGTGAATTTGAAATTACACAATTTTTTGCGAATTTTAAAGACATTTTTCAACAGCCCACAGACTACACAAACGCATCTAGTCAGTTATATTTTCAGATTTTCATTTTTATGTTTTCCCCAAGTGGTCATATTTGGTTCTTTGCATTCTATCATCATCCTCTCTACACTTGTGTCTGTACATCCTCCAATCTCTTAGCTTCTGACTTTTGAGTTAATGCTTCTGCTTCTGTCTGTCCCTTCCAGAAATATCAAGCCTATTGAGCACCAGCTCCGGCCCAAAGGTTTGGGTCTGGGAGCAGATCGTTCCGCCGTAAAGGACCTGGAGCCCAGCGGCCGCAAACGTCCCCCAAAGCCAGGCGATGAGCCGGGGAAGGAAGAAGTCCTTGTCCTGGGCCCTGGAGGCTGTGTACTGGTCCTGTCAGGGGCCCACAAGGATCTGTATGGGAAGGTACAGTCAATGCAATCTGTTTACATCTGTTGGACTGAGTCCACGTTAAACCCAAATAAATCCGGAGAGAGCTTCAGCTCCAAGAGTTTCACTTTGTTTCAATGTTGCTGCATTTATTTGACTTAGTATGGATTACTGTATAATATATTTAATATAGTACTATGCATCACTTTTCAGTTTGTTTGAAGCAATTCTTTCAATGTTTTTTAGTTATTCAGTTATATATTTAAAAAGAGACATCAGTAACATATTTATTACTGTACAAAGATAGTCATTGAATAACAGTTGGATTTGGAGGGAAAACATTTTTTTACTTCTGGAAGTCTGTTTTAGGGAATACATCCTATGTATGAGGGGATAGATTGCTCAGAAAAAAATGAATTGCCACAATAGACAGTGCTCCTAGGACTGCATGGTTTATACGTTTCTATTGATGTCTGTATTCATGTCACATCATGAACAAATGCCACTGCTGGCAAAGCTACAGACTTGTCACAAACAAAGTAGTTGAATTTACACCTCTGTGTTGCAGATTGAAGGGGTTGATCCGGACAATGCTAGAGTTATGGTGAAGTTGGCAATTGGTGGAAAGACTGTGACCATCAGTCAGTATGGGATCAAACTGGTCGACCAAAAAGAGTTTGACAAGTACAGCAAAGACCTCAGTAAGTAAACAAAATCAATTACATTCTTCCTGTTTCACACCTTGAGTGAGAAAATAACAATACATTTTTTTATATTGATCTCATTTACTTTTCCTCATAGTTATCCAAAGTACCCTTATAATTATCTACTAGCTCCTTAAGATCCGTTAAAACCCTTAAATGTCTCAGAGTTCAGGGTTGCTCACTTCCAATGCCTCATATCCAAATAATGCTTGGAATTATATCATTCAGTGCAACAAAACATAAAATCAGGCAGGTTTTACCAATGGCACAGTATCTACATGTGAAGAAGATGGTTTTGCATTAGCTAAAATGAATATGATTTGCTGGGCCACTACTTGACTTTGTACATCATTCAGCTCACTCATGGAAAGTTCCATAAGAAGGAGAAAACACCCCAAGGCCACAGCAGTCTGATGCTGAGTGATGATGCAAGCTGTTAAATTTGAACCGGCCTTTCCCTCCAGCCCAGTGACATTTGAGACTGTGTTTGTGCGATAAGGAACCTTCTGGACTTCCTCTCTATAAACCCCTAACAACTTGGCCATAGCTTGCATTTTCTGTAATTAAAGGTCCCCGAGTGAAGATAATAGATAATAATTGTTTGCAGTACAAAGTGGATTGGTTTGGCATGGAGTTGGACTTATTTAAATGGATGAATATACTTTTATAATCTATGCCACTGAATTTCTGTCTTTTACTGAACAGGTCGTCTCAGTAAAGCCCACAAAGAAAAAGAGAAAGAGAAGGAGAAAGAGAAGGAGAAAGAACGGGAGAAGGACCGACGTCATGGCGATGAAGACAGAAAACACAGATCCTCTGAAAAAGACAGAGATGGAAGAAAACGAAAACACGGAGAAAGTCAGGAAAGGTACAATACATTGCACCCGATTAACAGCTTCTCTTCATTTTGCGGTATAGGAGAGCGTTTTTTTGTTGTCACTTTAAATAAAAGGACATAGATGAGATACCAGAATATTTTTGGCACAATTGCATAATAGATGACAGCTCTTCTGCTTTGTGTAAATAAACACAGCCATTTCTACTTGTCTTTCAGAGCAATCCCCACGGTGAAAGAGTCAAGGCGACCCCCTGCTGCCCCCTCTTGGCTTCAGAGAGACTTGAAAGTGCGCTTTGTAGACAAAGCTTTTAAAGGAGGCAAATACTACAACTCTAAGGTAAAAAAATAACTTAAGAGGCAGCTGACATTACGGCAACTAAACTTCATGGCTTACTGACCCTAGTCTTCTCTACTAATTTAACATTGGTTAATTTTGTTTTGATTTGTGGATTGTGTCCGGGGCTTTCTTAGATGCGTGTGGAGGATGTCTTGACGCCAAACACTTGTATTTGCCGTACTGAGGAAGGAAGACTGTTAGATGGTGAGTCAATTTCAAGCAAACTGTTTTCTTAAGTTGATAATAAATTAGCACATTTTTCTTACAATTATTCTTTTTGGGTCTTATTTAGACGTAAAACAGGCAATGCTGGAGACTATTGTGCCAAAGAGTGACACAGATTTCATAATGGTTGTGCTTGGTGAACATAAGGGACAGGTCAGTAATCCAACATCTCTATATCCCACACCTTGGTCAAATGTCTTAATTTCTTGGATGTTTTGGTTTTGACTTCAATCGATGCCATTTCAGGTGGGCCGCATTCTCCAGCGAGATAGGGAGAGGTGTCGAGCCATGGTGCAGCTAGATCGATACGAAGAGAAGGTGTTCTCCTTGGACTATGATATTATCTGTCACTATGTGGGAGCCGGGGACCACTGACCTTATCCACCTTCAGTCTTGGTATTTCACAATTCACACCCTTCTTAACCTTGTCTTTTGTATTGCTCTGAACAGAATCATGTACAGTCTGTTTTAGTGTATTGTATGTTTGTAATAAAATCATGTCAAAATAAATGTTGTAAATTCAAGCTTTGCCATGTCACATGCGAATAGGCCATTTTAGTTCAATTTTAGGCCAAGTTATTCTATACACAGTTACATTTATTAGCAAATCATTCTTACAAGATGTTACAGTAAACATTGGCGTCATGTAAAACAAACAAAAAAAGTAATATTTACACTTTGATGACACATCAGTACAATATAAGACTCATTTTAGAAAAAGGTCTTATAAGGAATGAAATGACTCATTAAACCTCTATACATTTCAAATAACATATTGGTATTGTGATGATGCCAAGACATGAAAAGGAGCTATGACTGTCCATAAATGTTCGTACGCAATGGTCACTCCTTGGGTGGCTTATGCTCAGCGTTGGCCCTAAGAACTGCCCCTGGGCTTGGGTATGGTCTCTGCTGGAAAAGAGGCCCTGCTGCTGTGGTATCTGCACCGGTCTTTGCCTCATTACGCTTCGGTAAGCCAGTGGACCAATTGCCCCTGTGATGAGGGAAACAATCATATCACTATAAAGGCTGAGAAAAGGGTAGCAAAACGGCTGCCCTCATGTGGTCCCTTGATTTTACAGATGTTGGTACGTTCAGTTATGCAAAAGTTAAAGAGTGCTACATGAGTTGAAGACGTGGAAAAATTAAAAAAGCTTTTACATTACAAGGGTTTCTGAGATTTCTTTTTCCCTTTTAACATCCTCCACCTCAAAGTGGCCAATCATTTCATCATCAAAATACAAAATTAATTTTAATCAAACACTACAGAAGCAGATAAAGAAAATAAAGGTTAAATCTTTCTACATGTAGTAGAAACATTTTACTACAATAGGTATAATAGTTTTATCACAGCAGCTTTACCTTGGTGCATCAGAATAAGCACTGGGATCCATTGGGTCCATCTCTTCATCCTTTCTGCCTAAAATGTGGTATGAAAATAAAAAATAAAATAGTAGTCTGAATGAATTGTACATAAGATTCCATAATTCCACATTCAATGCAAATTATTATTATAGAAATATGCATTACCTCGTTTTCCTTTACTGTAAGGAGCAGCGTCCTCTCTCCTCTGCATGCGGCCTCTGTCTCTCTCCCTTACATCGTCTCTCTCTCGCTCCCTGTCTCTCTCTCTCTCTCGGTCCCTCTCCCTTTCTCTCTCCCGCTCTCTGTCACGATCTCTGTCTGGCTTCTCAAACTGCCTCTCTACTCGGTCTTCTCCGCCCTCTGCTAGAAAACGGAACAAAAGATAGAAATTATGAAAAGATCAAGTCTCCATTTAGGCAAATAATGTGATGTAGAAGAGCCATAAAGGACCATAAAGCCATCAAAGTTGGAAGTCGATGTTTTCCTTTGCAATAGCTTATGAAATAGTTCCAGTAAAACACAGAACACTAGATGTGAAACAATTTTATACTGTTACAAACTCCTTACCCCTTAATTTCTTAGCAGCTTTTGTTATAACAGAAGCAGAGTCAGTTGGGGAAAGCCAGGCAACCAGGTCGGTTTCCACATTCCAGTAATAAGGAAGGCCACTGTGGATTCCAACATGAAGTAGGCACTTAATGTGTTGTCAATATTCTATTTCTAATGATAATAATATATGTAGTCGTCATTACCAATCGTCCAAGTTATTATAATAATACCAAGAGTGAGAACTTACCAAATAGGGTCAAAAACCTTATACCAATTTGGGGGCAAGTTCTCTACCCTGGTAGCTTCATAATCTACATTATTGTCATCGTAGTCCTCCGCAATTATTTCCTCGTCTATATCTAAAAGAAAAAGTAAAACGGCAGTTATCAAATGAGAGAAGCGGCAAACCTCAACGTATAGATAATAACAAATGGGAAATGTAAAACAGTAGTTACCTTGATCAGATTGCTTCAGAATCCCTCTTTTGGCCAGGCGAGCCAGCAACGCCGGGGGAAGAGGCATCCTACAACTAGATTAGCTAATTCAATGAAGTAGAGGCAAATTAATAATACAGATTCATGGAGTGCACTAATCGAATATTCAAATCCATTGATCAGAATAGATGGCAGAGGGTTGCTGGTGTACAGGTGAACATTTTATATGGGGCAACACATTCTTTGAGATTGCAATTATATTACAGCAACACTTGGCTCAGTCACTGAGTCAGTGTGATCTTTCTGCAGCGTTAACGTTAGCTATTAGCTAGTATTAACTAGCAAGCGAGCTAAGAAGTGTGCGCCTTTCAAAGGACATAATATACTTAGCAACTGGACATACAACGATTCAGGTTGATCAGTGAACCATGAATGTGCAGTTAACATCAGGCTAAGTTACTTTTGAAGCTTTACATATGGCTAACTTTACCTGTCCTGTTGTTGCTTTTGATGCAGACGAAATGTTCCCAAATGTAGCATGCACTGCGCGCACTATGATCACGTCATTGATTAGTTCATCTTGACTACAACAAACATGGAGGAATATGCCCGTGAGCCTTGGTAAGTAATTTATTTAAAATATAAAATTTGATTGCATGTCTTGAAACGATCTTTTAGTTAATGGTAAAATATCTGTAAAACCATGAATTTTAATTGGGCATATCATTATTCATATGATGAACGTCTAGGAAGCTAAACAGTTAGCCAACGTTGCTAAGTTTGCTAAATGAAACAGCTTAGTAGCTTTTTAGCCAGCCTAGAGCTGAGACTGAGAGTCATAAGCTTTGAGTCAGATAAAAAAAAAAAAAAAAAAAAGGTTGTCTGGTGGCTTGTTGGCTAAGCTATCGCATTAACAAATTTACAACTTAGTGTGTCATCTGCAGCTCACATTAAATGAGCGCATATGGAATATTGTGACTCTATATCCTTTGTATTTTGAAATGTTAACTTATGAATTAATGCGCATGCGTGCTAACACCAGTCAACAGAAGCATGCTAGTGATCCGTTCGTATTGATGTGCTTTAATATTAGTAAATATTATTCATCTTATGTTGATAAAATATATTTCTCCTTCCTTTGCTTTTCCTTACCTGCATACATATCTCCATGGATACACCCGTTATTAAGCCCTTGGAGGATAGTAGATGACTGTGGAGGGGCCTTCATGATGGGTACTATCGGTGGAGGAGTGTTCCAGTCCATCAAGGGCTTTCGCAATGCCCCTGTAGTGAGTTCAAGGATAGAAGATAGGAAAAAGATTAAATAAACATAGGCCTACATGAATAGACTGTACCTTTGCTCTCAATTTAAGCATCCTAAGATGTTAAAATGGCCACTTGTCTCTCTTTCTCTTCATAGGGTGTCCAACAGAGACTAAAAGGTAGTATGAATGCAGTGAGAGTAAGAGCCCCACAGATTGGTGGTAAGGATAATTCTCTCCTCTATTGTTATAAATTATGATCTGTTCTTTTACTGAATATATTTACTGTACTTTTTGGGAGAAAAAAATGAAAGCCATGCATGGATTTTTTACAGGTAGCTTTGCTGTGTGGGGTGGGCTCTTCTCCACAATTGATTGTGGTCTGGTCAGACTGCGTGGTAAAGAGGACCCGTGGAACTCTATATCAAGTGGTGCTATGACTGGGGCCATCTTAGCTGCACGAAGTATGTGATCTGATAGGAAAACACAAATTATATTGATTGGTTTTTCCCATATTTGACTCCTTTTCAGTCTATTGTTGCTGCTGGTGAGCCTTTTTGATTCATTTGTTTGTTTTTCTTAGGTGGTCCTTTAGCTATGATGGGCTCAGCGGTGATGGGGGGCTTTTTGCTGGCTCTGATTGAGGGCTTTGGGATCCTCCTCACGAGATACACAGCACAGCAGTTTCAGAACCGTAAGTGGTATCTCTCTTTTTCTATCATAAAAGTTTAAACTGTGGCAATTAGAGAAAATTCAAAATGAAATATGTTTCGAACAGTAATTATAATCAACTTTAGATTGTTAGTATTCCTCTGTATTAAAAAAAGGAGTTCTAACTGCAATCACAATGACATGGTGGTATACCAGTATTCTTAGAATATGATTAAGATAATTATGTTACTGTAATAACTAATATGGTAATCAATAAACAATAATTATGCAAGTCATACTATGGAAATATATGATTATTTCAACACCTTAACATTAGTTCATTTCTATACTGAATAACACAAAAGACTAAGAAGTAACTTTTCCCTTCTCCTTAGCGAGTCCCTTTGTAGAAGATCCAGGGCAGCTGCCTCCTAAGGATAGCAGCCAGCAGCCGGAGGCCAGAGGCCAGCTCCAGTAAAAGACAACCTATCTGAACTGTGTCAGTTCAACCAGAGACGAGAGGGGACACTCAGACCAATACAGGTAGCAGGGACACCAGTGGAATTATTGTTCCCCCCCCCACTGGCATTGGTGCTCTCCAGTTATTGCACTATCCTGCTTCTTCGGGAGCAGAATCCTTTAGATATTTTATTTTAAATAAGTGATTATTTATTTATGTATTTATTTATTTATAAAGTTGGGTGTGTTGGTGCCAGTGTTCCACCTGACAAGCCACACATTGTTTCCACCAAAGTTTTGTGCATAGTTTATATGTCTGAATCTTGACGAAACTCATTCTTTAGGGATTTGTACTATTTGGAATTTGTATAGTTGTGACTTTTTGTGTCACACTCAAGATTGTTATCTGATAACAGAATAATACGATAGCAGTATATGTCTTTTACCTTAATATATTGTATCATTTAAGTCTCTAACTTCAGGTTTTGGCTCTCTCTTCAAGAGGTGTTGCCTCTTGTTACAACTTCCATTTTTGTATTGATTTATTGGTTTGTGAATTGTTATGCCAATGTCATTGTCACTTTGAGCACTTAAACCAAAATGGATGGCCGGAAAGCATGGCTTAATAGCCATGTGCATAACCTCAACATCTTTTTCAATTTGTTGCCCCAAAGCACTTTCTTTCCATCATAAATTGGTGACTTTTATGCCAGGGAGATGGATTACCATGATGCTATGTTTTGGTATTCAAAACATGCTAAATGTAGGCCAAATGGGGGATGTTGTTTTGTACCAATAAGATTCATAACTATACCCAATAAAAAACTAAACTGGTAACGAATTCCCTTTTTGTTTGTTTGTTTTGTTGTCATAAGTAAAACAAGTTAGATTGATGCAGTCATTGCAATATGTATGCGCTTCATCTCTACCCCTTTGGCCTACACTTGGCAGTGTCTACGTACATGATCGTTTAGTCTCAATCAAATTGTAAAAGAAGTGCGCCGACTATATCGCTTCCGCTGTCGTTGTTCAAGACTCGGTGTCCGGTTGCTGTCCATGGTGCTGAAGTCGCCGGCCTCCACTCCACGGAATCAACCTGCGCTCTTGTAAAAGATAGAAATAATGCATAAGTATTCAAATACTTTGCCTCGGAAACTGTGCTTTTGGGCCTAGCTGGTTGCCCGGCGGTGTCACAATAACGTTGACTAGAAGTTTCTTCCAATAGTATACCCCCGCCCTTCCTTTAACAGATTTTAGCACGGTCATCCCTTTAAACGGCTCAATTAGGTTAATCCTTAATTCAAGGCCAACCGCCGTGAATACCTGTACAGTGTTTGTAGATGCGTTTCTTTTTCGTTTTCTCGGCAAACATTTGACACATAATTAATTCTTCAGGGTTGTAAACCAAAACAAATAATAACTATAGTCATAAATTGCCATCTTAATTTCGAATAATTAGATAGAGACTGCTGGAAGATCTGTGGAATGTTTGTTCTACTTCACGGCGCACGTGAATGATGAAATGACTCCCTTTCTACTAAACTCTTTGGACATTATGAAGATTTTCTAAAAGACTGTTGCATTGCCATTTTTGGGCTACTAATCACATATTGCCTTTTGAGTTCATGCTGGATTCATTTGCACTGGAATCGTAGCCTATCTACGAAATGGAAGGGGCACGAAAAGGTAGGCTTAACTATTCCATAGCTATAATAATACATCTATTTTTGGTTACTGTTCCTGCAGGGTCAAATTTACATAACTTTACATGCATAAAATATTTTTTTAATTAAAAACTAACCAAGTCAATCTAACTAACTGTATTTCTATAAAACCTGTGTAATTGTTATTTGCCATTCTGAGAACAATAATAAACTGTTAACATTCCTATCATTGCTTGTGTAAGTAATTGTTGCAAGTGGTTTTGACTACATTGGCCTGTCATATGCCAACAAATGCACATGTACTGATAACTGCAAATATGTATTTGATCTTATCCCCCTTCAGTATTGGTTATTATAAAATTGTCATGTTGGCATTGGCCGATTTATTTATTTAAATCTGACATCTGACATCTCTAAACTAAAATGCACACAAATAAAAACAAACATGGTGGCTAATCAGGCCTTGCTCATCAGGTGCACACTGCCCTACCCTGGGGGTTGCAACAGTTCTAAGTATCTCCTGCTCTCACTAAGGAACTAGGTCGCATCTGCCCTGGTTAATGTGGGCTCTTGAGGGCACAATACCTTTCTGTTCCCAGGTTGACCCAGGTTGCCTCAATAGGCAGCACTAGCGTGGAAACCTATTATCATAATTAAATTAGTATCAATGGCCATAGTTGGGTCACATCATAATATCCCCAAATAATATATCTTCATAGCTTATGTATTACTCCTTGCATAAAATGGTATGATACATTGACAGTGAAAATATAAGTAATATAAGTAAATAATATAAGAACTTTGCGTTCATACTGTACATGCAAAAGTGATGGGGAATACTTTCAGTTTGCATTCAGTTTAAAAACCTTAACCATTAACTACAGGTAGTTCAACAATTCATTATTTTGGTCTGGTTTAAAATTGTATATATTTAAATTCTATTACTTTTTCAATCCCTTTTGTAATGTCATTGTAAACATCAAAGAGTGTTTGCTGAAAAAAAAAACTTTAATTTAAATTTAGTTTTAACTGATGATGCTTTGCGTATGTTGTTGTCACTATTTGTGTGTCACTGTCTGTTACTATCTTTGCTGTTGGACATGTAAAACGCCTTTAGGTTTTAGAGAAACACTACATAAATTAAATGTATTATATTTTCAAGAAGAAAGAAAGAAAGACTGATGACTGTGACCTTGATGTCGTGGCCCACAAACTTTACCCGCAGGAAATACACAGAAAGAAAATGTGAATTACAAAATCATGGGACACTACAGGTGTATTTCATTCCTGCTCTCTTCTTCTACAGATGGCCCGGATGCGGCCACTGACGGGGGCAAAACGGACACCCTCAACTCGGCCGGCTCGGCAAGGAAAAGAGGAGGAAATGCCAAGAAGGCGATGCAGGCCAACAAGTCCGCACTCCGGGCCCCCCGAGCTCTCTGCTGCCTCACCCTCAGCAACCCCATTCGCATGGCTGCCCTTGCCCTGGTTGAATGGAAATATCCTTCTGAACTTTCTCACTTGGTGTTGGGAGTGTGAATACATCTGTACATTGAGTATGTGGGTGAGTCCGCATGCAAAGGCTTTAGTACTCTATACAATGAACATCTAATTTGGCATGTGTTTCCTTAACGGAAATTTTGCAGGCCTTTTGATATATTCATTCTGCTCGCCATCTTTGCCAACTGCGTGGCCATGGGGGTAACCAAACCTTACCCTGATGATGACTCCAATGCCACCAATCACCAACTGGTGAGTCTTTGCCAAGAACATGCCAACTTGCCAAGTCTTGGGCTATCTCAAAGGCAGGGGGCAATAATAAAGATAGTTAGACATATGCTGCATACTAAAACAAAAATATGGATTGAGCAGAAAAGCCTAACCTTTGTTAGTTGCCATTTGTCACTGTTCACTGTCACTGATTCTTGTGCGTTGGTAAGGGTGTTAAGTTGAAACACATTGCTGTTAAGAAGTCGACTTAGAAAAGTTGATCGTGTCAAGGATAATGCTGGTTAAAGACTGGACCATCTGTTTTAGAGCCCCCTCCCTTAATGGCATGATGTGTCCTGGGATCTATAACAAGTTCTTATGAACTGCAGGTCTTTGACTATACGGACCAAAATATTCCCTTTATACTGAAGTTATAACTCACACACAAACCACATATTTGAAATTTTTTGTAGTCAAGGGATTGGCAAGTGTAAATGTACCAAGTTATTCCTCAATGGATTTTCCTAATTTCATTAGAAAACATGGAAGAACTATAACAAAATGCCATTCCGTTTCTAATGACCTGAAATGCAGAATCAATGGTGGTATGTTGCAGAGGTCCCTCCTAACTCAGGATGAGGATCCCTTTATTGGATTGGCCTTGAAGGGCAAAAGTGACGCTGGTTTAACTTAAGCCTGTCTTCCGAGTTGTTACCACCGATAATGTTATTGTGGCCTTTCAAATTATATCGTCCAGATAAACGTGTCGTAACCGTGTCAGTTATTTGTTTCATGCTAAGTGACTGTTTGTACCAAATCTAGCTATTGAGCTTTTTAAAAACACAGATATCTTTATATACAGGATAAACAATGTTGATTTTTCTTTGAAAGTCATTGGTGAAGATATTTATTTCATAGCAATTTCATTCACCCGATTTAACAGATCTTGTATCAAATTCTAAAGCATTGCATCACTGTAATTTAGGCTTACTGGGCCAGTCTGAGGTAAGGCTCCGTGACTAGCAGCCGTGATTACATAAACTACAGGTTACTGGACAGGGCCCCAGTGAGCAGCTTATGTATACCTAGTAAGTCAGTAGGTCAAAGTGGCGTAAAGCAATGCTAGCAAAAGACTTTGGTAGATGTTTGTATTTCAAGGCAAGGAAAATAAGACAGATCATACTTTCCTTTACGTTGAGATGAATCCCAATGTATAAATTATGAAACCTAAATGTGGAATCTTAATTCTAAACATTTAAATCCAGTCACATCGTATACGGCAAACCTACTCAAACAGCAATATTAGTAATATTAGTATTAGCAGTATTATAACATTATTAGTAATTTTTATTATTATTGATGGTAGTAGTTGATTACCTTCTATTTCTATGTGTTTACAGGAACAAGTGGAGTATGTCTTCCTCGTCATCTTCACCATCGAAACCTTCACTAAGATTCTGGCCTACGGCCTGGTCATGCACCCCAGCGCCTACATTCGCAGCGGATGGAACTTGCTTGATTTTGTCATTGTCATTGTCGGGTGGGCGTTCTTCTCCGTTCCGCTATCTGTTACCAGTACGCTCTGCGTTGAAAATAATATCACGTGAAATGATTGTTCTCGCTGCTTTCTGTGTATGTGCAGGTTGTTCAGTGTGATCGCTGAGGGCATGACCGAGCACAAGGAAGGAGAGGCCCACCACGCTGCGGGAAAACCAGGAGGTCTGGACGTCAAAGCTCTCCGAGCCTTTCGAGTCTTGAGACCCCTGAGGCTGGTGTCTGGTGTGCCAAGTGAGTGGGATTGACTGTGTTTGTTTGTTTGTTTGGTTGTTGCATTGCACCTTGTTTGTGTGTGTGCGTGTGCAGGTGTGTGTGAGTATGAAGGCCTGTTTTCATCAGTATTTCTTTCTGTTACCAGGTCTCCAGATTGTGTTGAACTCCATCATGAAGGCTATGGTCCCCTTGCTCCACATCGGTATGCTGGTCATGTTTGTCATCATCATCTACGCCATCATTGGCTTGGAGCTCTTCATTGGCAGGATGCACAAAACCTGCTTCTACTCAGGCACAGGTCTCTCCTTTAATTTCTACTTTAATAAATCACTATGTCTAATGTCAAGCATCCGCAAAAGGAGTGTACTTTACTTTAACGTTTAACTTTCAAATGGACAAATTCAGTGGAAACACATGAATACGTTTCTGTCCCCCTGCTGTTGTACTGTCTATAGAGCTCAACGTTGACGATGACCCCACGCCGTGTGCGTTTGCTGGGAACGGGCGTTTTTGCACGGTCAACGGCACCGAGTGCAGGGGCAAGTGGGAGGGACCAAATGGTGGCATTACCAACTTTGACAACATCTTCTTTGCCATGTTGACGGTGTTTCAGTGTATCACTATGGAGGGCTGGACTGACGTGCTCTACTGGGTACAAAAATAAATGATGTTCTCTCCTTTCTTCCGTATCAATTTTCTTTGTTGTCTTTCAGTTTTATAGTGTTCTCGTTTTATCCCCGCCCCAACCCTATTCCCTGTTGTCTCTTTAGATGAACGACGCCATTGGCTTTGAGATTCCATGGGTGTATTTTGTATCTCTGGTCATCTTTGGGTCATTTTTCATCATCAACCTTGTATTGGGTGTGTTGAGCGGGTGAGTAAACTCTAACCTGGTTTTGTTTGCTGGTTTTGCTTTTTATGTGCAGTTGAGGCCATATATTCCAATATACCTAAGATAAAGACATTCAAACTCAGTTTTTAAACTCCCACATATTTCATGTTCCCAGACGTTTGTTGTGTTAGGTCAATAGGGTATCTAATTTATTTCCAACTTAATTCATTTAAAAATAATAGCCAACCAAGAAATGTATTTCAAATTGTATTTACCAGGGCAGATATGCAAATAAAGTTGATACCCTATTGACCTAATACAAGAAATGTCTGGGAACATGAAATATGTGGATTTACTAAAAATGCAGTTTGAATGTCTTTAGCCTAGGTGTATTTAAATATATGCCCTCAACTGTGTACTGTACAGGTTAGGTTGACGCACATTTCTCCTTTCTTGTTTGTTACCTGGGGTAATGTATTTCCTGGAATGGGGAAAATGTACTTTATAATTGTGCTCACTCAGGGAAGCTTCCTCATATTACTACAATGTTTTTCAGTTGGCCTCCTGACCAGCCTAACCAGAACAGTTGGAATGTTAATTATCTCGTTTGAGGACATAATGGAAATTTGTATGAAGCAGTAACTTTTAAGCTGCCCTTTTCCCCTTTCCATGTGAAATTCATGTTCCATTTGTTGTTATATAGAAGTCATGGGCTGTTCGCTTTTCATGGTGTATGGATGAGTGCGCACAAGTTTGTAAATACCCCTGTTGTATGAATGTCTGGTCATCTAATGGTGTGTGTGTGTGTGTGTGTGTGTGTGTGTGTGTGTGTGTGTGTGTGTGTGTGTGTGTGTGTGTGTGTGTGTGTGTGAGAATCCAGAGAGTTCTCCAAGGAAAGAGAGAAGGCTGTGGCCCGAGGAGAGCTACAGAAAGCCCAGGAGAGCAAGCAGATGGAGGAGGACATGCTGGGCTACATGGACTGGCTCATCGAGGCTGAAGCCGTCGACGAGGAAGGAAACAAACGTGAGTTATTTATGGCCCAAGAGAAACCACATGTGAAGACGCACACTCAAACATATACACACACTTACATGTCAAGCCTCTATAAACCTCTGTTGGATATCTCCAAAGGTGCTGTGGTGGCTAAGAAAAAGATGATGAAGAAGTTTGGCTGGTACAAACATAGTGAGGATGGAGGTAAGATGTTGCTCAAACTCATGTCTACTATTTATTATGAAACCTTTTTGTATATTGAACCAATCTGTGATTTACTTGCTTCTCTTTAACAATTTTGACGCTTCTATTTGTACAACAGAATCAGATTCCGATTCAGAGTTTGAAGCCTATTTAGATGACGACAATGGTTTCTGTGCAACGCTAATGTAAGGGAGAACGGCATTCCACATCACAATAGACAATCAAAAAAATGTGTAGATGTATATTTATTTCTGTCATAAAGCTACCCAGAAATAGATTTTACATGATCTAAATGGATACTTGACAGTTTTTAATCAAACAGTGATATCAAATTCTTTCTCTTCCTTTTTTTCCTGGCAGGGCCAAGATGATGGCAAATAGCTTCTGGTATGGCTTTCAACTATCACACCCCATACACCTCATATTGAGATCATATTTATTGAACCTCACCCTTTCTCAAACTAAAATGACCCTTCTCTCTTTCTGCATAGTGACCAATTGTGCCAGCTGAACCATGCCTTTAGGAAGAACTGTCGCGTGGCGGCCAAAACCGCTAACTTCTACTGGCTGGTTCTTCTTCTGGTGTTCCTCAACACTCTGGCCAGTGCTTCAGAACACTACGGACAGCCCAAGTGGCTCACTGAGTTACAAGGTCAAGATACCTACATTTGGAACTAACTGTACATACATCTCAAACCTTATTTTTCTCGCTATTAGTTCAACCCTTTCAACTGTTCTTTAGCTGTTTCAATAAGTAGATGAAGAAGGTGTATAATTGATTTGTTTAAAAAGTCTTAATACTTATCTTTTGCATTCACATGAACCACTTAGCCGTAAACCAGTTCAAATTCCACCCTGTATGCACACGTTAGTTGCTGTAGATAAGAACGTCAACGAAATGACATGCATTAGCAACTATTTAATCGATACTTCCCCCTCTCCTGTTTCCCCTCAGAGCGAGCCAATAAGATCCTCCTCTTTCTCTTCACCCTGGAGATGTCCATGAAAATGTATGCCTTTGGGCTGCAGATCTACTTCATGGCCTTGTTCAACCGCTTCGACTGCTTTGTGGTGTGCGGCGGCATCCTGGAGACCATGCTGGTGGAGTTCCAGGTCATCCCACCTATAGGCATCTCTGTGCTGCGCTGCGTTCGACTGCTCAGGATCTTCAAGATGACACGGTAGCCGTCTGCTATCAGGGCTTGCAAGAACAGCCACTGAATAAGAATATTCAATATTCACTTTGTTGATAATTGCTGAAAAAGGAATTTCACACTATAAGCAATTGCAATAACCTGTTTGTACGGTCTATATAGATCTAGCTTGTTGGTTATACTTTCTGAATGTACTGTATTTATCAGTTTGCTAAAGCTACCAAGTACCGACTCATACTCTCTGTGATGTACAGGCACTGGGCTGCACTATCAGACCTGGTGAACTCTCTGCTCAACTCCATGAAGGCTATCTGTTCCCTGCTGCTCTTGCTTTTCCTCTTCCTCATCATCTTTGCCCTCTTGGGCATGCAACTGTTCGGGGGCAAATTCAACTTTGACGAGACCCAGATGAAGAGGAGTACCTTCGATTCTTTCCCCCAGGCCTTGCTCACCTGCTTCCAGGTGAAGATGCCATTTCATAGTACCCCATACTACTACTGAGCTCCAATTGAATTGTTATATATATAGATGAGATTAGATTCAATTTCACTGTCATTACACAGGTGAAATAACAGGTACTGAAACGCAGTTTAGCGTCTAACCAGATCATGCAAATACATGATAATGTGCTGAGTATATGTACATAAGTATAGGTAGGATTACTGAATAAATGGAGATACTACGAATATGCTAAGAAAAGTATACAGTATAACAGTATTATTAACAGTGCAGTTTATTATTTTATCAATCTTTCTCTCCTCCCAGTGCTGTCTTGCTCTCTTTCTTACACTCTCTCTTTTTCTCTTGCGTCACAGATCCTTACAGGAGAAGATTGGAATGCTGTGATGTATGATGGCATTATGGCTTACGGAGGGCCCATCTTTCCAAATATGGTGGTGTGCATCTACTTTGTCGTCCTCTTTGTCTGTGGTAACTGTATCCTTTCAATCTGGGCTTTACATCCGGAAACTATGTTGATGAGCTGTTCGTATTAGCTATTAGATATGTGTTAATTGATCCCATTGATTGATCTCCCACTGAACCTTTAAAGCACAGTTTTCTCCTTGACGTTTTGTGTTCAGACATCCTGCTAAATGTCTTCTTGGCTATTGCTGTGGACAATTTGGCCGGGGATAGTGGTAAAACGGTAGTCGAGTAAGTGTTGCGCGAAATGCTAGCCAGTGTGCTTTACTCCACTGCATCTAAATCCTCTACTTGTCATACAGTTGTCTTAAACCTGTACTGTATTCCAGGATAGCCTGTCAGACTAAGCACAAACTGTCTATGAGTAGGCTAGAAAATACAAAAGCGTACCTAAACCTTTTTGACCTAACTCGTCTACATTGTTGGAGCAAAAACATGTATGCTTGCATTGAGTCCAGTTAGAAACACGTTAATCAAGAAAAGTTAATCGTCTGCCGTGTGTTTTGGCAGAGAAAAAAAGGAAGATGATGAAGACTGGGACGAAGATGAGGAGAAAGAGGACGATGCAGCAGTAGGTTCCCTTTCTTCCTCCACCAACACATTGAATGCTGTCTTTTCATAAACCATAAAGCACGATGGACTGAACAGCACAGAGTGTTCCCGTTCAACACTAATCCTCCTGAGTCTTTGTCTTCCTCGTTTGTTTACCCTTTAGAACCAGGAGGATGAGTGGGAGGAGCATGAAGAGCTCAGGGCCATCGAGGGATTGGAAGGTAAGTGTGATGTCGCCGTCAACCAAAGCGGATCCACCATGACCCTCATGCAGGAAGGGTTCCTCATGTCTCATTGGCTCCCTGTCACGTTGTAGGAGTGGCTCCCTTGAAGCCTGACTTCTCCCCACCTAAGGAGAAGATTGTCCCTATTCCCGATGGAAGCTCCTTCTTCATTCTGGGCAAGAGGAACTGGTCAGTGATGATCATTTCAGTCATGATCAATCAATATTTCCACAGCCTTCATTGAGTCAGTTTATTTTTCTATAAAATTAGTGTGCTGTCATCATTTATCATATTCCATATGAATCCCTATTTTCTTTGGCGTTACATTTGTTAAGGCTGAGTTCACTGATTAACTAAAGAGAGTTAGCGTTGTGTTCAATTCTTTTCATTAACCGTCCTTCATCTTCAACCCGTCCCATTCCCTCAGTCTGCGAGTGGCCTGCCACAACCTCATCCACCATCACTATTTCACCAACCTCATCCTCGTCTTCATCATCCTCAGTAGTATTTCCCTGGCGGCGGAAGATCCGATCAGAGCTCACTCTTTTAGGAACAATGTAAGGCCACCATCATTAAAACGTATGTAGCATGCAAGTGGTGCTGCAATACACACCTTTCCACAAACCCAATTACACAAGACAATGATTCATGAAAAGCAAACGCTGACTTAATGGCCTTCCATTCTGGTTCTTATAAAAAAGTGATTTCTCTCATCTGCAGATGCTGGGCTATGCTGATTATGTGTTCACTTCGATTTTCACAGTTGAGATCACACTGAAGGTAAATATATGACAATATGCAGAGACTTATAAAGAGTTAACAATTCTGATTTCCCAACAATTTTTAGAAAGGCACTATTAACACATTTCAATTCATAATCTAATAGCTAATGACACTTTTTAGATAGCACTTTTTTTTTAATCAAAAACTCTGCTGATTCTCAGTTTTTCCTTCCTGATTAGATGCTAGTTTACGGAGCGTTTCTGCACCCTGGGTCTTTCTGTAGGAACGCTTTTAACCTTCTGGATCTTCTGGTTGTCAGCGTATCTCTGGCCTCCTTCTTCCTTCAGTACGTAGCGCTAAAATAGAAGATAGATTGTTTCCTAATTCTAAATATATTGCTTTCTTTCCGTGTTACAATTTCCCGACCTTGTTCATTACATTTCAAGGGTATTAGAAGGTTAGTTGGGGAGGGAAATGTCACACTACATGTAGGGAGGGCATGTAGATAGCCCCCTCCAGTGTTCATTTATGGGAAGTGTTAGTTGACAGATAAAAAAAAAGGATTTTTGTGTGTCTCACTTGTAACAACAGTCTTTCTTCTGTCTCTTGTTTCCTAATGAAATGTTTGACTTCTTTATTCTCAGCTCGAGCGCCATCTCCGTGGTAAAGATTCTCAGAGTGCTTCGAGTGCTCAGGCCTCTGCGAGCCATCAACAGAGCCAAGGGGCTCAAGGTAAATAACTCTACTTGACCCAGGATTATAATCTCTCTCTCTTTCTCTTTTCATATCTCTTATTCCATCTCTTATTTCCCATGTTTTCTCTCCGTCTAGTCATACAAAATGTATTGAGTACTAACTGTTTTGTGTCTGTTTCCCTTTTTGACAGAACGTAGTTCAGTGTGTGTTTGTCGCCATCCGTACTATCGGAAACATCTTGGTCGTCACAACGCTCCTCCAATTTATGTTTGCCTGTATTGGAGTGCAGCTTTTCAAGGTACTCTATCTCAGCTATATCGTAATCATAATGCAAACCTTTGTATTTATGCTTGACAATGTATATTTGAAAGGTGTTGCAAAACAATTTTTGTGGGCTCATAATTATTGTGATTATATATTTTGTACCTGTGTTCTGCGTTACAGGGCAGATTCTACAGCTGCACAGACGAGGCCAAACACACACCAGACGAGTGCAAGTAAGAAATACTCAGGGTTTTATTCCTGGCTTAAACTGAAGACTTTTTTTATATTATTAAATATATTTATTCCTGTGGATATGTTTTGAGGGAGTTTTGTTTTGATCCCAGGGGAACCTTTGTGGTCTATAAGGATGGGGATATGAACCACCCCATGGTGAAGGAGAGGGTCTGGGAGAACAGCGATTTCAACTTTGACAATGTGCTGCAAGGCATGCTGGCTCTGTTCACTGTGTCAACCTTTGAAGGCTGGCCACAGTAAGTATCGACATTGCCATCACTTGGGTTTATGTCAGCTAAGTAAACTGACTATTCACTTCAAAATACACATAATATGGTGTTATGATATCCATTATGCCTTAAAGACAAACTATTACATTTTAAAAGTGAAGAGGATTAAGCTTAGTTTTATTGGTTGGTGATGCTGTTGCTATTCACTAGCAACACTGGTGTTTTAGGGCTCCTGGCACATTGACATGTTTTTCTCCCCTTTGAAAAAATCCCCAGGCTACTTTACAGGGCAGTTGATGCGAATGCAGAGAATCAGGGCCCCATCTACAACTACCGTGTGGAGATCTCAATCTTCTTCATCATATACATCATCATCATCGCCTTCTTCATGATGAACATCTTCGTGGGTTTTGTCATCATCACATTCCGTGAGCAAGGAGAATCGGAATTCAAAAACTGCGAACTGAACAAAAATCAAGTCAGTCCTGGATGTCTTTCTGCTTTATAAACTAACGCTTATTTTTATCAGACACATTTTATGTAAAATATTTTGCTTTTTTTTTTATTTAAAGAAATCGAAATAGTATTTGTAATTTTAATGTTTCTCTCCGTGAATAAAAAAAAAATATATATTTTGTTCTTTCCCCAATAGAGACAGTGTGTGTACTATGCACTAAAAGCACAGCCTATAAAGATCTACATTCCCAAAAACCCGTCACAACTCAAGTTTTGGAGGATCATCAACTCTAGCCAGTTTGAATACATCATGTTTGTGCTGATTCTCCTCAACACCCTCACTCTGGCAGTGCAGGTATGTTTGTCATTCTCTCCTTTTGAGGGCCACAATTCTGTCTAGAAATATATTGTTCAAAACCAAGAAAGTTTTTTCACATATATCTTTCTATTCATATAAAGAATTGAAGTCATGCCCTATAGTGGAGGAGTTCACTAAATCAGCACACACATGCTACTTTGCTGGAAAATGTGAATATAGGTTAAGCAGAAAAGAAAGAGCTATAATTAACCCAGGGTCATGTTGATGTGTTCTGCCCAGCATTATGAACAGTCAAAAACATTCACCTCTATCATGGACCTCCTCAACTTGATCTTTACTGTGGTATTTACTATTGAGATGATCATCAAGCTGCTGGCCCTCAGAACCCATGTAAGGAGACGTCTTTCAAAATTCCCCAAAACTTGTCTGATTATATCTAAAAATATTAGGGCAGATTATACCAGAGGTTATAATGCAATAATGATACTTAGGTTGGTATTAATTTTGTATTTTTGTGTGTCTGTACAGCACTATTTTATTGATGCCTGGAATACATTTGATGCTTTGATTGTCGTTGGGAGTGTTTTGGATATTGCGGTGTCTGAACTAAGCGTGAGTAAACTTCTCATAGTAGTGGTATATCACATATATATAACACATTTTGTACTTTGTTGATAATATTGTCTAGCTAATAGGTACTGAATATAAATTTAAATAAATATGTGATATGATTTTTCCTTGTTTTCCTTGACAATATATTCAATCCAGGGTGGAGGAAACCATGAAAATGTAAGTTCAACATTTCCTTGTACCAATGAATTCTTCCCAGCTAAATATAATAGTTTTGGTTTCATTGTATGGAATGTCGTTATAAAATGTATTTTTAAAATCGTTTTTATAGCAAGGATCAAGCAAAGAAAGCGGGAAAGTTTCAATCACATTCTTCCGTTTATTTCGTGTCCTGCGATTGGTCAAACTGCTGAGTAAAGGGGAGGGAATTCGAACCCTCCTTTGGACTTTTGTTAAATCCCTCCAGGTAAATACACTTCCAAGCACCATCCACACGCTGTGCATTAAAATATCGAACAGACAACAGAAGGCACCCGGGTATTTTGATTATTGGCATTAAAATATACCTCAATGTCTCTGCCTTTTTGGTTTTTGCCTCCCCTTAGGCTTTGCCCTATGTCGGTCTGCTGATTGCAATGATCTTTTTCATTTATGCTGTGATTGGCATGCAGGTGTGTGGCATTTCACCCCCATTTTCCCCACTACATTCACAATCTCAAACGTTAAAGCCTGTATTACATCATTTTATCTCCAGGCTACATCAACAATTACATTTTCTTTTTTGTCTCCTCACAGACGTTTGGGAAGGTGGCCAAGGATGAAAACACACATATCAACAGGAACTGTAACTTCCAGACCTTCTTCATGGCTGTCTTGGTGCTTTTCAGGTGAGTCCCACAAAGCAGAACAAACTTTTGAAATAATTCTCAAAATGTATTTTTTTAGATCACCAAGCACATTTTTGTTTTCGTTTTGTATTAGCGCCAGGGAGGATAACTTGCTAACAGCAGCAATCCAAGATAGCGTCCTAATAGAGCCGTGTGTTATGTCCTCCTCTCAAGGTGCGCTACGGGAGAGCAGTGGCAGGAGATCATGTTGGCAGCGCTGCCAGGCAGACGGTGTGACCCGGAGGCGGACGTGGAGCCTGGAGAAGAGTTCACCTGTGGCAGCAACCTGGCCTACATCTATTTCATCAGCTTCTTCATGCTCTGCGCTTACCTGGTGAGGGTTACTGGGAGGGAGGGCATCGGTCAATGAGCTTCTTCAGAGTCCTTCAATTTAAGAGCAATTACAGTATATTGAACTTTGACAGGGAAGTGGCTTTTACAGACACATGTACTTTTGTTTGATTTTTGTGATGTGTTGACGCTTCTAGTTGCTGATCGTTTGTATGTCTTCCTTTAGATCATTAACTTGTTCATCGCTGTCATCATGGACAACTTTGAGTATCTGACCAGAGATTGGACTGTGTTAGGAACCCATCACTTGGATGAGTTCAAGAGGGTATGGTCCGACTATGACCCAGAAGCCACGTAAGAATGTTCAGCCTCGATCTGTTTTGTTTACTTTGAATTGTTTAATTCTCACATTGGTTCTCTCTCTCTCTCTCTCTCTCTCTCTCTCTCTCTCTCTCTCTCTCTCTCTCTCTCTCTCTCTCTCTCTCTCTCTCTCTCTCTCTCTCTCTCTCTCTCTCTCTCTCTCATATTACTTGTAATCACTGTTTGTGTCTTTTATTCCCCGTAGGGGTCGAATAAAACACATAGATGTGGTCACCATGCTGCGTCGGATCCAGCCTCCTCTCGGCTTTGGCAAGCTGTGCCCTCACCGCGTCGCCTGCAGGGTGAGACACACTTAAGTCCTCGCCTTGGCAACAATACTCTGGTGGGCAGGCAACTGCCATGACGGTCGCCAGGTTTCTCGTTAGATTGAACAAATTCATAAATTTATTTGGTTGTTAAATAGGATTTTCAAATTATATTGCAAAAGGAATAGTTATACTTTATGTATAATGTACTAACTAGGTCAGGTGGAGACCACATGTTTGAATGGAATATAACAGATTCACATTATTTGTATGTAAATCAAACGTAGAAAAATTAACATCATGCCCTGTTAAATGGATTCCAGTGCTAGTGAGCTATTAATATGCATCGCGGATTTAAACAACTGTTTACAGGATTGCGGATTTATGTGAAGCTGTTGCCTAAATCCTATGGTAAGCGTGTAAGCTTTCTGTGGGCTTTCCTTCGGAGGCATTGACTGAAGTCTGGGGTTTTACATTTTGTCCAGCCAGTCTACCCTATCCTCTGTTGCCCTGAGTGACAAATGCACTCTGTCAGTCGAATTTACTCCCCCATGCTGGACTGCTTCTTCTCCTCTTTCCCTTTCCAATCCAATTAGTATAGCCCCCGTTCCTCCCGCCTCCCTTCTCTCCTTCCCCTTCTCACTCTCATGTCGTCTGCTTCCCTTGTCAGAGATTGGTTGCTATGAACGTGCCGCTGCATGGAGATGGGACAGTCACCTTCAATGCCACGCTGTTCGCCCTGGTTCGAACTTCCCTGAAGATTAAGACAGAAGGTCAAGACCCTAACACGTTTTACACACACTCAAACGGACGCACCTACATACAAACCGATCCTTTCAGTATGTTTTCAAGCCCAGTTTTCCCTAAGGATGCTTCTTTTTCCTGTAGGCGCAATTGACCAACAAAACGAGGAGCTTAAGTTGATTATTAAGAAGATCTGGAAACGCACTAAACCAAAGCTCCTGGATGAAATCATTCCGCCCCCTAGAGGTAAAGCACAGACAAATCACCCTTTACGCGTACCCCTGCAATGTACTGAATTCAAAGAGGAGAGGCTCATACAGCCTCAGATAGCCACTCATGGGTCAACCATGTGCCATTAGTCTCAACTTCCCAGTGATAATTTTTTTCCCCCTCAAACTTTATCATTATCTCTTTCCTCCAATTCTTTCCCTTGCTCAGGAGAGGAAGTGACTTGTGGGAAGATCTATGCCAGCTTCCTGATTCAAGACTATTTCAAAAAGTATCGCAAGAGGAAAGAGAAGGAGAGAAAAAAGAAAGGCAAGGATAAGGCTGCTGCTCTCCAGGTAAGCAATTTTTTTCTTTTTTCTTTTAAGGTCTGTCTGTATTCTAACTTCAGCATTAGCAAGGGAGTCTTCCTGGCTCGATGTGTTTTCTTTTAAATAATTATTTGTGTGTGTGTGCGTGCACGCAGCAAGGGCTGCGGACCCTGCAGGACCTGGCCCCAGAGATGCGTCTGGCTTTGGCCTGCGACCTGGAAGATGAGGAGGGAGTGGAGGGAGTGGAAGGAGAGGTGGATGAGGAATTGGTCAAGGTCCGGATTTCAGAGCTAGCATAGACAACGTATCTATTCACTTTGATTTAAAACAACTTCTTAATTTACACAAACAACATAAAACTCCTTCTCATATCATACGTTTTAATACACATATGTTAGAACCTGGTTGATGTAGACTGATAAAAGTGGTTTCAAGGCATGTTGCAAGGTAAGGGCAACCCTCTATTCTCTCCTGAATTGGCTTTCTCCTTCAGAGTGCCGACAATGTCTTCGATGGGGAAGGTACGTCTGCAGGGTCCAGCTCTGCCATGCCACCTGAGGAGGAAGGCCTCATGATGGCGCCCTTCATCGAACCAAAGCCCTACTCAGACGGCGTGATCACAGAGCAGGTGGCAGCCATGTCAGAAGAACTGAGGCCAGAGGCACAGATCTCCAGCTTCTGCGTGGTGGTGGAACAACCGATCGAGGCAGAAGTTGTTTATAGGTGCGTGTTTGACTGGATGGATGTGTGTGTGTGTGTGTGTGTGTGTGTATGGGGTATGGGCGGGTGAGGATGCGCGTGTAGATTTTTTCTATTTACTCCTGAAAGTCTATCCCGTTCCTTCCCCAAACTAATTTTTCCGGAATCTTTTTTTCCGTCTATAAACAGGATGGAGTCTGTTAGCGAGGCACCACCTCCTCCAGAGATAGTGATAGTGGGAGTTACAGAGGTGGTTGGAGCACTGGAAAGTGAACCAGTAGCAGCTGTGGATCCAGGAATACCGGTAGTGGAACCAGGAATACCGCCCGTGGAACCTGCAATACCAGCTGTGGACCCCAGAATACCAGCAGTGGAATCTGGAATACCAGCAGTAGAATCTGGAATGCCAGCAGTGGACCCCGGAATGCCAGCGGTAGACCCTGGAGCGCCAGTTAATGGGGTAGTGGGAAGTTCCACTAATTACGGCGTACCACCACCAACTGGAGGCGAAGCCTACGCACCTGATAACACTTACGCACCTGATAACACCTATGCACCTGACAACACCTACGCACCTGATAACACCTACTACGCACCTGATAACGCCTACTACGGCAATGGCAACTCAGTGATCACATCACCCCCCGGAAAGTATGTGAAATAAAGCATTTTTTGTTTGTTTGTGTGTGTGTGTGTGTGACAGAAATAATATTAAATATGATATAATGTATGATACAATGTCATGTCATGTAATATAAAGATACTGTAGCTATAACAACAGCAAAGATCACCTCCTCTCCTCTGTTCCTCCCAGGTATGTCTATCCAGAGGCCCCGGCTGTCTCTTCTGCACCAGCGGCGACGGCCTACAACGGACAGCCTCACCTGCCTCCCAACGCCACCAACGGCAGCGTGCCCTATGCCAACGGCAGCGTGCCCTATGCCAACGGCAGCGTGCCCTATGCCAACGGCAGCGTGCCCTATGCCAACGGCAGCGTGCCCTATGCCAACGGCAGCGTGCCCTATGCCAACGGCAACGGCCTGATCGGGAACGGCTACGCCAACGGCAGCAGCGTGAACGGCAACGGGAGCACGTACGAGGGCAGCATCGCCGGGAGCAGCGTTAGCGGCTACAACGGCGACGGCTACAACAGCAACGGCAGCGTCCTGACGGACAGCAACGGGGAGGGGATGCGCTTCGTGCGGCGCCGGCTCCTCCCTGTCCCTCCTGCAGGTGAGAGGGGGTAGTGTCACTTCAGTCTGAACCCTGGTCCTTCTCCTCCGTGGTGTTAGCGACCTCACTCCATTGCTGTCTCTCTCGCAGTGCGTAAGCCGGCGTTCAACCTCCAGTGTCTGAGGGCCCAGACCAGCGTTGACAGCCTCCCCATCCCCGGCACCTTCCGCAGCAGCTCACCACAGTCCAGAACCCACCTGCAAGTAAGACATTCACATCTAAGCAACATTTACTTTATTTATTATTTTCTCCACGTCTTCCATTTTACCTTGTTTATCCTCCTGCTTTGTCTCCTTTCTTCTGCGGTTCCTCCAGACCCAGCACAGCCTGGACTCGCGTCACGGTAGCGTCTCGCCCATGTCCACCACCACCTGGGCCACCAACCACGGCGCTGGCGCCCCTGGACCGGGGCCAATCGGGTCGGCATCCAACCGAGGGAAGCTGCTCTACACGCCCATGATCATGGTGGACGATGCCAATGGTACCCAACAGCCCATGTGGGCCGACGGCACCGGCCCTGGAGCCACCAGCCTCCCTGCGGCCACCCGACCCGGCTGGTACCCGGGTCAGCCCCGGACCTACAGCAGCGTGAGGATGCCTGCAATGAACCAGAACATCCTAGACAAAGGCAGCGCAGACAGCCTGGTGGAGTCGGTGAGTGGTCAGGCTGTAGTCACTGAAGGATGTGTGTGGGTAATGACTGCTGGGCCTTTTTTTTTAGGACCGGATGTGGTCGCCCAGTGTGTTTCCCGAGTCATAAAGGTCCTATCTCAAATGATGTAATGCACAGAGAGTTTTGGATGCCGTTGTCAGTCCAAGTGGACTTGTTTCATTTCCTTACTAATCACAAGAGTGGAGGTTGTAAAGAGCTCTAGTGCTTCCCTCATGCCTTGGTAATACTAATGAGGCTGCCGAGCGAAGAACAGAGATTTTCAATTTCCCTAAGTTAGCCTGTGATGTACAGTTCAGCAAGGTTCCACTCACTATCAGGACCAAGGAATGTTTAATAAAACCTCATAAGCTGCAGGTGTTATGGACACACAGAGAGAGAGAAAGACAGACGGCCAAAGTGATGAGGTCCTTTTGTGATGTTTCTCCCGCCTTTTCTCTCCTCAGATTCTGATATCCGAGGGCTTGGGTCTGTATGCCAGGGACCCCAAATTTGTGAACTTTGCCAAGCGTGAAATCGCTGAAGCTTGTCACATGACCATTGACGAAATGGAGAACGCTGCCACTGACCTAATTGTCCGTGGGGCAAGTCAACCCATTGGACACTTAGAGGAGGATCTGGCCAATGAAATGAACTGCGTGATCACCTATTGATATCCGTTCTAGAGAAGGGTGTGGAGTTGAAAAGCAACAACAAAGAGCATTTTATTCGCTGTGTTCTTTGCGTCCATCAGCTTCATGGAAGAAAGGTTTACTTAACCCTGGAAAGAAGACTTTTCCTATCTTGGATCTATCAGAATATAGTATTGGCTAAGTTACTGTGTAAGAGTTTTCCAAATATAGTTGTGTAGGATTCATAGAGCAACATTGTTGCCTATCTTACATGCAACTCCTGTGAAACCTATCCCAACAGACAAGAACAACATGAAAGACAGGAAATCCATGCTCTTTCATTTTAGTTGGAAGTTATAGGCAACGCTGAACTTGATGGAATACAATCAGTCAATCAGTCCCTAGGAATCTGACATTAAAAGCACGATTTCCGAAAAAAAAGAATGTGCTGCATTATAGACTTCTGAATGTGACTCCAATTATTTACCCTCTTTACTCTTAATATTATTAATACTTTCTTAAAGCAGGATTCTTTTAAATCCCAATTTTTGTACTGTACTGTGCTTCACTTACTTTATGTAACCCATGATTTGTAATTTGTCATTATGTAGACTAACCAAAAATATTATTCATCAAACAGAACAACTACTAGGATGTATAGCCCACTATATCATCCTTATTTTCCTAACAATAAACCTTACTAGATACTGTATTTATTAAAATGTTGTGATTGATTTCTCAATTTCTTGAATTTTTTATTAAAAACTAAAACAAACAAGGCATGGGGTTTAAAGAAAATCACAAGGCTTTTTCTTAATGTGGAGAAAAAGTGACCCCGCGGAGATGTTTCCGCCAGCCTATTTTCCATTCATATCTCTTATACATTCAGGGGTACCACGTCTTACTCGCACATAAGCTGGGATCATAAATGCAATGATATACACAGATATGTAGACCCACACATTTCCTCTGTTCTAAGACCCACAAACTCACAGACTCCCATAGCTGTTTCCCATCAGACTAAGCTCCCTTATAAGGGCCTCTAGAGTTACACGCAAAGGGACTTTCCACAGACTCTTATAACAAACAGTGAATACATTTCCTAACTTCCAAGTTGTAATTTTCCCTTATAATGTTTTATGTTTATTGAATGTAACATCTGTCAGGTATTCTTTGCGTTTAATAAAGCATGTCTTTCTCAATCCCATGGCATATTGTTTTACCTCAAAAACGTTCACAACTTTTAAGCCTTTTTTTTTTTGTTTAAACATCATGATTTAATGCCCAATCTATGAAAGTTTTGTGGATCAGTTGTTGTGTGCTTAATTTGATTGTGTTAACAAAACATTCAAAGAATGGGATGTATCATTAGTTTGGCGCCCACAGCAGATGGAAAACATCTGTTCTCTAGCTTGTCATTTCTGAAGAAGACAAATCTTTTTAATTTTCTTAAAAAGGGATTAAAGACATTTTAAAATGATAGAATTGCATCACATTTTTATAAACATGTTTGCTGGAATGTTAAGTCTAGCCTATTGATATTTTAGAAAGGGGGCATGCATACCACTGATGTTACCATCAGCTCCCATGGGTTGTTGTGAGGTTTGGATTTGAATGGACTAATGTGAACATACACATTGTTTAATGGCTTTAACTCTGATATTCAGAGACTTTAATAACTGCAGCCTTAGAAACAACCAACTATTGGCGTACTCAAAGAGAATGCACGCTCAATCTCTATGCATTAGCTTCTTTATTATACCTCTAGGCAATCACAGCAGTTCGCTGGAATAAAGCAGGTCCGTTATTGGACAGATAGCTCCTCCCGTCATTGCTCTATGTCCAATGATTTTGCTGACGTCCCAACGCTTTGCATGCCCTCAACAAGCTCGTGACGCATCGCAGCTATTCCCAACTCTCTACTGTCTCCCTCCGTGGGCTATTCCGAATGACCCGCCTCCCTCCCTCCGCCACTCTGATCCTCTTATCGGCAAGTAAGCGGCCAAGATGGATGTTGTAAACCAGGTAAGGCTTTGAAAGAAAACCATCTATACCCTTGTTTTCTTTTCTTTTAGTAACATGTCTGCCTATTTTTCAAAGCGCATTCATGCGTCGTGCAGCTCGTGCATTACCATAAAGGAGCATCTATTTTTTGTGCATAAAAGCATTAGCATTATCAAGCCGCCCTTATGATTGAAAGGCACTGCTTACCATATTATCTTGTGTGTTATTGTGTAATTATTTACTCACGTCAACAGATCGAAGGAGCCATAAACGCTTTATTTTCCGATTATTCTGGATTCGAGCAAAATAAAAAACGATTGCTTGAGCGTTTGGCACGCTACAATCCAAATATGTGTAGGCTGTCCAATGACTGCTGCATTAAATAATTTCAATGACATTCGGTAATTAAAAGCTATAAGGAGCCTTTATTCAATAGTATTGGTCCTCAATTTAATAGGTAATGCAAAGGTTCATTTTATATGGTTGTGTAGATTCTATTTATATAATTATTTATTTTTTTATATTTTAGGCCTTGCATTTTCAGATAAGCGCAATGGGCCTGTTCAGACCCCGCATCAGAAAATCATGCAAATCATCTTATTCCGAATATCTTTGATTCGGCCTAGAAAAATTTAAGCTTTTTTTCTCTGTGATATACGCCTTCTAGTCTTGTTCAGAGGATTTTTTCAGGGTTCTGAAGCGGAAAGGACAAATCAGGACCTGGAGTGCATCTCCTCTACCATTACCCCACTATATTGGCGTCGTGCGTTACGCTTTTTACACAAAATTACTGTTACAGGGAATATTTTAAAAGCCTAGATCCTCTTTTGACAGCGCATAGCATACAGCCTCAACCCTGGAAGCTGATTCGACAGACTTGGGGTTTCATTGCGGCTGTTTACAGACGCTCGAGAATCTCATCGCCGTCTTTGTGGTGTCGCATTCACCTGCGCGTAGGCTATTGCGTGTGTTTAATTGAAAATGTATGCCAATTTAACGTATCTTTGTAATGAGATCATAATTGTTTCTTTGGGTTGTGGTGTGTAAAGCGTTCGAGTGAACAGAGAAAATAGTAGGATATAAGCAGCTTTGTCTAATTCTAATGCTAGCGAAATCTCTCTCTCTCTCTCTCTCTCTCTCTCTCTCTCTCTCTCTCTCTCTCTCTCTCTCTCTCTCTCTCTCTCTCTCTCTCTCGTTCTCCCTCTCTCTCGCGCGGTCTCTCACACCGTCACAGCCTGATTTGTCACCTGTCCTGGCGCTCCTCAAAAGTACAATTACTGTAGCCATTGGAACCTTTTAACTACCAGTAATTACCAATTGGAAAAACATTGTTTAACACACTGCTGCATGAGCAGGCCTACGGGCATGACTAGGCCTATCGCAAGTCTCTCTCTATATAGATATAGATATATATAATAGGCTATTGGATGACGTATCTATCTATTTATTTAATCTTTTGAAAGTTAGAACATTTCACTGTCACATTTGCCAATTCTAAAACGTTGGATTATAAGGAACATGAATGTAGTATAATAAGCTAATAATAAGCAGGTTCTGAGGTTATACAGTACCAATCATGAAACTGAAATTTGTTTGCATTAGAAGCTGTAGTGCGGGATAATAATGGTTCAATGATTCAAAATGAAGTCGACTTGAGTAGAACATTTTACAACTCTTCATTGTTGATTTTTGTGTTGACAGTTGGTGGCCCAGGGACAGTTCACTATAATCAAACAGCCGTTGGGATTTATCAAGGCCCTACAATGGGTAAGTATTTTCACCTTGTTTTATGTCTCTGCATTATATTACTGCTTGCAAAGATCAGAGTTGATGCCTCAGTCTCGACTCAAATAATTTTCAATGTCAAAACTCTGCTAGACTAAAAGATAGGTTTCCTTCAAGAAAGGTGGGCTATTTCAAGTAATGAATACACTCTAGATTTTGTTTTTACCCGACATTCATTTCAACAGTGTAGATTTCCCCTGAATATTGTGAAAGTGTGTCCTTCTCTCTCTCAGAGGTCATAGAGAGCTTTACATGAGTCTGACACCAGGCAGGCAGCAGGGGCTGCGTGGTGAGGCTTGGACACTCTGCACTGGACCCATCCTCCCACACACTGCCTGCCTCCACGTTGTCACCAGGCCAGCCGCCTGACGACAGGCCGTGCTGTTACTGTAACACACTTTTAGCGAGGCCTTACACTGAGGAGGAGATGGACGTTGTTTTTTAGTTTTTTTTTATCTGTCTCTCTGTTAGGTTGCATAGACCAGTGTATTGCTGTAGTAGTGAATTGAGCTAAGTGTGTAATTGATGTAATGTGGATCCACTGTCACCAGAGGATGGGGCCAGTGTGCTTTCTATTGCTTCGGCTTGTCAGTTTAGCTCCTGATGTGACCTATTGTTTCCCTGGTTTAGAAAGAACCACAAGCTAATTTCTGCCTGGGGATGCCAAAATCTCTGCATGTTACCGTGGAGATTAACAACGGCCTATCGCATATATGCATATCATTCACACGTAATTGCTCAGAAATAGTAGTAAGTTGTTTTAATCGTGTTTTATAAAATATAACTTGGCATTGTCATTATCTTCATTGTAGGGGTTTTGTTTTACTGCATGCCTTATGGCCTTTGAACTCAGTTTCGCCAAAGGCAGAGAATGACCTCTGTGTTTTGATTATGAATTGCTCCAGGCTGTATGTGTTTCACTAGATGCAAGCTCTGTGTCTCTAATACTATCATCTTAACTAAAGAGTAAGAGTCCTTTAGTAAACCGATTCACTGCAGCTATTTTGTTAAGAAAAGGTCTTACTCCTTTCTGGACTTTGTCAGTCACAATTACTAGAGCATTCCACTTACAGTTACGTCAACAATATCGTTCCCTTAATATTTTAGCACAAAAAGAAAACCAAAAATTACAGAACAAAAATAAGATTCAATGGTTTCACCTGAACGGACTCACTTCGAATGATTCAAGTGACATGTCAGGTGGGGTCTTGTCCTATCATCACTAAAGCAAGATATCAAGATCTACTTAAAAAACAAATTGATAACAAACCATTCATTCTAAAATTCTAAATTCAATTCACACACAGAGCAGCCAGGTTGGAAAAGAAGGGCGGAGTGGGAGAAAAGGACAGCTCTTTCCCACATGACTCTGCAGTCCTTCCCTGGAGCAATGTTTGAGCTGTGTATTCCAGCATTGCTGGAGCTCGCTGCCTCCCTGGGTCACGGTGATCCCGTCCGCCAATCAGCAGCAGCGCTCGGGAGGGCAGGCCCTGTGAATCATAGCGGAGGAGGGCGTGCTGCGTGTTGCTCCACGTCAGCCCGGGGGAGGAGGAGCCTCTTCTGCTGTTTCTTTTCCGCATGGTTGATTCGTTGAATCAGCCCTCGATTACCCAGGCCACAAGGTTTTATTTGTGATCTTTTTACGCTGTTAATGAATAAAAAATGAATATTTTAAAATAGTGGAGCATAGATTGATTTGCATATGCACCATCATGTGCTATATAGGGGTATACTGTATTAGATAGGGTACATTAGAAAGGTGTTTACTGCCTGTGTTCTCAATTAGCCCTGTTTTCTAAAAAAAAGAAATGTAACTCCATACACAGGGTACTTCGGATAAAAACCCTGGTCTTATTTTAGAACTAGAGATTTTCAGTGATGGAAGGTCTAATGGTTGTTGCGTGGTTTGTTAGTCAATCAAGTCAAATTCGCACCCATGACCTGAACGGATGGGAGACTGATGTTATTTAAACAGCGGATAGGCAGACCCAAATACTCATCATTGTTTATATTTTCAGAAGATATCTACAATATGGTGTATCTTGTTATTTTCTCTGTCCATGCTCCTTGCTCCCTTTGTGTGTATTTGAGCATGAAGTTAAGATGTGTTTCTGGGCTATGTCAACCCAGTGGTGTTGGGGTTTGCTTTGTGTGTGTGTGTGTTTGTCCCTGTTTGCCTCTAAGAGAGATACAATGTGTGTGTGTGTGTGTGTGTGTGTGTGTGTGTGTGTGTGTGTGTGTGTGTGAGAGAGAGAGAGAGTGAGAGAGAGAGGGTGCGACTCATATCCGGGCTATTTTGCGTTCTCTCCATCTGTGCTGACAAAGCCTAGTTTGATAGTTGACAGGAGACACAGAAATCTCCCCAAACATGGCCGATGCAGTTGTGGCAAACCAGCAGCAGGAGAACCTGTACAGTGTTAATAGCAGCAGCAGCAGCAGCAGACTGCCCTGCCCCAGGCTCCGGCTACACAAGATGGCCCTTCTCAGGTTATACAAGATTCCACCAGCTCTGTTTTACATCCATGACTCATTACTGGTTAGCAAAGCATAAAAGGGTAGGGATTTTTTCCCACTAAAGAAGAGGGTTGCTATAATATGCTAATTCCCAAAGTAGACACTATAAAAAGCTGTTGGGTTCTCCTTCTGCCTTTCTCGTTATATTCTTTAAAAGATACGTTGGTTAGTTCTGTTGTCTACTCAAGCCATGTAGTTCCGTATCCATAACAGAATCGGGTTGTGCCCCCAGTTTGTGCTGCGTGGACATGAACGAGCGTTCGTTTGTGTATACGAGCGTGCTGGCTTGCATGCCTGCTCATACTAGGCGCAGTGCCTCCCCCACCATTCACAGTGTGTAGTGTTGCCAACTGCGTTACCATGGCTCCTGACTATACGTGTGCAGCCATTTCTTCCTCGGCCCGCCTGTCCATCTATCTCTCTTTTCTCTCTGTCCATCCTCTCTCTCTATCCATCCCTACCTTGTCAATCTGAGCTATTCCTTTTCATTCTTTCCCCCACACTGAGTTTTTTTTTCAACGTATTAAGTATTTGCACTGCTACTAAAAACATAAGAGGGATTTTAAGGAAAGTATTTTGATTTGAAAGCTATTTTCTCAGCAACATCCTAATGCTGTATGTAATAGGCATTACATCATTTTGTAGATTGCATATGTCAAAAGGTTGTACATGTCATGGTAATTGGAAAATATTTATGTAATGGTTATCATAAGACATCTGTAGTTGTTGTGCTGCCAGACTAGTTAATTTAATTTAATGATTAAGTACAATGTGCATAAAAATATGCATTAGAGAAACAGATTAGAGAACCTAAGCACAACCATGGATAATTATTTTACGATCCCCATTTGATGGCTGTAGAGCAGCACGCTGTAAAAAGACATAAACGTTACAATCATCATAAGACCTCACACACAGGATCAGCAATGCAAAAGTTGAGCTTTCACATACACTTAAAATATTAACGTTGGAACGTAAAATGTGTGAGTGTGTGTTAGCATTATAGGCAGAGTTATCTGGCCTAGTTGTAGACAGAGGGGCTTTAACTATACTCAGACAACAACGTGCTCCACCCATCCCTAGGCCTCTATGGCCTATTCTATTTGGTAGGGAAAGGGTGTGTCTTGATAAATAGTGTAGAGGTATTTAGTTAATGAATAAGGAAAGGAGAAGAGGTGCTGCGGCTGGTTATTGTTAGCTGTGTGGACAGGCCCATCACAATCCATTGTGAGTAAATCGCATAATGGTGCGCAAGAGTTAGTGTAGGAGATTAGAGTAAGTAGAATATAGTTGCCCGCAGGTAGAGCGAACCATAAGTAAGCGGTAGGAAGAAAGTGTGAGCCTGTGAGTGCGTGTGTGTGTGTGTCCGTTTGTTTGTGAAAGTGTGTGTGAGGGTGTGCTTGTTTGTGACAGTGTGTGTTGTGACTGGCTGTATAGCACTCGGTGACAGATGGTGAAGCACCTCAGATTAATAGCAGGCTTTTCTATCCAATCGGATCTGGCCTGCGGGGAAGGAAGGGTGGGGTAAAAATAGTCGGACTGACTAATCTCCAATGCCTTAGTGTGTATGCATGTGCCTCTTTCCATGTCTGTGTGTGTTCATTAGTATGGAGGTATACAGTAAAAAAAAACATCTATTGCACTGATTCATGGTCACAATATTTGACATAAGAATATAACAAAAGAAATGACACAAACAAGCATTATTAAACACAAAGCACGGAGCTGCAGTTTCATCGTGTAATAAAAAGGACCCACAACCAGGTTTGGTCCCCATGACAACAGGTCCGCGCAGCCTGGGTCTCTAAACCGGTGATATCGCTGCATTGATTCACACCTGGTATGCCTCTGTCAGCAGTTAGCTGTGATTGGTGGAACAGTGGTGCTCTTGAGACACAGCAGATGCAAAAAACAGAGTCGGGGGTTCTCACTGTAAATCTATACAGAGCAAGTCTTCCTCATACACTTGTGCATTAGCATCATCAGCACCTAATTCATGCCATTTTGCTTCCCAAATTGATCAAACCTGCGTCCTACACAAGCACTGGTACAATTAATTCACTTATCCTTCTGTGTTCCTTTGAGAAATTAACGTTTTATTTCTTCCTCTGACGTTTTTCAGATCTTTGCTATCTTCGCCTTCTCCACATGCGGCAGTTACTCTGGCATGTTCAAGATGAGTGTGGAGTGTAAAGACCGGTCGGAGAGTGACTTGTCCATCGAAGTAGAATTTGAGTATCCATTCAGGTCAGAATCGCAATACTGTTCCGTGCAATGTCGGTTTGTTTCTTTGAACTATGCCAGTAATGCAGTGCCACAACTCTTCTTATGTAGTCAATTCAAGTCAAGTCAAATTGATTTCTAAAACATTTAAAAACAACTCACATTGACCAAAGTGCTGTACAAACCAGAGCAGGATGGATAAATATACTGTTCCTAAACGAGCATGGATGCTCTCCTGCTGACGCCGTCTCTCTCTCTCAATCTCAATTCAGCTTCAGCATGGTAATAAAACAACCAATATGTCCTCACTCTGTCTCTCTCTCTCTTTCCCAGGCTCCACCAGGTGTACTTTGATGCCCCCACCTGTAAGGGGGGCAACCCCGAGCGTCTGTTCCTGGTCGGGGACTACTCCTCCTCGGCTGAGTTCTTTGTCACCATCGGTGTCTTCTCCTTCCTCTACTCCATGGCAGCCCTCTCCGTATATTTCTTCCTTCTGGAGAAGTACCGTGAAAACAACAAGGGCGCTCGGATCGTAAGTTTGTGGACTTGTTTTCTAACTATGACTGCAGGGTAATGGTAATAATGATAATTGAGGAGATTGGTAGGGGGTCGATTGATCAAATAGTATGTTTGTAGTAGAAATGATGACAATGTTTGTGTGGATGGTGGGGATAATGAAGTGGATGTCGGAAGAGTATTATAATACTGCTGACGGTGCTAAAATGGATTACCGGTCTGGTTCTTCTCAGGACTTTGTGGTAACAGCCGTGTTCACCTTCATGTGGCTGGTGAGCTCTGCAGCCTGGGCCAAGGGTCTGTCAGATGTCAAGACAGCTACAGACCCCGACCGGGTCATCACGCTTATCACCGCTTGTGATGAGCAGGAGAACCGCTGCCGAGAGGTCCACGACCCCAAAGTCTCTGGCCTCAACACCTCTGTGGTATGTCCCGTCTTTCTTTCCTCGTGTGGCTAAAAGTATTTTAGAGCACATTCAACCTAACATGGACCTGAGGAAGAGTAGCCACTATAGGAATCGAGAGTTAAACAGAAATAAACACACGAAAAACAACTCAATCAAGTGCCTCAGATATAGTATAATGCCCTGTGTATTTACTTAGCTAAACCGCACTCAAAAATAAACTGCAGCCCTTCCCTAAAAATTAGGCTTTCTTCTCATTGAGGGCTTCTGGATACAAAGCAGTCAAATACAAAAATAAACAGTGTATCATAAAAAAAACTCAGTGAAATTGTTCAGCATGTTAATAACAGCTTGATCTATAAACTAATAATAATACTATTGCAAATCGCAATATAGCAGAAGTGAAAGTGGATCAATACAGTCAATAAATGCAATTCAGTCTGTCAGAGGATGTTACCCTTAGTAACAAAGCGAGACTCTTACTTGAATTCCGTTTTCCAACAGGCTTTCGGCTTCATCAACCTGATCCTGTGGGCAGGAAACTTGTGGTTCGTCTTCAAGGAGACTGGCTGGATGGCTGCCTTTGCTGGCACATATGCCCCCTCCCAAGAGAAGCAGCCAGCCCCAGATTCCTTCGGTCAGCAGGGCTACGACCAGCAGGGCTACGCCCAGCAGGACCCCTATGCCGGCTCCCAGGGGGGCTACCAGCCCGACTACGGCCAGGGCGGCTACACCGAGGGAGGGGACTACACCCAGCCAGGCTACGAGCAGCAGCCCACCTCTTTTGCCAATCAGATGTGAGGCCTGGCGGCCAATCAATCGCAGCTGCCGGCTGGTGAGTGCAAATTTACTAAAGGAACTAAATACTAAATTTTTGCTGATTTAGCTATGAATACTTTACATAATAATACATTCAAACTAATTTGAAATGTATAATTTATAATGTTTATTAATATATTATCACACTGTATACATGACGTTACTAGGGGTTGTTGTGGCACAGTGCATGTGAAATTCTTAATTTTTGGTGTGCGTAGTTCTCGATATGCTATATATGGCTAAATCTCTAAGTCACTTCTCCTGCACTTTTCTCTCACTTAGGGTACATTTTTTTGGAGTGTGGTGCCTGACAACCACTTACAATGCCACACTCCTCTGTTTGTCTGTTTGTGCATTTGTAATTTGGCAAGAGGAAGGAGGGAGGACAGGATGGGGAAAGCTGTGGGGTCTCGGCATGGGAGGGTAGTTATACTGGGCAAAGGGGGGAAATTAATCCTATCTGTAACATCCTGTTTATTCTTGTGATGTATTTAAGTGTAAAAGACAACAGGGGGACTGTCTGATTGATTATACAAGAAAAGCTTGAATACAATACCAAAATGTTTCATTGACAAAATAATTATGATAAATCTTATAAGGGAATAAGACTTAAATTTATAATAATATCAATAGTAATAATTATAATAATGGTAGTAATATTTAACTTGGGAGAATGTATTTGTTTGTGCTGTGTAAATATCCACATACTGATATAGTTACTGATAAACGTAGACAGTTGAATAATTGTGCACTCCATATTAGTTGTTATACAACAAATGTTGAGCACAGAGTTATTCAATTGCATTTACTTCTGTTCTGTTTAGGAGCTCACATCCCCTATCATCATTTTCTAAAATTCATGTGTTTCCTCTGTAAAATTCATTCCACACAAGTATATTTTTGTTTATTCAACTCAGACCAGAGGGACACATTTTTTATTTTCCTCTATTTTCTATTTGTTCAATATTACGAGTGAGTTGGAGGGAAGATTGGGGTAAGGTTACGGAATAAATAATGCAAAAAAATAAAAATAAAAATAAAAAAAAGAATTACAAGTATAGAAAGTGTTTTATGTGAAGTATTGAGGACGTATTAGCTGGGTAATGTACACACAAGGTAGATTTTTGTCTTTGTTTTTATATATTTTCCATCAATTACTGTCTATCAATGATTTAGCTACTCTCACATTATACAGACAAATCTAAAAAGCTGATATGTAAAAAGCAAAAATGCGTAGGGTCATGACAAATAGTGAGCATGGTAGCATCTACAATTTGCTAATACAATGCTGTTCTTCAATCTGCTGTAGTGTGCTATCAATGTGATGATTGTGAATCAGGGAAGTGGACTTCTGTTTAGAGATGTATATGTTTATTTGTTCAAATTCCTTTAATATGTGGTGTAGATATTGGCATCAGACATTTTTTTTTTATCAACAAACCTTGTCCAGTTTTGATTGCCTTTTATGTGGTCCAGGATTTAGTCTCGACATAGTTACCTAACCCTAACCTTAACCACACAGCCATCAATAACATATAGTAGGTAAATTCAGAACAAACTTTGCACGACAGAATCTGTGCTGTTTGAATGACCATCCACAAGACACAGATAACAATAATGTGATGACTTCATGGTACACTATAGCAATCCGTACCATATTTTTCTTCATTTATAATTTCCTTCCTGCATCTCCCAAATCTTCCTCTACCCCCTTCTCTCTCAACGCAAAATCATTGATTATTGCATGTATCTCCTGCTATATTCTCTTTCTCCAAAATTATAGATAAGGCTAGCTGTCGCAGAGAAGTGTAACAACATAAAGTAATAGTAAAGGTTTACAGTGGTGTGTTTGGCTTATTGTGTTTGGGTCCTTGTACAGCACATGGCAGCACTAGTATATTTTACACGAAGCACAAAGTGTAAACCTCAAACCTCACAAAAATCTATAAATATAATTGACCGGCCTACTGCCAACCCTTCCTTTGAATATAAGTAAATATGTATTGCCAAATCGGAAAAGATGTCTAGGTTGGTAGTTTTCATTCAGCAGTGCACATCATTTTAATTAAGAATTATTTTCCAACCACGTTGGTCTATAATGTGGTTTTTGGATTCATTCCTTTTTTTAAATCAGGGTTCTTTGAATCAGTCGGTGTAGAGGCACCACACTGTATCTCTCTTTGTTCCTCTCTCTCTCTTGCTCTTTCTCTCTGTCCCCTTCTTACCCCTCACTGTCTCTTTCTATCTCTCTCACTGTAGCTCTTATAATTATGCTCAAATGAAATATAATATACTCTGTCGTTAGTGGTGAATGATGTCTTGTGATACTCTCTACGCCTTTGGATAGTGCTGTGTTTATTGTGTATGATGTATTCTTATTAGTATTTATGATAATAAGTCAGAGAAAAAATGTCCAAGACTCCAGAATTCTACTGTGTTCTTATTCTATGGAATCCATGTGAAACTAAATGAAATAAACTTGAAATTATTCTGTTGAAAATTAAATGTCTTGTTGGTGTTTTTAATGTTGGACAATGCACGTACTAAATAAAAGCATTCCAACATTAGTACGTTCAGAACATTGTACATGCAGTGATATCAATGTACCACACGATGGCAGTGCAGGTCTATAACAATACAGTAAGCTTCACTGATGTTCTTAAAGGGATAGTTCAATATTTTGAGAAATAACATATTTACCAACGTATCCCTTGACAGACGAGATGATTGATATCAATTTTATGTCCATACGTCCAGTATTGAGTTAGTTATGTGGTAGACGTAAAAGCCTAGCGATAGGAGTAAGCTCGAGGTAACCGATAGCATGGCTCCCAAAAGTGACTAAATAATCCTCCAGTATTGAGTTAGTTATGTGGTAGTCGTAAAAGCCTAGCGATAGGAGTAAGCTCGAGGTAACCGATAGCATGGCTCCCAAAAGTGACAAAATAATCCCCCCAAAATTCTAAAGCTGTGCTATTAACATCATCTGTATGTCGTAATGCAAATGTAAAAGCAAGAAATTGTTGTTATTACATATACCAAAATGTTGAACTATCACTTTAGGTTACTTCGGGGGGGGTTTTATAGCTTGAATGCTGTTTTCAAGGGTCACTTCGCTGACCAGTGGCCTATCATTGTGGCAGGCAGCAGCTGTCAGTTTTGTGACTGTACAAAAGTCCAAATTGATCATTCTTTTAAGGAACTTCATAAAGTATTCCTGTCTAAAAATTACATATCTACCAGTCAAGTGCGTATAGGTAAGTTTGCATATAGATGCCAATATTTTGGGAGAACATAATTGTTCCTACACATATTTGAGCGACCTTGTTTGCAGTATCTTTTTGTGACCCTATATTAACACCAAAACTACACCCTGTGCTTGCATCAGTTAACCAGCCATGCAGACATTAGTTTATCAAGTTACCCAGTTGTGGTATAGTCGTTGACGTTTGCTAAAGCAAATAGATGATTATCAGCACATTTGCGCACTGGTTACAGCTGGAAACGTAATGTGATTCAGAACATCATGCATCCACCTACTCATGATAAATATGTTTCTTACACTGCCACATCCGGTGAACATAGCAACAGGTTTGAAATGGGCGATTGCTGGAAGTCCGACATGCCCACACTAGTGGCGCTCCACTAGTGCCCCACCCCCTCGCAGTCCCTTGAGAAAAGTCAAAGCCAACGCCCCGATTTAGTCTGACTTTCGTCCCGCCTTGAAAGGAAAGTGAGTTTTCTTAAGAGTAACCGCCAGGCTTACAGCTAAATCTCATTCCGTCTGAGGCTTGCACACTGAATCTGGAAAATCGGTCTACCTTAACAGCACAAAAGTCACACTGAGTTGGGATAGAAGGGGGAATCTTCAGGAACCAAGCATAACACTTTTATTCATTTGCGTCATCAACTTAGTAAATTCTCCGCGTGAGTCTTGTATAAATGATTAGTAGTTCCTAACTAATAAATAGTTGACTATATAACAGAATGTCTGATACCGCACCCAGCCCCGCTGCCAACTGTGTGGAAAAACTGAAGGGTTACGTGCGGACCCAAAAAGGGCTTATTCTTGCTGCAGAAATCGTAAGTGTATTCCCTTTTACCGTTTGTAGTCTACTATTGCATATTGACTGTTATATTACTCAATCAAAACAATCATTACGTTTCATACAGACTGAATGTAAGAATAGGGTTATTGGTTTAAAAATACGAACACTTTTAGATCTATACAGACATGTGTCTATATTGTGCATGCTAAAATATAACATGCATTTCAATAATGCATTTTATTATGTCAGTTTTTATTCGGAGGAAAAAAATATATTACATAATATTACATATAATATAACATGGCCTTCTTATTTTAGTTATATACACTTTTAGTTGTACATGTATCTACTTTCACCTTCTGTTCTGAAATGAACTTGTGCTGCAAGCTTCGAGTCTAATGTGTGAACTGCAAATTGAGGGAATAGTGGAGGGGCTGGACATGGAATGAAAACCATGTGGCTCCAGGGTTGGAGGTCACGGCATGGGGGTTAAGGGCTTACACCCGTCAATGGTGTCTGACCGTTTTTCACATTTGGCACCAGACAGCCAAATGCTCAGAGTTGAAACATGGCAGCAGAAGAGTCACCTGGCTTAACACATGCTTTACTGTGTCACAGTGACATGCTAATAGTCTAGAGCCTAAACCAAATGTACTTTATGAGTCATGTGTTGTCCTGTGTTATGTTCTGCAAGAAGTGCTGCTATAGGAAGCCAGTGCGTAGTTATAAGTATTGAAAGAAAGGTGCAAGTGCATGTATGTAGAACCGACTGACTTACATGATGTAGGCTGTGCACATCTGTGTGCAGTTAAAACAAAGATTTTTGAAATATCACACCACATAACCTAGATGTGTTGGAGAAAACCCCCTTTTTTGGGGTCTTTTTTAATAAAAGCCTCTAGTGTAAATCCACTTCCTGGCCACGTAGACCCTTTTATTTACTTTTTCCATGGCCGTTAGGGTCACATTTGGTTATAGGATGTTTGTCTATGTTGTCTTGGTGCTACAGTCATTCAATCTGTGGGGGTGAAAGTACTCTGTCCACTTTGAATCCTTAATGTTGTTATGCATTTGTGTTGTAGTATTTACATTTACCCCTTTATCCAAACATGTTACTCGTTTAAATACAATCTGTGTGCAATCTAGATCTTAGATTGTAACAGAGTAGAATCTTTCCTCTGTTATTACAAAGGTTATTGATAAAAGCACCTGGTGTTGGCCACACAAAAATTCTCAGTTCATAAAGTGGTTATGATTCAAGTGCCATTTATGAAAGTTAAACTCCAATTTTGGCAGTCAGTTTTACATCCACGTTAACAGCTGTTTTTCTTACTAAGGTAATGGAAATTCCAGACGATGGTAGAGATCTCGTTTGCTGCGACAAAGAACCCATGCATGGCAGAGCTTAAATCTCTGGCTTGACGTAAAAGGCTTCTTTCACACCTAGCTGAAAAGACACTATAGTTGGTGAACCCCTCTGAAGAACTTCACAATTTAAGAGACTATGAAATTACAGAAGAATATTTCGGAAATAGTTGACTAAGTGTTGAGAAAAGAGCTTAACAGGAAGGAACACATCTCTCCCTGTTCTGGCTAATTTAACAGGAAGTGCTGTCTTTGCACCAAAATTTTGCAATCTAGTGCCTACTACTATACTAGAAATACTCCATAAAGTGGTCACTAATTTTAACAGCTAGTCTCTAAACCTAACAGGTGGGATGTCACTGGGTGTCACATGTTTGAACGTACCACATTAGTTTCAAAATACCTAAAGCCCAATGCTGTTTTACCGAATCAGCCATTTGTGTTTTAATGTGTAATAAGCCATGTGTTTTTAGCAGGTTTGGATTGATAGTTTTCTTTAGATTCTCCTATCTTTACTTGAAACAGGCAAGATTAGTCTTGCGTATGTTATGTATGGATACTCAATACATGCAATGCTTTCACCCATCAACACAGCTGAAACCACCCCCTCTGTTGTACTGAGCATTAGGACATTTCTTGTAACAAGTAAAAAGAGATTCAGTTTAACTGAGTCATACTGAGCAAGTGGGAGTGGACTATTTTAACTTCTACCTAGAATTATGATTAACAGAGGATCATGGCATGGTTTAATTTTCAAACACGCCCTCAGTGCAAGTTGAAATCAGTGAAATATGTTCCATAATAACAAAGAAAGCTCCATGGCAACACTGTTGTGCTCGGTGCCTCCCTCAGTACCACAGACTGACTGTGGCCTCTTGTGTTGCCATTGGCTATAATTAGCCTACCATTCACAATATCCCCGATGCAGTTTAAAGACCATCCATTTAAAGTAATCTGAAAGACCTAAAGCGGGTCGTTCAAAGTCGTCCCTGACAAACGGCCAACCCTGTGTGAGGTTCCACAGAGGTGTCAACATCTCGGGGTTGTTGTTGTTGAGAAGGGCTCTTGTGTTGTGGGTGTTTCTCTGTGTGCTGACCTCTTCAGTCAGCCCGTTCCAGAATAGAGCCCCTTTGTGAGACCCTGGCCTGGGCCACCCCACTACAGCATAGAGGCAGCCTGTGCCAACCAGCCTCGGGAACACATGCGCCACTGATGCAACTAGGTGTGTGTGTGTGTGTGTGTGTGTGTGTGTGTGTGTGTGTGTGTGTGTGTGTGTGTGTGTGTGTGTGTGTGTGTGTGTGTGTGTGCGTGAGTGTGTATGTGTTTTTGTGTGCGTGTATGTGTAAGTGTGTGTATGAGGGTCTGGGGTTGGAGAGGGGGAAGGAGAAGTGAAAAAAGATCTGTTGATCCCTGCATAGCAAGCGACTACTTTACATAAAAAACTGCTGAGTTGATATCTGGCACTTCCTTTTAAAACTATTTTTTGTGTCTAAGAACAATAACTCTATTTAGATCTACACAGTTAGAGACACGAGAATATATTGTGGTTAATATGACCAACATGCAATTTATATGTATACACACATTTTCAAAATACACAGGATACAGTGTTATAACAACCACTATCCCTTAAATCCACATTGAGCACTCTAAAAAAAGAAATTTAGAAAGGAAACACACACACAAAAGCATTTTATTCCCATTAGGTTAATAATCAACAAACTGAAATCCATATTTGTTCATCCTTGGTCTATGTAGTTTATACTTAATATTTACAACCATTGTTAATTCCCCTCAACTACAAATTTGCTGTGTTCTCCCCACTGGGGTAGTAAGAGCTGCCGCCATGAACGCCAGCCATTCTATTTCTAAACTTTCATGCCTTTTTCAGTTCATCTACCCACACAGCTTGACCACAACAACAGTAGAATAATTCATATCAAGCTGGTGCTGGTGCTGAACCGTGAGCCGGCCAAGTTTTTGTTCTCTCCACCCTGGCACCATTTTCACTGGAATGGACTTAGGAGAATGCCAGCTGAGCTTATTCTAGAACTTTTTTTCCTCATATGGAAAAGTGCATTCTTTACTCGATGGAAACTACACTGCAAATCTTAGTCGAAAGCAACATGCGACTGGCTACCCAGCGTATGCGTGTAATGTTAACCCCTCTATATGCCTGGTTAGTTTGGTTTTAGGCTCATATAGTAGCATCAAGCTGATTGCTATGCTATTTGCATGTTATCCTCCTGACAGAAATGTAGGCTACAAAGGAGAGTTTATATTCTCAAGTTTTACAGTTAACTAGGGCATAAAGGGCATAAACGAAACCATCTACTGTACGTCATACTTGTGATAAACTTGAGATGAGGTAACATGCCCACTGTTTGGGGTATTTGGTTTCTCTCAGACCTAAGTGGACTTTACTACATAGGGTGGGCCTATCAAGTACAGTAAATTCACCTGCAGGTAAGCTCTGGTCACCTGACTCTGCGACTGGCGTCAAATCTTTGCAGACCTGATTTTAATATTAATCAAGGCAGTCAACCTAAACGGTTAACTATAGCACAGAGGAATTTGGACCTTAAGTGTTAGGCAAGGCTATACGCTATCTAGGAAAGGATTCTGGGATATGGGGCAGTCCTACTGAAATTCCATGGTTTGTTTCCGAATAAGTCAGTAGCTACTGTTTGAATAACATTCAAACCATTTTGGCATGTGAGCAGTTCAATCCTCCTATCCTATCCACACATTTTAAAGGCCGTATTGAAAATGCATTCAGCAGGAACCTATGTTAACATACAGTGTAGTTACGCATTAAATTTAAATATGAAAAATATTCCTCCAACTTAAGATCCCACAAGATGTTTGCAGGCTCACAAGGCCAGTTCAAGGCTGACATTTATGACATTCCGTCTTGTCTTGCAGTTTATCAGTTTCATCATTATCATTTGCTATGCTGCGTCAACGTATGGAGGCTACTCAGCAGTGGCTATTTGTGAGATGATCTTTTCCATGGTCTTCTTTGGCCTCTTCATGATGGAGATGGACAAGCAGATCCTCGTGATCAACTGGGTCTGGACCGTGAGTACAAAATTCCCAACAGCATTTTCTTACAAACACAGTGACAACTTTTTTTCTCTCTCTCTCTCTCTCTCTCTCTCTCTCTCTCTCTCTCTCTCCCTCTCTCTCTCTCTCTCTCTCTCTCTCTCTCTCTCTCTCTCTCTCTCTCTCTCTCTCTCTCTCTCTGTCTCTCTCTCTCTCTTACACACACAGACACACACACACACACACACACACACACACAAACACACACATCTCATCAGTATTTCAATATCATTGCTTAAATACGTCCACCCCCCTCTCTTGTGCAGGATCTATTCCGTGCTGGTATTGGGGCTGTCCTATACCTCATCACTTCTCTGATCTGTGTGATTGGTGGCGCTGGTGATGGTGCCCGTATCGCTGGCGGAGTGAGTCAACTTTCAGGAACTAACGTGCAGAGATTTGATGGGAGGGCACAATGGGCCTGGTATAAATATAAATGTGTTCAAATTAGTAGAACATTTATGAAAAGGCACTTTCAACACAGTAGGCTAAAGTGGTCAAACTACTTTTTTGTGTGTGTATTTATACATAAAACTAAATTACTTAAAAGATCAATGGACACTGCATGTTCACAAACCCTATCGTGCAAAACACAGAAAGAGGCGTTCCACAGAGAGTAGAGAGGCCAATACTAAGACCGTGTAAATAGTATGTGAAACCACCTTCCTCCTTTGCACAATGATGGTAAATCCATCACTGACTGTGTGAGGTCTGTTTTGCACAGTTGCTTTGAATTGGCCTCTCTCCCCCTCCCTTAGGTATTTGGACTGATGGCGGGTATCTTGTTTGCCTATGATACCTACACCATCTTCTTGGTTGTCAAGAGCACCCGGCAACACACGGCAGCTGCCACAGGTGAGTGTTTGGTTAATCAAGATACTTTGCTATTTTAGAACTAGCTGTTGGTTGAGTCCAGTTAATTTCCTATGGCATTGTGTGTCACCATTAACCCCCCGTTTCTTGGCTATGTTGACAGACAACACAACTTAAAATACTCCTCACGCCACATGTACTTGTGTATACGTACACAAGAAGAAGAGAAGAAAAAATGAAGTTCAACAGACAGTCAACACAGAAGCGATCAAAGCAAGGAGAGAGGAGCAGATAGCAAGCCGGAAACTCAGATGGACAGATCATGAATTAGAGATGGGAGGAATGCCGTTAGGGTTGTATGACTGAGGAGATGTCAACACTGGAGTGAGATCCTGATGAGAGGGGGGAAGACACGTGCCTGTATGTCGTACAGAGTCACGTCCGCTACAGTACGGAGGGATTCCCCCTGGTAACCTTTACTCCAAACTCAATGTACCGTTTTACCATCCAAACTATGGTCTGGTCTACTAAAAAAGAGAAAGTTGTAAATAATGTGCTGTATAAAACGAAGAAAATGATTTGGTCTATACTGGTAGGCAGCCTGTCATCATATTGTTTGTGTTTAGTTTGTACTGTTCTACAGGACTGCTTTTTAGGAGTGCTGACTGTGTTGTATTAATGAAATTCTATTTTGGGTTTGTTGTCCTTAATAACATTTTAGAAATGATTTTCATATTTAGATGTGCACACAATGATTTACAGTTTTCCCAATTGTTAACACATGTTTTCTGAATCTTTATCTCATTTTCTCAAAACTCTAAGCAGAAAAGACAAAACCACAAACACAACATGCAAATATCTAGCGAAAGCCAAAGCTGCATTGAAAATTGTTTTATCTCTTTCCAAAATAATTGTATTCATTTTTTTTTTGCATAAAAAGGACACACACACACACCATCGTATGAATAGCTCTTTCTAACAAACAACAGTGGTGAACACAAAGCACTACTATCAATATCTTATCAGTAGGTTTATTCTTTTTGCATTTTCAGTGTTACACTGTAGCCAGTTGTAAAAAGATTGTCTCAGTAACCTATAGTTACTCAAACAGATTTCAATAAACACACACAAATCAAATTGAAAACACTTACAAAAACATTTTTTTTCCTAATTTCAAAATGCATTATTTTGGAAAACTTTTTTGGTTCACAGTTTTGGAGAAAACCAGGAAAAACATTTTGTAAGACAAATGTTTTTCTGTAAAAAAAATATATAGTTTTTTTGCAATTATTTACAGTTTTCTGAATCCTTGGCGCATCTTTTCAAAACTATAAACACATTGTGGCTTTTGTATAGTTCTAAAGCTCTAATTTCTAAGTGAAGAATTAAGCAACTAGTTTGTACACGTGTGAGGAATGGGTATTGCCAATTGGTAAATAAAGCGTGACATTTTGATTGGCGTTGCTTTCCAAAAGAACAAGAGGTTTTAATTTTGAATGTTGTGCCTAATGTATATATAGTGTTTGGCAAAAAGTGTGATTTAGAATTGAAAGCAGCTTCAAGTTACAATTTTAGTGTGTAAACAACTGTCAAAAACTGTAACTGTATAACTTCTGATGATTGTTACAATTTTGGTTTGGAATACTTGAAACTCACAGTACCAGTACCAGTTCAGTGAAACATTCTCCATACATACTCCAATGTAGTATCGGATCTCAGTCCTAATTGTGTGTTTTTTTCATTTGATGACTTCAACATTCTAAGTGACTAAGTTCATCACTGAATACCATACTTGACCAGCACTCACTCTGCACTCAAAAGGTTGGACACCCCTTAACAACCACCAAACACTTGCTTACTATTGCCATAATGAAATAATCTGAAACTAGTTTTGTGCCATCATATTACTCAGGTTGCATATAATTGTTTGTATTTTTAAATATGCCACATCATATATTTTTTACACTTCGTTACAAAAACTTTTCTTTCATGGAAAACTGCAACACAACTCATGATGTGGAAAAAATAATGTTTCAGGTGCTTGCTGTCACACTAAAGGGAAACTTTATGCCCCCCCCCCCATAGAAAATAACACCAATAATATTGGTCCTAATGATTTATAATTTGTAACATCTTTTGCAAGGTTTTCTATTCATACGTTTCACATGTTTTGAATAAACCTATGTTTTTACTCTAAAAGTGACATGTGGAACTTTTTACAAAGTTATCTGGAAACTCAAAACCGGGGCATGTGATTTAATTTAGAAACTTGAATCATTTTATTATTTTACCGATACATGTGATCCAAGTTAGAGCCTTCTTGTTTTCTTTCAAAATACCACTAGGTGGAGACAGGTAGCTAACTTATGGACTGCTGTTGTCCACTGCTCCTTTCAAACTGGGAACGCACATACTTTCAGCTGCAGTGTCCATTATTATCAGCCTTTATATTGCACTGACTCAGAAACAGTTTAAATCAAGATTATACAATTTTTGCAAGTGAAATAACCAAGTTTCTTCCTTATGATTAGATTACCAAACATTGCTTAACAGAGTTTGGGTTAAAGCAGGGGTGTCAAACTCAAATACCCAGTGGGCCAAAATGTAAAACCTGAACAAAGTCGCGGGCCAACATTGAACAAATTAACCTTTTAATATGGACCCAAAAAAGTTTTGCTTTAACATTGAATATAGAACAAGCATCGCTTATTACCATACAATATATAATTTAATAGTGGAGACATGCAAAATCGAATTTCAAATGAAAAAACACATCAATGGCATTCATTTATTAAATTAAAAGTAGTACATTAAAAGTTTGGTATTGTCTCGCGGGCCAAATATAATTACCTCGCGGGCCAAATTTGGCCCGCGGGCCAGAGTTTGACACCTATGGGTTAAAGGGTCCTTTTGGTAATACATTAGACTGGCTTACAACAACATAAGCCTACAGTAATGTGGATTCTTCTAATGTAGGCTACTCGCCCTACGGTTTAATACGTTTGTGGCGTTGACAAAATAATTACAATTATAATTTGTTTGCAATCACAATATTGTCCGTTAGTAAATTATCCAAATATTGCAAATGTTTAACTCTGCACATTGAACAATTCTGTGGGGGAAAAGTCAGCTAAGCAGGCTATGAGCAGTTGTTACTCTGAAGAATGCCGTGTCCAGTTGTAGTTGACAAACAACCGTAGGAGAGTTAAAATCATAAATCTTGACTCCTCCCATGGTCCAAATGTTTTCCTGATGTTAGCCTAACATTTGGCAACAGATGGACAATATGGAACCAAGAGGCGCGCCGTTTGGGTCTTTGCCAGGAGGAGTCAGGCTGAGAGGGGGAGGGAATGTGAGTAATGTAGATACTGCGGTACAGTAGGCCCTAGGTGTAGCGTGCTACGTATGCGTCAGTAACTTTTTGGATAGTCTGCTGTGCGTAAAGGTTCATGGAGAGACTTCGTAAAAGTTTGAAGATTGCGGGACAAAGCAACTCGGCGTCCATATCTTGAGCGAAATGTTTTGCCTTGTTGTTTTTAGTCAAGTGACGCTTGTGAGCACCAATTTAAAATTTTGTTAAAACTCTTTGAACACCTTGACACAAAGCCAGTTGTTCAGAACCACCGATATGTTCACGCGGGGATCTAAAAAGCGACGGTCGAATCGATCGGTAAGTAGCCTTAAACTTTGCCTGTAACACATACATTTGGGTGGGCGACATGCATTTCCCATAAGTTATTACTTATGGATATGTAGCCTAAACAAGAAACAATAACGACTGACATTTTCATCTGTCCTACCTGGAATATATAGGACTAACTTTCCAATTAGGTAGAATGCAACTTTTCTTATGGCCATTCCGTTGGGATTATACTGTGCCCCGTTTGTACCACATCACTTTGTCTACCTGCAGGCAGTATCCCGTGTTTAGCCTAGATGACGTAATTATTGTAAAGGTTTTTCTCTCTCGTTGTGTTCTTTTTATTTTGATTGTTTTGGTAACCATTTGGACTGGTCGCCATATTGGTCGGAGTGGTGTACGAACTACGTCATAAGCATTTACCTGATCAGGTTAGGATTCACCGTGGAAGCGACTGTTAGGAACTCCTTAACTGTAGCCTACCTAAATTATTCATAAACAAGTCCGAAGTGAGTATCCCAAAAATTGAGGAAACATATGACTGTTTTACCTTAGACATGGGATATTTTCACATACTACCTGGGAATCGCACTCTAATTATTGAGGGTTTTAGGCTTGCTTGTCAAACCTGCCACACACAATGGGCACTATCGTTACAAGAATTATCATATTGAGCCCTGTGCAATGGACTTATGTATTTTAAGTCGTCCTTCACTGCAAAGCTGAGATTAATTTAGTTAACGTTTACTTTTGTCTTATTATTTCTTGGGATGGGATTGTTACAAGATTATAACAATCAAGGCCCACAGCCTATGCCATCAAAGTCCTCAAAGTACCTAGGGGTCAGGTTGTCTTCCTGTGTGTGTGTCGACTACACTGCAGCTACCTAGCCTTCAGACTACATTTTCCATATGGTGTTTGGTAGCCACTAAGCATGATCAATCTTGGAGTAGACTAGTACAGCTGAATATTTCATAATAATTGTGCTCTTCTTATAAACTTTCAATATTTATTATTATTATTATTAATAGTATCAAGCATCATTTGAATTTCATGTTTTGTGTTTATCAACAATGTTCTGAGAACAATAGAAACAGTTGGAACAGCAAAGACAACAACAGTTGAAAGCTTATTTGACCAAATACGTTTTTAAGACAGTTTTAATATATAATAGGGGAGTCAGTAAGCTTTCAGTTTTCCGGTAATCTGTAAAAAAAATACCTCTTTGTTTTTAGTCTAAATTCTAGATCTGTCCATTTTTGGGGGACACTGTTTCTTTTCATAAAGCATTGTTCATTCTGCAATGTAAACAAGGTCTTTAAAAGTAATCACAAAAATCCTAACAGTAATACCACATTCAGCGCAAAAGCAATGTAGTGATGCCAAAACAGGATTGATGTGTGGTCTTTTCTTTGTTCTTGTTGAAAGCTTTGCTGCAGGTAACAGGAAAGGCTCTCTCACTAATTTGAGTGTAGAGCAAATTCACCATAGTTTAGTCTTAAGGAGGAAAACACTAATGACGTCTTCCAGATAAACAAAAGATCCTTTTCTTTCGCAGAACGCTGTAAGTTGTAAAATATGTGTCAGACACAGGGTTTTAAAGCGAAAGCGCTCAATGTATCAGAGGTGCTCGCCCTGTTATTTGTCTGTTTGATCTTGTCCACCCAGCATGCCAGGGCAGCACAGGCCCCTGACCTCTCACCTTTTCTCTGTTAATATTTAACAGACAAAACGCTGACACATATTCCGCTCTAATGCTGAAAAGTAAGATATCATCCGTGTGTTTCATAATTTCATTACATCTTAATGAGGACCGTAAGTAACCTTCAGTACTTCACTGATGTGTCCTTAACAGTGATGTGGTCAGTATATTAAAAAAAAACTGAGATTGAACAGAACCGAGACTAAGTACACTTCCTGGTCTGCGCGTACAATGATAACAAGCTGAGACTAATGGTCAGACCCAGTTTCTAAGGGTTACCCATAACTTAGACGTTGTATTTACTTTAAAAAGTATAGGCCTATTTATTCACTTTGCCCCACCCCGCCCTGCACATCCCACACTGGGTTAAATAGGTTCCCCCATTGTTGGGCTGTGAACTTGACACATTCTCTTTTGTGGAGAGCTCAAAGGAAACCTACGTAAATCCTTTGAAAGACACTCAACATCATCTTGATATATGTGGGGGCTTTCATGACAACTAGACAGGAGATTATCGAGTAGCTGACACTTCAAATTTGAGTGCTGATTTCAAGATTAAACATTTTTCTGAAGGTCTTTCCTTACGCTATTCTGAAAAGCCCCAAAGTTTGTTATTTTAGATTTTCATCAAATGTATTTTAAGCCACAATTAAGGAAAAGAGGTTACACAAGATCAACAAAGGATATTTACTTTCCTTCAAGGCTTTTCATTTAAAAAACTTAGTTTTGATCATTTGATCATTACTGCAAGCCTTCGATCTCTCCATGCAGTGTTAATTGGAACCAGCTTGGCAGGTTTGATGCATCTCTAGATCGGTTTACTGATGGGACCGTTTCCATGCCAACTTTCTCCTTTCTTTTAAAATCAGCTTCATGATGGAGATGGCTTTTGACGTTCTTATTCAATGTAGCGCTTGTGTCGCATGTATAGTAAGTGGTGTGTTCTTTGTTGTATGCTGTTTGGCTTTTTGAGTTTCGATATACTAAATCCCTGCTTGCTTTTTATTCCTGTAGTCTACTGTAGATTCCCAAATTCTCTTTGTGCTGCCTGTTGTTGACTCTTCTCTTCCCTAGTATTCCTAATCCTCCTTTTACATCCTGATTGGAGCCGATCCTACATGCTCTGTATCAATAACTGCCTCCTTCCTGGACTACTGCTGTTAACATCCATGCGCCAGTGATAGGCTCTGTGTTCCTCAAGTCAAGGATCAGTGGTCGGGCAGAAAGTGCAAAGAGGCTTCACTCACTGTTTATTTAAGCACGTGTGTAACCATGGATCACATTCCAAAGGACACAAAGGGTGCAGGTCTCTTACTAGGCGCTAGTATATAGGAGAGGATGTGCGCGTGTTTGTTCAGGGTCAGGGGTTGTGATATGCTAAAAGGGCTGTGAGAACCAAAAGGAAGTGTTTATCGTTGTTTTTGTAGGCGGTTAGATAATGCAATGGTCTGCCGATGTCCTCTTGTGTAGTCTAGTCATATCATAGTTGAGGAGGTTGACCGATATCAGTAGTGTTAGTGTGTCTTTAAAAAAAGCTTTTTTTTTTTTTTTTACCAGGCCTTCAAATGGCTCTATTCTGAAGGGGGATTGTGAGTTTAAGTTTGGTGGTTTTCCCCCTCTCTGTACCTCAAGGTCAGTGACTGGGTTGTTTTTTCAGTGTAGGAACCAGCACCTGAGCGAATGGAAACCAAAAGGTGTGCTCAACCAGAAGTTACATGGACAGTTAATTTATCCCACATTTTCACATGTGTCTGAGACTTTGATCTAGCCAATGAATTCAATGCAAATAAAGACCTTCCTCTTTATAACGAGGTGGGGAAATATGCACTCCCCGGCAGTGTATACCTTTGATCTATGATTATTACCACATTACAAATGTTGTAGGCCTATGTTTTGTAAGGCCATGTATGTGCGTGCCGTGCCTAAAGTGACATTTAAGTGACAGTAGCAATGAAACGGCATGCAAGGGAGACAATACAAAAATGTTTTCCGTAGCGTGAGACTATTGTGGGCTAACCAGTTGATGCCGCCGCCTCGACTCGGTGTGTTGTCTGCAGCAGTCTGCAGCAATCTAGACATGTAGCACTGAACACAAATCGTATCATTTGGTTGTGCACCTCACAAGGCTGTAATTACAAAGCCACCTCAATGTAACATATCCAAAGCTGAAGCCGTCATTGGTGGAAACGTCAAACTCTATTAAGCACAAAAACATTATCAGCCACTGATAAGGAAAGTTGCCTTAAGGTCTTAACACCTTGCCTAAGTGTAAGTAAAGGAGCTTGCGCATCATTAGTTAAAAACGAATTAGTGATCTATGAGAGTCACTGCAGCACTATGTCAGCATCAATGCAATAATGCAATAAACTCTGATGGGGAATAAGGCTGGGCGTGAAGTGTTCATGCTGAGGTACAAACACTTTTATGGTCTGTTCTGTGTGGAGATTTAGGAACGGATCCAGAGTTGATCAGGTATGCGCAGGTGTCCTCCCACATCAAATGACTATGGCTGAATCGTGTGTGTGTGCGTGCGTATGTGTCTGTGCGTTTGTCGTTTGCTATGCTGTGCATGCATGGGTGTCAGAGGGAGTATTTTGATTCTGTATGAGAGAGTCATAAAGGTTTGGGCAATGTTCCATGATCTTGATACGGCATTTTATTAGGAACAACCACACAGACGTGCTCGCTCTGGATCTGTCCGTGGAACCTGAGACAGTTGACCCCCTTTGGGTCTATTTGTTCTTGTAAAGTGACACACTATATAGACACACTTTGTACAATATAGTTAAGTCAATCGTTTTTTTGGCGCCATTTTCTTTTTTGTTAGATGAACAGATAGCAACGCCTTAGAAGGAGGAGTAAACGACTGAATAAGCTGTTTTGCTTTAACCAAGAAAGTAGGTTAAGAGCTGGAGTAAGTCGGCATGCTTGGAAAGTAGGAAAAGCAGCACGGACACCAGCATGAGAGGAAAGGAAAGTGGAGACCGTGTGACTGCTGGGGACGGAAAAGGTGCAGCACACTTCCTGCGTCTCCTTCCTTCCTCTCATCTCTAAAAAGAGACTCTCTCACACACACACACACACACACACACACACACACACAAAGGGAGGGATCCCAAAACAAATGAGAGTGAGAAGGAAGGTGACTAGCCTGCCAGGCTTTACATTTGGAAGCACCTCTTTAGTTAGGTGCATACCAAGCACTTTTAAGTAGTATGAGGGAAGTTGTCTCTTTGATGATTCAGCTTAAAAATTCACTCAATATAATATTCTTAGAACTCTGTGATATAGTCTTAGGAAACAGATTTAAAGGAACCGGCCTGATACAAGAGGATTTAGTTGAAGTAAGTACGTCATAAAAGTAAATCGTATGTTTTTCAGTTGTTTTCAATGCCAATGATTTGCTGGCAGCACACTGAATGTAGGCTGAGCCTTTTCGTTTACGACTCAAATCATTTGTGATGAGAACTCTCAGCTGGAGCTGCTGTGTTGGGGCCAGATCTCACTTCTTTAAAAGGGCTTAGCCTCTGTTTCCAGGGCTGGCCTTAACCTCTCTCCCCTACACACACACACACAAACACACAGAGCACTCAGGACCTAATCCTTTCACTTCGCAGCAAGCAGCGTAATGGACTTGCCATCCCGTCTTACCGCAAGCATGGCAATACAGCCCCCAAAAGAACAAAATGACAGAACAACAATATTTCTCCTAAATTCCTTTCATTGATGTTCCCATAAACCTTAAGCATCTACATGCACTCTTAAGAGATTACTTCAAATCATTCTATAAATTGCTATGCAAACACAACCGCCCACACGCACATATCTGGTGGGATTTCGTTAATTATCAGTCCATAAATGTTATTGATTGGTAATACAGGCCTGTCTGTCCAAGCCATGCATTGTACAAGTACCAATCCATATCTCTTTGTGAGACTCATGCAGGGGAGGGGATTTTTAATGTATTCCGGATCAACATAACGTAAGTCTACATGCCCCTGAGTAATCTAATGACTGGGAATCCATGTAAAGAGCAGACTAACTCCACCCAGGAGATTCTGAACACATGGCTGAAGGCATTTACTGCACACTTCCAGCTCACTTTATCTTTGACCAACGTGGTGGGCTGATGAAACCCCTCCAATAAAGGATGTCCCTCTTGAGGATTCTTGGGCCATGTGCGCATGCTGTATGTTTAGTTTTGTTTTTTTATTGGATGGGAATGTGTGTGTTTTTTATGTTATGGCTGTATGTGGACTGAGGCTTTGTGCTTGTGTTGTTGTCAGCAGGAGGAAGAAGAGGACCCAGACAGAGGACAGCCCTGCATGCGCTGTGGAGACCAGTGTCCTGGCTTTCGGATGCATGGCTGGAGGTAAGGCCCCAAAACAAACCCGCACACACACACACACACGCACACACACACACACACACACTCACACACACGCACACACACACACACACACGCATGCACGCACACACACACACACACACAGAGACTACAGTCTGCTTGCTGCTTCAACTATTATAGCTTCTTAATTGTACGCTCCTACTCTTTTACTTACACCTATGAATTCAAAAAGGACTGTTGCGCTTAGTTACCAGGACTTGCAGTTTCCTTCTCAACAGTTATTAACAGTCTAGTTCTCTGGCTTGGCTCCCATCTATCTTTCTACAGTTCATACAGAGTTATTAAGCAGTGTTCAGACTTGATCTTCAACTTACTTCAATTTAACTTTGCACTGTCTACTGCACTATGTGTGTGTTGAGTGTGTGTGCCAGAGTGGACAATATAGTACTAATGCCCTTAGAGATGTGATTAGCAGCGTGTGTGTCACATGTAGATACACAGTGTCACTAAACAAACAGTACACACAGCCAAAGGGCAACAAAGCCATGCTTACTGTGTTGTATTAACGCCAGAACAAGGTCATAGGAAATCTGGCCCACTGCTAAAAGAACACATTAAGCCTGAACCGGCAGTTGTATTGCGTTGTTTTAGTTTACGTTATCTGCATTGCAAATACAGCTGCACTCAGGGCCAAAGGATTACCAATATTGCTATTTTTATACCGAGGGGGTTAATGGCAGTTAAAACTTTACAAATGGTTAAATGTGAGGTATAATTAATTCATTTGGTCTCTAATGGTATCATTGACCCTGTAATGTATTGTACAGATTGAAATAAAAAGTTACACATGCATTTTTGTTCTCATTTTCGAAATTAGGAATTTAGGTGAATATATTCCGGTACCAAAGAGTCTGAAATAGCAGAGCGGTCAACTGTAATAAACTCCTGCAGACAAAGGGAATTCCACAGGGCTCAAAGGTGTGAGCCTTGGTATCTGGTTGGACGATTCCTGTTTGTGTGTGTGTGTGTGTGTATGTTATTTTACACATGTAAAGGCTCATTTGGCATAGCCTTACCCTCTATTGCACACACTTCTATACGACGTTCTTAGCGACTCACTTGTTTGGAAGTGACTCAATCCGACACTGAGCCTTAGCAAACGGCGGCCCGTTTGTGTTGATTTTACCATTTGGTCAACTAACTGTTCGGGGCCCTCAAGAGTAAGTCTGACTGTAAACAACAGTTTGTTTCCCCCTCTACCGCCTGGATCTTGGCCCCCTCCTCTTCTCCCTGAGTGTGTCCAGCTGGCTGGGTCTCCTGGTTAACAGCTCTAATCCTGTCCGCCACCCTAACAAGATTGGCCCTCTCTGCTTCTGCTACTGCTGTGGTTGAGCCATCAACCCACCCCCAAACCACCCTCTCACTCTCTCCCCCACCATCCCTATTAGGAAAATGTCTCTCTCACCCTGTCACTCTCTTGATTTCGTAAAAACTATTTCATATATATAACAAATAAATATTTCACTGCAAGGATTTGTATGGCAAGTTGTGATATTTTTAAGGCAGTGCTGTCAAGGCGAGTGATACATTCTTACAAATGAAGCAACATTATGAAAAATAGTGTGGTGTAACACTGTGCAGGCATTTTGTTCAACTCTCTTTTAACAATTCACATATTTAACATATGGTACATGCATCGTCTGACTCTATGGCCAGATTCTTTAGATGTAGTGAGAGGGAACCATGGGTGGATCATACGCTAGGTTAGATGATGAAACAGGTCAGGGGAGCACTTGGCAAAATGCACCATATCCAAATTCAGATGACCCTGGAGGAAAGAACCTGACCATGGCTCGCTGATGGGCAGACTAAAGCCACCGGGAAATGAAGCGTGTGGTTTCAACGAAGAGAAGATGGTCTTCGTGCAATCAAAAGACTGAAATCGAGTGCTTGTTCCCTGGGGTGATTTTGTCCCTCTGTTCAGAACAGGTCAACACAACGCGCCTTTGAAGCCACGTCCGGATGGGTAATCTAAAACACATGGAGCTCAGCTGTACACCACCAATGGCAGAAAAAAAACGTATGGCTGAAATATCACTATGGAACATGCTGTACTGTACAGTTAAGCAATCAAATGCTTTAAGGTATCTGTTATGTGGCCCAAATAGTCCTGTGATGGAGAATGGGATTTGGAGTTTCATGAAGAACACAATGTCAATACATTGAGGTGCCAGGGTCCAGGACGTGTTTGTGGTGACATACTATCAAAAATACATATTATATACATATATACATACACATATATACATTTTATTTGGATAGCACATTTCATACTCAAAGGCAGTTCAATGTGCTTTACACAAGGCAAGCAAAAGCATGAAAGGAAGACATAGAAGCATCTTTCTTTCAATGTCGTCGTCCCTGATCAAATCAAATGGGGGACGTCTTACTGGTTAGGATGAGTAAAAGGATGAAGATGGATGATGGTCCGTGATTGAAGATCCCCAGAGGGTCGTTTACCAGCATCCCCTTTTAATAAGCCGTTCAATCACACCTTCGTCTGACGAAGTAACAGGGACATCCCAGTGACCATGAGCTCAGCTGGTGAAGCTCACGGAGGGAAGTGATCCATCTCCAGCCTGGCGCCTCGCCGACAGTGCCAGAACAGACGAGACGAACAAATCACAAAGGCAGAAATAGAACAAGTAGAGAGGGTTTATCTTCATATTAGTTTGAGATGATGTGGTGGCGCAAGTATTGCCCTTTCACACACACACACAAAAAAGATATCAGAACCACTGCTGTTTTTGTTGTTGCTTCTGACAACAAGTAATTATTTTCCGTATGCTGCCTTCCTCCAAAGTATTTGTCTGGTCTTCTCCTTTTAACTCTATGGGGCAGATGGTGTGGGCTCTGGCCAGCAGAAGACCAATTGAGTTACTTCTGACCTAGAGTCCTCTGCAGCCTCGCGCCAAATCTCCGGCCCTATTAGTCGAAAAGGGGCCACGCGGGCCGATTACTCACTCCTTAATTAGTGGGTCCCTGTCCCATCTGTTTGCGTGGAACCAGATCTAAGGCAGGCCATACTGAAGCTAACAATCTGAGGAGGCCGCTCTCTTCTCATAGCTGACTGGCTCATCACGGCAGGAGTTCACTCCCATCTTAGCGAAAGGATTAGCTTATCGCTGGGTGAACATTCCCTAACACTGGCTGGGTAACGGACTGCCAACTACTACCAGCTGTGACTGACTGTACACTATCACCAGCTAATGCTTGCAGTACTGATGTGTGTATTTGAATGGCTAACCATAACCATGTGTTGAACGCAGACCCACATACTAGTATTTCATTTTAAGTTTTGTTATATATTCAAATCTTTATATTTATCTTTGTGTTCACTTGTGTGTCTTTTTCTAATAACAAATGTATTGTCTCAGGTTTTTTGTCATGAGGTTTTGTAGTGGTGGTCCTCCTTCTGGAGTTCTCTGTTAGTGTTTGAAAGAAAGAGTGACACAAAATGAGAGGACATGGAGTGTTTTATAAGAAGAGAGGGATAAAAGAGAGAAGATTGACAGGCAAGGCTGGTTAACACGTCTCCCTGGACAAAAGGTCTTTTCTAGGGCACCATCCATAGGCTGACAATTATCTCCAAGGGATTGACAGGCAGGTCGGACGATCTCACTGTGATTCGAGACCTCTCGCGGTGTTGCCTTTTAGTCAGGTTAAGAGTTGTTCTTTAAAAATGGCAGTTGGTTTTAATGGGGCAGGGAGGGCTTGATAACCCACTAGAAGCATTTTTTTTTACAGCCATGCTGGCTCATCTCAGTTCAAGTAGTAGTTACGTGGTAAAACACATACTGTAGAAACTTGTCATTGATTCAAGATATGCTCCAATTACTTTTAGCTTTAAAGATGGTGTTGGCCCTCCCCCATCGGCTGTAAATCAGCAACTGTCAGGCCTCTTTGTGCGAGAACACGTATGGGGCTATTATGATCCTTCAGTCTTAAATATGTTGGTCTAGTTTAGAGCCAAGCTGAAGTAAGTGGCTACATAAAGAAAAAGCTGGAGATTACATTTCAAAACACTGGGTTTTGAACATATTGGGTTTTAAATAGAACACAGAGTATTGATCTGTAGACCGAAAAAAGGGTTCTGCAAATTATTGTTTGTGACTGTGTGCCTATGTCTCTGCCTTAAGCACCTATTTTGTGAGGCACGTCTGCTGAAGGAAGAGAGTTGGTTTGGGGGAGGGAATGGAGTAAAGAGCCAGTCAAAACAGACAAGACCCACAGTGACTTAAATAAATTACCAATGGAAAAGAGCAGCCTCAGAACAAACGTGCTGGCAGAGAGAGAGAGGGAGGGGAGGAGGGAGCATATTGTGAGGGGCTGTGAGATGTCAACCAGAGAAACTACAAAGTAGTCTGGATGACTTCAACCATTCAGCACTAGCTACTTTATGACACCACCGCCAGCAGGTAAAGCAGGAGCCTCCTATATTATTTATGGGACTTTTCCAGTTAGTCCAGGTAGTTAGTAGATGGTAATTAGACTGCATTGTGTACTCTTTGTACTGTGTTACCATGTTGACTAGTGATCCTCCTAAATAGTTGTTACAGTGTTCTTAGTGGCATCTGTCCTCCTCGGCTTGGGGGGGGGGGGGGGCAAGGGTTTAGTTGTATGTGATGTTATATGGTTTAAGTATAATGTCAACAAAATTGTAGTATTATAATCATTTCATTATGTGAATACCTGACAAAGAAAGATGCATTT
>CM030174.1:6313813-6373813 GCA_017639675.1 Aplochiton taeniatus | reverse complement strand
AAAACCTTCTTTTGTCAATATTCCAAACTAAAGCATTCCCCTTAACCCATGGATTAACACAGCCATGGCCATGAAAGCCGCTTAGATTACCTGTAGAAGCAAAGTGAAGCAATGTATTTCAATACCGCGTCTACTCATGGCAATATTATAATAACCCTCCTCCCCCCCACCCACCCTCACTCTCTCTCTCTCTTTCTGTGTTTCTCCAGTGTGGGAGACAGATTTCGGGAGGGGACATTGCTGTGTTTGCCGGCCGGGCGGGTCACGGCAGCTGCTGGCACCCCCAGTGTTTCCAGTGTGCGACCTGCAGCGAGTTGCTGGTCGACCTCATCTACTTCTACCAGAACGGACAGATCTACTGCGGCCGGCACCACGCCGAGAGGCTCAAGCCCCGCTGTCAAGCCTGCGACGAGGTGAGCCTGCCTGGGTAGCTGGCTGACTGGCTGGCTGGCTGGTTGGCTGCCCTGGTCCGGAGACAGACCAGGCTACAAGGACTCCCGTGCTGGGCTGCTACCCTCTCTAGCAGCAGCAGATTACATTGGTTATGCAGTGAGATAGTGATCTAGACAGTGGGTTGGTGGATGAAATTAACAGCAGTTGCCGGTAGAGGAATTTTGGTGAGCTAAGCAACACACATTTGTATCTATCTGGCTTTCTCTTCCTCTTGCCTCTTGTGTCTTTTTTTCATTCCCCCTCTTTCACTCTTACTCTTGCCTGGGGGCCCCTTTCTCAGTGTGACTTAGGAGATTAGTGGGAAACTGATAAATCGACCTGGCAGAACCGACTGACCCTCACAACTTATTTAGATCACAGGATAACTCTCAAAAGAAGATAGTTTAATAGGACCGATTTTTTTAACAAGATCTTGTTATATTTGTTAGTCTCCTGATTGCCCTAAACACATTTGTTATGGTGGTAACTCTCTCTCTCTCTCTCTCTCTCTCTCTCTCTCTCTCTCGCTCTCTCTCTCTAGATCATTCTAGCAGATGAGTGTACGGAGGCAGAGGGCCGACACTGGCATATGAAACACTTCTGTTGTTTTGAATGCGAGGCGGCTCTTGGCGGCCAGCGCTACATCATGAGGGAGAGTCGCCCCTACTGCTGCACCTGCTACGAGTCGCTCTACGCCGAGTACTGTGACACCTGCGGAGAACACATAGGTGTGCACGTCAGATTCATTCATATGAAGACAAGTTCTCTCTCTTTCTCTCTCTCTTTCTCTCTCTCTCTCTCTCTCTCTCTCTCTCTCTCTCTCTCTCTCTCTCTCTCTCTCTCTCTCTCTCTCTCACACACACACACACACACACCCTTATGGACACCCATAATGACAATCAAATACTACTGTACTTACTATTTTGAAGCTTCAATGACTCTAATCCTTTTCAGTTTTTTCCCGCTAAGTCTCTTGTAACACCACCTATTGTACATCACCCGTTCATTCTCTGGTTTTAGGTATAGACCAAGGCCAGATGACTTACGAGGGCCAGCACTGGCATGCCTCCGAGTCCTGCTTCTGCTGTGCCCGCTGTCGGCTCGCTTTGCTGGGCCGACCTTTCCTCCCTCGAGGGGGGCTCATCTTCTGCTCCAGGCCCTGCTCACTGGGAGAGGACCCCAATAACTCTGACTCCTGTGACTCGGCACTCCAGAGCAGACCTCCGCAGCAAAAGCACTCTGAGACAGCGGGAAAGGTACAGCAGCAACAGCTTTGCAGTTCCCCAAAGCTGCCACCTGAAGGCGCCAACATCTCAATTGGACCAGGAAAAGACTGTATTTTCACTGTCTTGGAGAATAGAAGTGTCTCTACTGGTGGGTATAACTAGATCTTCTCATCATATATGTCAGGTGCATTAACCGTTTGTCTTTCTGAATTAAAAGTGCACTGTTTATAGTTTATGTAAACATATTTTTGTGTTGTCTGAAGAAGTTTGTTTTGTCTCTTAGGTGTGCACTGCTCCTCTCAAGTTCCAAACGGAGTTCCCCCTCTCAACGGGCATCCTTATCCTCAAGGCTCCTACTCTCCCCTCCCCCACTGTCACCTAGCCAATAGCTGGGGGCCGTCCTGGCCTGGCGACCTATCACATAACAGCCTACACACTGGGGAGCTCTTGGGGGAGCTGAATGGCTATGCTGGCCAGTCACTCTCTTCCAAAGGGACTTCAACTGCTAAGGACTGCAGGAACTGGGTGGAGAGGAGCAGCCAAGTCATGAAAGGTATCAGAAAGTCACTGAGGAGTTTACTCGTACATTACAAGAGGAAAAATGTGCTCAGAGTTCACCTTCCCATAGTATGGTAATACATTTGAAATATCCAAAGTAACTCAAGCGTCCTTTAATGTATTTGAGTCAGCTCTAACAGGGAAAATATGCCTCCTATTTTGTCATTCAAGTTTAAGATGTAGCTTACGAGTTACTTTCAGAGCAAGCTATTGTGCTATGATATTGTCGGGGCTTGTCAGAAATCTCTGCTAACATCTTGACTGTAAAACAGATAAGTTGTTTCAGATTTAACCATTCAAATACGATGCCCTCCCTCTCTCTCTATTTACAGGGTTTCTGCCGCAGCGGAACTCCTTGTCAGCAGCTAGCCTCTCAGGTCCTGCTGAGTCGCCACCTCTGCATCCGGCCTTCCCTTCCAAACTCCCTCCCCCTTTGCCACTCAAGTCCCATGATTGTTCCCCCAGAGCCCCACCTCCATCCATCATCCCCCAACTAGAGTCCAGCCCTTCTGACCCTCCCGCCCAACTACCTCGCAGCGGGACAGCCAGGGTCAGCTTTCGGGAGCCAATCAGCTGTAGCTACTCTGTGGAGGTGGAGGAGGACGAGGAGGATGAGGAGGAGGGGGGTCAAGGAGAGGGAGAGGAAGAGCAGCCAGATGAGGAGGAACTGGAAGGGGGATTTGGACGCAGGTTACGTCTGCAGAAAGGCATTCCACCTCAGATGGACCTACTGGGTAAGAAGACAAAGACGAATACAAATTATATATCTATATCTATATATATATAGATAGATATATATTTACATATTTTAATGCACTGCTAAAACAATTTTTTTCTTAATATATCAACTTTTAAAGTAAAACATTTGAGAAAGATATAATAGTGTTTGTTATATCGCCTCAGAGGAGTTAGTTCAAAACTTCAAGTCAACCCCAAAACAGCTCAATTAAAATGTTTTTAATACAATTATATTTTATCACCCTCTATGAGACCAAGCCATCTCTCCTGAATACATTCTATGTGTCACCTGAATGAAGGGAAACAAAAGGCTAATCATTATTGTGCACCAGGCTATTTTTTGGATTGCGAGTTACAATGATAAAATAAATATGAATACGTTTTCACTATTGTATTTGAAATGGAGAAATGTATTTAATTAAGTGCTTGTTTCATTCTTTCAGATGGATCTTCGTACCACCAGCGCAACTTGCGGAGAGGATGGAGCCGTGTTGGCTTGGCATCCAACTCCCGGTCCGATCGGCCGGACCGGCCCCGGCTAGACTGCCTGGAATGGAGAGGGGGTAGGGAGAGGGGCTCAACCGCAACCACCGATCCCCCCACTCTCACGCTGCAGCAGGCCAAGTGTAATCACGACGACTCCTGCTCCACCTGTTCCTCGTCCTCCGACTCGGAGGAAGAGGGCTATTTCCTGGGCCAGCCCATCCCTCTGCCCCCTCAGCTCCGGATGCGTGGTTCAGATGAAGGCGGAGAGAGGGAGGAGACAGAGGACGAGAAGGAATGGGGGTTGAGAGGCAGCATAAGAAGGAGGAGGAGGGCCCATAGTCTGGGAGCCAAGGACAAGGACAAAAACTGTGCTATCTCTTAACCATGGGTCCTAACTCCCACAGCAACAACTGTGGGGTAGTCCCTGCTCAATGCTCAATAAACTATTGCAGGACAGTGAACTAATTGTTTAAAATGTGTAACTTACGATTGTTGATTGCAATATTTGCTCGGCAGAATTCTTGAAAAGAGAAAGCTGTATTCTCTATGACAGTGGACAAACAGTGGCTCTTGAAACAACCATGATACATCCTCCGTTTCAAAAATACACTAAACTTTTCGATGGTGTGGTCAACAAAGAACCAATAAAAAGGGCTTTGAAAGAAAAAAGAGCTTATATAATGATTTTCATTGTTATTTTATTTTTCACACTGTTGTTTGTTAGGCACTTTATTTGCAGTTGGGTGAAAATATACCCATTCGTGGAGTCAAGAAAACCTTTGATGTAAAAGTCACAATAAAGTGAAAGTTTATGAATCGCGAAATGATGAGAATACCTAACCAACGGTTTCCACATCCACTTACTTTTGTTGGGTGTTAAGTTGTTTCTCAGATCTTTTCATAATTTTCTTTTAGTTTAAGGCTGTAGATGTTATACCAAAATAAGCAATTAAAATGTGGTTATGGTCAGCCTATTGTATGGCCTTGCCAGGATGTCATACCAGGTTTGGATGTTCTCAGCTTACTTTGTTGCACCTGCTGCCACGTTGATCATGAGATTTGCTGACCATTGTTACCAACAACCTTTCTCCACTACAGCTAGAACAAATATGTATTAATCTGGCTCTTTATATTTTTATAGCAGATTTGTTTGTTTTGTTTTTCTGGTATACTGGTATATGCGATGCAAGAGAGTTTTAAAGTATTCTTAGATGGCTGTGTAAGTTAACCAACACCAAGCACGGTTACTGTACTATGTAACTGAAAAGGTTATCTGTCTAGGGTTCTGTGAATGTTGGTGTGTATGGTTGTGTGTGTGATACTATAGTCAACAGAGGAAACCTCACAAAAGCTTTGTCCATTCATTTATTTATCTATCAATAGAACACTTTCAGGCCAGTTATTTTATATTCTTGGGTGTTGACTCCTTTCCTTCCAACTGCGCTTGTAAAGATAACATTATTCAATCACGTTGTGAATTTGTAGAGATTATGAGGAAAGTCTTCACTTTCAGTCACTTTGAAATAGAGGGACAAAAATAAAATGGTCTCTTTTTATTTTGTTTTGTCTCATGGTATAGAGCATTTGATGCTTGCTAAGAGCAACCCTAAATGGTTAACATGGTCATAGATGTGGATGACAGATAGTGGACAAGACTCATAACTTGAAGCAAGTTGGCACATGAAAAGCAGAGAAAAAAACCATTCCTCAATACCAATTTATTTTAGACATTAAGTAGCAGTCTATGTAGTTTGGTTTAGTATCTATCTTCAGTGATAACTATAAAATCATGCTAGAAGGAAAAGCAAGTCTACACCATCAAACTATATAAAATAGATCTTAACACATGAATATACAGTTGATGTCACGTGACTAAAGAAGTCAGTCTTCTTCCTTGTGTGAGACTGATTGGCCAGAGCAATCAAAGGGGGCGGGTAAAGGAGGAACATATGAGTAGTCAAACAGGTTTCTCGGGTGTGCTGCTTGGTGTGGCTTTTCACTCTGTTCAAGTTGACTTCTACAGTTCCAGTATAGTGTGTCTTTCTGAGCTAACAGCATTGTCGTACAGTTCAGTGAAAGTGCTTTGGAATTCAACTCGTCATCTCAAGGTAAGTCTTTTTTCATTATTAGTTAACTCATGAACATACTGTTTGTGTAATCTGTAAAACAACCAACCAGTGTGTTTAGACAGACTGGCCTGGGTTTGTCAGGGCTAGAAACTATAGGCCCCGGGTGTGTACAAAATACCTTAGACTAGTTACATAGATTATGTGGTTCCATGTGCTTCCTGTTTCAAACCCAAACCATGTTTGTGCCTTCTTAACAGAGCGAGCAGGGACTTGACTCTGAACTCAGGTCTGTTTGTTTATCAGTTTAAATCGAGCCCAGCACTTGACATTCCTCTGTGGCCAGCAGCAGAGATACAGCCCTCTAATGGTATATCATATACATACTGCAAGAAGTCTCTAGTCCTTAAAGACTTTTTGGGCTGGAGTCTATAGAGAAATCAAAATGGAGGGGCTTGTTCAAGCAGGTAAGATACATGGCTGGGAGAATTAGAACTATATTCCCCCTCAGTGGGGGTTAAACCTGTGGCTGGCTGGAATGAGAAGTATGCTGAGAATTTGTATCACACGGACTGTATACAAGCAGCATATGTTAAACTCTCACACTTACAGTAACACGCACACATACCCTTTGCCCCTCCTGCTTTGACCTATAGACTGATGAGAAGCATTTTCTTGTTGTTTTACTTTGACCTGTCTACAGTCTTTTAAAACGTCATAGGGGAATCTTAAGCACACATCACAATTCTTGCCCAGAGGAGTGACAGCATGCTTGTCCTTTTACTAGCAATGGACAATGGAGCCATAGCCATAACCTGACTCTGGTTGAGGATGATATGAGAAGACGATGTTACCCTTACTCTGCCCTAATTAAGTTTTCTTAAAAAAAAAACACAAAGCCTTAAACAATATTCAATTGGCTGTCATTGGTGTTAAGTGGCCTTGGAGCTGGCTTGTCCAAGGCAAGTGGACTTAGACCGCTGGTTTTGCTGGTGTCTCTCATCCAACTAGCTTACATGTGTGAGACATTTTAAAGTTATCTGGAGTGGATCTCACTACAAACCCCCTGGCAATTGGGAGCTCAACAAGGGTGAAATGGCATTGTTTCCTATTCTAACAGCTGTTGGTGTGAGCAGCTCAGTTTGAGTGCTCCACCAAACAATAGCTTGTTGACAGCTGTGGTGCACCCCTTTCTCACACACAGGCTGTTCATCTGTCCTCCTGGTCTCTCCATTATAACATGCACCATAGTGACTGAAAATAAAGTGTCAGACTAAATTGTGTGTTTGTCAAGGGACGCATGGAGGGGGTGGGGTTGGGGGTAATTATTCAAATGTATATGAACCCGCACCAATAAACTAATTCGACAACTAAGGCTCTGGTATAGGATTGGCTAAATCCTTCACGCTAGCCTTGGGGCAATGTGAGATGGGAGGAGTTTTATGACTGTTGACTTATCGGTAAGTCTCAGTTGTGGTCGGATAGTTCTGGTGGGAAGGTCGTCCACGACAATCATTAAAAAGAGATTGTGAGGTGAATGAAACCGTCTCCGTTTTTCTCTCTGTTTTCTTCTCGTTTCTTTTCTTTATGTGTATCTTCTTGTTAATGCTGAGTTTCTTATTTCCTCAGGTCAATTGAAGGGATTTCTACTGACACTCTTAAACCTCCCAAGAATCGACATCTAAGGAATACTGGGCCCTTTGATTCTGAGCCTATGGAGATTAACGTGAACAACCCATTGTAAGGAAGAGGACCAGAACAGCTGTATTAGCCCCCACCCTCCCCATCATGTCTGTCGGGACCCTCCAGCCTTCAGTGGGACGTCCAGGCAGGCCTGGCGTCGTTACCGCTACGCCCCCGCGCCTCCGTCCAAAGGGCCCCCTGGGACCAGAGTTTTACCGGCGGAGCCCGGCAGAGGCCAGTGGTCCCAAGCAGAGCGCAGTGGAAAGACTGGAGGCGGACAAGTCCAAGTATGTCAAGAGTCCCGTGGCCCTGTCCAAGCAGCGGCCGGTCGGACCACCGGTTATGCGGAAGCCCCTGTTGTCCCCCGGCACCGCGCTGCGGCCCACCCGTAAGACTCCCCTCCGGCCCGTCGTGCAGCAGCTGAGCGGAGCTTCGTTGGACCTGGAGCACCTGAGTAACCTGATCAACGGGGTAAGTGACGCGGACGCACCGCTCCTCTCCCCAACCTCAGACGTGAGCTTAGAAAAGGATGAGGCGACTAAACATACCACTACAACAACCACCATCACTACCACTCCTAGCAACTCTCCCTGCACCTCCTTATCCAACGCTTCTAGGCTAGCACAGCCTGAAGTGGCCTCTGGTACTCAGCGTGGTGGTACTGACTGGTCCAGCCCAGCCAAAGTAAGGATTAAGGGTCCATTGAAGATGGAGAGCTCCATGGGTTCTCCAGCAGCAGTGACTGTGCGGAGGGTGGATGTCATGCCCCATACCAGGCCCACCAGAACGCCCTGCAGAGCCCAGCAACCCATCCGCCCGCCGCTGCATCCCATGCCCTCACACTCTCCCAATCAAATGCACACCATCACCTCCAATCTACGTTTTTTCTACTCCAGGGCAAACCCTGGCCCGCTGTCTCCTCTGAAACCTGTCGCAGCTCCACCCACACACCGCGTCCCTTCACCGCCTGCAGGATCGCCTGCGGCATCGCCTGCCCCAGCCCTGCCCACTCCCACCCACCCTGCCTTCCCCCCGCCGTCTCCGGCTTTCACTCGCCTGTCCTCTTGCAGTTCCAGGAAGAGACCGTCTCTGACCCGCTCCAAATCTGACATGAGCGACCGCTGCTCGCGGGCCGGAACCGACATGGAGCGGTTCTTCAACTTGTGTGGTTTGGACCCGACAGAACTGGAGGTGTTGACCGGACCTGGTTCTGACATAGTGTCCATCGCTCGGTTCCGCAGCGCCAGTGCTCCGGGGTCCGAGTGTGCTGGCTCTGGGCCCGAGGAAGAAGAGGAAGAGGGTAACGAGGTGGGGAGGGCTCCCTATGGGGTGTCGGTCATCGAGAGGAATGCCAGAGTGATCAAATGGCTCTATGGAATCCGGCAGGCTAAGGACACTGCCAGGAGCACCAACATGTAGCTGCAGGAGTCGAGGATGTAAATCAGGGAGAAACAGGCAAATCTAGACTAGTCAGTTAAGCTTATTAGTATAAAAACCCTGCCGGTTCTACCCCAAGACTCACTGTAAGTGGATGGATGACTATTTGACTTGGGTGATTTAAAAAAAGGGCATTCCAGCAAGCTCACGTCATACATCAATGGAGACTACCTATATACTGTAAACCATTATGTTGAGGAAAAGGACAGCCGTGCCAAAGATTACATTTAGGTATATCTAGCAATAAGGTACGAAAGGGTTGGAATATTTTCATTGCAAAGTTATTTATTTCCATTTTGAGCCCCTGTAATAAATAAAAGCTTATTTTTTTCCTCATGTTAGTTTTTTGATTTATGACTGACTGATGCTGTCACACAATGGGCTAATTGAACAGTGTTATTTTGTTCTTTTTACCAATTAAAATAGATGTTGGTGTCTCATACAGAAGTTGTCCAGTCTTTGTAGAGTTGGCACTTGGTCCCAATTTCTCGTCAAGAAAAGGCTTATCTTGTTTGTAAATGGATGTCAATAAAAACTGTTTTAAAGTAAGCTACTGTCTCTTGTCTTGCCATTTACTGTAAAGCTTATTTTTGTGTCAATTTCCAGAATTCAAGATTTGATGCAATTACATAGTACATCATATTTGAGAAATGGAGGGACAGATCATATTGAAGTTGCAATGTAGCGCCACAAGAGGTCAGGGCAATATGAACTGACTTATTTTGAGTTGTTCATATTGCTCCAACCCCTCTCTATTCAAAGGTTCATAGTTCTTGTGAACTATAGACTATTAAACTCATTTGTTTTCAAATCATCCAACACTAATTCAAATGTATTTGAATCGCCCCAGTGGCTCACTCGGCAAAGGTGCACCATAAAAGGCAAGTCCTTGACGCAGTGGCCCAGGTTAGATACCGGCCCGGGCCCTTGGCTGCATGTCCTCACCTCTCTTTCTCTCTCTCTCCAAACTTTCCTGTCTGCCAACTGTACTATCAATAAAGCATAAATGCCTCCAAAAAATCTGTAAAAGAAATACAAATTAATTTGTATGATCATTGTGAAGGACACCTACAAATCCTTTAATGGTTCACTGTTATTTCAAAGTAGACTAAAGGGTATGCTTCTGTAAACAGTCATACTATCTGGCTGTAAACTAAGAGGTTAGACTAGTAAACAACAGAACTTCTTAATTTCAAAGGAACAGGTAAATGCTGTTGGACAAGGTTTCTAGTATCAAGGAAGTGGGATTTGGGTGTGTCTAAAACTGCATTGTTGTTTGAAACTCGAGGCAGTGGGTACCACATGTAAAATAATGGACAGACCAACAGGAAAAATTAGGTCCGATAATGGACTTTAACTGTCGGTGAGATTTTACGCTCAATTCTGTTTTTCTGATAATGAATTGTCTCAAATATTTCACGGATCAACTACAGGCCTTGAAGAGTCAGTTTCTTATCCTGACCACTCAGCGGGAAGATGGACATGTCTGCAAGGTATGTCAGCAGCACACAGTAAGCTACATTAGGTTATTACCCAAGCTTAAACGTTTAATAGGCTACTCTGTTTACTCGTGCATACTACTGGGAGTAACATTTCTTATCATCTGATGGTAATTTCAGTTGCTCTTTAGATTTTACAACTAGGTATTTTTACAACTTATCTATGATAAGTATACAGTATATTTGTTTAAAAATTAGTGCATGCAAATTCACATCTTTCTTTCAATAAATTACATACCGAATAACTGATTTAAGTCACTGACACTTGGTCTACCTTTTGGTATTGAACTTACTGCCTGAGTCTTCTAGTTTATTTTCTCTCCCTGTTCATTCCCTATCTCTTCCAGACAGTGTTTTATCAGTTCTCTCTATCCTGTTTCCTGTCATTGTAGCGTCCAGAAGAAATCCCTCTGGTCAGGAAGCTCTGCTATGCTGTTGGAGGAGTGCCCCATCGGATTACAACAGTGGCTATGAACTTCTCCTTGCAGATTTTCCTATTGGATGTTGTACAGGTAGGAGGGTTATAATAATGTTTGCCTAAACTGGTGTAGCCAGGGGGCATTAACCTGGCCTTGTTTACTTTTCTGACCCAGACACATAAAATGTAACGGAGTATATGTTCCGTGTCTGAAAGTAAATTCAATATACCTTTATTGCTAGGCAAGTTGTAGTTTACGAAAAGAATTTAACACAACGTTTGACCATTTTGTTTTATTCCAGATGGATGCCGTCTATGTTTCCATGATTCTGTTTGTGAGTCGGGCCTGGGATGCTGTGACCGATCCGCTAGTGGGCTACCTGGTCACACGCAGCGGATGGACGCCGACTGGAAAGCTCATGCCATGGTTTGTGCTTCTCTATGTCTGTCGTGGATATCTTGATGACTTTATTTGTTTCAGGAAGTGGCACCTCTATTGAGCAGAGTAAATGAAGGGTTCTCTCGCTATTTTTCAGGATGGTCCTCTCCATGCCAATTGGGGTCCTTTCCTACGTTCTGCTGTGGTTTGTACCACAAGGCCCCATGTCTCAGGCTTTCAGTGTCCCTTGGTTCCTGGCAGTAACATGCCTGTTTGAGACCCTCATGAGTGTGAGATACACAGTCTACTTCTAAATTATGTATAATCATAATAGGCATATGTATAATTATGATAGGCATAATTATCTCCATAATAACTACTACTTATAATACTATTAACCCTTTATAACATCTTGTGTAAGCAACATAATTCTATATTTTTGGGATTTGGGGGATTTTTTTTATACTTAATGAATAGTTTCCCTCCCCCGCCGTGTCACCATGGTGACCATGTTTCATGCCATTCCCGTGAGTGTGACTACTGCCTTTCAGCGGTTTTCACCAGTGTCGCCATGGCTACACTGTCACTCTTCTTTGCACTCTTATCAACTATTTCTCTCTGAATGTATTAACAGTGTTACAATGTCCCCTACCTCTCGCTGAGCATGTTTCTCGGGGGAGATGAGAGAGACAGAGACTCTGCCACAGCCTACAGTAAGACCTTGCCTCCTCTTAACAACCATCACTTTTTCAACAGTACTAGAGCCTACATTTCTACCAGAACTTGGTGTGTGTGTGTGTGTGTGTGTGTGTGTGTGTGTGTGTGTGTGTGTGTGTGTGTGTGTGTGCTTGTATTAATTGCCTCCAAATATAGGGTAGATAGTCTATCAACTTTGTATGGTTGTATGGTTTTACAATGTTAAACGTATTGTATTAATATTATGAACATAATTAATAGGCTGCAATGTACCTATTGCTCATCGAATCTTTAATTTCTGTCTTTTCCTCCCTCTCTGACAGGAATGGGTGCAGAGATGCTGGCAATGCTGACAGCCTCTTTGATTCAGGGTCAAGTTGTGGCTGTATATAACACAGAGATAGATGGGGCCTGCCAACAAGTCAACCAGATCAACACACCAATTCAAAATACCCCCTCACCACAAACTGCCTCATTGCAAGACACGGTAACACGTCAATCCCTGGCACCCTGTGAACCCGGGACCTAAATGTACATTCTACAACACTTATAACACAGCAATGTTTCAGCAACACAACCAACCAGTAAAAACTGCACACCAGCTAAATGTAGACTGAAGTCAGCAGGGTGTATCCTGCCAACCAATCCCCCAATCCGCAGTCGATAAGCCTACTAAGAGCCTACTGTTGTTTGAGTGAACTACTTGGCAATGAGTTTTTTTTTACAGTCCCAGGGATATCAAGTTACTCTAACATTGATTGTTCCTTGCACAACTATTGTTGTATTTGTGTGTGCGTGTGTGCGTGCGTGCGTGCGTGTGCGTGCGTGTGTGTGTGTGTGTGTGTGTGTGTGTGTGTGTGTGTGTGTGTGTGTGTGTGTGTGTGTGTGTGTGTGCGTGCGTGCGTGCGTGCGTGCGTGCGTGCGTGCGTGCGTGCGTGCGTGTGTGTGGGTGTCTGTGTGTGGGTGTCTGTGTGTGGGTGTCTGTGTGTGGGTGTCTGTGTCTGTGTCTGTGTTTGTGTGTGTGTGTGTGTGTGTGTGTGTGTGTGTGTGTGTGTGTGTGTGTGTGTGTGTGTGTGTGTTAGTTAATCTCATAATGACAGTGTTTACATGTACACTCAAGGCCAAAATTAGTAGCACAAAAAGTTGTCTCACTAATTACTGAATTGAGCATTTAGAAAATATAAAAAATAAAGCCAGAGTATTTTCGTAGAGGTCAGACACCAGATTGAAGCCAAGCATGAACAATCTTAAGGCTACCAATGTATCTCTAGATAATGTTATCAGCAAGTTGAAGGACGCAAGATTGAATACTTGATAAAAGAATTCAACAATATAACAGGATTCGAATGGTGAATACATCTCCCTAGCAACTGCCTAACATATTTCAACCGACCTTCTGATATATGTTCGATCGTTTCAAAATCACAACATCTATGGATTAGTCAATGAAATGTGGTTACGTGGAAGATTATATTTCTCTTCTGACACAGAGGCATACTCACCGCTCTATTTCTACGGAAAGCAACATAAGCTTTAAAAGTACCTTTCATGTAGTCAAACATGGAAGAGGTTAATTGATATTGATATTGATATTATTTTGACCAAAGGCTGTGATACCATATAATTCGTCTAGGTTATGAATTATTTTGTCTGTCTTTTCTTTGAATTTTCTAAACTTGAAATGATGTCTACATTTTTCCTACAAGCAAAAAGGTTCTGTTCAATTGCAGGGAAATAATTAACTGTGGAAACCAAATATTGTTTAAAAATGCAACTTTTGCTTATGGTAAATGAGGCTAAGCTATTGTCTTATACAATCTGGTATAGCTTTATACGTATACGTATTTTAGTTTTCTCTGATGTTGTGTATATGTGAGTGTCTGGTAAATTTGATATGTATCTGAACAATCCTTGTTTATTTTTTTCAGCAAAATGCTTTCCTCACCTCGGCACTAGTTGTGGGCGCGCTTTATTTCCTCTGCTGCCTGGTCGTCTTCTTGGGGGTGAACGAGCAGCAAGGTGAGTTAGGGGGTTCAAAGGTTGCAAGATTGAATCCCAGGGCAAAGAGGTAGACAACAGAAGAAAACAGTGTCAAGAAAACACGTGACGATGATGAGCTTAATAAAATGTTCTCCTCAACGCATTATTTTTGTCTATTATTCAGCTCCCCAATGCTCCCAGGAGAAAGTGCAAGTGTCCTATCTGGCCTCTCTCAAGATGCTTATGTGTCATGTTCCTTACCAACGAATGGTTCTTGGTTTTGTTTTTAGTGCACTTGCATTTGAGGTTTGTGTTTAACAATATTTGCTGAATAATTCTAATTCGGTATAATATTAAATTGCATTAAGTTTATTTTTGTGTATTTAATTAAAATACAACTATAAATTCACATATTTACACACACTCTTGCAGAGATATTAGATGTGCTCCATATTCGTGTGTCCTCAGATGTCCTTGGCTAACTTTGCCCTATTCTGCAGCCATGCAGCTGGACTAGGAGCATACTTTCAGTATCTCCTACTGGTCCTTCTGGTAAATTGTTTCTCATTTATGGTGCTGTATCATAAACACAAACATATAATACATATATATATATATATATATATATATATATATATATATATATATATATATATATATATATATATATATATATATATATATAGTATATATAGTGCTCAGTTAAAGGGTTAACTTAAATTGTGAAATGGCCCTTCCAGGCTTCAGCCACTCTAGCCGTACCACTCTTGCAGGCGATTCTTGTCCGGCTAGGCAAGAAGACGACTCTCTTCATAGGCCTTCCAGTGAGTACGATAAATCTGTGCAACATTAAATATAATAATTATAACAGTATAATAATTTAAGTGTTTTCTTCGTGTCCCTTGCCAGCCATGTGATTTTCGTGCACAGCTCTTCATCCCGGCAGTGGTCATCATAGTTTCTCTACCAAGTAACCTGCCTGTCTTCATGACAATGTGTCTCCTGTTAGGATTAAGCCTGGCAACGCTGTTTCTATTGCCCTGGTGAGTCAATGTCTAGGCAGATACCAAGAGCACTGCTGAGTCTACATGCTCGCTCACCACCAGTCTCTGCTGCTCCAGTTCTGTCCAAACAGGCCCCCTGTCACCACTGATGAGAATCAGTTGGCCACAATGATGTTTAGAGAGGGCAGTGAACCATTCATTCCCATCACATCCTCCCCCACACTTGACAGCCATCCTGTTTGTCAGTCAAGTGTTAAATATTCTTGCAGAATGGTTTTGACGCAGACAGTAATGCAAACTCTGAAAGAATGGTTAAGATCTGATTTGCCGGTCAGGATTTTCATTACAATGTGCTTTAGGTCTATGCTCCCAGATGTGGTAGATGACTTTGCCCGGAGAAACCCCTGCTGCAGGGACTTGGAGCCCCTGTTTTTCTCCACTTATGCCTTCTGCAGTAAGTTGGGAGGAGGCCTGTCTATTGGAATCTCAACCATGACATTACAGTGAGTCATCCTTCCGTCCACCTACTCCTTTCTCTCTCTCTCTCTCTCTCTCTCTCTCTCTCTCTCTCTCTTTCTCTTATATACTTGTGTAAAACATGCCATTTGATTGTGTGTTTTCTTCACCTCTCATGTAAATGTGTGCTTGCGTCCTGCAGCTTCGTGGGCTACCAACCTGGGGCATGTAACCATGGTGACGGTGTGGTGACATCTTTAATTGTGCTGTTCGCTCCCGTACCTGTTATCCTGCTCTTGGTGGGTCTGGTGTTTTTCCACTTCTACCCAATCACTGAAGAGCAACACTCCAAGAACCACACACAGCTAGCCACTGTAGAGTAAGACGTATTTCTGTTTGTCGGGGATATTATCTTTTGAAGTGTGAAATGCAGTTAGCCTGTAGGCTTTTTATCTATTTAATGTATCTTCTAATTTTAGCTATGAAACATCAGAGCATAAATTCTTCGGTGATTATATTTTGAAAGTGGAAATACAGTAACATATAATAATCTTTTTCTTATCTATTTAGTTCCACGGGTATCAATTCAACTGATCGACATGATGGCATACAACCTGAGTCCAGTCTCCATCTGCCATCCAAAAGGAAACCAAGTGTCAAATCACTTCCAACCTTTCATCGCCATTCTGTATCTAATAAATCTAAATCATTGTCTTTTAATCACAAGTTTAAGAAAGGTTCTGAAAAGGTGGATAACATATCAAACACATCAAACAATTTTTTAGGTTTACAGTCAAATGTGCACACCACTTGTCAGGATTCAAGGCATCACTCTCTATCAAAATCTCGGTGTAATCTCCCCAAACATCCTCCTAAGTGTGTTAATGAATCCTACTCTAATGAGTCAAATGTGAAATCTAAAGTCACATGGGTGTAGCATAAGGAGCCCCTTGGCCTATTTCTTATTCTTGCAAGGTCCTTATGTGATTTTCTTTTTCATTTTTGTTAATAAATCATTTAAAGATCAATGCAACATAGCATTTATTGTGATATTCCCACACAGTGTATAACTACTTCAAATTAGTCGTAAAAAGATCACAGTATATTGGGCCATGCTTATGACAGTACCCATAAAGTGTGTTAGAATCACAGCTGGACTCTGCGAGATCCCTTTAGCCTTATTTCTATAGCAGAGCTAGACTTTGTAAGGGCCAAATCAACATACATAGTACATTCGATTCGTGTTGATGAATCATTGCTCATAAAAACCTGTGGGTGTTCACAATAATTGTAGAAGACTCCAGCTTTTCACTGCAATTGGAATCAGGCTATATTAATTCCGCCACCCCCGCTTCGCCTGGACCACCCCTTCCGTTTGAAAGGAGGGCACAGGCTAGCTCGAGGAGAGAACAGTGCATTGGAAAGCGAAAATGGGAGTAGAAGTCGAGACCATAACCGCCGGTGATGGTAATAAATGCACTTTTTTTCAAGACAAAAATCTCATTGAGCATACTGTTTTGAAGCATTTGATTTAAACATGCACTTTGTCCTGATTTTTCCTCATTTTCAGGACAGACGTTTCCTAAAAAAGGACAGACTGTCGTTGTGCACTATGTCGGTGAGTTAGCTAGCTAGTTATTTAGCTTGATTTGCCCGTTTGCTAATTCTTGCGCGAGCAATTGAATGAATCTATTTTCATCATGTTTAAAATGAGAATTGCTTAATTTATTGGACTGACTATCTTCACCAAGTTCATTGATACATTTTGGAGCCCAATCTTGCAATCGTCAACGTTAGCAATTTACCATTAGATTGTGTTTGTATTTATTGCTGCTTGGACCACCACCCCATCGTCGATGGCCTGTCAGTTTTTGTTAAGCTAATGTTAGCTCGAGAGTGTGCCTAAGCTGATGTTTAACGTTAGTTAACCGGCTAAGGCTAGTTCGCTAGCTAGCTTGAACGTATCGTAAACGCTTACGTTCCCTGGTCAGTGCCTAGCCCTTTTTCAGGACTATTTTTAGTCGATCTCTCCTAACGTGATATGATACTGATAAACCCTACACACTATATACAATCCTTGCGCATATATGTACAAATGTTTAACGGTAGCTACAAGTAGTAGGCAGTCAAATGATCTAAAGGCACGATAAACACTCAAAATGGCATATTTCACGTTTCAATATACCCCTTTGAATCCCAACATGGCCATATTTTCCGCCAAGAAAATCCAGTTCGCATCAATTCAGAATTTCAGTGGCATTGGCGGTTTATTGTAACCCCCACGGTGGTTGATCCAGGCATTGTACAGATACTCACCTCCTCAATTCAATTTTTCATTTCCTCAAATGGGAAGAAGTTGCTTGACCATAGTATTATTTATGTAAACATGGGAGAGTGACAGTGCCTGTCATGTTGTCTTTGAAACTTGGCACGCCAAATGTTTTTTGTTTTTTTTATATTAAGTGAAGTGATAGTGCCTATGTCTGTTGCGAAAATGTTTATTTCATGTTGTTGTTTGAGGTGGATGGTATAGAAAAGTTATATTTATGCTAGGACTAGTTGTGTTGTCCCAAGTAGGGTGGTTTGGTTGAACAAGATCTGATGAAAGGCTTTGCATTTTAAATACCTTTCCATTTCCACAGGCTCGCTGACAGATGGAACCAAGTTCGACTCTTCCAGGGATAGGGGCAAGACCTTCAAATTTAAGATTGGAAATGGAGAGGTTATTCGTGGATGGGATGAGGGAGTCGCCCGGGTAATGTTAACTCAAAATGTGTTTCTTAACTAGAGATTCATCATCTAGTAGTTGGCCATTGCCTAAAAGAATTATGCATTTTTGAATACTTACTTTTCCCCTGCAGATGAGCATTGGTGAGCGGGCAAAGTTGACATGCACACCAGACTTTGCTTATGGCAGCAAAGGGCACCCAGGTATCATCCCTCCCAATTCCACTCTCATCTTTGATGTGGAGCTGCTTGGCCTGGAATGAAGCTTGGGCACTTGCCCGTTTAGGTTCCACTCAAATTTTCAGGGTAAGACTTGATAACTGTATTTTTAAAACCTGGTTGTGTTGCCACGCTAATCTAAAAAAAAAAAAAATGTTTTCCTCTCATTGAGTCAATATTATTTTTGGTTTAGGCTTACATATTTAAGAATGACTCATCTTATAGTCAATTATCTTATGTTGGCTAGCTTATGCATATCTGTAGTGTTATATTTCAACTCAAACTCCCTGGTCATGCAGGCGGGGATGTAGAGATAGTGTTAACGCGAGTGTATTTAACAAGCTCTGGGGCTCATCCTTCGTAATCTCCTGCCCTTTCTCTCCTTTCCCTCTTAACTAAAGAACTATCATCTCCTTCCATGTCTCTGTTCAGGTTGACTCGTATCTCGGGAACACAGAGGAAAAGGCTAACAGAAGATTCCCTGCACTTGATTCCTTCCATGGACTCATGTCTATAGCTTCACCACTTCACTCTTTCTTCCATTTAGATACAAATTGTGTTATGTCACTTAAGTCCTTATCCTCTAGCTAGATGTAGAACCCATGTTTTAGAAAGTCATAGGCCCTTTCACCTTTCCATGCATCATGTAATTTTACTCGGTAATGTATGAATTTTTGATAGTGATTTATTAGCACTGTATCTGTTGTCAGGACAAGGTTCTCATACATATTGGATAAAGGATCACCTCGTTAATGATACATTGATTGCATTCCTGTGGCTCAAACTGAGGCTTTTCATTAGAAATTGTGTTGAGGCTGGTATTTGAATTGTTTCATTGAAAATAAATAAATTACAGTTTTCACAGAGCAACACAAATAAATGTGTTTAATTGATGGTGTAGATTGACTATTTGATTCATTTTAGATTTATGGCTTACTGAGATACTGAAAGTGCTTGTATAGACAGTAATTTGTGCAGACCTGACCTGTTGACTTTATTACCAACATTTTCACATCCAATATTTGTATCAACCATTGGTTTAGCAAGCAGCATTTCTATCTAGTATCAAAACTCAGTTCACCTAAAAAATGACAAGGATAAGTTTGTGTAAAAGAATTCCCATCATGGAATGTCGTCTAAAACCTTAACCCATTTCATAATTGCTTTGGTGTCATTTTTACAGTAATTGGCAGCGGACCTTATTAAATTCTAAATTAAACTTTATATTTATCCCTTACACTACAAATAGCTGAGACTTTTCAAGCTCAAATTGATAATGAATCCTATACCATCACATCTACAGCAATGTTGGTAAATAAAGATACAGCTATTATAATCAACGCTTGATTAGCAACAATGATTTGTTACCATCTAACAAGATAACTGTTCTGACACGAAGACAGGCTTACCCTCAAGTCAGTATTTTATCAATTGTTTAAATTCTAAGTTTCTGGAGAAAAAAAAATCCACATACTCTTTTCCCGAAATGTTTCAGTTTCTAAACTAAAGATACTTATTTTACATCACAAGAGGATCTTTCAGGTAAAAACAGGTTGCAAGTTGCAACAAAATGTCCAAGACTTATATCAGCTTTTAGAGAAAAAAAGATGAACAGCAAGGAAAGAAGTGTACTGTTTTTGTTGCATGCATTTAACTACAGGACTGAACACCCCCTCAAATTGCAGGCAGTGAGAGTAGTTCTAGCTAAGTAAGAAAATTCTCACATACCTCATTGACTAACTTATTCTTTAGTCTATTGCAAGCATGACAACAAAAAATACAAGGAGGTTATGGTAAACCAAACCAAAATTTGAAATCATAGAAACCCTATTTCAAGATAAACTGCATTACAATCACATTAAGCCCTCCTTGCATCAGATGCTATGCCGATTGTAAAAGCAACAATTAAGAACAAAGCAAGGTTAGCATGGACATTGTTTCTCTTAGAGGTTGAGGGTTGCATGGTTACTGAGCAGAAAAGAGTTAGGTTTTTATTTTTATTTTTAATTTCCCTCAGATTGGGGTTGTTCCATTCATGCTAGTGGACTCACGGCCCCACCCAGCACCCCTCCGGCGGAGTGAATGAAGTGCCACTGCGCAGCAACCCCTCAGCAAAGATCCAATGTGGTAAACAGGCATGGCCTCCCGCGGTGCCCCTCGACAAAACCAGGCCATCGTGGGCACCACCGGCATGGCCAACGCCAGAAAGTCCACCAGGAAGTAGCGACTCCAGTGGCTTCGCTGTGGAGGACCCTCTTCTCCTTCTCTGGCAGCACTCGCATCCTCAGTCGCCTCACTGTCATCCTCTTCCATCACCACCACTGTGGCTTCCAGCCTACTTGGCTGAGCTATTGGCTGAGGCTGGCAGGTTTGAGCCACTGTTGGCAGCATGCCTGTCATCTCTATTGCTGTGTCTGAAGGAAGTGGTTCTATGCTGTAAGGGGGCTGAGGAGGCGGGGAGGAAGAAAGGGAAGTCATGAATGGCTGTGGCTCTGTGACATGAACCGTTGAGATGACGCTGAGTTCCTCGCATAGTCCTCCCTCTGAGAGCCAGGTGATGGTGGGGCTGCAGGCCTGAGACCGCACCTTAGGCTTAGTCTCTGGGACCGGCACAGGGGCAGAGGGTGGTGGTGGAGGAGGAGGAGGAGGAGCGGGCGTGGCCATCGGTGGGATCTCTTCCTGGGGCAGATGCAGGAACAGGTGGTGATGCGGGAGGCAGGCATGTCCGCTGCACCTGCAGCTGCTGCTGAGGGAGTGGCAAGAGTGGGAGATGGGCAGCACGGCTCCCCCTGCACACAGCCTCTCGTAGGTGGAGGAGCAGGGCACAGAGGCCGTCGGGTGGCCTCCTCGCATGTGGCTTGTCGGGGCCACCTGCTCTGACAGGAGGGCCGCCTCTAGCAACAGATGGGTGCGGCCCTCTGCTCGCGGCGCTCCGCTGGGGTCGGATAAAGTAGCGTTTCCGTTGCGGCCGAGCGGCATCGCCAGAGCGTCGCTGCTCAGCCGGGTGTAGGTGGTGCTGCGGCTCAAGGTACTGGCCGGGGAGCAGCCACAGGAACGAGACCTCACGGGCTGCGCCTGGGGGCCTAGGTACGGCTGCTGGTATGGCTTATGGTTGTGCGGGTCTGGTTCACCACGGCTGCCGATGTTGTGTCTAACGGTCTCCACCACCTCATGGAGGTGCTGGATCTCCCGGCGGGCCTCCTTCAGAGCAAGCTGCGCCTCCACGCGGTGACACTCCTCCTCGATCCAGTCCTCCTGCATACGACAAAGCTGGTTCCTCAGCTCATCTATCTCACAGTCCCTAAAAAGAATGAAAAAGAAAAAGGAAGAGAACTAATAAAAGAAAAGGAATTGTCATATTGTGGATTGTTATGGTCATGGTCAAGTAATCACTTATTTGAACAGTAGGTAAACAATATGGTCGGGGGTACATAGATGGGCCAAGTGGGTTATTAACTAGAATCCCATTTAGTTGAGATGTTAAAAAAGACCAGGTTAAACTGCCACCGTTTATAATAATAATCACTGATGCACCTACATTTACATTTAAATTGTCATTGCATTTACATGTACTTCTTCTACATCCACCCCCACACCCCTTGTATTGACTCACCTGTGCTGCAGGCGCTCCACATTATCCCTCAGCCTGGCTCGCAGGTGTCGTATAGACACCTCCTTCTGTTGCAGTGGGGTGAGGTACTGTTCAGGGTTGGGGGGCCTGATCCCATGGTTGTCAGTGCAGGGAGCGTGCTTCGGCTGTTGCCTTAGATTTACAAGGGAAGGGGGTGTGGAAAGTTCCTTTTTAACATCAGATGGTTATCACTCTGTGAGAACTCATCATGAGGTTTAGAAGGAGGTGGGGAGTGAAGTGGTAAGATGATGTAGTATGCAATCTGATTCATGCATTGTAAGTGACTGGCAGTAATATTTAAGCAAGCTATGCATTTTTTCGGTTCCATAATAAATTATAGATTGTCCCTAGTCCTTTTTTTTTTGCCAATTATCAAAACAAGTGCTGCATATTTCCCGGTGACCTAGAGACTGTATTTCATATTTAAATACATACACAAATCTTACCTTGGCGTGCTAGGGTATGTTCGTGCTGTAGGACTGGCCTCAATAACCCTTCCTCTGCCAGGGTACGTGTTGGTATTGGAGGCATCACTATGGGAATGGCGTCCACTGCCACTGGTACCCACAGACCGTCTGCAACACAGTTCAGATATTACACACACTGACCTGCTCTAATCAGTCATGACTAGACTATGGCATGGTCATTGTCGTAGAGTGTGGCAAAAAGGGCATTTTCACACCACAGTATAAAACTGACCATAACTTTTGACCTGTCTATTATTGGAGATGAACAGTGTGTGAAAATGAATGAGATAAATCATTGATCATAGGTACAATCGGTTTTGACTACGGTGCGAAAATGCCAAAACAATATTTGTGACTAAATCAGAGTAGAATAAACAGCAGTACCTGCGCTGACCTGCAGAGGGCTTTCGACTGGTAGTGAGTGACATATTGGCTGGACCACACTCACCCCTCTACTGCCAACTAAACAGAGGAAGGCTAGAAGGATTCCTCACAGCCGGACTGTAGAAAATGTATTTAAATGTTAAGTTCAAAGCAATGTCAAAGTTAAGGCTAGACATTGAACGTCCAAGACAAGTCTTGTGACCTCATTAAGTGTCCCAAAGCCGGAATAGCCGAAGCAACTTGACTTGCCTATTCGTTAATGCCGACTCAGACACTGAGACATTGTTTTGGGGGAGCAGCTGGGGCAGGGGTCGGGATGTGGCCATTATGTGCGCTCTGTTTGGAGTCTATTCATGGTACAGGCTCCTGGGTTAAACTAGTGTTCAACAAAAAAAAGTCTATTTTTACTGAATAGAGGGCTGTCAAACGACTCATGCTGCCTCAAGTCAAATCAATCTGTCATCTCAAAAGACAAAGCATCCCACTCCTTTTTTTATGGATTTATAACTGAACATTTCCATCACTGATAGGCACAGAAAAACAGTCTAATAATCGCGGGCAGACAATCTGGCAGGAGGATGCATATTGAAAGTAAACTGAAACATTGGCATTGCTAATCTAATTAAATCCAGGTTAGATGTGTGGATGTGTCATGTGTAAGTATAGATTTGAGTTTGAGGACACATTTGACACAACAATAAATGTTTCTGTCCACCTCTGTCCTCTCTTTGTGTCCAATCAATCACCACGGTAGAATTGTCCATGCTGCTAACGCTCTTTAGGGTGAAGTGTTAGAGCATTTTTGCTCATGTGTAAATGATAAGCTGCATCCCCCGGTAATTGTCCAAGTAGAGGCCCGCTATCATGCAGCTTGCGCAACAAGTGGTGAACGCAATCACCTTACATAATGTGTGCATCAGCATCAGCTGCCTTGAGGAGAGCTTGCTCAATACAGACCAAACGGCTTAATTAAAACAAATTATGTGCAAGGTAGACTTGCAATTCCAACGGGACTAAAAATTAAGATTGAAATAATAGCACATAAGCTATAGATTTTACAAAAGAATTGCGGCACTTGTCCTTGGAAAGACAAGTGAAAACGAGTAGCCTTCACACATTTTGTCATCAATCTCCAACCAGATTTAAATCAACCCGAGGCCTGCACAATAAAAACGTAACATCCTAATAAAATGCTATGCATTAACCGGCTAAGTTAGGAACAATTTTAAGAACTGTACAATTATGGAGCAGTGACTAAACACACGACTTTGTTCAAGAGACATAATTAGCACAAGTCTTCATTCTCTAAAATTGAAATTGTGAGACTCCTTTTTCAATGTTGTAAAAGCAAGAGAATATTTTATGGGTCTGATAAACTGACAAAACTCATTTCATCCTAGCTGCCCTACATAGAGACTGCAACAATAACAGTTATCGGTTTCTACATTAAAACTGGTTCAAATGTCCTGCCACTACTCAGCCTTTACCATTTTTGTCAGATCGGCGAATATTCCCTACATTATAGTAGAATTTGCTCCAACCGGACTTGTGGCATTTTATAAAAGGATGCTGCCGCTGAGAGCCCATTTCTGCAGACATTGCCTCGAGATGAGGGAATTGCTGCATCGGAGCCTCTTAAAGAGACAGTGGATGATTATGGTCTTGGCCCACAATCATGACTAGGCTCATTTATTGCTGACAAATGCATTATGCTATTTTTTACAGGGTAATCTTGAAGCTAAAATGATCATCAGCAAAGACGCATTTGAAAATGAACTTATCACTCAAAGTATTTTAGATCCTTTCTAAATGAACATATTTCATTTATTATATTACTTTGAGATTAAGCAATGATTATTTATTTACAGAGAATTTTAAGTATTTTAGAGTTAACATAATAAACACAACAATAAATAACAGTTATAATAAAGTCACAGTTCAACCATCTAGAACAAACAACTAATATAATCTTAAAACTAGAGTAAAGCACCAAGGAACTCATTTTAAAGTCCTTTGGCGTATGCATGGAATAAGATCTTCATGACTAAAGTAAGTCTGTACAATTCTAATTTTCAAAAACTACATTTGTACTGGCCCTCTGGAAAGTGTATGGTTTTCACTCTCACAGATCAGTATATTCAGGTCTATATAGTATATAAACAGGGTACTGTTGTAGCATCACCCATCTTAGTAGCATCAACTGTTAAGGAGTAAATGGTACACAAATTACAAAAAGTGTAATAACTTTGGTGCACAGTTTGTATAATTCTGCAGTTTTTGTGTGTGTGTGTGTGTGTGTGGGGGGGGGGGGGTCCCTATAAACACGGTGTTCCATGTAGTAAATAAACAACACTTCTGATCATAAAAAGCTACAGGACCACTTAGGAGTATGTAACACTTGAAGGTCTTAATGAGGAGGACTCTGAGCCGTGGAACCTGATTCCTGGTGTGGCAATGATGTCCTGGTAGGCCCCGCTTTGGTGCAGGTCCAAGGCCTGCTGTTTCTTAAGCACGAGGAGGAAGAAGAAGGTGGCTGCGACCTGTGACCGGCTGCTTCTCTCACACAGCGCTTTCAGGCTGAACATAGCGTTGCTGCTGCTATTCTGGCTCTCACACACACACACACACACAAACACACACACACACACACACACACACACACACACACACACACACACACACACACACACACACACACACACACACAATTTAATTTCCAGCCTTATCTATCCTTAATCCTGATCTACCACTTTTCTAATCCCATCCTCTAGGTCATGTAAGGTTATGTAACAGCAGGGAGATTGCTTTGCTTGTTTTTTTTACTAAAGTACAAATGTCTAATACTTACAGTGTAAGTCAATAGAGAAAATCTCCCATGGCTGTACCAAAGGAACAACAGTGATAAATGAAGGTGAAGTCCTGGGTTCTTACTTTGAAAGCATTTAGGAGCCTCTGTGCTCGGTTAGTCATCCTCTTCTCCTCAAAGTCTTGACTATCCAGCATAGACTGTTTGTTTATTAAAAAAAAAAAGACATGCCACTGTTTGAACAGGATACCATAACTGCAGCAGTATTGATTTGTGCCTTTTTAATGTATTTAGCTGTGGACACGTTTTAACATACTTGAGTTTGTACAACAGTTGATGGGGTTTCCCTCTCAAAGCCGGAAGGATGGGCAAACAAAGAATCCTCAGACGGAAGCTCAGGATGCAAGACTTCTAACCCACTTTCATCCTAGATGACCGATATAGAAAGAAAGGAAAAACAGAGATGACTGAAACTGTCTGTCTGTCTGTCTGTCTGTCTGTCTGTCTGTCTGTCTGTCTGTCTGTCTGTCTGTCTGTCTGTCTGTCTGTCTGTCTGTCTGTCTGTCTGTCTGTCTGTCTGTCTGTCTGTCTGTCTGTTTTACTGAAAGTAGCAATTGTTTAAATAGAAGATTGTTTTGCTTATATCCCAATTATTGCGGTCTATCTTGACCTCTCAACCTACTTGAAATGGGTCCCAGTGGTTTTCAGGTGGGTTGTTATTTATATCATGTTTGAGAGGAGTCAGCTCACCAGCGCTGAGTCTCAATCTATCTGCATCCACAGACTCCAGGAAAGCAGTGGGCTCATCTAAAGGAAGGACACCCGAGGCGTCACTTAGAGCTGCAGTAACACAATTTAATGTCAATCAGCCAAAACAAGAAATAAGGGGGAAAAAAAGTACTTAACAGGAAGTTAGTACTTCAAATTAAAAGCTCTGTAATTGTGAGCTCATGATTCACATGAACAAATGTGTCTTTTCCATTTTCCTACCGTCGAGATTTTCCTCTCGTTGCTCCTCACGGTCAACTTGATCAGCTGTCTCATTAGATTTCCCCTGACAGAAGTTCTTTGTAAAAAGCTGTGGAAGCACAAAAGCCGTTCACATGGGTAATGGAATTTAAAAACACAACCAAGTATTGGAAGGATCTACTTATTATGATAATTATTTTCTTATCAATTATGCTGTATTTACAACTTAATTTAAATTATGCGAAGGCAGGTGTTCTCTAGCTAAAATAATATACCCTGAAGGGACAAACAACGGTTATTTTGATAGAAGAATCCATTCTGCTCAAAATAGCGGGATTGAGACTGTGTATACCCGTTGTATGTGTGGATGTATAACAAGGCAAGACAGCTTTCCAAAGAGTCTCTCCACCCCTCCACTCTCTTTCCACTGCATGAGCTGATGGGTGGGTGGGGCAGTGTCCAGTGGAGCCACCAAGTCTGACCAGTCGGACAGCTGTCCTCTGATGGCTTCGTTGGACAGCTCCTTGGCCTGGTCTACCACCAGCCTCCTCTTCCTCTTGCCCTTCATCTTCTCCATGGTGGCTGAGGAGACAACACGAGCTGGAAGACTTTGGGTGGCTCTCATGCAAAAGACCCCCTTTAGCTACTCTTGAGATAATAATATACCAAAACCTCCAGTGTCACCATTGCATGCCAGCTGAAAATGCCCGTTCAATACATTTTAAAATTTTAAGTTTCGACAATAAACCTACGTGTGATAGACACAGGTTCCAGGGCAAAACCTTCGTTGTCGTTGAGTAGTAGAGTAGTTTCATTCAAGGAGGGGGGCTCATCGTTCATTGGCTCTAATGTCAAGGAATCTTCATAAGCTATGTAGATTTTAATTAACAAAATAAAAATAGATACGATTCATTACTCCTTTTACAGTCCAGGGTAATTATACTTAATATGTACATTTTAAGGACCAATTGAGTCCATATGTATGAAACGTGTGAAATGCTATTGCAAAATAAATATTATTTTTGGTTTGACATTACTCTCTGGTTGTACAGCCATTGTAGGGGGCTGGGCCTTCTCATTCCGGATTTCCTCAGGGATTGAGTCCATCAGCACACTGTGCTCTCCTGAGTAAGCTATGAAATCTACAATGTAATTGGAAAGAGGATCTAATTGGGTCACTCCTTTTTTTAGACAAAATGAGTCAGAAACTCTGATAATGACACTGCATAGACTGTATTTGTGATTTCATTTACAAACACTAAAAAGAGATGGAATATAAATGTTTTGGTTCTGTTAGTATGGTTAACATAAGATCATTTTAATTAGGTCATTATGTTCCTTCATTGGCGTTCTGGTTTAGTCAGAGGAAAACATAAAAACAGACAACTCAAATAAACAAACATTGGATTGATAATAAGAACGTTACCAAGGAGGTCACATTCTGTGTTTTCATCTCCAAACGCGTCGCCATGGTAAGCCAGGCTCTGATAGCTGATGTCCAATAGACCACTCTGGGGGCACTGATTCTCATCACCTTTGGAAATAAAGGTTAACCTTAAGAGATGTTTAAAAAAACATGTACAGGTAAAAAGTAAGGGCAAGACACCACAGCTAGCAAGCATTGACCCTCACCAAAGTGCTCTAAGGGGAGAAAGCTGTTTCCAAAATCCTCCCTAAGTGTGATTTCCTCTGTTCTACATTGATTCAATGAAAAGTGGTCTGCAACATCTAAGCAACTGGAGTGTGAAGAGAAAAAGTTATAAGTTAAACAACCTTTCGACAAATAATAGACTAACTTCAAAATAGGTTTAAATACATAAAAAAAGAAAAATACTTAACTAACAATCCATGTTTGCGCTGGGAACACAACATTTTGAATGTGATTTGATAAATACTTCACATGAGAGGGGGAAAAAGAAAATTGTACTTGAGGTCTGGCAGCTGGGACTCAAAGTCAGTAAAATCTTCAACCAATGTGATAGCGTTATGTGTGGCCTCAAGCCCCTCAATGGGCATGTCAGTCTGACCTGACAATTAAACAGCAAGAGTCAGAATTAGCATCACAAGAACATTACACACACTAAGATTTAACATTAATAAATTATATAATGGTTCAGTTGTCACATTTACATTTGTGATTTTGCAGATGTTTTTATCCAAAGTGACTTAAAAATAGTGCTTTCAACATAAGATAAAAAAAAACACAAATCAGGTACATAAATCAGTGCATCCCTAACCCAATTGCCTAGAATCTAGATAAGAGCGATGCTACGCAAGTGCCACATTAAAAGACAGGATACAAAACAAGTGTCAAAACAAATCACTAAACTAAGGGAAATTCGTCGGCTAAGAGAAATTCAAGAATTTCTATTGATGCAAAAAAATATGACGTACATCAAATGCAAAATGCAAAGTAGATGCAACTGCTACAATTAGGAGCCAAAACGGGGTTTGAACAAGAGTCTTTAAGCTGTGAAGCAAGGTGGGCAGAGACTTTGCTGTCCTAATGTTAGTGGGGAGGTCGTTCTACCACTGGGGGACTCGAACAGAGAACGGGGTGTCAGTGTGGAAGGTTCTAAAAGGTCAGGTTATTTTAGTATTTCAATACCAGGCTGCCCTGTCCAAGGAGTGAGGGGGCAACAAGGTAACATGCTGCAGCAGAGTGCAATGGTCAGGACGGGGTATAGGGTCTGCATATATGTATAGCTATCTGCCAATGTATGTACTACACAGGAAAATTATGTTGACAACTTGTAATGAAAGGTTAAACAACCTGGCCTGAACGCCACTTTGATTTTGACCAGGGCATCATTGCAGTCAGCAAGAAGGTACTTCGCTTTTCTGGAGTATATTCGCACCACGCCAAGTAACAGGTGCCCAGACGTCCGCAAGCCAATCTTGATCTAGGAGTCACAATAAAGATAATCACAACAGTGTAGGCTGCTTAGTTACATTAACATTACAGACACAGTTTAACTACATAGTGTTTGATCATCTGAGAAAGTTTGGAGAATGGAGAGGAATATTTGTTACCTGTGGGGAAATTATATCTTTAATGGTGGTTTCCAAATTGCATTCAAATACATGAGCTTTGGTAATTTTACGCTCCCAATGTGCTGCCAGCCATATTTTGGCCAAAGTTCCACGCTTGGACGTGAAGAGTTGAGTATAGAACATCATGATGACACCCTGCGTTTACCCTATGTTCAAGTTGCACATAATGAGCAAATGCCTTAGTAGCAAATATTAAAATGATACATTTCTGACATGTAGCTAGTGTAAGTCTGTCCACATAACGTTACATTAGCTTACTAACTTTTACTGGAACTTAGTTAACGTCATGTTCCAGATATGCCTTGCTGACACTGAAGAAAGTGACACGCATTGACTATGTATGTGACACTTCAAGTCTCGAGAGAAAACTAACAGACTTTCTAGCTGGTATTTAAATGTTAGCTAACTGTAACGTTAGCCTGTTTGGCAAGTTTAATAACCCTTAGCGAAGTCGTTTATTAACTTTAACTAGCTAGTTAGCAAACGTTATCTAAATTAAGAAGCTGACGTTAGGTAGTTAACGTTGGGTAGCTAAAAATAACGTTAGTTAACGTTAATACACTTTTAAATAACCAGAAATTCATCTTACCCTTCGAACAATTTTGGAATACAATATAGCTATCATATCACACACATTATTCGTCTTTACCCTTAATATTCACAAACTATACTTACTTTTGATAGGAAGAGTTGAAAATAACAACTATTACTATTACTAGTTAGCGATGATGGCTAGCTTGAAGATCACTTGCCGCGCTATTTCGTTAGTATTTGGCCTCGAGCTGTCAGTAATTGAGCGGGCAATGTCCGATAACTTTGGTTTCGGCTCTCGAGCGAATATCAAATTGATTATCTTTTTATCACGGGTACTGGGGCGTTTGGACATTTCTTCGTTTGATTCAATAAGTTTTTGCATTCCAACACATGTATACCACACTGCTCTAAAGCAACCAACAAAACAAAGTTTATTTCAAGATCACGTGATAAACTGGCACAGCTGTTCCGAATGGCAGCCTGACTGAAAAGGGAGCTATCCATAATCTGTGGGTGCTGATTGAGATCCTCTCATTTCGCGTTGTCGATACTTTCTATGATTGTAGGTGACTGTCTTGCAAGTTGCAACAGTACAACAGCATGGAAAGGATAAGGATGCTAGAAATCTACCATCCAGGATGGTATGATATGACTACAATAGTTGGCTTGTCGTTCATATAGACTGTTTGTAGGCCGTCTAACAACGTGCAATTAAAGTAGTATTTTGATCCAGCTGTAGATCGCCATCAAGCATAGATTTCAGATCAAACTAACGCTTCTTGAGCCAAAGTACCCATGTTCTATTCACCAAACCGATCAAATATTACTTCTCAGGAAAAACGTATGGGGGCAGTGTTGCTCCATGTTTTATGGTTCAGCATCTTTTGAGCATCTTTTCATCTCTTCAGCATCTTTTCTACAACTACTTTAAGTAATTTACAAATGTAATAATATTTAAATAGGTTTTAGTATTATTCAAACAGTGCACTGTTTTTACCATACTGACAAAACGTTGCATTTCTTTAGTGACTCCATGACTCTACATGCATTGCCATCCGAGAATTTAAGCCATTTAATTCAGTTCATTCAATTTAATAAAGTCCTAAATACATGGAGGAGTGAGTGGGGCAATACTTATTGTCACAAAGATTCACAACTGATAGTCACATACATTTAAAGGAGAATTTGAAAAACTGATTTGTGGTACTCTCTCTCTCTCTCTCTCTCTCTCTCTCTCTCTCTGTCTTTCTTTCTCTCTCTCTTCATCTCTCTCTCTCTCTCTCTCTCTCTTTTTCTCTGGCTCTCTCTCTCTCTCCCTCCTTCTCTCACAGTGAATGTCTTCTAAGGCAGGGACAGCAGGCTGAGAAATAAACACGCCAAAGTAAATTTGCTTTTTGCACTAACCGAGTGCTTGGGGCAACTGGGAGGCTGTGGAACAGCTGGTATGGCAAGTCTATGCCAAGGCCTGAAATCCCCACTCACTCAATGGCATAACCAGAGGACTACAGTAGACAGTGAGGGAGCACAAATCAAGAAGATTAAGTCAGATGTAAATAAAACCCAGGCTTACCCAGCAAACAAAATGTGCAGGGGTTAATTGGCTTGAGAGAACAATGATTGAGTGGTAAAAGAATTGAGAGAGATTAAGAGGGATGCAACAGGAGGAGGCACTCAGAAAATAGCTGAAGGTTCTGGTGTTTCCAGACAATGTAAAAGACTCAGTTTGTTTAAACAATACAATATATTAAATCTTCTTTTAATTGTACTGGATTTGTTCTTCTTTTGTATTTGATGACCAGGAGTAATATGCAATTCCCAAAGTGTGCAAGCTAAACAAAAATGCTGACATTTTTAGTTTTTCCTATAGAGATTATCTTCACACATCTTAACATCAGACAATGCAGACCATTGCCGCGCCTTACATTGCGTTGTTATGTAAGCGTGTTCTCTGCAAAACCCCTTGTTTTTAGTTTAGTCTGTCATGTTTGATAAAATCTGTGGACTTTAGTAGCAGGCTTTTACAAAGACATGCCGCTAGAAGGGGGAACTCATTTAGCCTCATCTCAGACTATTTGTCTAAAATGCTGTTGATTCCTGGGATAATTGAAGCACAGCTGCTGCTTCTACGTGGTCATTTATTTTCTTCGTGACCACATCTCTTATGTTAACTAAGAAAGGTTTTATTACAATGTGTTCAGTAGTAGATAAGGAAAATTATTTATGATTTAACCAGAAATTCAGAACGTATATTTTTTCTGTTTACTGTCATTAAAATAGTTTTAGCTGATATTTCAAAAACTGTGATGTAACAAAAAGCAAATAACAGGTCTACTATTTCTATTTAACTTAATATCTGTTATTGACAAAAGTTTTAGTTTCCTCTCAAAACAGATTCTCCAAATTTACTTCAATTAAATTGAATCCAACTCTTGAAATATAAAATGTGGGTTTTATATTCAACACTGACTCCAGAGAATTTAAACTTCAGACAAGTTCCTGTGGGATGTGCTGTTTGACGCACATATTTGCACATCTTCAAAGGAGCTCTCAAAAACAGCTGTATCTTGGATACCTCCTTGATTTATTTCAGTCTTATCACATACCCTTTTCCCCAAACCTTGTGAGAAAACCTTTTGAAACACACTTTCAAAAAGCTGAGTAGTTCAGATGAAATCATTTTAGAATAATTTTCTGATACATTTTAAACTAATTACATATTAAAGATTTAAACCGATTAATGTTACAAGCTAGCTAACTAAGCCTAATATTTGTATTGGCCCTATGATGTCAAATAGCCATACTGAGGTTGAGGGAATTGTTTTTTATTGTTTTATGTTTTTTGGGATCAGAACTCAAACAGTTTCAAGTTCAACACAAATCTATCTATTTGTCATTGTGGCAATTTGCACCCCCCAAAAAAAGCTCCTCCCTCGAGCAGAAGCTTATGATTAAGTTCATGAAATCAACACACAGATAATGCCGAGGCCAATAAAAAAAAGGCAACTGATAAGATGATTAAAAGAAATGGACGTTTTGAATATAAAGTCTGTTATTTGGTGCAGTCCAGGGTAGATATAGAGCTTTGCTTTATTCTAGCTGTGGCATGGTGCCCAGCAGGATGCTAGCATATTGTATCATGAAAACTCATCTCAATCTCATATAGTCTAATTAAAAGCTATTTTGTAAATGACTGTTGAGCAATTTTTTTTTGACAAAGGCAAAGCAAAACACAGCGCATATTGATTTTAATTGGATGAAAGCAGATTCCTTAAATAATTTGTTAGTTTTCCTTGAATAAGGATATTGGCTCATAATAATAACAATAATAGGTATATTTTCGTTTTCTTTTGATGTACTTAGACCAATTTCACAGCAATGGCACGAAAAACAAAACATAAACAAGTTGTAGAAAAATTGTCCAATGTCAGAGAGAACCCATTAAAGAACTCTTAATAAACAGGCAATGGATCACCAAACAACATTGTTATCACAGCATAAAGTCTGAATGTCCTCTCGTTTTGCCGCTACTACTGGGCTTACCTCTGAAATGGATTACTTTTTTAGGGCACATTTCTGAACCCCTCCCATTCAAACCGATTTTCAGTTGCATCCAACATTATTCATGTTTGCAACAAATCTCTTTGTTTTTAGTTTTAATTTTAGCAATTTGCTGCTTTTACCATAGGTAGACTGAATGCAACAGAAACTGAGGTATATAGAACATTTGTTGTAAGCAGCTCGTCAAATGCTGCAGTCTGCAGAGCCGATATTTATTATCTACTATCTACTAACTAACTACTATCAGTTAGGGATCCAATGTAGTCTATCCTTCTGGCTCAAACACACCATGTCCTGCGGTGATATCTTGATGTGTATTTTGCTCAGACAACCACTGGCAAACAAATATTTCACTGGGGCTTAAAGCAACCATGCTCATCGTGTTGCTGTTTGGCAGGATGGTGCAGGAAAGTGCAGAGTTTCAGGAAGGCTGTACTTATTATTTCGTCCTCGGCAGAGGCAGCAGTGTCCCGAGGGTTTGTCACTGTAATGCTCTACTCTCTCTCTGACACAGACACGCACACTCTACCTTGAGCATCAGACAAGAATAATTCAATTGTGTGCCAGTCAGAAACCGTATAATTCAAGCAAAGTGTTTATGTTGTCTTCCCTTCACTTCTTCCCTGTTTCCTCCTTGGCCATCTGTCTGATCCTGTCACCTTCTAGACGAGACAACGGCATTACAACGCTAGAGGAAATCAGCCTGCAGGTTGGCGGAAAGCTGGCTGACTGTCGCCTCGCTGTAGGTGGATCCTGTCAGCATGCTCGCTGTCCTTTGGGGCGTGGTCACGTGACGCTGAGCTGCGTCCTCGGCGCAGTGCACACACGCCCCGCGGCCCTCTGGCTGCCCATTGGAGATGCTTGTGTCCTTGTTGCGCATGGAGCTTTCCCTTAAGGAGTCTTTCTGCTGGGGACGCGGACTGCCCCGGCAGATCCTCTGGCGAATGGTGGACGTGTCCCTGTACAGACACTTGCGGAAGTTGGGCTTGCACAGCAGGTAGACCAGAGGGTTGTAGATGGTGGAGGACTTGGAGAACATGGCAGCCAGGGCAAAGGCAACAGGTGGAACCAGGGTGGCGTTGCTGAAGGCAGCCCACATGGCCACCACGGCATAGGGACTCCACGCACTCAGGAATCCGATGCATACTGCCACTGATAACTGCCAAACATAGACACACACACAAAAATCCCCCCACACACACAAACACAGTATTCATGAAGATGTATGCACTTAGTGACCTGCAAAGGCATATAAATTAGACCCAAAATGGCCAAAATATGCTACCTTACACAGAATATTTTGAGACTTACTCATGGACTGCCTTAACTTTAGAACGCTGTTAAGCTGTTGAGGACAAAACAATTGAGTCACAGCTGACAACACAGCGAAGTCACTGACCTTGACGATGAGAGCGTGTGCGTTGGCGGTCTTGGTCTGCGGTGACTTGTGCTGCTTTACCGCCTGTCGAGAGCCCCTCACCGTCATCAGGATGAAGGTGTAGGAGAGGAAGATGATGGTGCAGGGCACGGCGTAGCAGAACATGAAGAGGCAGATGATGTACAACAAAGCTGACACTTCGTGGTTGGGCGCGTGCCAGTCAATGCAGCAGGCTGTGCCGTAGGGCTCGGGGCCATAGCGGCCCCAATCGGCCAGGGGGCCCACGGCAAACACAGCAGAGTAACACCAGACGCCCGCCAACAGGAGGCAGGCGTGAGACGAGGAGAACTTGTTACCTGGTGACAAGGTACATAATATGGGCTAATCTCAAGGAAATGTGTTTCTCGAAGTTATGCATATTCATGTGATGTGTTGCTGTTAGCTTTGTTTTAAAGTGAACGTAGGCAAAAAAAAACGATTCAAATTCTCTCCATCTGAGGCACTTAAAGACCCCCAACACACTCTCCTCTCTGTTTCTCTATCTATATGTCTGTGCACGTTTGTGTGAACAGTATGTGTGGGATACGTACCATAGTTGGGAAAGCAGACTTTGAGGCAGCAGACAGAGGAGAGGGCTGTAAGGTTGATCAGACTGCACAGGCCGAAGAGAACCCCACACATAGCATACAACTGACAGGCAACCTGCCCGAAAAGCCACCTTCAGACATACGGGAAAAAACAGACGTAAAGAAAAAAAGGAGGTAAAGGGAGGAGAGACGTTTTATGACATACAGAGTGATTGTCATTTCAGTAAGGTACACATTTGGTTGCGGCCAAAAGAGAAATGGAGAACGGGAGTCAGTGAGAAAGAGAGAGAGAGAGAGAGAGAGAGAGAGAGAGAGAGAGAGAGAGAGAGAGAGAGAGAGAGAGAGAGAGAGAGAGAGAGAGAGAGAGAGAGAGAGAGAGAGAGAGAGAGAGAGAGAGAGAGAGAGAGAACATACCTGTGAGAGAAAGCTGAGGGAATGGCCAGAGGGAACAAGGACAAGGTCATTCCAAGGTCACTGATGGACAGATTGATGACAAAAAATTCAGCTGGTTTCAAGGACGACCTCTTACGATATGCCACCAACAGCAGGATGCCATTTCCCAGGAGAGACAGTACACCTGAACGTCAGAGAGAACAAAAAAAATTAAATAAAGAATAAGTTCTCAGCTCCATATAAAGCATACAGTACATGTTTTGAATTTAAACTTAACGTAATTTATTACAAATGTATTTAAATTTGGGTGCTGCCAACCGGCTTGTGTTTGTGACCACCTACAGAATATGCTATACAGTGTCCCCATGACCAGATCGTACTCCTCTGAAATGTTAGAGACAAACAGGGACGTGTCCGAAGCATTTCCCATCTACCAAGGAGAGAGGAAAAGAGACCAGGGTTACAGTTAGTGTCAGCATATAGAGGTTAATTGGGAATTATGTAATTGTTTAAAAATATTTAGCTATTGCCAGATCTTAACCTCTTTACTCATTTAATTAGTGCAGCCTATGTAAAAATGTCCCAACACAACTGGACAACGTATTGGCCATCTGGTCGGATTTGCTCGGTAACAAATGGAAATGTTGTTTAAAAAAATTGGACAACAGCGGTAACAAAACAACAACAAAACCAGAACACTCAAATTATACAAACCTCCAACCTGTGCTCTATTTTTTATTTCAGACAAAGCTTGGTACTATTTGAAAACTAACAGAAACATCTATCCTTTTTAAACTGTCCACTGTATGATGGAGCAGATATAAATGTTTAGATACAATAAATGCAAATAATCTCAGTCTAATGCCCAAATGTTAAAAAATTAAGCCCACGAGAGAATGAGCATACTATACAGGACGGATGTGATAGAATTAGAAATAATCTAGCCTTCCGGGGCTCACAGTAGAAATAATTGTGCTCCAAAACCAACAGCATAAAAGTTTTGATTATTTCACAGTATCAAGTTGACCCATAAAGCAGATTAACAGTGATTGAGTCAGAGAGCGAGACCAAGAGAGAGAGAGAGAAACAGATTGAGTTAAAAACTGGCTGCAAATGGATTAGAATTTATTCTCATGCATATACTCTGTTTATTTCTTATCTCACGAATTGCACGCTACACTCATGCACTCAAACTAGCACAAATGCTTGCACACAGACACACACATAAAGGAAATCAGACACACAAATTGAATAACAAATGCACAAGCGTATTCAAATATTAATAGAAATAGCCAAGGGATTTGCTGTTGGTTTCAGCTGCATCAACTTTTGCCTTTCAGAGAAAAGAAGACAGACACACCCATTAGCCCAAAATGCCAAGTTACAGCCTTCTTGGACAATTATGCTACTGTGGATGGGACAAAGCTGTTTTTTTTCTCTCAGAGGAATACACAATGAAAATACAACCAGCAAGGACAGCAAAATTATCCAGAACAGTAGGAGTTATGATCTGAAAACATCCTTGAAACGTTTTTCAATGCCTGGACAGGATGTTACGTAACCCATTAGTGACATTAACCCTGAGTTATGACGTTGACAAGCCCCTGTTGAGCCCCCCTGTGGATACCTGCCTATTGGCTCTCTCTCCACCCTGAGGCACCCCTGCGGCCCAATCTGTTTAGCCATCTCCATCGCTGTGCCACTTGTGCTGTCAACACACTCATTAAAGACCTCTGCCATCTTGTTTTTCATCTTGAGACCGTCTGACAAGCATGTGAAGCGATGAAACATGTAGGTCACCTTTCCATTCCAGTGCTGGGCAGCTTACACAGTGTCCCTTCACTCACAACCTCTGACCTTCGTGCACTTTACGGTCTGAGTCAGCAAGAAACACAATCATTTTAAATGAAAATGTGAGTCACTACAGAAATGGTCTCAGTAAGCTCATGAGGCAAGAAAATTAATATTTTTTTAATCCAAAGAATTTATTATAATTCGTTTTTGCAGTAGAAAAGATGTGGCCCATTTGTGTAGGTGTTGCAATATAGATCCCGATCATATTATTCATATGGCGTGCTGTAAGGCGTGTATAGTACAATTACTATATTTGTGTAAAATAGTATTAAGCAATGTATTTAAATGTATATTACTTATTGTATGGGAGGAGGATTCATACCCATTTTTCAGTGGCAAGTTCACATGTTCCAAGTGTTCCATAAAACAATAAAGGGTACCCATCTTCCTATCATCAAAAGGAGACGTCTGGGACGTGGTATTCAACATCAAAATCATCCATATTCTTTTTGTTATGGTTTTTATTTTGGGGCTCTAAGGTTCGGTCTGACAAACACGATCAAAAGATCAGAATTGTATCATGTGGAAGATGAAACGCATGGCCTCGGTATAGATGTGCATGCATCATCACTGTCGATTGTGTCTCCTACTGTCAGCGCTAAGCCGTGTTCTTTCATATTTAATTGATGTGACACAAGAAATGCTAATTCAACTTAAAAGCTCAGAAACCTAGACCAGCATAACTGTGTGCCTGCGTGTGTACATGCATATATATGTGTGACTATGTCAGTGGTCTGGGTCACCAGCTGAACTTGTCCAGCTGAGATGCAGCCCTGGTCAGAAGTGTCTCAAGGGCTGTTTCACAAATGTCCTGCTGCTGACCGGCATTGGAGCTTGGTTGAACTCCAGGAGCTGCTATACTCTGTCAAACAGAAAGTAATTTGACATCGGCACACACAGACACACACACGCACACACACACACACACAGAGACTCAAATGCAGACACGCACACACAAACACTCTTAGGCGTTCCTAAAAACACATGCGCTGCATAAATGAATGCTGACTAGTTGATACACCGATCCTTCTTTCACATCATTTTCACACTGGTGCAACAGTGAGCTTGTTGCCATTTGTCACTGGAACACTTTGTGTCTGTTATTCCGCCGTGTTGTTTCAGCTGAGCCTGAACACCTCAGTGTGCAAATAGCAAAGGTCCGGAGGCAACAATCTGCCGTTTACCAGTCTGCAGCACTGTTGCTATCAGTGAACAGGGTATGCTATCACCAGTTTGGCCCGCTCTGCCACCTCCTGTGATTCAATCTGGGGGCATAAGATTCCACGGAAACGAGAACTGTCACTCATGCCCAGTGATCGGCTGCAGTGTGGAAAGAGAAAGATAATTGGCCAACCTGAGACTAGCCTCCATGGTCTGGTTGCGGTGGGGAGCTGTGCACTTGTGATACTGTCAAAGCAGTATCAATACTTTACGTTTCTTTATACACAACCGGTCGTTTTTAACTAATACAGTACAATGTGTCAATGTATTTATTTTATTTTTATTTAGAAATTCGGCAAAATGTATGACATTTTGTTCCTTCACAAACATACTGTCCAAGTCAGATCCAACGGTCCCTCAAATATGTTGCCCTACGTGGGTGTGTGACGCATACTGTAGAAACCTATTTCAACCACATTGCCCATTGGTCTGCCTTATGCAATACCTGAAGGAGCACATCTAATGGAGATGCCTCAAACAGGACTCCACGCAGAGCATATTAAGTGTCAACCACCCCTGTCGGCCATAGAAGACCCCACAGGGGCGTGGCAGCGAGTTGGACCACATGCAGCCTCCTCATTGGAAACAGATCTGACACGCTTGTCATCACAGCTCAGCTGTCTCACACGATGCTCTTCTGACATGTCATTGCCCACTGATTCAGTTGCAGAGTGTGCCAGACATTCAGCTGCAGAACATTGGATCCAAATATTTGCAGGTCAGGTGGAACTGCCTCACACGTCCTTGTGCTAGGAGCATAGCAGCAACAAAAATAAAAGACGCTGCTTGGGTAGAAACAAGGTAAACGTGGGTGGATGACCTTAGCCTGGGGAATCATGAGTAAAGGATGAGTGTTAAGTAATGAAATAGCTAATTAAATGCCATGCATGCCCTGTTTAAGCCCAGCAGCATAGGTGAAAGTTCAATGACAAGGAATATAATTAGAAAAAAAAACCACGTTCCTTCGTCCTGGCTAACCTCTTCTAAACGTTTTCTAATACATTTCTGAATTCCGTTGCCTACAGGCAAGTGAATAAGCAATAGTCAAGAACATCTCAATTATCAGCAAGGTCACCAAGTTGACACCCAGTATATTTTTTTATATTATCATATTCTTTTTTTTATATAGCATTACTAAACCCGTTTGGGTCTGTACCTAATGGTCAATAGTTTAGTCATTTTGAATTGCATTTTTTTATTATAAGCTTTCAACCATGGAAAGCTCCTTAAAATAAACAGTGATTTGGAAATGTACCTATGAAGAGGGATTGAAACATTTGGACCTGTGCTTTATCAAAGCAGGCTTCCGTATTATTTGCTTCTGAACTCACAGTTTACTAAAATGATGCTTCTCACACACAAACACACACACACACACACACACACACACACACACACACACACACACACACACACACACCGCATGGCCCCTCCACATCTGTTACACGCAACAACCACATCCAAGACTACCCCTGCCACCCCTGAGACCATCCTCCATTGCTTCATTAATTGTTCACCACTAACCTTAATACATCTCAAATCAATGTAAGTGCCCTTTTTTCCTAAAAATAAAAATTTAAAAAATCTGTCCAACTAGAGAAATAACCCGCTGGCTCAGTGATTTTGCCCTTGTCAAGATTTGATCTGGGCTTTATTGACCTCCACAGAACACCAGATACTACAGATAACATTTAAACCCTGACAGATTATAGCACGGTACAATCCAGTGTTACTGTTTTTCACAAATTCCCTGCCAAATCCCTCAACGGGATAATGACAGACAAGCAGGCTGAACCTCAAGAGATACAGCCAAAATATAATCCATGCCGTGCATAATTTACCTTCTCCCCATTTCTTCTCCACAAATGCTTGTGAGCTCTTAAAAAACATAATCAGGGGAACAGTTGGGTAGGTGTGAAAACTATGGAGAGGGACCCCTCAAAACGTCTATCTTGTCCCCTAAGCCCCCATGGAAGATGGAAAAAAATCACCCCAAGGTGCACTTACCTTCCAGGGAGGATGTGTATGTCCTCAGATAAACTCATGGGGGCCAGGTGGAGATACAGTGGAGATGGAGCCTGGATAGCCAGCAAGCAGAGAGAGGGTCCTCAGTCCCCACTAGTGTCCTCTCCCCTTCCCCAACACACGGTCACACGTACAGCCAGCCAGGCATGTCTCCGCTGAGCCGGATGCACACTCGTTTACACTCACTGTGACTGCATGTGCACACATTATTGAGGCTACGCAGTGGATCCCAGTGGCGGTGTGGGTGGTGGTGGTGGTGGTGGTGGGGGGTTGGGGTAAACAGCCCAGAGTAATTCCAGTCCAACCAGAGAGAGAGAGGAGAAAGAGAGAGGGGGGTAGCAATAGCGAGAGAGTGGAGAAAGAGAGAGACAGAGGGGGAGCAATAGAGAGAGAGGGGAGAAAGAGAGAGAGGGAGGTGGGAGCAAGAGAGAAAGATAGAGAGAGTGAGAGAAAGAGAGAGAGAGAGAGAGAGAGAGAGAGGGGGGGGGGGGAGAAGAAAGAGAGAGAGAGAGAGAGAGAGAGAGAGAGAGAGAGAGAGAGAGAGAGGAGAAGAGAGAAGAGAGGACAAATCAGCATTTCACTGAGAGGCTGAGTTTCACTGACGACTCCAACATCCTATCCTGCCTCTCTCCCTTTGCTCTGTCTCCTCGCCCCCTTCTTCTCTGTCTTCTTGCCTCCCTCCTCTCTTATGTTGATGCCTTCTCTGGGCATATTATTTGGCTCTTTTCATGCCTGCTCTCTCTTTTTTTCTTTTGCCTTCACACTGTCATCTTCCCTTGTCTTCAATCTCAATCTATCTTTCTTTCTTTTTCAATTCCTCTCCCAATTTTTTTGTTTTTTTACCAAACTGTTATCTATTTAACAATTTTCCCATTCCATAATCACTCTCTGCTACCTTGCGACATGTTCACTGCATGTTCACTGTATTTCTCCCCTAATTTATCTCATAACTCTCTCGCTGTTGTTAATTTTATTGGTGTGTTTTTCTACTGAGAATCTACTTTTCTCCATGCGTTGCTTTTACATTACCCCTATAAGTAAATCCTATGTAAAATATAACAGTTGTTAAATACAAAATAGAAATAGTTTACTTAGCTTAAGTTCCTCAATCAAATTAGGTAGAAATCAATTAACCAACTGCACAGGGAAAACATCACGTGGCAGAGATTCAAATCATGACATAATCAAGTGCTGGTTCACTGTTCAATTGACCTAGCTGCATCAGGTGTAAGTATTAGTCCTTTTCTGTTCCTATATCCTTTAGATAAGCAATGACTAGAGATATTGACCCATGTGGATGCTCAACACAACCACCCAGTGAAGCATTGCATATGCCATGCTATTTTTCAGTATGGGTGTGTTTGTATCTGCTTGTGTGTGTGTTGTGTGTGTGTGTGTGTGTGTGTGTGTGTGTGTGTGTGTGTGTGTGTGCGTCCGTGTCTGTGTGTGTATGTGCGTGCATGTCTGTGAGTGTGTCTGTGTGTGTGTGTGTGTCTGTGTGTGTGTCTGCGCGTGCGTGTTTGTGCGGGTGTGTGATGGTGGGTGTGAGTCACTGGGCCCATACAATGGTTATAAAAGAGAACAGTAACATCCTGGAGGGGGATATTCTGGCTGTCAAGCAGATCTCTTCAGCTGCTACAGTTTTCCCAATCCAAAAACTCCAGATTAAGACAATAATCAACCAGGGCTCATTTGATTCAATTTTGAAATGTGCTCCTCCAGGAAAAGTTCTCTGAATAGAGGATCATGCACATTTAATGAAACACTGGGATGATAGGACAAACCTTGGATGCAGTGCCATGAAGCTTAAGCTGAGGAAGTAAAAAAAAGTGTTAAATTGTGAGTCAGAGAAGCCATTTCTTAATCCGACTGACGCAACCAAGGTCAATGGTGGGAGTAATGACTATTACTGGTCTCAAAAGCTGACTGACAGCCATCTCTTGGACCCAGTCTACATGCTACAGTGATGATAACAGTGCTCTGGAAAGCAGACTTCGCACTAGGCTTGTGCCATCTTTCCCCCCCGCCCGCTCATCCTTGGAGTGCTGGACAGTCCCTGTGCTGCAGCGAGGCCGAGCGGGTGTAACCGGAACCATAAGAGCCGTCTGGCACTTCCCAGCCTCTAAGTCAGACCATGTCCGCACGGGACGCTGCTTAGGTGACAGTAGCTGAGAGCAACCTTCTGGGAGAGGGGATGGGAGGGCTGCAGTGGGCACACTCAGTAAGCTGCTGAGTGCCGAGGCCAGAGGGTTGTCAGAGTGCCAGAAAATGCAGCTCCGTCATATTAACTCTTGCTTCAGAGCCCCCCCCCCCCCTCACTCCTCCTCCCTTCCTCCCCGTTGCTTCCCCATTCTCACTACGTCCCGTGTGGCACAATTACATGAACTTTGTGAGACATGCTCTGGTGCGTTCGTACGGCCCTTCTTGTGCATAATGTGATGAGTCATCTGTTCTGACATTTGGCAGTAAGAGACGAAAACAAAAGGATGAGTTTTTTTTTTTCTCCATAGGACTGATGCTCTGACCGGTCAGTCTTTGTAGGTTGGGAGCAATGACAATGGGAGAAGAAATAAATCAATCCATAAATGACAGTTAGCATACTAGACTAGATCCAATCTACATGCCACCAATGCCCAAGAGGATACAGGTGCTTTCATATATTAGTTAAAGGCAGCCAGGCTGAATGTAAATTCGATTTGAAACTCCTCTGAGATGGCTTTGAATCGAATAAATCGAAGCGAACCCTGGTCTTCTTTAGGCTTCATGGAGGTTTGAACAATACAATAGCTTGAAAGAAATCAATGTCATGGGAAAAGACATTCTCCCAGAATACTTCTTCAATTTATTACATAGTTTCATCCCACATTTCATCAAGTCATCATTTATAAGTCATAAACAAGGTTACTTAGGCTTCATTTCTTCAATAAGTTGAAGGCTGTGGATTTACTTGGTTCTTGCAGTGGAGGTGGCTTCTACTTAATTGTGTTTATGTATATGATGAGAATAATGAGAATGATGAGACTTTATTAATCCTCGTGGGGAAATTTGTTCTCTGCATTTAACCCATCCTATCCTACACTAGGACTAGGAGCAGAGCATATCTTAGGTAGTCGAAAAAAAGAGGGTTTTTGTTAGTTGCCCAAGGTTTCACAGGACTGATAACTGATAATCCTTCAAGAGGTGGAAGACATAACACCTTCATCTTTTACATTTTCTGTGTAGCTACATTCCGGATGTTATTTTATGTGACGTGTGTCATTGTTAGTGCGCAGAGAGAAAAGAAGGTGTGTGTGTGTGTGTGTGTGAGAGAGAGAGAGAGAGAGAGAGAGAGAGAGAGAGAGAGAGAGAGAGAGAGAGAGAGAGAGGAGGAGAGGAAAAAAAAACAGATACAGGTGATGGGGGATGGTGAGACAGAAACAGAGAAGGGGGCTGAAATAGCAGTGTCCTCACCATAAACATTTGACTCAGACTCAAAGGGTCAGAGGATTTTCTGTCCTCTACCAGAGCCATTTATGTTGCAGGGTTGCAGGGAGGCCCAAAGCACACCTTGTCATTACGCCTTCCTTTATAAATTATAGGTGCCTTTTCAGATTAATTTGAAAAAGAAAAAATAGGTGTTATTTGACTCAAAGGTATACCAATTTGAAACCTGACTCTGAAAAGAGTATAATTGATGGCGTGCCATGTATTTAAACAGGAATGTTGACATCACTAGTAAAACACTGTGTCAAGACACTTTCAGAGATGGAAAAAAAATTGACATGAGTTTGCTGTTAAAGAGATTATTGTGGGCCCACAGGATAATCATGATGCAAAAAAAGAAAAAGATATTTCCTGCTGACGGGTAGAGATATTTCACTCTCAGTGTATTTCCCTTTACTGCTGATATTCTGTCATTATTTTCAGATGAACATCTTAGGCTGCTGACTGAATGAAATTGGTGTCTCTCCCGTTTGATTCGGGAACCCACATTCCCTCCCGAAGAGCTGAGGGAAGGAAGCAAGAAAGCATCCTGATAAGAGTAGTGACACCACATCCTCCCTGTCATACCGACGAGGATACAGCTACAGCAGGTTTGTAGAACAGGCGACGTGGGTGATGTCTCAGGCTTCATCCCGGATTGAACAGAGTCCAACTAATGTCCCACTCTCCACTTAGGCCCGAATAGGAAACTAGTAATATGAGTTCTTCTCAGGGCTACGTCTGCGCATTTTCCGTCAATTTATTTCACAGCAATGTGGCTACCTGTCACTTCATAAAACTATTTCTCTCAAAAAATATAAGGGAACTATCCTACAGCATAAGCAAAAGACTACAGTGTGGTTGGTATAATTGGGGAATCACTATCTCACTTTTCTTTGCTCTCCACTATTTTAGTCCTGATGCATTTTGTATCTATTTCAAACCCGTTGCTATTGACAACAGGGATCATAACTTTAATGAATCACACTATTCTCTCGTATCTCTACACTTGGACCCACGGGACATCTTCTTTGCTCTCTGCCTGAACCACATTACACCCTGATCAAAGCCATGTGTTCCAGTTCGCAACTTTAAGAAAGAAAAAACATTTCACTGTATTAATCTGTTGAATAGCCATTTATATAGTTTATGATTAAGGAATATTCGGATTATTCTGCCAACATCTTGTCTCTCATTAATAAACAATGTTTTATGATAATATTACAGTGTATCAAGCTTGAAAAAGTAGCAGCATTATTAATAACCCTCTCAAGAGGCTGAGTCCAAATTTCTGGAAGCAGACCTTATTAGTGTCTTGTCCTAATGGGCAAGTGGGTTGTTTGAAAAAAGAAAAATAGATTAACGAAATATGTGAAGAGACATGGTTTGAGTTAACACTGCATTAGAGTGTAATGGAGAAAAATACTGAGGAGGAAAGCGTGATTAAAAGGGTGGAAGAGCTCAGAGGGAGGGCTTATGTTTAGCATAGAATTGGTCTGAGGGTGACTATTTGTGACAGGCCTCCTCTGGACATAAGTACTAGCAGATCTCCAGTATGTGTGTGTGTGTGTGTGTGTGTGTGTGTGTGTGTGTGTGTGTGTGTGTGTGTGTGTGTGTGTGTGTGTGTGTGTGTGTGTGTGTTGAGAATTGGTTGGGCGTGTGAGTGTTTGTGTGTGTGTTTGTTTGCACGTCTGTGTGTGCGCCCGCGTCTGTGTGTGAGTGTGTATGTGAGTGTGACTTTTTATCCTTCAACTCCTCTTATATTTCATGTGTATGTTGCCTTATCTTCCCTCCCTCCCTCCCTCCAAAGTATTTGTGCTTCATTACCATTCAACTCATGCCTCGGTGCTGTTGATTTTTGCACAACAGCCAATCATCTCAAGCAAATCTGGCATTTTAATTGCTGGACGTCCAATGGGGAGTGTGGACTGTTGGCAGAGCGAGCACTCTCTAACAAGGTTATCCATAGATTTTTATTAGATATAGTGAATACGGATGAGGAAACAGAGGGCTTTTATTGCATGAAAGAAATTCAAAGGGTTGCTGCCAGCACCAGGGGGCCTGTAGTTAACCTTGATGTTGAAGCTTTATTGTCAAACTGTTTGTGCATGTCTGCCTTAGAAAATATAAAGACAACAAAGGCCAATGGAGGGATTTATGTTGCTATATCATGAATGGAGATTGCTTCCTTTGCTTCTCATTTATGAAACATCAAGCATAAAATCTTCAGTATGTTTTAGAAAGAAATCGTGTGTCCCTTTGTTGCCCTCTGGTGTTCAAATGTTTAGCCCAAAATGTGCATTGTTAATATTGATTAATTGATAAATTACTTTTCTGATTAGTTTCTAAATAAAAATGTTAAATGAGTGACCAGACAGACAAAATGTGGAGGAAAAAAGGGGTGAAAAGCGTCTTTATTGTAAGAAAAAATACAAAATGGAGAAAGTAAAATGACTGTCTACATATAAAAAGCATTCAAACCTGAAACACAGTATAAAACACAGTATCTTGGATACCTGAAAATAAACTAAGCAGATAAAAAAAGTACAAATCTGTAACATGGTGTCAACATTAAAAACAAAAACCATAAATTCACAATCTGAGATTCTTGGTGGACTGTTTTCTATTTGTCCATTAACAAAGGAAACATCAAATATAAAATAGCTAGCTCATGTGCTCTTACATGAATTATACAGTGATGGTCTTCTCATCTAAAATGGCAACCTGTTTTCAGTGCAGGCTCTGCGCCTTACAGTACGCGATGTTGATAACGGGGTGACGTCAAAGTGGGCTTTTCTTTCATCAGCACCCTCTGTTTGTCTTCAGTCGTGTTCATGACGTAATGATGACTTATTTAAAAATTAAACTAAATCAGAGTGAAGGTATCGCCTCTCCCTCTATGCTGTGGTTTCGTCTCCACGCTCTGCTGGGTGGGCTCCAGCTTGGCAGTGCAGTTCCTCAGTTCGTTCCTCAGCTCGCTCAGCTGGTGGGCGTGGCTGCTCAGCGTCCCATTCACCCGAGACAACAGTCCATCCGAGTGCCTCTCCAGTTCCTCCCTGATGGTCTCCAGGTCGTCAGCCAGGCGACTCAGGCCTTTGCACTGGCCCTCCACGCTGGCCACGCGGCCCCCCACCTCAGTCACCTCTCTCTGCACCCCCTGGGTGGTGGTCCGGCAGCCCTGAACCTCCCCGGCCAGCCGCCTCCTCAGCTCCTGCAGGTCGCTCTTCACACGGCTCAGCCTGCGCTCCCCGGCCCCCAGCATGGAGGCCTGTCGTCCGACCAGCTGCACCACCCCCTTCATCTGCTGAGCCAGGCGTTCCTCGCGCTCCTGCCACGTGCTGTTAGCCTGGCCCACCTGCTGCATCACAGTGCCCACGGATTCCTGCAGGCCCTTCAGGGTGCGGTTGACTGAGTGGACATTAAATTTCAAGACCAGGAGTTCTCCTTGGACGAAGGTCCCGTCTTCCGCATGGTCCCTGTTGTGATGTTCCCTGCCAGACAGCCTGTCTAGAAGGCTCTGGAGAGTGGCGTTGAGGCTGTTTAGGCGTCCCGCCTGCACGTCCAGGAGATCATTCACCTTCTCCTCTTCCTGCTCCATTGCGTTGTGTTCAGTCCCAGCTGCATCTCCCTGGAGGCCCGAGGGAGATGACGAGGAGGCGGAGGTGCAGGTGAGCTCTAGGATGCTCATCTGTTTCTGGACCCGTTCCAGGTCCATCTCCAGCCGGCCGCGGAGGGTTTCAAACTCAGTCTCCAGCGTGGGCACGACGTGGCCCTCCAGCGCAGTGGGGGCAGTGCCGTTACCCAGCTCCTCCACCGCTGTCATCAGACGACCCTCAAGAGCCTTCAGCTTGCCCTCCAGCCTGGCCTCCAGGCTCCGTCTTGCACTTCCTCCTGCCTCGCCAACCTTCTCTTTCCCCGTCAGGTTGAGTAGGGCCTCCACGTAGCCGAGACGGCCCTCCAGCAGGCCTTCCACATGGTCCTTGTGCCCACCCATCTCCACCCTGAGGTGACTCTGGGACTGGTTGAGTCCGGCCATGGACTGCTCCAGAAGGTGGACCCTCTCGGCCAGGCTGGTTAGCCGACTTCCACTGCCCTCGGTTGGGTTCAGGTTGTGGATCTGAGCCTCGAGATTTCCCAGCTCCCTTCTTAGTCCAGTGGCGCTGCCCTCTAGCGTCTGCTCCAGTTGGTCCTGCCTCTCCTCTTGCTCTTTCTGGCACTGACGCCGCACCTCCCCGGCCTGCTCCTCACAACGACCCTCTGCGTTCACCACACGCTTCTCAAAACCACCCAGGATTTCAGTCCTGGCGCTGCCTAGCTTGGCTTCAATAAGAACCTCCGTGGCCTTTTGAGTATGTCTGTCCTGGGCCCCCGTCAACCCGGCCGGGTCTCCAACTGACAGCCTCTTTAGAGCTCCATCGTGACCCATCACTGCTCCTCTGAGCTCCTCCAGCTCAGCAGCCTTGGCCTGGAGCTCGACGCGGAGCTCCTCCACTCTCCCAGTCAAATCTCCCAGGCCTGGAAACACGTGTTTCCCATCCAGCCCCTCTCCTTCAGGATCCCCTCCAGGAATGTCCCCGAAGCCCACCGCCAGGTGACTGGAGAAGGCCGTCGCTGGGGCAGGTATTGGGCCCGGGGTGGTGGAGAGCAGGGCAGACAGCATCCGGTTGGCATCCTCCCTCAGAGAGGCACGCAGGCCGTCCTCCAGGCCGTCAATGGTCCCTCTCAGAGTCTCCAGGCCCTGGTTTAGGCGTCTCACATCCTCCTCCATGCGCTCCAGGCGCTCCTCCGTCTCGCTGTCCAGAGGCTCACCTACAGAGAGGGGAGGGAAGAGTGGGAAGAGAGGAAAGAGCAAACTTTTTATCCTTGAATATTTGTAAGACATTGCTAGTTTGTTTTGAATCCCACTGCTCAAAAGGGTTAAATTAATCTTGAATAATGCTCAAAGTAAAAACCCTGAATATCTTCTTCATTACGTGTATGAACGATTTTGTTTGAGCATTGCCAACACATTTAATGTGCCTTAGCTAGTACCTATTCTGCATGTTGAAATTATTCTATAATTTTCTGTTGCATACCACAATTCTCACCTTCAATCTCATCATTGCCAGGAGAGGGCGCTGTTTCCTCAAGGGCAGGCTCATGTTCATGGTCCATCTCCTCTTGCTCTCCACCCTCAGGGTGATGCATTAGACCAGGCTGCTCCTGGTGGTCGGGCATTGGCTCCGGCTCAGAGGGGTAAGGCTCGAAGGAGGTCTGAGGGTAGGGCAAGGTCCGAGGAGGCCCAAAGTGGCGCATGGGATAGGTCTTCGTGTTGGTGGGAGGCCCCTTGTGTTGACTCCAGGGATGAGCTTTCATACCAGGGTGCATAGGTGGGCCCTTGTGCTGGGGTCCCTTTAAAGATGGTCCTTTAAACTCTGAACCATGATTTTGTGGACCGTTAAAAGGTGGTCCCTTAAATTGAGGGTTATGGTGCTGGGGGCCCTTGACAATTGGTCCCTTGAATAGTGGGCTGTGGTGTTCTGGCCCCTTTGAAGGTGGTCTCTTGAACTGTGGCCCCTTGTGCTGCTGGCCCTTGAAAGGAGGCATCGCCCTCATGGGGTGATGGTAAGCAGGAGGTCCCTCCATGCAGCCATAGCCAGAGTAGCCTGGGCAGCAACGCCACTCCAGCTCAGTCAAGGTTTTTTGGCCCACTTTGTAGATTGGCTTATACATCAGACGATATCTAAACAGGATTAGATAACAACAAACATGAGAAAGAAATGATAACAAAAACTAAAAGGTTATTTTGAATGTTATCTTGCGTCAATAAAACTTTGTTGATTTTTATTCTTTTCAACAATCACATTAATCATCTACTGGACATTTAGGACACTTCTGATGACCATGTCTAAAAAATGTTTGAAACCACATAATAATGCTATATCATTAATATTAGTAATATAACATTATGACTTACACAAGTGAAGGACACTTCTGTCCCCAGGAACACTTGTTGTACTCAGCCTTGACAAAAGGTGCGGACCCCTCTTGCATGGCATAGGACACAGTCTTTTCAACTACGTAGGCACAGTGGTTTCTGACAGGGAGCACAGATGGAAATAACTGATATAAGAAGTTGGAAATGTTTTCTAACAATTCATTTTCAAATACAGTATTATGTCCATGCTTTTAAACTAATTTGGAACAAATTTGATTATGCTGAGATTTTGTAAATCTAAATGTAAATTATATTTTGCTCCTGCCAGAGAGAACAGTACTGTGAGCTGTGCCAGTTATTGGTAACTGGTGACTTACTTGTGTCTGCTGGCTGGGTTTCCTTGAGCATGGTGTGGATTGGATCCTGCCTTGTTAAATTGGTGGCTTCTGTAGTATACCCCCTTAGCCCCAACTAGCGACACAGAAAGTGTCAGAACGACAAGCGTACTCAGAGCTACCAAAAAAGGCATCCTGATTTATCCAGTAAACTCTTCAAAGACTGTGAGAGAATCCTTCAAAGACAGAAATACTGCAAAATCTAAACACTTGACAGATTAAAAAAAAATTCACAATTTTCTAGGGGGGGAAAAGACAAATCCCGAATCTTTGATATTCTCCTCTAGAGGTAAAAATGTTACAGATGAAATACCCGCACGCTGACAAACTGGCATAACATCCTGTATAAATATCTCACAATTTTAACCTGTAAGAAAACAGATCCATGCAGTGAAATTCTTCAATCAAAAAAGCACCATGGAGACTGAGCAGCAACCAGAACGGAAGAAATATTGAAATGCCACCCTGTGACTGTTGTCTTTGTAGCAGCTTTTTGGGTGTGGTGGACTCTCTCTGTCCAAAGTACAAGCATCCAGTGTGTGTTCGGGGGACCACTGAGGTCCCCTAATAGGGACCCGTTGGGATTATTTGCATATCCCCCTCCCTCTAGTCTACCTCCCTGAGGTAACACCCGTGTGAGATTTTTTGGGGTGGGTGGGGGGCGGGAGGGTCGGGGGGGGGGGGGGGGGGGGGGGCGGGGGCTATTATACCTCAAGGTAAAGTTTAATAAGGTTTTAATGTATTAATGTTAATAATATTGAAATATATTACTATCATGGACCTACTGTGGCAGCTGCTTCTGGCCTTCACAGGGCCAAGTTTCCCATGCTGACATCATGGTAGACCTGAGAAGTTCAAGGAGGAGACAAACCTCCTCTCCCTCTTCTCAAAGCAGTAGTAATAAGTACCCAAAAATAGAAATAAATCTATTTACAGCACGTCTGGGATGGATGGAAACGCACACAAGTTCCTTCATTTGCTCAGCATCAGAAGACTTACTAACATGGCAATGAATAATGACTTCAGTAACCTAGTCACATTGATCCCACTTAAACATGACATCCTATACCTATTAATAAGCTACCAAATAAACTTAAGATGTTGTTGAAGGTTGGGATGTCTTTGAAATTATACTTTTTTGGAGTAGATTGAAGCCATTTCCAAATCTGCTACCCAGGAGGTCCTCCATCTCACACATCCACATACAGTCCCTCTCTAAATCTAACAGCAAACCACCAAGACTGGGAACAAATAAATACAATTAGTCTGTGTTGAAAATGTACACAGCCGCCCTCTGACTTGCCCCACAAGCTAACACGCCCAGTCCAACAACACATGTCTTTGTGGGGCCTAGCCTACTGAACAGGTTATCCCTGATCAGTGAGCTTGGCAGGGATAACCTACAAGGTGGAAACCTTACATAGTTTCATCTTTTTTTTTTTACTAAAATGTAGAAAAGTTATAAAAGATTACACATTTATGTTTGGTGATAAGTAATTGGAACTACACATACAGTACATTACATACACTGCACATACAATACATATTGAGTAAACTCACAAAAACATTTATTTTGGGAGGGAGGGGATTTTGATAGAGTTCATTTTGTACCTCTATGTCCTAAAAATCCTTTACTTAGGGTTTTTGGACTAAGTAAAAGCTATGATACCTTTCTTAATTTATTTCACAATAGAGTAATACGCTCATGATATTCATTTCACAATGTTTAGTATGGCAATTTGAGTGAATACGACCTCACATTACAAATTTGAAAAGTTTGTGCAATTAAGCTAAAGTGATAAAAATGTAAATACAATATCAATCCCATTGTGTGGTTTGGGAATTCTATAGGTTGAACGGTTTAAACAAAAGTCTATTTTCAGGGGCTTTTTTTTTTTCACCGCACTGGCCTTCTGTGAAATGGTATTGCTTCATCTCAGAAATTATTTACAAACTACCCCTTGTTGGTTATGAACAGGAGTAACATTGTAACCATTATTTCAGAGAAAGCTTTTGATTGGCCCTCGTTAAAGGGTCATTTCCTGTATCCTGTTTTTATCACAACCCAGCTCTTTTACCTGGGAACTCCCTGTCACCAGCGTATACACGTAACTAAGCTGGGAGTGTAAGACTTCTTGTACGCTCATCCATTTATTTATGTTGTACTTGACCACTTAAATGTGTATTTCTTTTTTCCCTGGCCACCAAACTACTTGATGTATAAAGTCATTTCATTGTGTCATATTTCCATACACAGAAGCAAAGGTCTGGACTTCACTGGTCCCATATTACAATTGCATCTTTATACTAGCTTCCAAAGCAGACCTCTCCACCCATAGGCATGCACTGAATGACATCACAGTGTAGCAGTTGTTCCAGGCTTCATTTACCTGCCAGTCATAGTTCTTACGTCAGATGCAAGCTGTTCACATACCTCTCACTGCAACTGTTCATAAAATGGCTCCATCCCTGTCTGTTTTCCAGAAGAGGTCTGCAGATTTTAACAAATGTAATGATAGGAGCATGGTAGATATTTTGCATAGTTTTTTTCAGTAAACATTTCCTGAGGGGCTTCTGAGATTTTTACATGGAAATATTTTTCACTGTCCAATGTACTTAGTTGCATCCAGCACATATACAGAGGGAAAAGTTCACTACCCACATGTTTGATCGCCCATTTAATGACTTTGGTCCCCTTCTGTTTAGATTTGACACCAGAGGTCTACATTTTAAACCTGCTCGTAAACCCTCAGCCCAGCAAATTCAATGTTTTCACTACAATCAGTGTGTCTTGAGAAAATTTCGACATTGGTATTGTGCTTCAGGAATGGGCAATAGTCTGCACTTGAATGTCTGTGACTGTGATTAATATATGTCCCAAAAGTGAAAGTGGCACTGATGCGACAAGAAAAAGGGTCCAGAAAACAACCAACAGTTATTCTGGGTTAGTCAAATGTATGTGTCTTGAGAGAGTGCAGAGAGGAGCAATTGTGTGACTGTTTGTTTGTGTGTTTGACTGTGGCCTATATCCGTATTTGTATGTTGCCATTCATGTGAGAGAACAAACAGGGGTGATTAGTCATATCCGCTTAGTTTCCTTTGTGCCACTCTCTTTGTACCATCCGCAAAAGGATATAATGTGACCCTTCCATCTGGCTCTTTTTTTTTTGTAAAGGTAGCAACTTAATTAGCTTTAATTGCATCAATAATAGTGTTGAGAAATGAATTAATCTAAGAGGATATATTTCTTTATGACTATGGAACATTTATATTCAAGGTTGGAAAAACTAGTTGAATATTGATGTGGGAAAATCTAATTTGGTTGCTGCATGGAGGGTCAGAAAAGAACCCTGGCACACTTCCCACCAACCTGTTAGGTTGATTTGTGATTGTATTTACAAAGCCCTGTGTTGCTGTGCGTACATCTGAAAGCAGGATTTCAATTCAATTATGTTCATTCTGAAGTTTCTGGATAAAAACCTGTTATGTAAAATATAAAACATTGTTTTCCTGTAGCTGAAGCAGAGCTGGAATATAACTATAGAGGGACAGCAATATGTAGAAACGTTTTTAAGCTTTTTAGTAAAATAACACTGAGAAGTGTAGTGTCTAGAGTTTACTCTTTGGACAGCACTTTTGGACATATACACTATTCTAAATCATACAAAATCAGACTACATTCTGAAAACAGAAACTTAAAAATCAAGATTACTTTGTTCAATCAGTAAAAAGGAACCAGTAGTGCTAAGTAATTCAGAACTTTGTTAATTAGTTTACTTCTAATGTAGAATATGCTGATTCTGACTTGAATAAAAGATAGGCATACCCCAAAACAGCCTCAACTTCTCAGCAAAGACTGAGACTGCCCCCTAGTGTAGGCAAACATTTTAAAACACTCCAAACACTTACCCACCATGGCACCAGTAATAGGTTTGCCAATCCACTTCAATATAGGTTTGTGGTAATTCAACCAAGAGATACAATCAGATAAAGTCAGGCCTTCCCTATCCACAATCCAGTCAGGGTTGAGCTACAATTTTGTAAAAAAAATAAATAAACGTAGCCATATTTTCCTTCTGTCCTTCACAGCACGTTCCTCCATTGCCCTAGCTCCACTAGAACCAAAAGCTGAAGGTCCTGTCCCAGTGAGGGGGAGGCTCTTCATCGATCATTCATATATGGTAAGGTGAGGCAAAGCTAATGTAAGTTAGAGCATGATTCGAGTTAAATGAATCTTTATATAAAACTAAAATAATCAAATTTATGATGTATTTACATTACATCTAATCGGATTGACAATTTATTCGTCAGTTCCGAAAAGAAGCTGGATATGATCTGTTATTAGAGGTCAGGGGTGTTTGAACGAGAGTGAGAAGAGTTGGCCTTTCTTTTCATTGACCAGCTATAATATACTTAATAAGAAGAGCTCTAAAGGGTTCTTGATTGTGCACATCTACGAATGCCACCTGAATGTACATAATACGTTAGTATTACATTACAAAAAAATCTTAAAACCTCTGTATGATTCAATGAAATAGCCCAAAGAAACGGGGGCAAATATAATCTACAATGAAGAGAATTCCTTGGTGGTACAGTAATATAAAAAAAGGCTTGCCTTCAGCAGAAACCTCAAACATTATGTTAAAATTAAAAGCTCTTTGATGTTCTCTCCTGTAGAAACTTCTATTTCGATGGGGGTCTTTTTGATCTTTTACGCCTCAAACCAGACATGCCCAACTAAAAGTAAAAAAAATCTGCCCTACTTTGGCCACTCAATTGCATGAGCAATACCCTGTTGTCATAATAACTATGGCTAAAGTTGTGCAACGTGCCCACTGCCTGCCAATTAATGTGTAAGCAGTCATCTGTTCGTTATGCAGAATTTGTGTGTGTGTGTGTGTGTGTGTGTGTGTGTGTGTGTGTGTGTGTGTGTGTGTGTGTGTGTGTGTGTGTGTGTGTGTGTGTGTGTGTGATGTTTCAGTGTCTGTGACATGAGAGGTTATTAAGAAATCAAACCCTCATGGTCTGGATATTAATTGCAGGAAAAGGTCTATAGGCTATTTGAGCAGCCATATATCTATCAAGTGCTTTTGCAAACAAAAGGCCACCTGTTCAGGTGGTTAAAGTGAAACTGATGCTGCATTGTAAATGCTCTCTCTTATTTAGATAGACTGCGAGTCTCATTAGTAACCTCATATTTTAATATTTAATGTTTTATTATTTTAATTTTACTACAAAGGCAGGCCTATTCAAACAACCTATGTGGTTGTATTATGTCCCCTGTGCTTTGAATAGAGTTTAAAATGCATGGACACATATATGTACATAAGCCTTTGGACTATGGGAAATAAAGGTTAAATTAAATTAAACTATGAGAGCATATCAACAGCATCTCATAAGAAACTCAGAGAGGTTAGATCACATCCTCCTTTTTTGCTTGGCATGTTCTGACCCAGACCCCCCCCCCCCCCCCCCCCCCCAAATCCGACCGAATCCCATTTTACTCTGCTTACTGCGTGGTTTGGTTCGCACTGGCTTTTCATCAGTCGTTTTTTTTTTCTTCCTTTTTCTACAAAGTAACTGACTGCGTTAATTACAGGGCTCGGGGCAGCACTTTGAGTCTTCTGGCTCTTGAGAAAAAGCTGTGCATCTCATTCTCACGACATGCTTAACCACACACAAACACACACACTCTCTCTCTCTCTCTCTCTCTCTCTCTCTCTCTCTCTCTCACACACACACACACACGCACTCACAAAACACCACACACACCACACATCACACACACACACACACACACACACACACACACACACACACACACACACACACCAGCAAAACCAGTCGAACAGTGGCGGCGGGACGTCGCGGATTGTCATAACTTCAGCAAAGATACCAGCAGTAACACAGAGCAACGGGCACCTACATACTACTGTAAAACCAACTATTATATCGGCTCGTGGACGACGTAACATTTGTATGGGGGATAAGTCATCATAAGCGATTGAACTTTCAGTTCCGAGTTGCGTAAAAGCTGAGCAGAGAGGTGACGGACCGGCTAAATAGCTTGTCCGTCCGTGGTCCTGCCAAACGATGGAATATTTTGACTAGGGCTGTCGTGGGGAAACAGGAGACAGAGCGCCATGGCTGTGGACGGTAGGCTTTTTAAGGTCGACATAATTTTTTTAAAGAGATTCTAAACTCCATCAAGCATATCACTTTACTTTGCCTATAGCCGGACTACAAAAATGTTTGGTTAGGTAGGTGAGATTCCAATGTTTGTCAATCTAATCTTTTCCCCCATCGACTGGTTTGACAAGTAGTTAAAAGTTGCGTTAACATTAGATGAGGCGTTGAAACCCCTATCCGGGTCAGAAGGTTGGTGCTGAAAGGGACAGCGACCTGAAGATAATGCCTATTGACCTGACCGCGAATTGACCACCTAGCCTATGCAATATTAATAACTGGTAACTTCCTCGTGCAGAGAAGGTTTTATAACACTGACTTTACTCAGTTATCGTTGAATTATGTACTAAAATGATATCTTCAATTCTACCAAATTAGGGAACTTCCACATGTTATGCTGGGTCTGGTTTGTTTCTTTGGACCACAACACATGGCTTGTCGAAAACACTGTCCCATAGAGATTGAGATAAAATGTTTAATGCAGTATTTAAAGCAAGGTCAGATGTGCCTCAGAATCTTTCCTTTTTGCAATAAACTTGCTTGGTCTTAACAATAAGCACATCCTTTGTTAAAATAACTTTCAGCACAGAAACAGATACCCCAAAAATAACAGAAAGACGTACGGTATCAAAGGGTACTGTTCTTGGCAGCATGTGCCAATCTAGTTCGCTGGTTGACTGATAGTTGCCTTTCCATAACTCTACTCTGTTGGAGGTCTGGAACTGAGGGAATGTTGAATGAAAATGGAGGGGCACAAAGCAAGAAGACCAAGAATGCAGTCTTTCATCTCTCTCTCTCTCTCTCTCTCTCTCTCTCTCTCTCTCTCTCTCTCTCTCTCTCTCTCTCTCTCTCTCTCTCTCTCTCTCTCTCTCTCTCTCTCTCTCTGTCTGTCTCTCTCTCTCTCTCATATCTATTTTTTCTGCCCTAATTTCAATTAAGCCATCTGTGTATATTAGACACATATTCTAATTCGAGTAACACACAAGAATACACATGGAGATACACACAGCTTCAAAAGCAACAAGAAAGTCTTCTCAATCTGGCACATGAATGAATTATGACCCGTGGCTTTGCGCCAGTTTCTTTTGCTGTATAACAGCGTGCACATGTTTACAATTGTGGCACTCGCTTTCCTTCATTGCCACACGATAAAAGAACACCACCTTCTAAGCAGTGTGTGTGCGCGTCGGCCTTTACGCTTTCCTATAAGGACGATAGAATGACAGATCTCACTGCTGTGTGATGTTCACCTGCAAGTTCTACCCTACATGCTGTTGTGGATAAGCTGACTGTCAAGTTTCGAGAATTGCCTGGGAGCCATCTGGGCTGACGGGAGAATTCCTTTGAACACCGCATGTGAAGCTCCATTTACTCACAGTGCTGGTGGTTGAAAACACCTCGCAATGAGATCACCTCTCAAAGACAGCAGGCTGTCTTGGGCCTTTTACACATCACTAGCAAGCATTACACAGTGGATGGAGGTCATGCTTTATGGTGTAAATTATCGTTTGAGAGGGGGTAGTTTGTCTTTGAGCCCTGTATTAAACAGTACCTGCAGGCTAACAGTTAGATTTAGAAAATCAAGTTCATTCTTTCTTTCTGTCTTTCTTTTTTTCTTTCTTGCTTCTTTATGTCTTCATTTTCCATGAACTCTTTTTCGCTGTCTCTCTCCCATCCAGCTGCGTCCAGTTTCAGTTTCTGCAGGCCAGCTTTGGAGTACAGGGCGCTGCCCGAGGACTTCAAGCACCAGCTGAGTCGACGGACAGGTGGGAACCTAACCTGGCACGACGGGCGGGGACAGAAGACAGCAGGGGGGAGGACTGTGAAGCTGCTGCAGCAGCCTGGCACAGAGGGCCTCCAGGTAGTGTAACAATACTGAAGGAATGTTAAATAAGCAATGGAGGGGCACAAAGAAAGAAGAAAGAATGCACTTGTTCTTCTTTGCTTGAAAGAATGTTCAAATCAGTTCTGGATCAGGCTATTATAGTTAACATCAAAATATATGTGCAGTAAACTTATAAAAAGCTGATTGAACGGGCTGTGATATTAAGGTTAACATTTTTTTTTTTACACATTTATTTAAGTTTTAAATTTTAGCTTACGGAAATGACCAAAAACTCAAAGCCTGTAACAGATACAGAAAACAACATCATTTCTAGTCCCTCGCAACCAAAGGGTTATTGTTTTTAAAGCTTTAGCTCACACACTATTTGCATAGGCCTCTTTGGTAACCTAAATAATATATCCCTTTTATGATGTACAGTGCTGGTATTGGAGTTCCAAAAGATTCAAGATCAATGTCCACAATTATTTGGAGAAGATTCATATCTCTTCCGTCCCACGTTTTTGCTCCTGAAGATTTTCCCCCCAAAAAGAAACCTAGTCTGACAAATGCACTTGGGTCAGAGGCCATTGTTGAAACATGGGCACTTTGTGTCAGCAGAGAATAGAAGATGTTCTTCTCCCCAGAGGGCTTGTATGCAGGCACTCACAGAGCCTTTTAGAATGGCTTTAAATAGAACGTATGTATGAACAGCAGTGCCCATAGGTCTGTCTACTAAGAGATACAAAGAGGAGCGAACACAATACATGCCAAAATGGCTGTAGTGGCTTGTAATGTTTTTTGCAGGTATTTGGTGTTACACAATAGGATTGTCTTTATTTCTAAATTATATTTACATGTCCCTTCCATTTCAATTCAAATAATTTAAGTTTTGTCTTCTTATCTCAGTTCAGTTATTACTATCTGATTTTTAACCTTGTCTCTTTCACTTTTTTCCAGCAGTAGGTCGCCAAGAGAGACTATCTTTTGCGCTCTAAATGGACTTTTAAGTCCTTCGTTTGCAAATCAGTGCACCTACACCTTTGTTTTCGGCCAATGGATGTGTTTTTTTTATGAGGGTTCTGAGGATTATGGCAACTGTCCAGTAGTAGATGCAGCACTGGGTTGACAATTTAGCTTCAGAGAGCATTGTTTGTTGTCTAAATCATTTTTTAATGCTCGAACTGTCGTGCTGGGTTTTAAAAACGTGGTGTAACAATTTGCTGTGTACTCCCTGAACCCAGTGAAAGATGGCACCTTGGAGCAGAATGATGTAGAAAATGAAGCACGTACTTGAAACAATCACAACAACATATTGGCAATATAAATACTCTTGACTTAAGCCTTTTATTA
>CM030174.1:6218813-6311313 GCA_017639675.1 Aplochiton taeniatus | reverse complement strand
AGGAGAATACAGCATACAGTCAAGTTCACTGGAAGGTTGAATGGCATTCTATCCCATTTAAAAGGACAAATTCATGTTGAACCATCTCTTTGGATTGAAGTGAAATGGCAAGATGAGAATCTGTCTGAGACTATTGTACTATAATTATTACTTTTAAATTCTCTCTCTCTCTTTTTGTCATTTTCTTATGTGACCTTAAATGAGAAAATGCCAAGGAAAAAACTAGAAACTTTCTCTCTTTCTTACTCATGCTCGGCACATATATTTAGTTTATGTGATAAATAATAAGTTATAACTAATAAATTTAACAAAAAAAAATGTGTTTTGTGTTTCTGGAAATCCTGTCTCAACCATCGAGAGCCATATTAGTTAATATGCTTGTATGTTTAAAGATTATATTTCTAGGCTGGTCACGAAGCCCTTAGGCCTACAGTCAATTCTTATTGTTGAACTTCATTACCCACAATCCTGCAGCAAAAATATATGGCTCTGAGCAGCCGGTACCGACTTCCAAGTCGCAAGATCCCCGTGGAAACGGAGTGCGGGGATAAAATGTCAACCCGTTCGGACAGGTATATACTATTGGTATTTCATTTCATGTTAAAATTGACTCAGAATAGTGAAATGAACCCTATGTAGCCTATTTATGACAATCTCGACCTTTTATCTGTGCGCCTAATCGGCACAGCATCCTGATCCTATCCACATAGCCTATTTTTCCTCTCCTCTCGGGCGCAGCGAGGGACAGTGTTTACTCTACTGGCCTGGGCGATTAATATACTGTATAGCTATTAGGAAACAGTCATAAGAAAGGGGTTTATTTTAAATCTTGTAGGTTGTAATTGTTGACGTGTGCTCGTAAGTCACCAAACAGGCGCGCATAAGAGGGTATACTGATAAAACCATTTCAAGCAAACGTTGCCATGTGATTCTTCTCAAATAAACTGCAATAGCTGCAGAACTAAATCAATCAATTATCTTTGATATGTTGAGCATAAACAAAATATATGAATAGGCCTGATGTATAAAGGCAAGACATAAAGACATCGAATTATTTTGTCCTATTCTTGAAAGAACATCCAGTGAACACTGCCTGCCTCTCCGTGATCTTGGAGTATTAAACTTGGATGACAGGATAAGCATATGACATCCCCTGTGGGTCAGGCACAGGTGTCTCTATTAATACCAGCCACACAGCTCTCTGTTGTCAGTTTTACTGTGATCCTCTTAGAGACAGGGACATAGGCCACAGAGAAATAGGGCAAGACAGGGGGATGAGGAGGAGTTAGGAGATAATGTACATTGTGGCGTTGTGTATTGCAGTACACTAAGGGTACGATGGTGTATTGTGCAATAAGGTTGTGGTTAGACTGAAATTGGAAGCCTGTTGGGTGCTGCAGTCGTCAACACTGTGCCCATCCATACTCAGCTTATGTCATTCAGTCAACTTATTCACAAACCTTGACCCATGCACCATCATTATTAGCCAGCCTATCATTACCTGGAAGTGCTGGGAGTTGTTTCCCAACCTTGAGAGCAGGAAAGTCTTTCTTGGAGGCAGACATGACAGACATGCCAGACTACACAGGGGCCAGGATCTCTGGCTGTTGGTCTCTAAGGCTCAACCGGAGGTAAGTGCTCTGCTTTGCCTCCGCTCACCTACTGTCGCTGTTGTTGTGGCACATGCTATATTATTGTTTGTCTGCTAAAGAATGACAATAGCACTATGCAACTGAGCAATTACTTCTGCTGCGTTGTGATGACAGAGAAGCATGCGTTTAGATTAAATCTGGTCAAGTTATTATATTATTGTACAAGATATTTTATTGTTTGTTTGGTAATCCAAGCACAGTAAATTGTTGAAAGGTCTGGTTTCATGGCAACTCTTGCTGGGAAAACTAGGCCAGATGATAGCCCAATAGGGATTCAGAACTGGTTTGTTGTCAAGGGCAACAATATAAACAGCTCTATTTCCCGTTCCTGTTAGATAGGCAAAAAGAACACCTCAAATTGTCAATAAAGATACTTGTATAAGCATGCCTAGTAGTCACCTTGCTTCAGTTTTAGGCTATCATTTACAATGCATACTGGATGCTGTGTGAGCTATACAAAGCCATATAGTCATTTATACAGAGGTTGTAAGGTGAGAGGTGTAGAAGAAGTGAAGTGCAGACTTTAGTTTAGTCTATTGCTGCTTGCGTTTTAGTGGGATTTAAAACTATCTGGATGAGCTAAACGGTTGAAGTGTATCCATATAACAGTAGTTATCAGCTCTCAAAAGCCTACAACAGGTACGGGTGTTAAAGATTTACTTACTGTGAGTGGACATTTTTCTTTCTAGTGTCACACCTTCTCCAGAATGATCAACCCCTTGTTTGTGTAATTTGTCTCATTGCCACTTTGTGTTTTGAATTAATATGCATCACATTTCTAATTACTCTGGGAGGGAGGCTTCAGTGGCTTCAGTGGAGCCGTCCAATAAATGGGGTCTTAGAGACGGATGTAAATTAAGGCTTAGTTGAATTTTAAGCTTCAATGGGTTGTATTAGTAAAGACTGGTATGAGATTACAAACCTAATCACAGTGACTTGAACTGTGTCGGCCAGACATTCAGAATGCTCTGACGTTACAAGTCTTTCAAGTTCCATGTCTGTAAAGGGCCTTCCTGTCCTCTGAGGGATTGAAATGACTGTCCAACAAATCGTGCCCCTGTTTTTGTTCCACTAAACATGCTTTTTTGTTCTTTCCCAATTTGTAATGATCATATTGCTTTGTTCATATGCAGCATATGTTAAGGATGAATACATTTTATTATGTCCTTTTATTTATAGCAACGTATAAACATTGGGAGCCTGTTGTTGATAATGAAAGGGTCGTTGTGAATCAGTCGTAAAAATGCCGAAAGTGTCAGTGTTGTCATGCCCTGTTCTGTTTGCTTTGTGTGTGTGTATTTGTTTGTTTTGGCGTGTGTGTGTGCGCGTGTGTGTGTGTGTGTGTGTGTGTGTGTGTGTGTGTGTGTGCCTGTGTGTGTCTGTGTGTGTGTGTGTGTTGGTGTTTCCAGTGGGAGTGGGGAGGACTCGTTAGACCGGCTCCTGCCCCCTATCAGTGCCCCTCGCAGGAAGAGCAACACCTCCCTGAGCCAGGCGGAGCCTCCACTCCTCCGCACCGGCACGCGCACCATCTACACCGCCGGCAGACCGCCCTGGTATGATGAGCATGGTGCCCAGTCGAAGGAGGCCTTTGTTATCGGTACGATGTGTTGCATGGAGTGATGCCATCCATTGTTTGTTTTGCTGCATGGTATTGTTTTATCTTTTCGATGGCATATATTAATACAGTCATAAACACTGTCTGGCTCCCACGCAAACATTCAACATAAAGACGTTCAGCTATATTTTCAAATAATGAGGAAAATGCCGCAAATGGACAATTACAGGCCCTCAGAGCAACCCTGCCAATGTGCCCCATTCAAACTTCACAGCACGATGAGCTTGGCTATGCAATCTGCTTTTCTCTGCCTCTCTTTTACCCATTTTTTTTTTCTCTGTTTATCTTTTGTCTACTAGGTCTTAGTGCTCACCTGAATTGTAGTGTACAGCAAAAGCACTTTTTTCTTTTCCTTTGGGACATTCTTCCTAAATTACTTGTATGGGTTGCGATAACTTTTACAGGGAGGGCATTTGTGTACTTTTGAATATCCAACTGAGAAGACATACTTAAAGAACTTAAACTTGTAAATATTAAAACAAACAACGTTCACAGTCCATTAAACAGTGCTGCATGGTCTGGATGCACAGGGTTGTGTGGTGGCAGTGCTTCAGGAAAGACCACAGTTGCCAATAAGATCATTGAGGCTCTGGATGTTCCATGGGTGGTGCTCCTGGCAATGGACTCCTTCTACAAGGTGAGACTTGCATGTTATTGCTCTAAATTTGGTTTCATAACACCTTCCCTTATGTATCACATTCAAAATCTTTAAAAAAAAATGTTTAGACATCTATTTCATTTTTGGAATGACAACATTTTTACCATTGGCTTTATAATTTCGCTGGTTTCGTAACCTTTTAATTTGAGTTTCCCAAGATAAGTGGTATTAGTTCCCCTTTGACCAGTTAAGACAAGATGGCTCCTTCAGCCTGACCTGTTATGGCTTATGGCCTTTGTGAGCGGGCCTACCCAGAATGCCTCAGTGTTAATGATGCTAATGACATGGGTCAGGTACTGTCCAGTGTGATAATCCTCCGCCTAGCCTGCTTTTTGCTGGCCTGGGCTGAGCTGTTTATAAAATCCCTGTACAGTAGGCACTGTGCAATGCCATAGATTTAGACCTTCATTACACAATCTGCTTGCCTTTTCTGCAGTTTGGAAAACAACACGGAACTTAACCCAGTATTCACATTCACGAGTACTCTAATTGCATACATGTCCACATGTATTCTGCACACCCTGATGCAGAGAAAGACAAGGAAGTAGAAAGGAGTAGTTTTGTCAAAATATGTAATATTTTCTCCTGTAATACGCAGTTGTTGGTAACCCTGATTGGAGGAAAGGACAGAATCTTTTCAGTACTAAGGTGAGATTTTTGCTGCTTTAGGTGTTGTCTCCTGAAGAGCAGAAACTAGCAGCCAGCAATGACTACAACTTTGACCATCCGGGAGCCTTCGACTTTGAGCTGCTGGTCGCCACACTGCGAAAGCTCAAGCAAGGCAAGAGTGTGAAGATTCCTGTCTATGACTTTACCACACATGGGAGACAGAAAGACTGGGTGAGCAAAAGAACCAGGATTCCACATTTAAAAAAACTAAACTTCATCTAAAATTCTGATTATATAAAAAATATGAGATTACAACCAACCATGGAGGCAATAGAGTATCTTTAAAACACATATTGAGTTGGAAACCGTTCTTTTAATTATGTTTAATAAATTGCAGTCATCCTAGAGGCATAAATTGCTCAAATTGACTGGATGGTAGCAGTTGCATTACTATTCGGAAAGATTTCATCATCTTCTCCGACTCTTGTCTTTGCAGAAAACTGTTTATGGAGCCAGTGTTATTATTTTCGAAGGCATCATGTCTTTTGCAGACAAAGCACTTCTGCAGGTAAGAAGGCTGGTGTGATGGCTTGTTTTAAAGAGACTGAAAATGAATTATTTAAAACAGTCAAAAATCTGTTGTGAAATGTGAAAGCAAAAGTTACACGATGTCTATCCACAGCTCCTGGACATGAAGATCTTTGTGGACACAGATTCCGACATTCGACTGGTGAGGCGTCTGCGCAGAGACATCACAGAGCGAGGGCGAGACATTGAGGGAGTCATCAAACAGTACAACAAGTTTGTCAAACCGGCCTTTGACCAGTACATTGAGCCTACGATGAGGCTGGCTGACATCGTTGTGCCAAGAGGTGAGAAACTAAGTATAATAATTGTTTTATTTTTATATCTTAAATTTCTGCATCTTTTAGCAATTTCCGTAATCGTGATACAATTCAACTGCATCGATGTCATGTGCTGTGTCTCACCGATAGTAGTAATCTCTTTATGTCTCACGCCTACAGGGGGTGGGAACATGGTGGCCATCGATCTGATAGTGCAGCACGTGCATAGTCAGCTGGAGGAGGTGAGTCAAGTACAAATGTTGGTTGTGTTGAGGACAGCGCTACCATGTGGTGCAAAGATACCTTTGCTGATGTTAAGCGGTAAAAAATATACTTGAAAAAGTGTTCTTACTAGTACAAGATTACTGTGCCATTGTGTAATTTAAAACCCAAGAAAGGCTTCTCATTATGTTAAGGCGTGATGTCTTTTTTAGAGAACGGATATCTTTACAGAGAAACCTTGCTCTTTCTTTAAATGCAGTTGAAATAAGGTTAAAATGAATTTCACTCCACAACGCATTCTACCCATTTCTTATCGGGATCTACTATACCGTGTCTCTCTTTTATCTGTTATTCCTTCCTCTTGGTCTGCTGCAGCGTGAGCTCAGTGTCAGGTAGGCTGGTGTATACTTATCTGTTACCTATCGGCCTCAAAGAACCACGCTCACACACTTTAACTCGGTTGTGGTGAAAAATCACCCTTTTACAAGCGGCTGTCAATCTGTTGAATCCATTATTCATCCCACTATATCTCTACCTCGCTCTCCGCTCTTGGTCTGTGTTTCAGGGCGGTCTTGGCCTCTGCCCAGCAGACCATGCCTCTACCTCAGACCCTCTCCGTGCTGGAGAGCACGCCGCAGGTCCGTGGCCTGCACACCATCATCAGGTATACACGGAGTCAGGTGCAAGGCCTCACCCACTAATCCCTGTGTTTGCGCAACGTTTTTAGAGACTGGCCTATAGTTTGTGGTTCAGTGAATGCTAACAGACCTAATTTCGAATACTTTTTTTGTGTGTGTAAAGGAATAAAGAGACAAGCCGAGATGAATTTATTTTTTACTCCAAGAGATTGATGCGGCTCCTCATTGAACACGCTTTAACGTTTCTACCATCGCAGGTGGGTATCCATCAATGACACTTGCCGTGTCTAATGTTTTGCTTATTACTTCAAAAAGAAATAAAAGAGAAAGAACGAAAAACACTCTATTAGCCCTTTTCCACCAGCAAGGAACGGGTTCTTGAACCTGTTCCGTACAGGATATTTGGAACCTTGGTGATATATTGCGAACCAGGCCACGTTTCCATCCAGTCTTTCTAACCTGTAGAATATGATACACCCATTCATGTCGTCACGTTTCGCACTACAGTTCCAGGAAACACAACTCCCATTTTCTGGTTCCAGCTGGGAACCAAAGTGCCCGGTTGCGAACCGATTTATTTCTGGTCGAAATGCTCCGGACAGTTCTAAATTAGGTTTGTGAACCAGAACGGAACCCGTTCCTTGTCGGTCGAAAGGGCTATCTGTGACCATTACCATGTCATTGTGTATCTTTTTACAGCCCTTTACTGTGCAGACTCCACAGGGTCAGGAGTATGAGGGCCGGAGCTCCAGTGGCAAAGGGGTAAGTAATATTCCGTGCTCTTCAAAGGACCGTGTCAAACCCCCCCATGATTTCGCATCAAATGTTTTCCTTATTGTCCATTTGTGCCTGCAGCACTGTAAAATTGTATTCCACTCTCTCTGCAGATCACAGGTGTGTCTATCCTGCGGGCGGGAGAGACCATGGAGCCTGCCCTGAGGGCTGTGTGTAAGGACGTCCGCATCGGCAAGATCCTCATTCAGACCAACATCGACTCCGGCGAGCCAGAGGTGGGTTAAGGATTTTTCTTACCGTATCCTTTTATCTTCTTCATTGAGTTAGTTAACAGCATGAGCTATGCGTTGGCTTCCTGTGTCTACTGAAAAACAAAACAACTATGTCGTTTTTGATTACTATGTTTCCATTCGGTTCTTCCTCACGTTGTGTCTCCTTGGTAACTAAAGTGGCCCCTTCCTGGTTTTGTCTCCATGGTAACTCAGTCTCTTCTTGTCTGCCCTCTCCAGCTGCATTACCTTCGTCTGCCCAAGGACATCAGTGAGGATCATGTCATCCTAATGGACAGCACAGTGTCCACTGGCGCTGCCGCCATGATGGCTGTACGGGTCCTCTTGGTGAGTGGTGACACTATTCGGTGACACGATGACTCAGCGACAAGAAGAGACAGCCTTCATGGTCAATCAATCATTAACGTACTCACCTTCCACTTTCAGGTTTTCTGATGTGAACCTTCTCCCTTAGAAAGGTTATGGTTTGGGCGGGGACATATTTTAGTACAGCTCATTTGATGTTCCTAGCCACTAGCCAACTGGGTTTAATAAGGAAACATTATAATCGAAAGTACCCCTCACACTACTGTAAAACTCCCAGGATTTGGGAATAAGATTAAGAGTTCAATTTTTACTGGGACCACCAACACTAAAACACACATACAATCTAAATGTTACCTATTACATATTATATGTTGAGAATTGTGATGCATAGTATTAAACCCTGTCTGCGCAGGACCATGAGGTGCAGGAGGACAAGATAGCTCTGGTGTCTCTGCTTATGGCGGAGCTGGGGGTGCAGTCCGTGGCTTACGCCTTTCCCAAAGTCAAAATCATCACCACTGCTGTGGACAAGAGTCTGGACGACATGCTGCATGTCATACCTGGCATCGGTAGGTCCGCTCAGCTGTAACACAGACCAGCCCATCGATCAACGATACGCAGTGGGGCTAGAGAACAGCAGGGAACGTCTTTTTGAACCCAATTTGTGTATTCCACTCACGCCTGAGGTATATTGTCATCATTTATCAACTGAGCTTAAAGTAATTGCAGCAGCTTTGTTGTTTTCCATGCATGGTTTCCATGGAGCCTACATGTGTGATTTTCTGACAGCAGGATTCGTACTATCGTTTGTTGTGCTTGCATGGTGGCTAATCAGGCAAAGGTTAACAACAGCCAGAGCACTCTGTGATGGACATGGTTAATGAAGTCCAGTGCGCTCTATACCTATCGACTGCACAGTGAGGGAGGAGACTATAGATTGGACTGGATTCACATCTGTGTCTCTGCATGTGTTTTTTTTTCCTGTGTCTGTAGGAGACTTTGGAGATCGTTACTTTGGCACTGATGGAACGGACAATTGGTGGGATGCAGAGGACCAGGAACAATCATCATGCTGACACAAACCAAGGAGGATCTATAGATGAAAACCAGGTTGAACATTTTCCTAAATCAAAATGGCTTCCACACTCCACTCTGCTGCTATAGAGAGACCGATATATAATTCATCACTATGTACTGTATTTTACCATGTTTAATTGTTTTGATATATACCTTTTATTTATATTGGACGGCTGCTCCTTGAGGGAATTTTCTGTTTAGGGATTTCTCACGCTGAGTCAGCACCCCCTTTCTTATACTTATTAGGCAACCACTACAGCCTGTATTTAATGGTATTCCTTGGCTCACATGATTAACTTCATATGCATACATTTCATGAGTATCATAAATACACCTTGTCTCAGGTAGAGTGCTATTGATATAGCTAAACATGTTTGCCTTAGTTGTCAATGGAATCGGCAATACGGATGCATAGTAAACATTTTATATGAAATATTGATATATGTGAATTGGTATGTCTTCAATGTCGACGAAAGCTCAAACACGTGTTGGAACTCTTTAAACTGTGGTAAAAAACCCAAATGGACAAAGAGGGCACTGGTCAATAGTTTCCCCATGCTCTCACTGAACTTTGGTCAAATCTTCTCCCTTATGTGGTTTGTGGTTATAGGGCAATGTCTGGACAAAACACATTTATTGATTAGCTGTCACGACTAACCGTCAACAAAATCTGACCCACACATAAGGATGTTTTTTTTTCTCCATGCCCGATCAAGCATATACCAATACTTACGTATTTACTTAAGTAAGTATTTAGAGTTCTGTAAGTTGTATTAAGGCTTTCTGAAACTATCTCATCAGATAACCTTTCTAACTGCATCCAACTTGTTGTTACTTCTGCAAATTCACTTGTGATGTACTGCTAAGCCTGAAGGGGGCAGTATTGTTCAGCTGCAGGTTCCATTAATGTGAATATGTACACACCGAGTGCATCATCTACCCATACCTTGTGACTGTGCCTGCATTTGTAGTCGAGAGCGAGAGCGAGAATTCCCCAATGATGCATTCTGTAGATCTTTGTATAATCGTTCATTCATAACAAATTTCTGAAATTCTCACGAAATAAATGTACATTTTGTCAAACTGACATAGTCATATGTTTCTCATGGAAACCAGCGAATTTGAGCTACGGAGAAAATGAATTGTTACAAAGATAGGACATTTACAAAATCAGTCTGTCCTCAGGTTATTTCTAAAATGTGAGTTCATTATAATATTATTTTCATTCATCTATTGTTACTCAGATATGTACAGCAGGTAGAAGCCCACTATTGACATACCTGTATGACGTTGTTATGTTGTCTTTAAACCTGGGTTTATGCTATTTATCCTGGCAGAGATATACAGGGATCTATGTTCAGGTCCGTTTTGGGGATGATCAAAATGGTACACTTCTCAGAGTGGGTGACAGTGTGATCATGGATGTCATGCAATGCATGCTCTATTCTCCAAGACAGCCAAAGACTTGCCTGCCCATGTGACTGCTGCCTCAAGGTTAACCTGTTACTATGGAGACAAGTCGACCAATGAAAATTCAGCAGACGGTTGCGATGTTGACTGCAAGCTTTTTGTTTTAAGGGGTGACCTATTTTTTTCTATAGCTACCCAGACTCAGACCCCACCACTCTCACACACACATGCACACATTATGCACACACACGTTCACACTCAGAAAACACAGGATAGGCTTCTCAGATACGCATATCAAATGATGTGTTACAAGAGTCAGAGAACAAAAGAAGCGGGTAAATATGAATCAAACCAAACAAAGATTTGAATTAATTTAACAAAACCTTAATTAAAAAAATTCAAGTATCTTTTTCTTTGTCTTGAGTCTGATTAGGGTGCTGTAATTCTGAATGGCAGAATATTATGGAAGACAATCATGGCAAACTGTTTAGGCCTACTGCCTTTTATTTTATTGCCTTTGGCAAATTGCTTTAAGACAGGAGTCTGTAGCGAGATTCTGATATTCGCTCAAATAAAAAGCCTTTTTATACTAAACCTTTTGTGGTAGACAACAGGTGCAATACTTTAGAGACCATCCCTGTTGTTGACTATGTTATTCACCATCATTTGATGGCTGCTGATTTTGTTGTTTTACTTTATAGTTCAGTTGTCTCCATTGGTTTTAATGCTTGGCTTTAACAGTGAGACTTTGAGATAAAGCGTATTGTTTAAAGTGCCACTTTATTACAAAAGTATAAACTTGACTGACATTTTCATGAATAGTTATCTTGATATAAAACATTACAATCTTTTGCACTGAGCACTTAATTACACGCTTTGAATACAAGACCCTGTAGTCTGAATAGCAAACACACAACATTAGCTGCCACATAAAACTTAGCTGGGCTTTCAAAGAACACACCATAGCTTCATGGATTTAAAAGGAAACAAACAAAACACATCAAATTTTCACATTTTAACGGTTTTGCAATGGTGTCACCAGATAAGTCATTCCAAAAACACAATCAAACTTGATAGTAAAAGATAGAGTTTTCTTGACACCAATGATATATTTATTATTCTTTCTCTTTTTGTAACGTACTGTACATACACATGGCATCAACATACAGAATAATCACAATGTGTGCTTTGGTGATATATTTGGTCAACCGAATTCCCCTTTAGTGTCCAGGTTGAAATTGAATTGATAGTTTTTTCCACAGGCCAACTCCTCCTCTCATCTGGTGTACTTTTTGTCATAACTGTCTGCATGTAGTCATGGAGGGGGAAAAGGAGACAATGTATTTCTGAAGCGAAACAATGTAACAGAGGGTCGGCTAATGCACATCAGTTCTACCAGCTTTCTGAGCGGCTGTTCATGCGGAAACCCAAGCTGATGCTGTACGGCCACAAGGAAGAGAATGTGTTAATGACTGGTCCATCGACTCGAGTGTGATGACTGTGCAGACAGAGCTGTGCCGAGTGCCTACAATTAGTTTGACCCTAGCAGTACTTATAGTCAATGTTTTTTTTTTACAATACAGTCATGACTCCACTCACTGCGTAAGTCCCCTTGTCCAAAGATAGCTAATTGAATCTAATTGGCATTGTGCTAATAGAGAGAGAATCAAAGCAAACACCCCAAAAATAACTAAACAACCATCAACAGCAGAAAAGAATAAACCATTTACATAGGTATCACATTACGGTGCTTGATTTTTTGTTTGTTTTTGTTAATTTTTTTTATCTAGCATGCAACTTGTAGCAGGCAAAATGCAGGAACAGGATCGACAAAGTGAATCACGAAATTTACAGATGGCAGTGGACAGTTTGACGTCCATGATATATGAAAAAAAAATAACAGAGGGAACATATGTGGTATAGTTTTCCCAAATGTCGGACATGGTCTAAATTATTTAGATTTTTTTATGGATTAAATGCTAGATGTGTGCAAATTTTGTATAATTATAATATTTGTACTCTTGGCCCCTGAGCTTTCAAGAATTTTGATTAATAATTCATTTCTTTGTATCGTCCTTTTGAGTCCCTCCTGAATAACACTTTTACAACTACAGGGAAGGCCTTTTGCCAACAGACTACAGTAAGTGCTACAACCAGATGATTTAACACAAGACTGCTTATTCCTATCATAGGGGTCCCGCTTAGGCAAGTATAACAGGACTATATTTTACCCGCTAAGATCGAGGAAGAATTCAGGCTTGTTCCCTTAAATTGTGCTTTTCACATCAACAAAATAGAAGTGCTACTTTCTTCTACAGGTCTCTCTGTAACTACTTTTTGTGCTCGTCATTTCATACCATTCACTACCTTTGGATTCTTTATAAGGTAATATAGGGACTTTCTTGTCAGCCCGGGTCACAGACGACCTCACATCAATGCTCTAAGGCCTCTATAGGCTCTGAAAGGCCGGATGTCATGATTTGAATGTAAACAGTATGTTGTGAGTGAACATGAGGAGAAGCGGGGTCACCGAGCCCCCTGTGGTGAAGTCCCAAGTACTACTGGGAGGTCAAAGGTCATGGCGCTGCGGCCTCAGAGCCCCGTGACGTACATCTCCATGCCGTCGTTGAAGGTAAAGATGGTGGTGGTGCTGGAGTTGGTGGAGCCCTGCTTCATGTCTCCTATGCTGTCATACATGCTCTCCCCAGGAAGGAGCAGGGCCTTGGCCGGAAGGTGCTGCAGCTTGGGGGTCTGCTGGGTGGGCGGAGGAGGAGGAGGCTGCTGCTGCTGCAGAGGCTGCTGGGGCTTCTTCCTCCTGGGCCGCAAGGTGGCGCAAGTGTTGGGTGGGCGCTCCCGTTTCCACCCGCCCTCCATGTTCTCATAAGCCAGGTCACACTCCTCCGTCCCTATGGACTCGTAACAATGGTCGTCCAGAGTTGCGGGGCCAACACATCCTCCCACCGCTTTGCCCTCCAGCGGAGCCCAGGTCTGGGGTTTGACCACTACACTGAACCCCCCGTCACGGTCGCCGCGCCCCAAGGTCCTGAAGCCAGTGTTACCTGGAGGGGATCCAGGCCCAGTTCTTTTCTTCTTCCCCGGCTTACACACCTTGGAGTACATCTCTACAACCTGCACCCAAAACAGAAGAAAGCCCTATTCAGAGGTGAGGTAGCAAGTACGAATGTAAACGTACAAACGGCATAAAACACTCACACACACATCTACAGTATGATGACCCTCACTCACCGCAGCAGTGGTAGGTTGAATATTTTCAACTGTATGAGGGAGCAGGGCTTTACTTTGGAGCAGGGTGATGTCATCGTCCTCCGGAGGCTTCCAAATATACTGCTCCCCGTTTCCCATGAAGACCGCATCCTGAGCGCAAACCAAAGGCTAGCTTAATTAGGACTTGCAAGCATAGCCTATCATAGCCAAATACACACCTTTGCGTGCCTTCGAAACCTAATACTTCAAAAGGGCCTTAACTTGTAAACACCATAGATTAAAAATGCAGCCTGCTGCTTACCAATACCCTAAGATTTTAGAGCCAGGCAATCAGAGTCGGTGTGTTGACAAAATATCTCCAGTTTTCCATAATTCAAACTTTTTCGGGGTGTTGAGGAAATATCAAGTATCAAATGGAACATTAAATGGATAAACTGTGGGTTAAAAACATGTAAAACATGTTTAAAGCAATGTTAAGGAGAATTCTCTAGTTCTTAAAAAAAATTTCTTTCTAAAACTGGTATTAGAACCGTTGTGCAATAGCTGTATGGTGTAACACGGAACTGTGGGAGCCTGTAGTATGGGCAGACTGTAGGGCTCCCTTGTCTATCTGCTGAATGAGTCTGTTGCAATGTATTGCGTCATCCATATGGTAGACCCAGACAAAGCAGAACAGGAACCATACCATGCCATGCGCACAAGAACACACCGCAAGTACACAGATAAATGTGAGGGCTACTTTTTAAGGGTATCGGACCATGTATGTTCTTCTACATAAACACGTCTATCTCTCTCTATATATATATGTTGCAGAGCAACGTAACAATAATAATTATTTCCAAGCCAACCTTGGGGAAAGTAGGCAAGTTGAAGGCGTCCACATTCCTGCGGGGCAGTTTTGTGCTGTGAGGGTGCGGCGGGTGCGGTGGGGGCGGAGCTGGGTGTGACGGAGGGGCGTGGCGAGTGGGCGGAGCCGGTGGATCCCCCATATCCGTCCCACTGTCTCTCTTCTGGGGGGCCTTTTCGGCTTTCCGCAGCTTCCTCACACAGGCGTACTCCGCTGCCTCCTGTGGGTGCGGAGGGGTCATGACCTGCTGATCAGACTCGGCCATCGCTCCGTCCACCCCGTCTCCATCTGGGTCGGGGGGAGCGGGCGTGTTGGCAGGGACCGCCGGCGGGGCGGGCGTGTCAGTCTGCCCGGCCCTGCCCACCATGGCGTAGAGGGCCTCGTCTTTGCCGCGGGTCGGAGAGGAACGGCGACCGACCTCGGAGTAAGTGTGTTCTCCGTCCTCGCCGGTCCCTGAGGGGATCTGAGGCAGCTGTCTCCCCTGAGAGCGCAGGTCGGAGTTGGAGCGGCGACTAGGGAGCAGAAGGAGGTCCATGCTGGCCGGACGGTTCTTTTTAGATGCTTCTGCCGTGCAAACAGAAGTGAATGTACCATTAGATGTGGTCGTTCAACAGTGATAATCGAAGAACTTTTTGGACATAATCGTAGAGCACAACTAAAGTGTAAGATAGTCTTTCTGTATGAGGAGTTAAAAAAATAGGTTCTGTCCAAAGGTTTTGTGTAGTCTAGGAATGCTAAATACCCATTTATTGTGAAGGCATGTGATACAGGCTGCACATATCACACACTTCCAGGATAAGTGCAAGAGACCGTCTGGATTTATTTTAAATATTTGTCTAGCATGACTATACTGCATATTAGGGGCCATATTAAAACATTTCAGGTGGTAACACAACAGTTTACTCACTCTTGCCATTGCAGTTCATCTTATTCATCTCGGTGTCCGACTTGCTGATGGAGCGCAGTTTGGACTGCCTGAGAATGCCCTGACAACACAGAAACACATGAATACCAACATTTACTCCTAACACAGGGACTCCTTCAGAATATAATATGGCAGAGGAACATTTAGTCACTGGACTGCTGCTTACCATGTCCATAAGGCGGTGTTTTCCACCCTCTCCGGAGACATTATGTGTTTTCCCCTTCCTACAACAAACACAAGGATGTTAGGAGATCACTGAGTGAGGTGGTGTGTGTGTATGTGTTTGTATAAAGAAAGAAATAAATAATGAGTGTGCGCGCGTGGGGTGGGGGGGTTAATATAGTTGGTGGCCTGCACCCACCTCTGGCAGCCCACGCAGAGCACCACAATGAGGATTGTAACAACAAATGCTGAGGCAGCAGCGATAGCCCCCAGCAACAGGACCTTGCCGTAAGGAGGAGCCGTGAAGTTTAGCCCGTCCTGCATGGAGGCCATGTGGGAGCGCTACCGCTCACTTGCTTGCACTCACACACACACGCTTACACCCTTCTTCCACACATGCACGCAGGGGACCTTCCCCTATCTCCCTGGGATCTGGTCAAAGTCAAAAGTGAGAGAGGGAGGGATGAATGTTAATTAACAAGATTACCTGACCTTTGAGGAAGACATTTACACACAGATTAGCAAGCATTCTGAACTTGGGGTAATGGATACAGAATGATCCGTGTGGTGTCATAGATGACAATTACATTGGTGTCAATAATAACAGCGTAAAGAAATGTTTTGACACAAACACAAGCCTTGCCCTTCTCTGTATTGAATCTCCTCTGTCTTTTTTCACCTCCATTGACAGTCATTCTCTCAGAGGCATCAGACTCCTCCCTGGTTTGCTCAGGTTACATAGGAATTCTGGATCTTTCCTTTATGTCATGCTAAACCTCAAACATCAGTTTCACTTCTGTTATCATATTTTTCCAGTGGTTTAACCATTCCTGCACAACCACTTAAACATCAACAGTGTCAGAGGTGAGACAAAATCGCAAACAAAATGACCTGGAACACAAGAAATAGGAACACTCATTATTGTAAGCCAGCAGGGAGAACACGGGGAAAAACATTTTCCTGTGATTTGTGGTCCTCCTTTCTTTCACTTGCAAATTAATGAGAAGTTTGACAGTTTCATGATACGCTTCAAATAAAAAATATGAGCACAAAGTCCCAGTATCATAATCCACCAAACAGCCTCCATAAAATATTTGCCCACTGCTAAAATAAGATATAAAAAGCAGCAGATAGTTGCCTTTTATTGGTGTACAGTGTTTGATAGTTAGGAGAACTTACATTCAAATTGCTCACCTACCTACCTCAGGCAGCCAAAACAACCTGTGATTGATCACAACATCTCCTCTAATAATATAAATAGGAAAAATAGCTCCAGAACTCCCATGTTGGATCCCTAGGTAGCGGGCAGTTTTATAATACCCTTATACCAGAGAGACAGTTGGATTGGAAAAGCCAATCCCTATTGATTTTAGCTCAGTGTTAGGGTATTAAACTCCCAACCCCAATAAAGAAGAGGTTACAGAAGGACCCTTTTGTTCGAATATCATTGTAATGAAACTGCTGATGTCTTCACGCTTACAAACACTGAAATGTTGTCAGACTAATGTAATGTTTCATTACACAAAAACCTTATGTAGATAATTCCAATAGAATTGTGTTAATCTGTAATGTATGGTGTGGAGATCTGTATTCATGTGTGGGACATATTTGTATCTTGCTTATAGGTGAGGAATATTCTAAGTGCTGAAAAACATTTGGAACCAGCTTTAACTGCTTACCCAACAAATACAAAGTGCCCCAAACATAGAACAAATGCAAAATGTGTTTCTCCATGAATCACACACTATTCCATGGATGATTAATATTAATATGCTCTATTAAAAAACATGCTTTTAAAAGAGTAGCAAACACTTAAAGTAATGCGGATGCAAAGTACTGTTAGATAGATTTTTAAAGTATTGATGAAAAAAGAAAAGTGTGTTATTGGTTATGATTGTACATCAATTGAATGTGGTAGCATAGCCTCCAATATCCTTGACCAGTTTGCACCTACCCTTTGAAACGCCTCTGGATGATCAACAATGAATAACCTTACCATGAGATTTGTGTATAGGACTCATCACTTCATATCAGTGCAATTAACCTCTCTATTTTGACTTAGCAACAAGACAAGAGGGAGGAGACGGAAGGGCGTGAGGAGGAGAGAGCTGTCGGAGCTGACTAAAGGAGGATGGCAGAAAGACAGACGGAGACAGAGAGAAAGGCATCCAGAGCCACATCAGCGTGTGTGCATGCGTGGGAGTCCTGTGGCAGGTGTTTGAAGACTGGAAGCTGATGATGAGAGGAGACCTTCACACTGTGTGAGCCCAGGTTTCCCTCCCCTGCCTGTCTGTCCACCTCCCCACCCATTCCTCTGCTTCCCGTTGTATCCCTCTGCCTCCCCCTGCGGTGCTCAGCCAGAGTGACGCCTCAGCACTGCAGTGTAATCTCTGGCCCTAGAGCTGCCGTCGCCGCGCCAACCAATTGGACAGAGCACTTCGAGCTGAACAGAGAAATGGCCCTTTACCAGCAGCAGTGGCAGCAGATTCACTGCCGAACAAAGCCCCTTCTCCCCAAACACAGAACCTCCCTTCACTTGTTCGCACGATTGAAGGAATAGCTAGAGATTCGGTCAGCTTGTTAACGTATCCACTATCCTCCTCTCCAGAGGTACTTGATCTGGCTCTAGCCATCTGGCCAAATCCAGGCTTGGACAAATGGAAACTGGCCTCATGTAGGGGAGGGGTGTGGGTCATGGACTAGAAACACAGGGGGGAACTATTACACCCTGGATCCCGTTTGGACAGCAGGGTTTTCCAACACTAACCTTTCAATGTATAGGCTTTGGGTTGTATTGTAATTAATTTGCATACTATTACGAATTCAAGTTGTTTTCTCAGGCTGTTAGTTAGTGGGAGATATAACCTCATATTTTGTCCAAAAAGAATCGATGAAATAATTACATGGTTTTGCACCTGTTGATTGCAGTGTGTTTAGAGTTATCTCAGCAATACGAAAAGATTGAATAAGAAAAAATTAGGGAGAGCAATTACCAGACGGATGTTTGATATCCTCACTTCGATTGGACAAAGAGACATGTAAACAGAAGTCACATCCACGAGTCACAATATTCCCTTCACAGTTGTAAGTTATTTAGTGCAACACGAATAAATAATGATTGCTTAAGTGGTTCTAAGTCTTATCACCGGCGAAGATATTTGGGATACATTCAAAGACGAGCTGCTCTGATCCTCCACAATCCGAATGCAGTGTCCCAGCTGCCAATTTGCAGCAGGTTCTGACAGAAGCTCATATGGAGCACAACTTCAGACTCTGTTAAGGCACATTACAGTGTCTGCATCATACAGTGTGTGTGTGTGTGTGTGTGTGTGTGTGTGTGTGTGTGTGTGTGTGTGTGTGTGTGTGTGTGTGTATGTGTGTGTGTGTGTGGGTGTGTGTGGGTGTGGGTGTGGGTGTGTGCACATGCACATTTGAGGAAGGGAAATGAGTGTTACTTTGTGACATTGTGAATTAGGTCAAATATTTGCCTTCACCATGGATTGCCATGCCCAAACAACCCCTACCCCCTACCCCCAGAGGCAGTGTTGTCGCTTGTGTCAGGGTCTGCATTTTTTTTATCCATAGACATACATACATTTTCTAGCATTTACATTTGACTGCAGCTACTATTTGGTTACAAAAATAAAGTGTCGGTTATTAGGGAGCATATGTTAAATGATGACTGGACGAGACAAAGTTTAACAGTGGACTCCGTGAGTCTAGTCAGCCTTCACTGCTGTGTTTCTTAAAAAAACAACAGGTAGAGAGAGTCGGACAAAGACAAGAAGCTATCGGAATGATTCAGACTGCGAGGGCTGACAGCCAAACAATTGTAAAGCTTTGATATGAACAGGCAAGGCAAGGCAAGGCAAAAAATCAGTCATCACAGGTCTAGAAGGTGTTATTATGCTATTTAGAAATGAATATCAGAAGAAGACAACGCGTTTCCCCTCCTCGCACACTGATGATCAAGGAATTTACCATTCATTTAAGATCAGAGTGAAAATATAGCCTATGCGCCGTTTTGCGTCCCTCAGGTCAGATTGCAACATACACTACAAAAGCCAGATCCCCCAACCCCCTTTAATAAGTGAGGGGGACAGGAGGGGGGCAAATTACATTAATGTAAGGCCAATCTGGTTGAGGCGAATTATCTTCATGATTCACAGTCGCCTGGAACACCGAATAGAATGCAAAATAGGATTTGAATACGTCACTAGATCGATCACATGAAATTACGAAGAAGTTCTCTCATGAATTGTGTAATTACACGTCGAATCACAAAAAGCAATGCAGTAACATTGTGGCTATATTGCACACGTGTCTGTGTAAAATGCATGACCACTGGAAATAACGGTAGGCTATAGCCCTCAGTGTACGAACACAAAAAGAACGGAATTCCAAATTCTACCAAATGAAACACAAGGTTACATAGGCCTATAGCCTTAATTTGCTTAATTTGCTAAATTCATCTCAGAGATTAATCTAGTTATGGGCATACAACAGACTGGCATTTCTCAGCTTGTCAAATAGACATGCCAGGGGCAGAGCATTGCGCCACGATCCGTACTCACTCAGCTCAGAGAATCGGGAGGCGCAACGGAACACAGCATCCACTTTGGTCGGTTCCTTCAATTTCTGCTTCCACTCGGACCACGCACTCTCCGCAAGCATAATCAATCAAAGGCGAGAACTTGGGGTGCATGCGTTGGAGAAAAAATGAATGCAGCATTGCATTTGACATTATTTAAAGCCTCCAAACCCTCGCGCGCCCTGACCACACACCTCTATTCCCAGGGCAAATGGGCCGGTCAGACACTGCAACTATTTCCGCTATTTCTCCAGCTGTTGTGGGGTATCTCGAATCCTCAGAATTTTCTCCACAGTTTCTCAAGCCCCCTCCATCTCTCCTAATTTCATCGGCTCGGCGCTTGTTCCAACTGACAGAGAAAACTGGAGACCCCAATTATAAATTGGTTTTTCGCTTCTAGCGTCATCCCTCGGAAAGATGGTGAAGTGCTACGAAAATGTTGACTAAAGTATTGTGAATATGTTATTGGTTTCATGCACTAAAAGGAAATATAACCATAATGGTGATTTCATGAATTATGGAGGTAAGTTACAAATGACATTAGGTATTCACGATTTCCCCAGGTGTGAAATGGTATTAAATATAAACTATGGCCTATTTCATGACATCTACAATAGCCATCAAAATAAATTCCATTTGCGCTAAATGCCTATATTTAGATCAATATAGGTCCTATGCTATCAGCCAATGCTCACGGAGCACATTATTTCCTCCGCAGTCTCTTTGAAGCCATATGGTAACAACATCGTTGACAATATCATGACCAATACCATATTGGAGATTTAATTTGACCCAGAAAATCCAATGCACAAAATATGTAGACCAGGCCACCTGGGAATGCATTTATATATCCATACTTTGGTTATTGATTTATTGAAAGCCTATGGATTTTGATTCAGAAAGTTTTCGGAAATGCATTTACTAAGAAATCTTCACAACCCAAATTTCGATGCATGGCATGAAAAAAATAACTACAACTGTAACCTGCTGAAAGCCAACTCCAGCCAAATAAATCAACTCGTTAAAACAGCATGGGTCCAGATGCATTTGTAGTGCTAGGGTATCATCATCATCTCTCTTGACTTCGGGTAAAAGAGTATAGGGCCGACAGTAAAAATTATATGATTAAAGTAGTACGCAATTGTACTATTCAATACACACGAGCACTCTTTAACCCATCCCTGCACCATAGAAAAGGCTGTAGAACCAAGGCTATACAATGCTTTGCCTTCGTTTACACAAACTAACTGAGTTATAACTATTGAAATAAAATCGGGTAGGCCTAATGCAGAGAAACCGTAGTCTACTGCAATTCATTACTTTTTATCCGCTTCCAGGCGCTGCGTCTATTCAACCAGCATCACCACCTACCGGCACGTTCAGTGAATTGAAGTGAGCCCAACCTCCACCTATCAGATCATCGGAGAAGGGGTTGCTATTATCTTCCTGGCTGGCTGCCTCCACTACCCTCCCCCTCCTTTGGTTGTACCACAGTGATACGTGTTTTTCTTCGCAACTGGTTTGTTTGGTACAGTTTTAAAACAGTCTCTATACGCGCGTCCACGCACATTAGCAATGGGGCTTGACCTAACGATTTCCCCATCAATAGTTTAAATGTGTTTATTCTAATTACTTTGTCGCTGTAATTCTCATCACCGGACCCAACTGACTCTAGGCGAGATGGGGTGCTGTTCAGGACGTTGTGTGTTGATGTTCCTCTGTGTTCTCCAGATGGTGAGGTTTCCTTTCTTCCCATGATGCTCAAACATTCTAAACACATTTCACATACTATATACCTAGACATTGGTTCCAACATATTTTTGTATCACTGCTTGTAATTTGACTTTGCAATAATTACCCTGTTTTATTAAAAAACATATATATATATAGATCTAAATAAATCACCTGTTATTAAAGCTTCATGTTGATTTATCAATGTTTTCTCTACTTCTTAAAGGAAGCATTTCAATTGCATGCATGCCCAGGTCTCAAATCCTGGTACTGAGATCACATTTTATATTCCGTTAAAAACAGGCCATTTGTTGTGCAGTAACAACATTTGTGTTATATAAACAATTGATTTATTATCCACTACGCACATTCTTGTTATGCTTTCTATTTCTTTTTTTAATTCATATTTATTAGTATTGTTTGATTATGTTTTGTTTTTATTCATTTCAAATTACGTGCCTCTCCCCCAGAACTTGTCAGCATTGAACACACCATTTGGCATTCTCTAAGAAACAAACTGTGGATGCTAAACATAAAGATAATAGTTTAAGATGAAAGACCTAATAACTATTCAGAAGGTTTTTAGTGAGAAGAAGTCATGTCCATGGAGTTTGAGTATGCCTCACTAGGCAACAGACTTTGTCCCCGTAGCTCAGCTACCTTGACAACTCGTGTGCGGAAAAAAGTCTAATGCTGCTTGTAGCTTACATTGGGTAGAGAATATCATGCAACACTTTATGTTCACAGTAAATACATCAGATGTGGGTCATACAATAAATATGCATTTTAGGCTTCTCGCCCCCTGTCTCCCTAATTTGTGTACTTCCTCTTATTATGCCCTTCTGTTACATCATGTCTGTCCTCAGATAACAGCTCTTGAGAGGCAGGTCTTTGACTTCCTTGGGTATCAGTGGGCTCCAATTATGGTCAACTTCCTGCAGATTCTCATGGTCATGTTCGGGCTCTTTGGCACCATCCAGTACAGGCCACGCTATGTTATCATGGTGAGGAATTTATATATTTTTTCTATTGTCTATATATGCTTTGCTGTTTAGCAGAAGCAACTCATTACCATTGTATACTTTACAGTTACAGTTACAGAAAATGATCATCCACATCACCCTTGTTACCTTTAATAACGTATTCAAAAAAAAATATGTGAATAGTGTTGTGTTATGGGTTCAATAACTACACCATACAGGAATGAGGATAATCTTTATAGTTTTTGTAATATTGTGTTTCTTTCTTTCTCTCATTAAAACATGATGACATCTTCTGCGTATGTTTACTTAATATGAGCAGGGTGTGATAATGTTTCTCTTTTTGTGTTTTATTCTTCAGTACCTGCTTTGGACCTTATTGTGGGTGGGCTGGAATGTATTTGTTAGCTGTCTCTACTTAGATTTGGGAGAGCTTTCAAAGGTAATGGTGGTGACTGTTATTTCTAATGATTAGAGACTGACACAACTAACCACTATGTGCTACTCTCTGTTCCTGGTCCTTCCTTTATTTAGCCTCCAACAATGACACAGTAACTCAGTATCTTTTTCAGTGTAATTCAGTGTTTATTTTTGTTAACCCTTTTGATATCATATATGTTTTCTTTTTAGCGTCATATCATGTTATTACAACTATAAAGTCACCTTTGATTTCAATATCAACTATTTTACCTCAACTAATAGCACAAATAGACAAACAGTACATCTCTGTACTATAGAATATACAGTAAATATATAAACTACATTACAATCCAAGTTGTATCATTACAGGACAGTAATCTACTCACCGTGGGAGTATCCTCTCACCAGTCATGGTGGAAAGAGAATGGCCCTGGATGTGATGGCAGGAACCCACCTTCTACTGGGTGGCAGAGTTATGAGAACCCAGAACTGATCAATGCTCTGGGCTGCTGGCTGGAATACCAATACATAGAGGTCCTACACTGCATTGTGCAGCTGATCGTCTCTGTGAGTGGTGGACACACAATACACCCATGTACAAGGGAAAAGAGCTAACACTCATCATGTAACTGAATTGCATAGGACCCTTGTCTTTTCAGAGATGCTTTAAACTTGTTACATTCTTTACAACCCATTGTTTATTCACGTCAATGGTTAATTATGAGTTAAATTAATGTGACATAGTCAATGTTCAATGTTTTAGTACATTTGAATTGCAAACAGTTAAAGTTGTCCCTATGTGTGCACTCCTACAGCTCTTGGGATTTGTCTATGCCTGCTATGTGGTGAGCACCTACACAGATGAAGACCACTCCTGTAGGTATCTAAGCAATATAAATGAGGCACAAAAGATCAGCTCATATATAAATTACCTCAATTCCAGCCTTATGATTTAACTCATTGTAAAAAATGTGGTGCTCAGAAATGTTTTTAAATTACACTGCTTGCTTGTTACATAAGAATCAAATTATTTCCTTTCAAGTTATTGTAATATTTTTACGTTTTACTTTGATACATTTTTCAGTACATTTTATTGGTGAATACCATAATCCATCCAAACCATCTCAGTTATTCTTCTAGTGACTTACTTGGTAAGTATCATAACTGCTTAGGAGACCACCCCACCTACCTCACCCTCCAGCCCATCCACACCCTGCCATGCACACACGTTCATATAATTTTGGATTGTAATGTTTATTGGTGTGTTCAAGAGTGTATAGAATATAGGCTTATCCCATTTAACGATGATATTATTTTTATTTTAGACTACAAATAAAACGTGTAGATTGGTGGGTTGTGAAGATTGAATACCTGACCAGCAAGGAATGAGGATGAGGAAAAGGAAAAGGACTTCCACAGAAGACTTTCACTTTGATGATGAAAAACGACATTTATTTTGAAGGAAAAATAGGAGCAAAGAAAAGATAAAAGAGACCATACTGTGCTTTCACATGTAACTTAAACTGACATGAAACAACAGTTACCTCATTGAAACTAAAACGGCTATCCTAACTAACCTTCTTTTTATCAGTGTACTGTATGTGCTTGTACATTGAAAGTCAATATTGCGATATTGTCAAGTAAATCATGGAAATGTAATAATGTAAATAAAGTAAAACTTCTTTAAATCACAATCTGGAAGACAGTGGGTGCATGCATGTGTGCTGATAGCATTTGGGTGTAGGCTACGTTATAATGCAAATTGGAAAATCAGCCCTCATATGGAAACTCTTAAAAATAATATGATAGATTCTAATGTTAAATAATGTTTCTCTGTTGTTGCACATTTTCAGCCCATTAGTCTACAGGTTAGGTGGTTAGCTGTCTGCCCCAAAAAATGAAAAGCGTTCAATTTTCATTACACAAATGTCTCAGGTTTTCTTTTTGATAAGGAAACTACAAATAATTGTATGGAACTGGCTTTATATCACTTTATTCTATTGGTTGCCGCCCTGGTACTTCGTTGGAGGCAGCGCAAATGGACTAGCCGACCTCACTTGCCGCACTCCTTTCATCGAAGATGAGTAACTTCCGACGTTTTGCTGTTGATTTGTCCAGCTGCACCGCGCCTGGTGTGCCGCTGACGCTGACGTAAATTCCCTTTATTAGACCCCGGATGAACCTGCTATCGGGGAAACTGAACGGGGCCATCAAAGCAAAAAAACTGGAATTTAATGGTGTGGGGGAAACATTGGATATAAACCGCATTCTATCAATGCAAATTGTGGACCCTTCAGTGCCATCAGGGATACATTTTAATTGGATACAAACAACGACAAGGAAGCTGTCAGAATTGAACAGTGAAACTGGAGCTGGCTAGCTAACGTTAGCTAACTGGTCCTGCTTACTAGAACGTTAGCTAACGCTGCCAAGGAAAGAGCTTAGTTAGCTAGCTAGCTGCAACTTCAGGTTTAGACGAAAACAACGTTTTGGTGGGAAGACGTCTAATAACGACTTCAGTCGAATCTGGCGTGATTTGATGAATGATGTCTGCTGCAAGTATCGACCCTCAGGTAGGCAGACGAAAACATACAATTTTGCTATCGACCAAGAAGGCCTTGCAGTTTCGTGGAAAGAGATAGGGGGATGTGAGACTCATAGTGAGATGGTGATAGTACGCTGTTAACGTTGGCGAGCTGAAGCGATGAGTTTTGGATAGGCTGCCAATGCTAACACTGGCCTGGTCGCATGCAAACGTTAGCTCGCTGTCTTCTAGGCCGAGAGGCTAAAAATAAGTGTTCAACCCCTTTAACTTAATTTGTCACTATGCCGCATTTTGTGCATATGCTAATTTATGTTGATATGGAAAGTAACGGTAGTTGGCCGACTAGCTTAAACTGTCCAACAAGGTGTCTGTTTTTATTTTCACTTGCTAGCTAACATTCCTCCTTTTATTCACATGGTCAACGTTACCTTCAATGGGTGTGAAGACCTCAAAGGGACAGGACGCTAAAGGTAATCGTTATGCTTCAACATGTTTTTCAAAACAAGTGCAATTAGAAACGTAATGCATGACAAATGTGGAATTTTAATTAAAAGCAAGATTTATGTGATTCCAATGTTTATTTGGCATTGATTAATAACCTGTCTGTCAAACAGTTTTTCCAGTTTCAGTGCAGAATGGCTCACTCCACCAGAAGGAAAACGTCCATGATAATGACTTTGAGCCATATCTCACTGGCCAGTCAACTCAGGTAAAGGATAGGCTTTTGTTTGTTTTTGTCTGTCTGTCCACTAAAGAGTAATTTAGTTATTTCCTCAGATTTAAATGTCCTAGATTACTAATTTAGTATCCAGCTGAATATCTATTTAACTTCTGATTTTCAGAACAACAGCTATCAATCCATGACGGATCCTTACATGTCCAGCTACTATGCCCCCTCTATTGGATTCCCCTATCCCCTCAGTGAGGCACCGTGGTCTACTGGTGGTGACCCTCCAATACCTTACCTGACCCCCTATGCGCCCCTCAGCAATGGAGACCACCACTTCATGCATGACACTGTATTTGGACAGCCTGGGGGGCTTGGCAGCAGCATCTACCCCCACAGGTTTAACTTTTTCCCAGAGAACCCAGCCTTCTCGGCCTGGGGCACCAGTGGGTCTCAGGGCCAGCAGACTCAGAGCTCAGCCTATGGGGGAAGCTACAGCTACCCACCCAGCTCTCTGGGAGGCACACTGGTCCCTGATGGGCAAACAGGCTTCCACAGTGACACGCTCAATAAGGCTCCAGGCATGAACAGCCTGGAGCAGGGCATGCTGGGGTTAAAGATAGGTGGAGATGTGACGGGCAGTAGCTCTGGTGTAAAGAGTGTGGGTTCCGTGATTGGTGGAGTTGGTGGTAATGTTGCCACGGCTGTTGCCACGGGAAATGGGGGTACGCCAATTGGAATGCCCCCTCCCAAACCCACCTCCTGGGCGGCTATCGCCAGTAAGCCGGCCAAGCCGCAGCAACTTAAGAGCAAGGTGAAGCCTGGTATGCCAATGGCTGGGGGAGCTTTGCCACCACCTCCTATAAAACACAACATGGACATAGGGACATGGGATAATAAGGGCCCTATTGCTAAAGTGGCTCCCCCTCTGCCCCCCCACCACCAACATCAACACCAGCAGCAGCAGCTCCACTCTCATGGCCACGCTCACCTAACCCACGGCCTCCCACCTCCCTCTCAACAGTCCCTCCAGTCAGCTCAGTCCCTGGTGCAGCAGATGACCATGCAGGGCCCCCCTCCTCAGTCCTACCAGAACCACACCTCCGCCCCTCCACCCCAGACCCGTTGGGTGGCCCCACGCAACCGAAATCCGGGCTATGGTGGGGGCAGCATAGACAGCAGTGGCTCCTCGACTGGGGGCATGGGCAACGGAGGGGGCGGAGGTGTGCTTCCTGGATCCGTCCCAGGACTGGAGTCTCACCCTGTACTGGACAAGCTGCGCGCTGCCCACAGCTACAACCCCAAGGAGTTTGAATGGAACCTGAAGAACGGACGCGTGTTCATCATCAAGAGCTACTCTGAGGACGACATCCACCGCTCCATCAAGTACTCCATCTGGTGCAGCACGGAGCATGGCAACAAGCGCCTGGACTCCGCCTTCCGGGCAATGAACGGCAAAGGACCAGTCTACCTGCTTTACAGCGTCAACGGCAGCGGCCACTTCTGTGGAGTGGCAGAAATGCGCTCGCCCGTGGACTACGGCACCAGTGCTGGCGTGTGGGCGCAGGACAAGTGGAAGGGCAAGTTTGACGTAGACTGGTTGTTTGTTAAGGACGTGCCTAATAGCCAGCTGCGCCACATTCGTCTAGAGAACAACGACAACAAGCCGGTGACCAACTCGCGTGACACTCAGGAGGTTCCTTTAGAGAAGGCCAAGCAGGTGCTCAAGATCATCGCCACCTACAAACACACCACCTCCATCTTTGATGACTTCTCTCACTACGAGAAGAGGCAGGAAGAGGAAGAGGTGGTGAGAAAGGTGATTATTGGTGTTATTAGTTTTCTTTTCTTTGATAGGTTCAAGATAGGCTTACTGAGAAACTTATTTTATTTTTTATTTTTTTCTGGCGCAAAATGAGTTATATTATACCACTTAATATATGTCTCTGAAATTTGTTTTTACAAAGAAGTGTTTCGAATTTTGTTTTGCTATAATGTTTACGTGCGTTGTACTCCTTTTAATAGAGTTATGAGCCTGCTCCAATACAGAACCGGTCTCGACTTGATCAGGTAAAAAACAATTAACTCCCTATTAACTTTTTTTAAGGCCATAATAAGGCTGCTTGGTTAACGCAGAAGCATTCTGTGGACCAAGGAAAGCGTTTGATACTTAGGCTGTTGAAAACTAATGAAAAACCTGGATAGAACTACTTTTTACTGTTCACTTGCCCCCAAGAACACTGCAGTAATCTTTAGTTGTAGTTGAAGAATTTGAGTATTATATTGACATCAGTTTAATTCACTTCTTTCCCTTACCCAAGGATCGTCAAAATCGAAGTAAACAATAGAAGACTGCTTCCCAAAGCTTGTCAACGGTTGTGCTTGGATGGACTTATTACAATTTTGAAGAAGAACAGTACATCACAAGAGGATATAAAAAAAAAAATGGAAACTAATATTTTTTTTCTATTTAATTTGGAGGAGTTTTGCCCATGTTGAACTTTGAGCCAACTTGCTCTTGGTTATAAGTCTTCAAACTGTATGTGCAGGGATGAAGCCAGTTCCACCAATCAAATTGCTTCATCTTTTTAATTTACTTTGTTTATTTTTTAGCCCAATAGGCCTTTATTTGCAAACCCTAAACTCACATCCTTTATTAATTCTGATTAACAATATATCTGCACGTCTTTTGAAAATCTCCTGACAACATGCTGCTGATATTCAGTGACTGTTCAACTTGTGGTGTGTGTTGGAGAAATGTTAAGTGCTTGTGTTGGTTATTCTGAAGAGTGAGCTTCACTTTTTTGAACCTTGACAAAGGTCTGCTAACTATTCTTGGCCAGTTGAATTTATTTGTGTTATCATAAGGAACCTCTATAATTTCCTTTCTGCCTAGGTTAGGGTTTATCTTATGGCATAGTAGAAGGTGATGCTGCAACGTTCTGTGAAGGCATTGAATGGATCATGTTAAAAGTGGTGACATTTGAAGGCATCAGTGTTTAAATTGTTCAATAATGTATTGCTTGGCTTATCACTGTTTATTGAAAACAAGAAATGAAATAGTAAAGAGAGACATGGCATTTTATTTACGTTTTAAAGAGTGGAGCCTTAACATTTCTTTACAGCTATAGTGTCATTGAAACTTAATATTTGCTGTACTGTACTGTACCTCAAGTGTGTCAGCGTGAGATTCAGGGAAAAGATGTTGTCTAGAGATCATGCGCTCTTTAAGGAAGTCCCTCTCTTTCTTGTTTATGGGGTAGAAATACAAACTTACTGTTTTGAGTTCAGGTTTTTATCCAGACAAAAAGATGACCTTATGTTGTCCGTTTTCTGTGTTGTTTTTTAACCATACGGTAGCTGTCCATTTGCTTGGTTCCCCACCATTCCAACAGGGATATCTGTATTGATTATTGTAATTTTGGGGACAATGTAGCATGTATTGCTTTTAAAAATCAAGCTAGGTGCGTAACTCAGTTTTTGTTTCTTGTCCTTTTCTTAACATGATTAAAATATCGATATTTTCATTGCTATAACCCTTTCACTTCATCCGAAACGTTAAGCTTTAATGTACTGGCAATGTTAACTGAGGACGCCTCAAATGTTTAACCTTAAAATTAGTTAATGTTGCTGATTTATTGTCAAGTGTATGAAAACCCAGAGACTAGTCTATATGGTATCTGTGTGTGACTTTTCTTTTTGGACCTGCTTGCTGTATTGTGTGTATGTCTGTATGCAAGTGTGAAAGACAAAAGAGAGGGAGTATGATTATTGAGGGAGTCAGATCTATATAACGATATTCAAACTGAATAATGAGAATATATAGAAATTTAAGAAAACAAAAGTTTAAAGTCACCCCTGAATTAAATATGCATTGTATCAAAGGTCACTATATCACATTTTTAGATTTGATCATGGTCATTATTAAAAGTATACTATCTGTTGCCCTTGGTCTTTGTGTTTGTTTAAGAACAGCTGCATTTGTCATAGCTTGAATTGATTCGTCATGTTAGTCTTTCATCTCCTGAAAGACTGACTTAGAGCCAGCCACGTTCCCTGGTTTTTACTCTTCACGATGGATGGGGCCTAATGGATAGTAACAATAATAATACATTAGTAGCCTGGACCACATGTAATAAAAAGTATTTTAGTCCTTGAATTGACATAAATGTGTCTACTACTGGCAACATTTTCAATGAAGTCATCCCGCACTACTGTGCATGGCCAGCACTCATCAAAGCCTTCTCAAATTGCAGTGAAGCACAATGCCTGTACGTGACCTATGTTCTCTGTTTAAGCTGTAAAATCCCACCACCATCCAAGCACAGGTTAAATTGACCACCTATGCTCACTTGAAATCTCTGTGAGGTACCATTGTATGTGTTAAGGCCTTAGCTGGCAAGGAACATTTTTCTTTCAGTTAATATTTTCAAGCTGCACAGAGCCTGGTTTCGTGCATACAGTAAGCTTTATTACCAAAAGTAAAATAACATTTACTTGACAGGCTTTGGAAGTTACAGATTTTAAACCCTTAATCATTCCCTGAAGCAAGCAAATCATCCCACCAAACTTTAGGCCAAGACCTACAGGTTTTTATTTAGTGCATCAAATTCTGGCTTGAATTGCTTCAATTCCGTGCATGCAACCAAAGACTCTGAATCTTTAGTCAGTGCTGCTTTGTTCAATCACTGTTGCCGTCTCAATATAGGGCCTAGTATGGGCCAATGCAGGATACCATTCCATAAAACGCTTCCTTAGAGGCTGTCAAGCATTTACCTGTTTTGGTAAATAAATTGAATCAATAAAGCCTAAAGGCTTGGCATTTTCGCTGGGTTTGTGAGTGCTGACCATGGTGCTAAAACTTGTCCACAATACACAAACCCATCGCTATAAGCTATCAAATAAACAATAACACACTATGACAACAGCCAAATAAACTGTAAACTTAAAATATACAAAGCCTCTCCAAAACCTTTTTGTAAATGTATTACATCACAAACAACAGTAGGTAATTATCTATTCACACTTCTTCAGTGTGAGTAAATAACTACCTTCAATAAAGTGTTTAATTGAAAATTGAATCAATGTATTATAATCCGTTTACATGCAATGTAAGTTATTTTTGGTTATCATTTAGTTAATGTATGGACATTAGGACATGAAGGGCTGTAGTTGCCTCGGTCTGAAAAAGATATTTTCGATTGTTTCACATAACAGCCTGAGTCTGTTTCCATTAACAGCTCACCTGAGCAAACAAACACTCCCTACTGGGACTGCATACACACTCATCAGTTCGGGTTTTGAAATGTCTTTCTTGCACAATAGTAAAATACTTCAATATATTAACTGGGTCAGACATGTATGACCGTATATTGTTCCAAGTCTACCCGATGGTCATCTGCAAACAAGAGGAATACTCCGACACCCAGAACATTTACCAGGGTGATGAGTGAGAAAAACATGTTCCAGGAGGTAGTGACTTCAATCATGTAGCCAGAGATATAGACCAGCACCAGTCCTGTGCAACAGACCGAAATATATCAACTATAGTTAATTACAATTTAATTGTATCTTCTGAGAATTGACACCATTGAAACAGAATTCTTACCCACGAACGCTCCACACATGTTCATAAAACCTATAAGAGCAAAGCCCTTGTTTTGTCAGTAAAAAATCGAATCACAATCCAATATATTTGCATACATTATGTCAGATTTAACTAAGTCTCACCATAGAGAGCTCCCGCACATGAAGGGGCAAGGTCTTGCACATTCACCGATACACCACTGGTCCAGGATAAAAGACAAAGACGTCAATGACACTAGTATTCGGTACTAAAGCTGGAGTGTGTCTGGACATACTGTACTACAGGTGGTAATAAGTAATGCATGTGAGCAATTCAGTTTTTTGTATTTACAAACCTGCTGGTGAAGGTGCTAAAACCAATAGCTAAAGACATGGAGGCTACAGCCGAGGAGAAGGTCACAATATTGCACAACAGCAAAATAAATACACTGGAAACACCCATGGCAAGGAACTGAAAATGAGAAAAAAAAAAAAAACGTATTCACTGTAGACATAACGAACCGTGTAATTACGCTTACCGTAATTATTCATAACTTGTCAAGACAAACCTATCATTGCATACTTTACTTCTTGGCCCTAAAGGTATATGTGATAGGTCTATTTCACCACGCAGGCTTGATAAAAAAAAAGACTTACCTGCATTGATTTTCTAATAGATGCAATACCAACTCCTAAAAAATGAAAGAATAATATTGATACAACAGTGATAAAAGTATAAAATATATGAACAAAATGAATATGTTTATACCTTGTTTAATCAGATAGTCTGACACAAAGCCCCCTAAAAGAGCAAATGGAATGGCCACCATCCATGGTGTTGTGTTATACACCCATGCCTAAAAGGAAACAGGTTATGTGTAATCATCCCAAGAAGGTTGCAATACAGTAGTGCTATATATACAGTAGTATATGTGCTAGGTTTGGAATTACATTTTTGTAACTTAAACATGTGAAAACAAGCTGGAATGGGCAACGCTTTTAGTACAGAGAACTGAAGAAGAAGCTTGTGCAATACCTTGGTATGTGGGAATTTATCTTTGAAAAATGTTGGCATCCATGACATTAAAGCGTAAAATGTAGAATTGTAACACAGGTGAGCAAATACCATGGCACTGAAAAGAGTGATGAAAAAGTTGGAGATGGAATGAGTGAGATGAAACGATGGGCATGTGATATTTGAAATTTTGAAAAGTATTTATTTAACAATATATGTGTTTACCCCACGGATGGCTTTCTGAGCAGGCTAAGCCAGGACATGTTTGACAGACTGAAGCTGAACCCATGGCTGGAAGGCATCTGCGTTTGGACAGCCTGTCCTGTACAACAAATATATTCATATAATGAAACATAACCAAGGCATATGCTTATTTCCAATTCCAATCATATTTTAATATAAAATATTGCATCACTAAAACAGTAGGAATGAGTGAACTGCAGCTATATATTAATACATTAATAGGTTAACAAAGCAGTAAAATAATTTTGTAGAATTGCAGGTACCTATTGGGACAAACATCCACACCATCAAGACCCAGAGTCCACAGAGAAGACCAGTGCTATAAAAGACACTTTCCCAGCCATACCACTCCAGCATCAGGGACCCCAGCCCCCCCGCCATCAACGTTCTATCACAGATAGAGACATTAGTATACAGTTAATATTATAAGATGGGTGTGGGTTTGCAAGGAAGCCAGATAATCCTGACTCTAGACCCACTTACCGTAAACAGCTGTTTGGTCATAATGAAAGCTATAAAGCCTAAAGGCTTGGCATTTTCAGTCTCAGCACAATTGTTATCACTGCTGGCCAGTGACCACAGAGTTTCGTAATGTCAATGCGGAGGCTGTGTGGAGAGAACTTTGTCAACATTCAACTTACCCAAGATAGCAGCCTGTACTCAGTGTGCTCATCAGAAAACCTCTGTCCCCCTCTACTACACGTTGTGAGCACAGACTAGCCAGAGAAGGGTAGTGAACACCTTGAGAAGGGGAGTTAAGTTTACTTCATGGGCAAATAAAGTAAATAATTGCATGAGTAGAAAGCGCATCAAACACAATTCAATTATATAATTTGTCCAAATCTACGGTTATACAAGGGTCTCTCTTAAAACGTGATTGCATGCAGAAAAAGAGGAGCGCAGGATGTTATGCACAGTGTTACCACTTCAATTCCCACATGAACTCCCAATCTCTCACCTTGAAACAGGCCCAAGAGAAAACGGCCAATCGTCACAGAGATGAGAGGACTTGGGCCTAGTTGCGCTAATAGGGGCATGGCCAAAGTGATGGCACCCCAGCATATAGTGGAGAACCACAGGACCCACTCTCCTCCTAGTCTAATAAGACATTGAATACAATTTAATAGCCACATACATCCGATAACTTTTCACAGCCCTGCCAAGAACAGCACAGGAAATGTCTAATATAGGATCACAGATCACAGTCTGTTGGCCTCTTGTTTTGTATTCAAGTCTCTCCCAATTCTTTTAGCAATTCTGCCAGGTAGGCAAGTAGACCAAATATGCATGAAGGGAAGTTGTATGCATTCTGATTCTGCTATGCCTGCCTGCAACATTCAGTCTGTAAGGATTTTCACCTGTCACTTGCATGTCCTCCCAGGATCTGTGTGAAGCAGTAGCCCCAAAAGAATCCTCCTAAAGCCAAACCCGATTCTGTCTTGCTCCATCCATACTCCCTTGCCATGGCAACAGCGCTGATTGGCAAAGCCATCCTGGCCCAGTACAAAAGACAAGTGCTTAATACTAGTACAATAGTCCATATCCTCGCCAATGATCTGTGGATGAAATGTAAGAAGACCTAAGATTTTGAATAAATATGGATATGTGACAAGCATCCTCAAATTTCTATGAAGGAGAGTTAAAGATTATTTAAATAATAAATGAAGAAATAAACTTTGTATTTGTTTGAGAAACTGAACTGTCCTTACATAATGTTACAGTATGCTGCATAGATCTGTGTTTGGGTTGGTTACTTTTTTTAATGAATTAAGTGAATTAAATTAAATTTAGTGAATTATGTTCAAAGCTCTGCAATGGTTTCACCGAAGGTTTCCACAATATTTATAAAGGGTTGAAGTTAACGGAATAGAGAACCAGACCTATACTTTTGATAACAACAGTTTTGGCAGGATCAACATGACAATTTCTTTTTTACTACAACACATCAATGCCTTCTTCAATGAATGAAAACAGTAGTGCGCAAATGACAAACTATTCAGACGATACACTGCAACTTCTTGTTGAAAGAAGAAGACAAACTAAATGCTTATCTTGCGTGATGCATTATACCACTTCGAATTCAAACCAAATGGTCAAACTTTATCAACCTTTAATTATTACCTGGGCCAGACGGTTCGTCGTCCTGTATCCTCTCGAAGACAACCATTAGAAAATACGTCATCGTCGCTCTTGAAATCTGGAGAAGTATTATCTGACTTCAGCACAGGAACTGCCATTAAATTGTTGCTGTTTTGTTTTTTTTAGCTTTAATCAGTTTTTTATTTGCTGGAGGTATGCTAAGCCACAAACTGTCTTACAAATGACATATTTAAGCAAACAAGCTGGACAGGTACAACGCGTTTGCTTGACACAGTCCGTGACGGGTAGAAAGTATCAGGTTGAAAGGCGTAGAAAGACTGTACTGTGCTGAAGGAGCACGCAGACTATAACATGAATCACGAGAAACACTCTTTGCAAAATGTGCAGTTGAGGGCTCTCAACTTCAGTCTTTCCATAACGAAAACACAATTTCTCAAAATGTATTTATTTCAGTTTTTGCAAATTGTATCTTAAAAACGTTCAATAATAAAAGGGATGTATGCTTTATGTGTTATCTATAAGAATATCGACATAAAAGGTTTGCTTGCTGTGTACGTAATGAGGGTCAATAGCAGCGAGTAAAAATACACAAAAACAAGGCACTGGGCCTCAATGATACATAACTAGGATAAAAAAAAAAAAAAATCGTAAACAGAAATGATGGGCTTGTGAATGATCATACCTAAACATGTTGTTGTTGTATGTTGACAGGGAAACATTTTGAAAACCCTTCATCCCCTCATTTAGTTACTGTATGCAAGCTCACAGTCTGAAGATGGCTCTCTAATCACCAGAACAATCTATATACTGTTGACAATCAGAACCTGTAGTCAGTGGACACACACGTAGAAGAGGACACTTAAGAAAAGAGAAAAGTAAGCATTTGTCTTAAATTCCACAAAACCATAGAATCAACCTCAGGAAACAACCTTATCTGTATATGTAGTTGAGCTGTGACCAATCTAAAAAAAAACATCACTTTGAATAAAAAAAGCTAACAGTTTCATGATATGTAAAGCTCTCAATAAATAAACTCTCATTTTCGATTATTTTTTATACTTGAAACTAGAAGTGAGCACATATACTTCTATGACAATTTTAAACGTGATGGACAATAGCTTGTGTTGTTCTCTTGGATCCAAGTGTGTGTAGCAAATTAAACTATTTATATTATTTCCATCCACCCTTAAGAGGTTTATTTACACGCAATAAAATGTCCACTGTGTATATATCAAAACCCTTATGCCTCATCTACAAAGCAAATACATTTTTTTAATTGTAAAAAATAAATTAAACAGAAATTACTGTAATGCTCAGGGATTTCTAAGATTACTATATTAAAGATTGCTATATGTCTTTTACAGTTATGAGAAGTCTCTTAATAATCAAGACCGTGTCGACAACTGACATGAATCTGCTATTTACAGTTTGCAAAATGAATTCAGTCTTCTGAAACATGAACAACAATGCATTGATATATATATATATATATATATATATATATATATATATATATATATATATATATATATATATATATATAATACCAGGTTACCAGAGTCACTGACTGTTTATAAATAAAAGATAGGAGATGGAAGCTGTCCAGGTCATCGCCTTTGTTCACTTTGGGTCCTCTATGGTGCCCTTGCTAAGGTCAGTCATTTTGGGGTATTTGACTTTCTTCTGGTCCAGCTCATTCTGAGCCCACAACAGTAGTTTGAGTAACTTAGCCAGTTTCGGTGTTGACTCCCTGTTTTCATAGTCTAGCACTGCCTGGTTAACTTCACTCCACACCTGAAAGATTTTATAGAAAATGCACAACTTTACTTTCCAAAACCTTTGGTTAGACAGTGGCAGACTGATTGAAATAATGCACAACTAAATGCAACATCATTAAGTGAATGCCGTTTATATTTCTGTTCAGTTCTACACCTAAAATAAAAGGACCACCATTTAAGTTTTTCTCTTCTTTGAAATATTTCGCTGCAACTACAAATGTTTCAAATGCATACATTGAGAGAATATGTATGGTAACTAAGTGACCAAATTATAATTGACTAGGGTATCCCAATAATTTAAATTCAACATTAGTAATTAAGGGGTATTATTAAGATGATTAATAATAAAATTAAGATTATTATTAAGAATTGTAATTATTTATATACAGTGCATCCGGAAAGTATTCATACCCCTTCACTTTTTCCACATTTTATTTTGTCACAGCCTAATTCCAAAATGGATTAAATAAAAAAAAAAATCTCAACATTCTACACACAATACCGCATAATGACAAAGTGAACAAAAGTTTTTTTGAATTTTTTGCAAATGTGATATTTAATTTTTTTATTTTGAATACATGTACATAAGTATTCACACCCTTTGCCGTGACACTCAAAATTGAGCTCAGGGGCATCCCGTTTCCACTGATCATCCTTGAGATGTTTCTACAACTTGATTGGAGTCCACCTGTGGTAAATTCAATTGAACGGACATGATTTGGAAAGGCACACACCCGTTTATATAAGGTCCCACAGTTGACAGTGCATGTCAGAGCACAAACCAAGCCATGAAGTCCAAGGAATTGTCTGTAGACCCCCGAGACAGGATTGTATCGAGGCACAGATCTGGGGAAGGGTAAAAAAAATGTCTGCAGCATTGAAGGTCCCAACGAGTACAGTGGTCTCCATCATTCGCAAATGGAAGAAGTTTGGAACCACCAGGACTCTTCCTAGAGCTGGCCACCCGGCCAAACTGAGCAATCGGGGGAGAAGGGCCTTGGTCAGGGAAGTGACCAAGAACCCAATGGTTACTCTGACAGAGCTCCGGTGTTCCTCTGTGGAGATGGGAGAACCTTCCAGAAGGACAACCATCTCTGCAGCACTCCACCAATCAGGCCTTTATGGTAGAGTGGCCAGACGGAAGCCACTCCACAGTAAAAGGCACATGACAGCCCGCATGGAGTGCCAAAAGGCACCTAAAGGACTCTCAGACCATGAGAAACAAAATTCTCTGGTCTGATGAAACCAAGATTGAACTCTTTGGCCTGAATGCCAAGCGTCATGTCTGGAGGCAACCAGGCACCGCTCATCACCTGGCCAATACCATCCCTACAGTGAAGCATGGTGGTGGCAGCATCATGCTGTGGGGGTGTTTTTCAGCGGCAGGAACTGGAAGACTAGTCAGGATCAAGGGAAAGATGAATGCAGCAATTTACAGAGAGATCCTTGATGAAAACCTGCTCCAGAGCACTCTGGACCTCAGACTGGGGCGAAGGTTTACCTTCCAACAGGACAACAACCCTAAGCACACAGCCAAGATGACAAAGGAGTGGCTTCGGGACAAGTCTGTGAATGTCCTTGAGTGGCCCAGCCAGAGCCCAGACTTGAACCCGATTGAACATCTTTGGAGAGATCTGAAAATGGCTGTGCACCGAAGCTCCCCATCCAACCTGATGGAGCTTGAGACAATCTGCAAAGAAGAATGAGAGAAACTGCCCCAAAATAGGTGTGCCAAGCTTGCAGCATCATACTCAAAAAGACTTGAGGCTGTAATTGCTGCCAAAGGTGCTTCAACAAAGTATTGAGTAAAGGGTGTGAATACATATGTACATGTGATATTTTATTTTTAATACGTTTGCAAAAAATTCTAAAAAACATTTTTCACTTCGTCATTGTGCGGCATTGTGTGTAGAATGTTGAGATTTTTTTTTTATTTAATCCATTTTGGAATTAGGCTGTGACATCATAAAATGTGGAAAAGGTGAAGGGGTATGAATACTTTCCGGATGCACTGTATATTAATAATTACAATTCTTAAAAATAATCTTAATTTTATTATTGGTAACCATAAAAGAAAGCTACCAGCCATAAAAGAGCCATAACTCTCAGATTTCTGTCACGGTAACACACACCTTCTGTCGCTGCATCATGTTCAGCAGATCTCCGAAGGGCGATTCCTCTGGATTGTCAAATGCCAGAAGAGCTAGAGTTCTTTCCATTTCTGTTAGGCACTCACGACTCTCCTCTCCCTGCTCTGCCAACTGTGTTTGGGCAAACTCCAATGCTGACTCTGTCTCCCGCAGCCTGATTAACTCAATCAAGTGCTGTTGCTGCAGTGAAGTTAAAGGGCATGGGGAAAAGGGGCAGGCTGCTGAATAAGATGCAATGTTTCATCCATTGATGAATTTTCAAACGACTCAACTAACATTACCATTTTGGGTGCATTTGGTGTGAGACCAATATAGACCAGTATAGAATTGCAATGAAAATGTCAAACTGAGATGTTTGTTCTTTCGCTATAACATCAATTCAGTTTTTACTTTACCTAATGCAACTTGAAAATTATGTATATTAGGTACACCTGACTAGAAGGGGAACCTACCTGCAGATGGAAATACAAGTAGCGGTTAGAGTCAAGCATTTCCGGATGAAGACTGTTGATAAGATTGATGGCCTCCTGAATCTGTCCCTTCAGGATCATCTCTCTTATCTTTATTCTCTCGTCCAGTGAGTCCAGGTCCACACTTGGCTCTATCCCAGACTCCATCCGGAATTTCTCAGCAGCCTCCTTGAAACCCTCTACAGAAGAAGATAAATAATTCAGACAGAGTAAGCAATTCGCTTGTTTGAACGTTGCTGAGTTGGTCTACAGGAGTAAAGTAAAAGCAGAGCATAGCCTAACGTTACCTGTCACAAGGTAATTCATAATAAGGCGATTCATGTCAGCCCTTTGTATGTGGACATTATTTAATTTGTCCATCCATTCGTCTTTCGTGATTTCTTCTGGTTTTTCTGCATAACTCATCATTGGGGTCCTGAAAAGTAATGTATCGTTAGATATTTTTTTACTTAAGTCTTCAAAATAAGTGTGCTAACGTTCACTCTCACAGACTGAACTTGCGTTGATCCTTGAAAGAATATTGAAATATAATTTTTTATTTGACTCATGATCACGTTAATTTCAGCCTCACATAATGGAAATTGAAGATCATTCTTAAGATGCCACATTCATGTAGATCCAAAATGACTATTAGTCGCACAATTCTAGTAACAAACCAGCTAGCTACTGTGAGCGAGCTAGCTTACTAGTAGCTGTTATTGAACGCACACATTACCCACCGTGTAATTCCAACTTCCCAAGACTCTATTCTCTCTTGTAATTGCAGAAAAACTAACAGAACTAACTTTCTGTTATGCGATTACTTTAGAATCTGAATATACCGTTACGGTTTGTTAGAAAATGCAGCTGAATCAGATAGCTAACATTAGCTAGCAGCATAGTCTGGCCAAACTCTCGCGAGACAAACATGAATCGACTCGATTGGGTAGGGAATGATGTCATGGTTGCTAAGGGACAGTCGAATGATGGATGAATATCGTAGGCCCTACTTAAATTCCTCTGATCAAATGCCTTTAAATCAAAGAACACTTAAGAATTTAGTATTTTTATACAAAGGATAAAGGGAAGAAATCATATTCAAAAGAGGAGATATCATGTTCAATACAGAATATTGGTCCCAAAAGTGTTCAATTGGCTTTCCAAGGGCGTTATGTGTTGAATAGTGGTGGAAAAAATATTTAATTATTCGAAGGGTCTTTTTTGGCAATGTAGGCCCAGGCCCAATGGGGGATCGGAGGTCAGATATAATGTAATGTAAAATGTGCACGACGGCACATCGAAAGGGCATGTTTTATATTAAAAAAATGTACAATGTAGGCCTAGCCTACGTTATGCTACTTTTTTTGAACAATGTGCATTTGTTTCTTCTGCATTAACACTTAATTGTATGTTTTTAAATAAACCTCTCTCAAAGCGTTGTCATTTGTTAGTAACTATTTCTTGGTGCAAACTATTTTTCAGAACATTTTTAACAAATGGTCCTCAAAGTGATGGGGACAAAACCGGCCATTTCAAAATATGCTAGGGGCCCATACTCTAGCTAAGAAGAGACACCTGAGGGGCTTTCCGTGTTCCAAATCGTAATTTGATTGCAGAAACTAATACCAGACACCAAATAATTATTTTATTATAAGCAAGCTTGACATACATTCAACCAACACGAAAAAGCCAGATGTTACTTTTCTTATTTTGGGATCTCATGAAACAAATGCGTAAGCCTGACAGACAATCAGATTCTTCGGCAACATAACGTGACTATAACTCTGGAAAAAAGGTTCCTCCTCTCTTCTCGGGGCGCGTAGTCGTCGAGTCCGCGAGTCTATCTGTATGTGGTCAGGGGCGGGGCTAGTGTACTGCTGCAGCTGTCTATGGTTGGTGTGCGCGAGATGCAGCCGTAGCCCGTTTATTTTAGCACTGAAGCCCGCCTGGAATATTTGTTTTCTTAAAGTAAAATCCGACTTAAAGGTGAGGCTTCTCATGAATACGTATACATATATTTGCTATATTGCTTCTTGCCCTTGAAAATTACTGCTGACTGTAGAAATACGGATCCGTCTCTCTTGCATCCAGGGAAGGCCAGGAATCAAACCAACATGGATGCTGTGCGCTTAAAGAAATGCTGTTGATGATGCTGCTACAGAGATTATGCTCCAAGCACTGCATTCGTAGGGTTTAATCCTGCTCAAAGCAAATCCATTTACTTATAGTGTGCAAAATATTTACAAATGGCCTATGCTACATAATTGCGCACATAAGAATGGACGCTCAGGGCGGATAATAGATTAAATGAGTTCAAATATGTCAATAGTGGGTTAAATACTCTGGTATTTAAGGTATAGCCTTTTAGGTACACTTTTGCAATCCAGCAAATGGCTTTCCCGTTAGTGCGTCATTACTATAAAACTGGCCTTCTCAGGCTGCCTGTGTCTGCCTAGATGTCAAGATTCTCACAGCAGGACCACTTCAGCTCTAGGTATTAGGATTGAAGGATTATTTTTAGGCTAAAACAAGTGAGCAGTCAATTCATCCTTTAGGCTTTAAGATGCCTTACGTGTGTAGTTATACATTGAATGTATCTACATTAACCTTACAAAGGCTACTGAGTCTATGACTGGAAACGCTGTGATAAAACATGTATTAATGTGTGTCTATGGACATAAGCACATTCCTAGCCTTTTCATAATCAAAGTTAAATCTAAATTATGTTGGTGAACGCTCCTAGAAATCAATTTACTTATTATTTGTTATTACTTGTTATTTTCTAATTTGACGGCTGAAGTATTTAGCCTACCTTCTGTGAGTGCTGTCCAAGAAATGGGGCATTTACCTATATTTTGGCATTTCGAAGAACTGTGGAGGATCATCTTTGCTCAAACACTTTTAATTGTATTGGCTGTGGCATCATATAATTATTTGTATGTGTTCTACATTTTATTTGTCTCAAATGTACTTGACAGACATCCCTCCTGTAGCAGTTTTTAAGTAATTAATCATTGGTTATGGACTAGACTACAACGAGACATTCTTAAAGTATTTTCATCGGATGTCAAATGGAAAGGAATTTGTAATTCATTAGAATTTGTCCAATGTTCACAGAAGCTATCAATGGGTATAGGATCTTCCAGAAATGATAGGTTTAGTCAATATAGGCCTAGTCTACTGCCATACCGCTACCCATTGAGCTAGCCTTTACATACTAGGCCTGTACATACTAGTTGGCTTGTGAGAGTGCCAATCTAATAACACTGCACTAGATATTAAACTTGTGCTAGAATTGGAAAGCACAGGTCTTTTGAGTTCATGTCTCATCTTATTTCTCTGTGCCTAGATTGTGCAGAAACTAAGGCGTAATGGCTGAACAGCACAGGCAGCGCTCCTTGTCGACTGCAGGGGAATCACTCTACCTGGTCTTGGGTGTTGAGAAGCTTGCAACCCCTGATGATATCAAGAAATCGTACAGGTCAGTTGTGCCATTGCCTCTTGTCTATCCCTTGGCATCGACAGCTACAATTAACCAATATCATTATCCACATTCATTATGGTTGCTGTCAAAATAAACTCACATGCATGTCATGTCAGCAACAATACTTATTTTCCAATTCCATTCCCTGTCAGGAAACTGGCATTGAAGTTTCACCCTGATAAGAACCCAGAAAATCCAGAAGCATCAGATAAGTTTAAGGAGATCAACAATGCTCACGCCATTTTGGCGGATCCGACCAAGCGGAACATTTATGACAAGTACGGCTCGTTGGGACTGTATGTGGCCGAGCAGTTTGGGGAGGAGAACGTGAACACATACTTTGTCTTGTCAAGCTGGTGGGCCAAGGTAAGAGTGCACATAGAGGAAAACCTGTTCTATAGTGAACGTGATAGTGTTTCTTCTAACCGTGACAATACAACTAAGCAGATTTTTTCCTATTTTTTATTCTAATTACTTTCTGCTGAATTTAAATTAAAAAAACTGATGCTTCTCTACAATACATATTTGTAACTCCTTTTTCTCCCTATTCTGTCCGTCTGTAGGCCCTGTTTGTATTCTGCGGCCTGGCCACAGGTTGCTACTTCTGCTGCTGTCTGTGTTGCTGTTGTAACTGCTGCTGTGGGAAGTGTAAACCACGGCCCCCAGAGGGCGCGGAGCCCGACTTCTATGTCTCCCCTGAGGACTTGGAAGCTCAGCTGCAGTCCGATGAGAGAGGTGAGGCTGAAGTGACCAACTGCTCATTGTAGTATAACGATGGTTTAGTAAAATCATGATTCCATAACGTAGATTGTACGTAGTCATGACAGCATCGCTGATCTCTCCGGGCGTGTTTTTGTTTTCCCAACAGATGCTGGTGGTGATCCCGTGCTCGTTCAGCCATCCGCCACGGAGACAACTCAGCTCACGTCCGACGGTCACTACGCCACTTACCATACCGACACAGGCTTCAACTAACCCTTCACCCCCTTACCCGACCCCGTGTCCTGGCCTGCGGCCCTGCCTGCTTCCCTGCTCCACTGTAACAAGATGAACGAGAGGGGCAATCGATTTCAACATCATAGAAAGAGAGAGAGAGAAATAATTAGCAGTGTTCTGAAGAGGAATGAGCGAGCGTGGTCCACAAAAGGATCTCTTGAAGACAACCCTGCCCTATCCCCGCCCTGACTCCTTTCCCAGACCCCCACCCTTTCTCCTCCACCGTTCTAGTGTCCCCAGAAGTGGTCCACTCCCGCCCTGATAAGAGAAGAAACTGAAAAAAGATTGTTTCCCTTTCGTTTCTTCTTTTGCTATTTTTTTGGGCCTTTAAACTTAACCTTAATCTCACACTTTGCCTCCCCAAAGTTCCTTTCCCTGTTTTGTGTCATGACGTTGCATGCATTCATTTCAGAATCATTGTCCTTATTTTATTTCATTTTATTGATGTAACATTTTCTGTTTGTTTGAGAAACTCATGTTGGTGCATAATGTTTGTGCAATATGTCTACGTGAGTGTGGTTCACTAAGGGTACAGTTTACTTGATGTTTTTTTGCTCACCAGTTAAGAGAGGATAGGCTCAGGGAGGTATTGGGTAGTTTGTAGATGTTTATTATCATTAGTGTTTGGTGCCATCTTTCATCCTTCAGGAAAAAGCTAGAATATCTGGTATTTTTGGGGGGGATTGTCATTAACGAGGCGGGTGGCTAATGACAGCACCTAATGTTTTGCCACTTCCAGAGCAGTGGCTTTGTTTGTGTTGTTCTCCTGTCGTGGCTGTGATGCCTTTAGATGTGTGTATATCAATGGCTAAACATGGAGCAGGTGAAGTACCAGAGCCTATTATAGTAATGGTATCATCCTATGTTTTTTCCTTCAATACCCAGCTGTTTTTTCTGCTGACTACAACAAGGCGACACAATGTGTTGATTTTGCGTTTGTTTGGCTCAGTGTATGGGAGCTTGCCGCTCAACGTAAATCAAAGAAATTATTTTTATTCAATTTTTGAATGCTTTGTTGCATTGAGTTAAGTAAAAATTATTTATATTTACATGCTGTGTCTCCGTCTTCACACCATCATCTGGATTTGTGTGAAATCCAAATTGGGCTCACCAATTTAAGGCAAATAAGTTTTCAAATATGAAACTTCACATCATGTGGTTTTAATCCCAATGATCATCCACTTTAACATTAGTAGTGGTTTCATGGTGGGTGTGTTTATCAAATACTGAAACAAACGTACAAACTTTTCCTGGTGCTTGTATCCTATTAAAACGCTTCATATAAATTCCATTCAAACTAAGACAAAAAACGGTTTATTGTAGCAAATATGTAAACAAACCCAGACTAACCAGCTTACCAGATGACAAATCACAAGGCGTGTTGGTTTTACTGATTGATTAGATTGATCTTCCATTGTTGTTTAGAGGAATTTCTTTCTTATGTCTGATATGGTTAATCTATACGGCTAAAGCCAAGGAAAAGAAGCCTAAACGTTTGAGATGGTGCTCTGTTTTACATTCTAAGCTACTAGAGGATGTTAGGGGGAAAATATCACATATTAATGTTTTCATACTTCTCTTCTGATGTGGATGCTGTGTACAGTATACATGTGTAAAGAACAGTTGTTAGCGTTAAAAAGAATAATATTGTTTTATTTTCTAGTGTTAAAGAGAGTTATGAGTGATGTGTTTTTCCAAATTGTTGCCACCGTTGAAAAGTTTAATAGGTTCGTAGTGATATAATATTTGCTCACATTGCATTTACTGGGTTAGCACTATAGGCAGCTCTTAAAGAAATTGAATCAAGTTATTTTGCCATTAACTGAAAATGCATTTATTGCAACCAGTTTGTAACCTGTTAATTCATAATCCTTGTTATGTTATTATTTATTTTATACTTCCTGCTTTTATTTTTTCATATTTTACAGTGGATGAGATCTTATGGCTTTCCCTCAGCGCTAAATGATATGGGTGTTGACCTGTGTGGCCCTTTTACAATGTCTCCTGTAACCACTGAAAAAACATAGATGTACATGTTATGCCTTTTTCATTGAGGTATTGGAAAATGCTACTGTAAATGTTCTAAGTTGAATGCAATGTGTGTTCAAAGAGAAAAAAATATGGATCAATGATCAGGAAATAGCTCCGTAGGAATATAATGAGAAAAACATAGTATATATAGTGTAACTAGTGAAATGGTCATCTAATCCATTTTTGCTATATTATTTATTTAATTTTGTCATGTTTCAAATGAGCGGCTATTAGTTTTCAATGGTATGTTGTTGTGATGTGGCTATTAAATTTTGCAATGCATGGTTTAATGGTTGAGGTCGCCTGTACATACACTTAAAGAAGTATAAATCTCGACTTTTATGTTGTAGCATGGTAATTGTGTGTCTGAAAGAAAACAAGTGGATCATTGATCTGATTTGCTGTTGTTGAATAAATGTACCGGAACATTTAGTCCAGCTCTAGATGTTTTTCTTTTCTCATTGCATGTTAGCATCTTATTGCATTGTAGTCAATAGTACAGTGGTCGGAATGGCTAATGTGAGGGTTACTAAGGATACTGTTCATGCTCGTTACCAGTAGATGGCGACAACATCCTTTACAAATTGAAATTGATTGCCAAATTAAATTCATATGCTAGGCTACATTTGGTAAAATAATTTGTAAGAAATCAAAACGATAAATATTGGCATAGTTACTCATTTCTATTTGAGCCACTTAATGTAAGTAATAGTCGTTGTATATTCAGTATAGGTCTATTACTCCGGGTGAATAAAGCAGAAGCAATGCTTTCCAACGCAAATATTACACATTTTGAGAATAAAGGATAATGAGGATGGGAAGTAGACCCCCATAAACTACTGATTACATATTTTTACGGGGGAAAAGTACACTTGTTAAAAACAGAAATGAACCTGTTGCCTGTTATTATGTTGCAAGTAACTTGAGATCGTGTGGCAGTGGCAGTTTCAATGACTGATTGGATTGAGGGTACCTAGCTTTCCTGTAGCCTCCAAGGTTTTTTACACCGGGACTTGCAGGTGGAGGTGTTGAGAATGAACAGGCAAGGTGAGTTTTCTTTCAATATGTGATATTTTACTTTAAGAAGTATCCCGATAATACAAAATAAATGATCTGCATTCAACTGCGTGTTTTGTGTTAAAAAATGGGAGGAAATCTGCAGGATTTCAATGCGCCATAGTCGCTTTAAAAAACAACAGGTAGCCATGGCATGACGTTGGACCGTCAGCACCAAGGTCAGCGCAACATTGAAGCGAAAGGACATAACCCATATGGATCAAGTGGGCCAAGCTTCAGCCTAATCATATCATTAACCAGTCAGACATGATAACACGTTCTAATTGGAGATGTTTCTAAATGGGGGAATTTCGAAGCTGATAGTGGTAATAGTCCACTAAGTCCACAAAAATATAAATATTATTTCAATTTCAATATAATCATATTGGGATTTATCTATTTGGCTTTTTATTTAGGCCTATTTGTGTTTTCCTTTCCCAATGTTCAAATTTGATGATGGCTTGAACGGTTTTAAATCACATGTTGTATGCTGCAAATAATCTATAGTATGTGTTCTTTATGAAAGAGATTACATTTTGCCCCTTCAAAGGTTATGGTGGGAATTCATCAACAAACTTTGCTTCAGGAATTACAAGAAATATAGGCTCACCTTCTGACCTGACAGACGAAGATTTAGATGATCTAAAGATTGAGCTAGCAAAGGTATGTTTCTCTATTCCTATATTATTTGCGTTTCCTTTATGATTTTTAATTTTGCTCTAACCAGGGTCTGCAAATTTCCTCTGCCAACAATGTTCAACAATATACAACCTCTCAAAAGACACTCTACTTATCTCTAGGTGGAAGATGAAATACAAACTTTGCGTCAGGTACTTTATGCCAAAGAAAAATATGCAATGGAGATCAAGAACCAGCTGGGCCTGAGTCCGCTAAGTAGTTTGAAACAGAACCTATCCAAAGGCTGGTATGATGTCCAAACATCCTCGCCGTGAGTATTAATTTTAAATGTCATGTCAATATCATCTGTTGCCATTGAAACTACAAAAAATATTAAACTTTTGGCTGCTTGATAATCTTATATGGCACCACTTTTGTAGCCTGTAACGTCTACAAGCATGATATACCAGCTGCAATATGCCTAGTGTGATATTGTTATATAACCCTAAACTGCACACTCAAGAAGTGGCTTTCACAATAATCGGTGTATTTATTGTTTTATAGATATCTCTCTGCCGCTGCTACTCTGGAGGACATCAGCAAATCCAACACGTGAGTGTTCTCAGTTTACTTCATTGGTACAGCACAGAGTGTTGCTCCTCACACTGGTAAAGAAGGAGATTCCCCAAAAGCTGTTGTTTTAGACTCACATGTTAAAGTAGGAGATAGCCAGATCTTCAGAACTGCTGATTGGCTTTTCAGTTCAAACAGGATCAGAGCCCTGTTAATAGCCTGACTTAGCACAAAGTGCAGCGGTACAAACCGGCTGTGTAGCAAGTGAGGGAGAGCGTCAGGAGTGGGGGCGGGGGGGGGCTCACTTGTTGACAACAAAATGGTCAAACGTGATCCTCTGGCCTAGATGGATCAGTGGCTCCTATAGTGTTGGTGTGCGCATCTCAGTGCTTGGTGACAACTCATCCCCATAATACTTTCTGCATGTTTTGATGGACCTAGAGCCCAAATATTGTTTGTTGTCTTGTCAGTCTGCTGATCTTCCTCTATTGGTGCAAGGATTTTCACAGTCTACTGTTGGTTGAAGGGTTATGGGTCGGAATGTGATGGAAAACATCCTGAGAAGTCTAAATATTATCATTGATCCAAGTATGACGATACATTCAAAATGCATTAGGAGAAGTAATGGCAGGATATTGCCCTTCAGACAGAGATTATATTTTAGTTCAGTGTACAAATTCTCTCTAAAATAACTAACTCTGCTTCTAGCTACAAGAGGACCCAGGATACTCTATCCCAAGCAGGTCAGGCAACGTCTGCGGCTCTGTCCTCCGTAGGTGTGGCCATCACCAAAAGACTTGGACAGATGAGGTACTTTCTTCAGCCTTTTTGCAAACTACAACCCCCTAAATGCACCCACACTGCCTGCTATGCCTGCGTCATCTTTCTCTCGCCAACTGTTCGTCATATACTTGAAGCTTGTGTTCTGTAATCTAAGTGTGTCCACTATACCGATTCATTCTTTGTTTTCCTAATCCAGTGAATCATTCATTTTAATCCTCCCAGCGCCTTCATCGCTCTGTAATCCCTGGAGAACATGTACACAGACAAATGTTTTCCAGGTCATACGCAGGCAATGGCCAATGACACATCTAAACAATCTGTCTGTTAAAAGGAAGAACCCATATCAAATCTCACATTTTAAAATGCTTCCCTATGTTCAGAGGAACCCCTGATCTTAAAATTCCCTGAGAAGTTGTTACCTTTTACAGGACATGCTTGTTAAAGTTATCATATAAAGCTCAGTTATCTTGTGTCCTTGTCTTTGGAAGCACATCAGCCATTATTATCCATCAAACCAGTACAGCTGAGTAATCCTCCATTCACTATCAACTCAGTGTAAAGGAGAGCCGATGATGGGTGATATGTTTGCGCTTGAATCTAATGTCTGTCTTCCCTTCAATTCTACTGCGGTCGAGCAGAGCCCTGCCCCTACCCAGCCCCCCACGGTAAGAACTGTCACAGTAGTGTTCAGGCTCTAAATAATATAATACACTAATGATCTAATATATTTTATATATTTACTGTATATATGTAAGGCCGTTTAATACCTGTAAAATAGAAATTCAAAAATATATTTGATTTCTTAACAAGTTATAGCCTATGCACTATGCAGGTAAAGTGTCAGCATCTAATCAATGTCAATGTGTAACAGCAGCGTGTACCTTTCTCGATCTCAGTTCTGCCGTGTAAATAATGGTCTAATGGTAATAAATAAGCACTGGTCCTAAAATAACTTTCCTCTTCTCTGCTCTCCCACCATCTTCCCCTCTGTCTATCCCCACATGGCTTTTTGACCCATCAGTCCCTCCTTGGCCCACTCCATCAGTGTGCCCTCTATGAGGTATTTTGCCAGGCATGCTTGAAACTGTCAAATAACAACAACAGAATAAAGGGACATACCTTTACATCTTTCTTGAATTCCTCCTCTAGTCGATCTGCTACATTCAAGTCCTTTGAAGACGTGGTAGGAAGTGTGAAGGTGAGCTATTGAAGAGGTGGGACTAATTAATCAATCTTGTTTTTCACATGTGTACCATCTGACTAAAGCATTAATTAAAAAGGTAAGCTCTGACATAGTTTTAAACACCTAATGGATTGCATACCCCCTCATTTATATTCTTTGAATCTGTTACACAGGACAAAGTGAAACGGTCCAATGACAGCAACACTTCTGGGTTTGAAAGAAGATCCTCAAGAGATGGTCCCTTCTAAAATACACCACATATTTCCTTTACATAACCTATGTCACTACATTCCTCACTCATGTTAACATAGTCACCTTCGAGCTGTTGTAGCCTCATATAGCCTCATATGCCTACATGATGATTTGTAGCCTATCATGAATGACCAATTTAGTTTTTTAATTACAACATTATTTTTGTGTGTGTTTAACTTTGATGGACTATTTCTTGAAACTTGAAAAATGTTATGGCAGCAATTAAACACTTCATAAATCGAAAAGGCAGTTATTATTTTAATGTCAGTTCTGATATTGCCGGTTCATCAAAAATAACATGCACCTTTTGACCACAGCATCATTCCACAAAAAAATCTGAAGTATTTTTGTACTTTTTTTCAAATAAATTCTACGATGGATTTTTTTGTGTACTAATTTATTTAACTGTGATTGGCTTTTGCCAAAAAGGCAGGTTAACAATATTAATATGGCAAATCGATTCGTACAGTTGAGGTGAGTCAAAAGCTCAAGAAAAGTGTTCCCTGACCGGGAATCGAACCCGGGCCGCGGCGGTGAGAGCGCCGAATCCTAACCACTAGACCACCAGGGAAAGACACATACTGCTGACGTTTAGAATTTATTTGGATATTATCTCATTCAATTCTATGTATATTAGCGATTGTTGGCTAACATAAGCACTGTCTCCGGGGAGCGAAAAATGAACCTGGTCTGCATATACTGAAGACAACAGCTGGGAGAGGCTGTTGACCCCGTAGTTATCGTAGCTGCCAAGTCTCACGGTTTACGGTTTTTCAACATCTCACGTCCGCGTGATGACTTTCTCACGATTTTGAAATTACACCCAATCATACATTTAGCATATTATATATTTTTTAAAACGCTAACTCAACTCATTCAATTTTGGCAGACACGAACAAGTTAATTCTAAAGCTACCCAAACTTTCGATTTTATTTCCCACAGCTAGCTACATGAGTTGTTTATCTCAGTTTATTGGTGTGTTAAATCACCCCTGATTTATAAACTATTTAACTATGTATAGCATTACTAAATTGACTGCCATGATTTATTGTTTGTATTGTTTAGAGATTGTAATTAATTCTACATTTTACTGACTGCAACTCAGGGAGTTGATTGAATTACATGTTTGTTTTTCATGGTTTAGGGATTTTGGGTACATTTCACGGTTTAGCAAGGTTTGTCAGTTAATGTCCCTGGCGAGCTTCATCTGAGTTGGGATGTTTTGTTTTCAGTCTCTTGTCGCTGCTTGGAAAAAGGCAGATGCAAACGTCCCTATCTCCGCCCATTACCAACCCTCGTGCCCCAAACGTCAGCCCTGATGGTATAAATAGACCCGTCCGTCCTCTTCACTGCATAACTCCAGTCATAGTACAACGACAGAGAGGCCAACAGGGGTCCTGGAAGACATCTATTTCACAAATGGGCCATAACAATTTCTAAGATTTACTTTTAAATCGCCGAGCCTTGCCATCCGATCAAAAAACAACTTTGGTGATTCAAATATCATCCTTCGCCAAACTAAAAGGTAAGGTTAGATTTTTAATAGGAAGGTCGTCGAATCTTGCTTTGTAGCCATCGCTTTCTCGATGGATCGACATTTTGTCCTCACATAGAGATACGTGACATTCGTTTCGTATTTAGCATGGAATACCGTTATATAAACAAATCGCATATTTTGACTAATTTAATGAGGATGTCTTCAGAGCGTAATGCGATGTATGGTTTAGCACTAGTATGATTTCTCTTTCTGGGGGGGGTTAAATACTCGCTCGATTTCCACATAAGGATAGTTCAGATGGTTTTGCCCAGTTTTATTCTTTCAGCCATTTTGCGCGTAACGTTGTTAGGATATGTTTCGCCAAGTGTCTTTGCAGCTGTCTTAGAATAGATGCCCCCAAGCCGTAGTCTTAAGCACTGTCATGTTCACGCACTAAGCCCGTGCTCAGGGCTAATTAAGTTTGCTGGCAGTGCCCCCTGTAATGTGACATTGCATTGGCGGCCACTCCAGTTTATTTGAGTCTGTGGAAACCAGACTCGAAGCACAGTTTCTGGATGGCAACATCCCGCTGACTTTGTGCCCAAACTGGTGGATTGGCTGGGGGCGGCTCTAGGAGTCAGACATGGTAAATGGAACAGTTATTTCCATTTGACTTGTCCAATGTAAATATTTCTGTTTTGGGTTATGTGATAACAATCCACATTATTTCAGTGTCAGACTGTCTTCATTGTTTATTGCCTTGGCCACTGGAATTTGCATATAGTGCAACATGACTTGCGTTAAGGCTCTAGCTTTTTCGTATGATTATACATAAACACTATCTTTTTAGATATGTTTTATACCTTTTATAATAACCTCCATTTGTCTTTTCTGTCTGTACCCAAAGTATTCCATCTTTAAGTGCTTTTGCATTTGCGGTCGGAGAAAATGGCAGCAATTCCATCCAGCGGCTCCCTCATTGCCACCCATGACTACTACAGAAGTAAGTAACTTTATTGTCAGCCCTCTTAAAATATCAGTTTGTGAGGTTAAATGTGATTTCTTATACATTTAACAGGTTGGTTTATATAAATCTCTGGCCATCAATGTTTGTTAGTAACAGCCCAAGTAATCTGGATTACTTAATGTAATTACTAATCACATTCTTTAGTGTGTGGTTACAGTAATTAATCACATTCTTGTGTGTGGCTACACTTACAAAGTCTACATAACCCTGCCATACTAACATGGAAGATAAAATGGCAAGACACATTTACATATATAAATTGTATGTTTCATGATAATATTCTTGTTACCATTTTGTTTGGTCTTAGGGCGCATTGGCTCTACTTCCAGTAACAGCTCTTGTGGCAGTTCTGAGTACACTGGGGAGGTCATTCCACACCATCCAGGTAAACTGGAGAAGAGTCTTGAGAATTCACCAGCCATAAGATAATGTGTGACTTGGTTGATAACGTTCAATGTCCTTCATGCAGGACTTCCCAGACAAGACTCTGGACACTGGTGGTCCTCATTCTTTTTTGCCCAGAAACAGCATCAGCCTGGAATGCAGAACGCATCGGAGTCTCAGCAGAAGTAGGCCAACATTTTTTTTGTTGTAGTTTACTACACTTCCAAAGCTCCTTTCACCTTTTTATATCTTTCAACAAAGCTGACTTTGCCATTTGAAATCTTCGTTTTTCTCTTATCAATGATTTCCTCCTACAGGACTGGAACCTACACAGTTACCAATGGTCAGGTGACATGTTTTGCCAAGGAGATGTTTCGGGAAAGGCAGCTCAGTGAAAGTAGCGATTCTGGGAAGGTTGAGCCTATGTCCCCTCCACCTACATCCCCTCCACCAGCATTCAACCTACCAACATCCAATCCACCAACATCATCCTAAATTATATCCTCCCCCTTCCCAAATATCTTCCTTTTCCTCTTCTGCCCCATGTCAATCCAAAGTACCAAGTTTAGTCTGGTGATGGTTCTTTTTTTATACTTGTAGTGATGAAAGTCTGCTTTTCTGCTGTGTCAATGGTTTCTTTTTCATGACCAAAGGTCAAATGCAGGGAGAAAAACTTTTTTTCTAGTGTTTTTCCCACCGTGAGGCTGTTGAATAAAGTGCTTGCAGTTACTACTATATGAGCAGTTTATTGACCACTATTTTCCAACATGAGGACGTTTTGGGCCATATTTAACTTACAATAAAGTAATCATGCTGCATTTAAAACTTTTTCACAAAAGGTCTGATCTCATCGATAGATATTTTTCACTACTTTGACATTTTCTATTCTGGTGACCAATATTAATCTGGTCTTGCCTGCATATACACGGCAAGCCTCATTCTCCCAATATGTCTAATCGATTTCTTACATACCTCCACTATCAGGTTGAGTCCGAATAAGCGGATCACTTAATCAGCTTAATATCACTGAGTAAACTACCCTTGTATAACACGATAAGAAAATGGACGCACTTGATAAATGGATTAAAAGCTGGTTCCACAATAATTAAGAAAGGCTTTTAACTAAGTCCATATGCTTATGTGGTATACACAATACTAGCTTGTGGAAATGGGCAAGGGTCACCCAAAGTTGCTTTTGGACTGTTGGAAGTGAACGCAGTGATGGCGATGGCGACTAAAAAATAAATATAGCTGTTTAAAAACATGTTTTCATTTTGAAAACTGGTCTGTGGACAGAACAGTTTGTATTTAAAGAGCAAATCCATCAATCACAGGGCATGTACACAAGGCTTTATCACCCTTGAAAGCCCAAAGGTTAAAACAGAACTTTTGAAAACAGGTACTACAGGAAATATACCTGTGAATTGCACTTGAACAGTTTACATTTTTACTAGAGGACATGGGCATTGAAGTGTGCTATTGGTTTGGTTTAATCCTTTTTTTTTTATTGTATTGTAAATATCGTAATTAATGTTCATTATCTTTTATTTTTATTGTTTTTATTCAAATATATTCTGTCATAGCCTGTCTTTTTAAACAGGTCACTGTTGGAAAAGAGTCTGTCAGTTACCCCTGTAAAAATTATGAAAATAATACCAATAGTTGCAAATGTGCAAATATTTTACGAGGTAGTTTGGATAATCTCCATGAGAGCTTCAAAATGTATCTAATTTATTGGCATAGGAATTCCTCCATTGGGAACATTCTAAATTTAAGGGAACTTGTGTTGTTCACGTAATGTTCCAGGGGCGGAAATGTTTAATGTAATGTTCAGATGAAAAAACATAACAAACCTGGAACGCTGGCAATGTTTATGCTCTTTGTTTGTACTAGCACTTTAATGGTGAACAGAAAATATCTATTCGCTGAGTTAGTGAAATACCAGATAAAGTTCTAAGAAATCACCACTGGTCTTAGCAAAACAACAGGTTGTAAAGGATAAATATTTTCTACAAACATAACTCTCCTCCAAAGCTCTGGTACACATAGCATAAAAACAAAGTTCCCTGTAGTTTTTTTGGGACATGTTTACGTAAATCAATCCCAGGGACAAGGAGGCCGCTTTCAATGTGTGAACTGAAACAGGTGGTACGTAGGCCTACACTTTCTTTGCATCATGTTGTGTCTGAAGTCAGAGTCTGTGACACACAGATATTTTATTAGCTGCAAATGAAACAACAATTGGACAACATCAGACTTTATATAGCAGGTATAATTAGGCACAGCCAACAATGAAACTGGACTAATGATGTGTCAAATTGAAGATTGCTAATACTTTGACACAGACTCAGAAATATAACTTTTGAATTAAAAAAAACATATACTAAAGATAGTCATACCCTATACGTGTGAGAGGTCCAAAGTACAGGGTATTGAAGCTATTTAAAAATATATATAATGAGTAACAATCCCAATAGTTGTGTTGCAGACATGCCAAAGACCAAATTCAGAGTGAGACTTGCCTCAATGTTACAGTCACAGGCAACATCTGCCTGGAATAGCCCACTAGAGCCTCTAACATCCATAACCTTTATACACACAAGCAGCCCGGTCTCACACTGCATGTCTCAACCCAGTCCAGCCTGACCAAAGGTTTTTCTATTCCTGGCAAAGTAAACCTCTTGTAGCTAAAAAGGTCCTTGGTCTAAATTAAGCACACACAGTCAGTCCATTCATAGATAAGGGATCCTCTCCTCCCTTAGGAGATTTTTTAGCGTGCCCGATGTGACAAGGATTGTTTTATGGGACATTTTAAGTTTGTCTGTTCATATCACATTGAAGAACAAAAGGACTGGAAGATTGTAGTGGCACTAGTTCATTCGTTTTACTAAGAGAACAGTCTGATATGATGCTTTTATTCCAATAACAGAGAGCACACCAACAATGGCAACAACACTTAATCAGTTGAAATCTTCTTCTGAAATACGAAACATAGTGGCCTACATATTCTACATATAGAATGTATTTATAGGGATATAAGGAAGGTAGAAGTGTGCCGAAAGGCCACCAGCTCTGGTAGATGTATTGGCAGTTGTCCTGGAAATGCCCTTACCTTCCTTGACCCATTTCTTTGTAAGGGACTCAGGTATCATGAAAGTTGACTCCAGAGCCACATTCTTTTTTTAGATCTATTCCAAGTGTTGCTGCAACATGGTTGGCAGGACGTTATGTGAGAAAATGATTGCAATCGTCTGGCAAGGTGTTCCATCATTTAGTTTGGAGATGAATGGGGATCTGTGTCACACCCCCAAAAAAACGAGCTTACACCAGAGTTCAGGGTGCCTGTGTCTGCACCTTGGAATTTAATCTTTTCAGTATCGATGAATAAATAGCCACAGAGGCATGTTATGCTGAAATTGATATAATAATTTGATATAACCTAGAATGAGGGGAACACTATGCTGTCTTATTAGTAGAGGATAGGTCACCAGGAGCGGCAGGTTCACCAAACTGTTTGTCAGGATGTGTCATTCTGTCACTGGCCTATTTCTGATCAGCATGTGGAAAGAACGTGCATACACGCACATGGGAGGATGAATAGTGTGTGCACATACAGAGAGATAGAACACCAGAGGCAGCATGTCATGCAAAAGAGCTATCCTAGAATAATTTGGCAGCAGACCTGGGTATTGCCTAGTGTTCTATCTATCAACACCAAGTGTTCAATAAAGTCTACATCTGATAAAGTCCCCCAGGAAATGTTTACTTGTCTATTAGGAAAAGGCCATAGTTACAGAACCAACCATATTCTCCCAGTCTGGATCATAGAATCCGCAAAGGGAAAAAAATACATAATTCAAACAATTACCAAGTAATATTTTTGTCAAGCTGAAAAACGCAGGAAATTCATTCAATGGAAATATACATTTACTTTACTACAGACTGATGTATAAACACTCTTCGGTCTCATATCAAATAGAAGTTCTAAGTATGTGTGCAATTACTAAGGGAAATACTCCATCATTCATCCCACTAATCCACATCCACAGGATTTCAGGCAAGTTCAAATTTGAATTATTTAAAAACCTATATGGTTTTCCTTTAGAACAAAAAGGCAGACTGCCAGTGAAGACTTAAATAGAGAATTACATATTAGATGTATTGTAAAATGCAGCAACTAAATTAAATGAGGGTTGAAGCTTTTGGGGAGTTGAAAAGGTGGGGGAAAAAAACATTTAGTTCCCAAATAGACCCAACAAGTCCAAGAACAAGTTCCAACAAGTTTCCAGCATTGGAGCAGCTCTAAAAGGTAACAGGGTACATTTCCGGAGTCGGATTGTGAAACCAACCATGAGTCCAGCCATTAAGTTTCAACTGAGCACCCATGCCTTGATCTATGACATTCTATGAATAGCCTTGATCTATGACATTATAAACTGCTTATTAAGTACAAGGTACTCTTTTTGACATATCATGAAAACAGATGCATTGGGGAAAAGCTGAGCCAGACAGACCATTAGTGAAAGAATGCATGTTATTGCGCATGCATATACTTATATGAATGCAAGGTGGGTGTTGAACCCAAAGCAAACATTAATCTCTGATAAAGCCCCCGAAGGTAAACAAAGAAAGAACGAAGGGCGTGGTTTGGAGCAGGAACAGCAAACAGGTCAGTCAACTTGTAGAGGACATTATAGGGAGCGAATCAAAACATTGTTACACGTTTTTACTGTAAAGCCTACATTGACTTTATAGGTCCACATGGTTTATTGATTCATATCATTTACAGACACATTTCTTTGGCCATACGATCTTCTTTAAATGTTTCCTTTCAACACATTTTTATTGTAGCATTGTTTATTTGATGTTGGATAAGCTTACTTCAAGAAACTGGTCCTATGATTTATGAATGTTTCAAAAGGGAATTCAATCATTTTTCAAACATTTCCGAAATGATTTTGTAACTTTTTTTTTTTACCTATGGTAGGCTATTCTTTAATCTAAGAATAGATGTGGGGATTTTCTCCAACCTGGTTTCAATTGGGATGGTATTATGTAGTGCTCCCCGGTGGTTACTTACTGTACTTCAGCCTAATCTCAAGGTTTTTCTTTTATCCCATTGGGTTCTACTGCTCTCTTGTGGACTAAAACCTTTACTCTTAGAATTGTATTCAAGCTCATAAAATATTATTAAACAGATTACTTCGTAAAGGGTTTGAGATTTGAAAACGTTTTTAAGGACCCCTACATGTGTGCATAAAATCATGGTTTAAAAAGAGAGAAGAGAAAGACTACGGGAAGGTTCAGCTTGATAGCTCATCGCACATTTTTATTCAGTCACTGACATCTCAGGAGGGTAGAGCCTTGCATTGGTTCTGTCCATAAACCAATGATTTCTTTTACCACAGCGTTGACGCAACACTGAAAAAAGCAATAATTCCAAACAAACACAGGTCCCTCATTAGTGATATGTAATAGGCAGAAAGAATTCCACCTCGACAGTTTTGCATGAACATAGAAATGAAACAGGTTCTGCGTTCTTCTTTTGTCTTTTAGTTGTTTCACATATATTAATAAATATTCATAACTATAAACACTTCAAAAAACTAAATATTAAGTCACAGGTACTGGAAAAAAGCTCCACTTTTAAATCACAATGATAAAATTTACAAAACAATGATAAACTTCTCCTGTAACTGTCATGATTTTAGGTAGACTCATAACTGTCACGTTAGTACAGATCAATGAATAAAAACTAAACTCAGAGATTCAGCGTTTCCTGAGGTTTATGTGTTCCCCTTTGAAGGCCGGGAGTGGGGAATGGCTTTTACTTTACTCAAGGAAACTTTACAACAGGTCAAGGTGTACCATAAAAAGAATGTTGGCATAAAACAGTCAGGACAACCTTCAAACATACACTCTTCTGTGCCAAAACTCTTCTGCTCAGTTTGAGTGGTTGAATCATTGATCTTAGATGGTCCACTTTGAGCTGTCATGAAGCTCCCTCTCGCCCAAGATTTCCAAATTAGGTGCTCTAAGCCATAACCATAGGCCGCCCACACCATGTCCCAATTTGGCTGTGTGGACAGCACTTCACCGCATGTCAAAGTGGCCACATCTGCATTGGATTCAATGCACACAAAAAAAACGAAAGAAAGATATCTAAGCAAATGTACACACATCAGGGTATAGGCGAGAAATAAGAACAAAAAGCAAAGTAAGAAGTATTCTGAAAAACTGTACATGTAAACATCACACTTTCACTGAGTCCAAAAAACCAGAGGAAAAGAATACATTGCTTCACATTGGTATACAGAACACCTCCTTTGCACAGAGCTACGATTTCTGATCCGCGCAGTAGAGGTAACAAATAAAATAATATAAATAACAATAGAAGTAATACAGAGCACCACCAAATGATAAGGTAAAACAGGCAAGGGTTGAAACCTCCTTGATTTTTTTTTTTCAAACAGTGCTGCACTGTACCCACAGAAAAATTAAAGGTTTGAAACGTTTCTTTTATAACCCTTTTTACAGCTATACATTACATATATCTGACTCACTTTAGCAATCCACGAGCTACCAGGGCTTTTTTAAACATCTATACATTACATTGTCCAGTCAATACAGAGAGAAATCCCATTGGCCATTACAAAAACAAATGAATGTGTTTGATTAGTCACAGTAACTCCTGTACACACCTAAAACATCACATTTTAGACTTCAGACATCATGTCCAAATCCCCAAGTTAATGTCTGCGCTGTTAGTTTAAAATGTGACTGATTGAATAACCCCAGCATTAGTATCAGTATACCAGATGACCAAGTGTAGGAAGCAGCATCATGATGAATGTTATGGCTACGGTAGCAAAAATGAAACACAGAGCAAGTGGAGGAGACGAGGAAGACATTTTCAGTTTCAATTCTGTTGCTGTGTATAAGGGTTTTTGAAACAACAGCATGTTAGCTAGTTTGTTAGGCTTGCTGTTTCTGCTTGATAATCTTTTACAGCGGGAAGATGGATGAAAAGTCTTCCTCTTTCTTTACCAACTGTGCAAATTATTAAAAACATTTCTTAAACAGTCCATTACATTAGATGTTCTGATTGACATGTGTGTTCGTTGCAAACTTGAGAGTGAAACAGGATTCTACTATTTAGACTAAGCATCCATTCAATTCATATGAAATAGGCAAAGTTGAACTGAAATTAGTAATCGAAACTAAAAACCAAAGGCAAACTTATATCACTGTTTGTTTATTCGTTGGTACCAAAAGGAAAAGTGTACTATGTTACCGTAATCCTGAGCTGTAAAGTGCTTCCAAACTTGCAATAGATTCATAATTTGAAATCGAAAGCAGAGTCCAATTATGGCATGGCAACTGCAAGTAAACATGTTATAATTAAATCAGTTTGATTTGTTCTTGAGATGATCACGGCAGTTTTTTAAGTTACATAAGGGCTTAAACAACCATCAATAATGATAAATAAATTGTCAATTTGATAGATCTATGATAAATACAGAAATATACGTATCTGAGCTTTGAGCACTTAAAAAAAAATCCATAAGGGTCGTGTTGAATATGTTTGGAATGTTTCAGCTTACAGAGCGACTTCATCACAGTCATGTTGTACAAAACAGGGCCACTCCACTTACACAAACAACATAAACTGATAACATACAGCTAGACTAACATTAACCAAAGAGAAATGAAACGCAACAACAACAACACACACACACACACGGCTGCTTTGTGCTGAGTGGTTCTCTGACTCGCCTGTAAAAGTGTCTGTTCTGAAAGTGTGCTCTAGAATCTGTCTTAGCGTTTCTGTGTGAGACCCACACATATTAAACACCATGGCAGAACATTGTGAGAGTAAACTGTGATGTCCTCTCACATCTTTTCAGGATTGTCTTTTGCTTCTTTTTGTAACGTTACAGAACTTGATTTCTGGTGATGGGGAGATATAAAGATGGATAAAAGGGAAAGAGGTGTGATTTGTGGGGAGGATATGGAAAGACTCCTTTCTTAGAATAGGCAAGCAGCCTACACATTAATCGGAATGTAATCATGACTTGAAGTTGCACCAAATCTTAACATGTCCAGTCAAAACACAAATTATATAAAACTCCCCCCCAAAAAACAATAAGCTACAATACAAAAGCCTAAATCACTTCAACGCCTTTAAAATTACTTCTCATAATTCCAACAAGTCCTCTTACTCAAGCTCTAGTACACCTGAAAGATTATTCCCAATCACGGAAAGAACCTCATTCATGAGGTTAGAGTGATGGTAGAAAACAGCATTTACAAACAAGTAACAATTAGCTACAATGCTGCATGGGGAGTGGGGTGTTCTACTGGTATCAGCCATATCATTTTCTCTCTGTGATAGCAAGGCTTGGACACATGTAAGCTAAAGAAAATCACTTTTCCTACGTTCTCAGCATCATGCTAATAGGGAGAGGTAGGTACACTTCCTCAGTCTGCAAAAAGCCTTACTGCAGACAATTAAGAGTCTAGGACGGTACAGGATCGATGATGTTATCCATGATCTTGCCATAATTATCTTCCATATTGCACCTTTTTTCCTTAACGTTTCAAGTGGCATTGGCTACGACTCAATGCTTAAATAATATACAAATCTCTTTTTTTTTCCCTGACAGGTGACCTGCGTTGCCCTTCCAAGACTCTCTAAAGCCTCTTCTAGAGTTCAATCATTTTTATAAGCAACACATCACTTCTGATACAAATATTCAAAATGCAAGAACACAAAAATATCATAGAACCTAGAGCGTCTGTCCCCTTGGCAACCCTAACCACACACATAAGAATCTAGAAACAGTCCAATGAAAGGAGAGGTACAGTTGTGAGGGACTGAGTATGTCTTAGCCCATCACTGTGAAACATTTTTCCAACTCACTATTTTTCTTTTCCATACAGGTAATGCATGTCCTTCCATCCTAGAAGTTGAGGTTAGCATATCAGTGGCAGGCAGTCATGTCGTTAGCAGCAATTCATGGTAAGAATTTCAGTGCCTCCCTAATTGCCCAGAGAAAATAGTGGAATGGAATAGGAAAAAAATAATATATATTTAGTAGAGGCGCCTTCCAAATCCTGTCACCTGTGCAACAGGGTGAATTAATAAATGAATAGGAAATACATGAATAGGAGGGTAAATGGCTAAAGATGACAGGGTACTGTGGTCAAAGGAAAGAGAGTGCATAAAGTAGGCTATCACACTGTAGGTGTCAGCCTGTGAAAATTTCTGCTCCTTTAAAATACAAAAACTATGTATGAGTATGTCAATGTACCATACCAATTGTGCGCTGCAGTTTCAATCTCATTTATGTATGTCTCTGTATGGATCCCATAATCCTGTCTGAATGTGTATGCCTGATCGTGATGCAAACAGACCAATTACAGACAGACAGGCTCAGGAGAAGGTCTTGGAACGATTTGGGCCACGACCTGGCCTAGCTAGGGCTCAGTTTTGCTGTAGGATCAGGTTTTCCAGCTCGTCCGCTGAGCGGAGGAGGAAGGCGGCAGATTCCCGGTACCCGGCGATGAGCTGCCGAACTGCCGTGACTTCGGGGGGGCTGAGTTGGGCCGACGCCCCGCCCCCACCGCCACCTTGACCGTGGCTGTTGGCACTGGAGGAGGACGAGTTGGGAGCCACCGACTTCATGCTTAGATCGGTGGGACCTGGAGAAAGAGGGAACCACATGGTTAATACAACAAAAACTATAAAAAATACAGTACATTATTAAAATATATTTTTAAAAAATTATATATAATGCCATTTTAAATCCCCTTGAAATGAAAAATCGTTGCAGACTGTTTGTTATTTGTCATTTTATGTGTTAGGGAAATGTAAAGCATCAGTGAAAATACATTTGTGAATCAAATGTAATGTATACATTTGTGATCCACTAAACATTTAATTACCGTTGGTCTGGGTTGCACTGGTGGCCTGCTGGCCGTTTCCGTTGGTACCGTAACCACGGTAAGTGTAGTTGAGGCCTCCGTTGGTGTAGAGCTGGTCCTGGGCATAAGCTGTGGCAGCAATGGAGAAGCTGGAGGGAGTCCCAGTAGCCGGGTCCCTGGGACTGGTCTTATCAACACAGGAAGGTTCCTCCTAAGGAGAACAGAGTAAGGCATATGCTATTTTTTTCACGTTGAGCACACAAATAATAGAAAATATAGTAGAAATAAAAGCCACAGATACTGCAGTGGAATGTGTTAATGCTGATAGACTATTGCAGATTTTTGCTACTATTACAGATGATCATTTCTAAGCCTGAACAGATTGAACACACTTTCCATATACACACTGAGTCAGAGGAGACACTTTCAAAATCCGATGACAGGCGCATTCACACGCAGGCTCCTGCCAACACACTCACAGTGGCTTGGTAGACGTCTAGTCGCATCCTCTTGGCGGCATTCCGCGTTTCGCTCTCGCATGCAGCAGCCAGGATGTTTTCAGCCATGGCCGAGGTAAGATGAGGGGGCGTGGGTCTTGTCTGGTTGAATTCACAAATATAGACAAACAAAACGTTTAGCTGGGCTCCTGTTTTTAATTGTCAATATAGAGCATTTCATTTTTTTGTACAGCATCTTTATTTAATATATTGGTATAGTTAATTGGGATTTTTCATTGTATCTTTCTATTGAATACATTTATACTAATACTAGAACTTAATACCGCTTCACTTGTAGTTGGTAATCGTAAAAGGGCTTCTGATACCAGGGAACCACAGTAAGTCAACGTTACCTCAAAACCACTTTTCTTCATGCGGCGGCAGGACTTGAGGTAGGTGCGAATGCGCTTGCGCGAGCGTTCCTGGAACTCCGGAAACTGACGGCTACAGGACTCAATGATAGCCTGGATCTTTTCCTTGGGCTGCTTGGAGATGGGCACCATGCGGTCCAGGTTCTCATCCACAAACAGGCGCACAAACATCTGATATAGGGGAAAAGAGGGGGAGGGGAGAGAGGAGGAGCGGTGGGACGTAAAGCAGAAAAAGGGAGGAGGGGTGTAGAGTACCGGGATGTATGGAGTGGGCAAACAAAAGAGAGGATGAGTGAAAGGCAAAAGCATAAATGGGGTAGAAAGAAGGGGGGAGGGAAAGAAAAGGCAAATAAAACATTAGACAAATTCTAGTATTGTAGCATTCTTACATTCTGACTGCTATGCACATTAGTGTTTGTATTTGAGGGAAAAAAAAACGGACTTTTATGTATAATTGAAATTGCAATGTAATGCTTTCAAGTGTATTACATGTAAAATCAATTAATCAGTCAATCCCAAAAAGGTTTATTTAAATGAGACTTACATTGAAGGCTTTTAGTCTTTCAGGGTCCATGCCCTCAACGTCAGTAATCTTATCGCTGTCATCATGGTCGTCGTCGTCATCATCAAGAATCTGCTGGGCCCGGCCGGAGGTCAGGTCCTCGGCACTCATACTCAGTTCAGTCTTTACAGAGTCGTAGCTTCCTGAGCTGTACTGAGGGGACTGGGCGTGCGTACAAATACACACAAAAACACGTTTTAAAAAATATATAATAATGTCTAAAGAGCTATGTGTATGAATGGTTGGCACATTCTAAAGTGTGCTCTGACGGAGGATTTATCTTTATACAAATCTGTCAGATATAAAACATGAAGTACATTTACTCTAAGTAAAATATAAGTGCATATTTCCTGGATTACTAAACTGTAGCAGTGCTGGCTTTTAAACAGAGCAATGCCAGTTAGAAACAGAAAATATACTTTTGTGGACAAAAACAGTCCTATACAAACGAGAACCACCGCAGTCCTTACCTTGTTGCCGTACTCTGTTTTGACGGGGTACTTCCTATTGGGGTCGGCTGGATACGGCACCACGGCAGAAGCAGGGCTACCCATAGGCAGTCTGTCGCTCAGATTGACCAGCTTCTGGTCCTCCGAAGAGGAGGACGAGGTGGTGCTGAAGTCCAGAGGGGCGCTCACCCCGTTCCCCGTCCCGTCGCCGTAAGAGGCCTCAACTACGGGGCCATCTGCAGGGTTTCCACCCCCGGCCTGCAGAGCCTCCGGGGAGGTCAGGCCGTTAGCACTGCCACTGCTGTCCGAGGAGTCATCATCTGCCAGCAGGGAAAGGCGGAGTGAGAGAGCGAGAGAGAGAGAGAGAGAGACAAAGAGATAGTGAGGGTGAGGCTGAGCGACGCTGTCTGCTGTGCAGAATTGATGTGCTATTGTTTACCCAGACGTCCTATCAGGGCCGGTTTTATTGAGGTGGGTCCTTTGAAATGGGAGGGGGGGTGAGGGTTTGTGGTTTACGATGTGCCGTATGAGTGTTTGTGCAAGAAGCGCGGGTGTTGAGGTCAACTGTCAACACAAATAGGAGTTCAGAGGGAAACATGGGGGGAGGTAATCTAATGGGGTTAAACAGGGGGAGGGATAGACATAGGAAAGGAAGAGGGGTCAAAGGGGAGGAGGGGTTCCTCATTTGCTAATGTGTAAAATACAGTGCACATTGGCCTGACTGCACTGTTGGTAACTGATTTTTATGAGTCACCCACTCAGCTTTTTTCTTTGGAACTAAAAAAACACCACAGAATTGTTCCTTTCCTTTTCTTTTTTCAAAACAACCTTGAATCTCAGTCTCACACATTCACATTCTAATACTGAGAAAAAGAGAATGTTAGGCTTTATCCTCTTGCCCTCTAGTCTAAAGAGTGGGTGGACAGGGTGGGAGGTGGATTGGGGTTAGGGTGGTGTACAGTGCAGCCCCTTTCCAGAAGGGATTTACAAGGATTAGTCCACTAAGAAGGGTGCAAGCTGTTTCCTGTAGGCAGCAAATAATATGCAGTCTTCCCATGGCACGGTGGCCTTCCCATTTCCTTACGCAATAAAAAGTGAAAACCGGAGGCAGCCTTACCACTGCATTAAAAGGCATGTCAGAATGCCCTATACGTCACAAATACAGACTTTGCTATGCATCATGGTGGAACAAGAAGAATCCAGAGATGACAGACTTACCGTCCTCTTCTTTGACTGGGGCTGGGGGGCTGATGGCGACTCGGTGTCCGTTGGGTGGACTGAGCTCAGGCACTGGTGGTTGCTGAGCTGAGACCCACGCAGGCTCAGCCATATCCATGTCTTCGCTGCTCACCGAGCTGTCATCCTGGCAAGGGTCACAGAGATAAAGGGAATGAAGAAAAAGAAAAAAAAGAAAAGAAAAGGGGAGGTGGAATGGGATGATAGAGGGAGAGAAAAGAGGCACGGCTCAAAGTAGGATTTATTTCCCCTGTGGAGAGCTTGAGTAAACTGAGTAACAGAGGAAATGGCTGCTGACAAAGTCACTCCCAATCTCGTCAGCCACTTAGAAGCCTCCCCTATGGCCTCTTCTTTGATTTGAGCCAGCGATATGGTTATGTACATGTAAAAGAAAAGAAAGCTAATTATCGAACAAGTCACAGTTCAGTCTTTTCTCTCAGTTAACCCTAGACATCATGTTGGGAGACTCCGGACAGCCGAAAAAAGGGGAGAAAAGGGAAAAAAACTTGCAGCACTGATGCTATTTTTAACTCTGCTGTGTAGAAACCCCAAACATGCTCGCTCTAGCGTAACGCCAACATGAGTGGACCAGAGGGGTATGAGATGAGCGTAAAGAGAGAGAGAGCATGACACACACTCTCACGAATACATTTACACAGTCACAAAGCTTTGTGGATTAGTGGATTAGGACTATTCAAAGGTGGAACTGAACTTTGGGCCCAGGTTGTAAAAGAACAAATGGCCTGCTTAGAGTTTTCTGTGCTGGGTCTTGAGTAGTTTGCAAATACATTTAAACATGGGCTTGTCTTTATAATACAATAAAAATAGTCAATATTTATGCCCCAGATAAATCTAATTGTATTTGTACATATTTACCTTGGCAGCCTCATATTTCAAGGAGCTAATTTTCTTGATGTCCTCAAACACAAACACTGTAAACAGATACAACTTAACTCTAGGCATGCAGGCTGACGTGGACTAAATAACTTTTTCTTTCCGTGGTGCTGGAAAGGAGGCTTTAGTTTTGTAAAGGGGAGTTGCTTTAAATGAAAGCACATGATACATAGTTGCATAGAGTAGCTGCACCACAACATGAGAACTACAATACTCTCTTTCTGAATGGCTAGTCTGGACACCTAGGGATATGCACCCCTCTGGGGCTTCTGAGCTTTGTGACTGCTTTATTAGGCACCAAGTGAGGCATGTTGTATTAAATGAAAAGAAGGAACAAGGGCAAGTGATGGATCTAACGCCTATGCAATATGCAATTATGTTGCGATTTTGTAATTAAATATTTGGCAAAGACAACTAAAAGGATGGCTATGTATTATTATTTTTGTATTATTATTATTATTATTATAAACTTAGAGGTCAAAAGTAAATCTGGTAAGAACGAGCATGTGAGGCACACAGCAGGCTACGAGTATGAGTGGGCCTAGAGTCCTATCACCACGCGTAAACAAATCACTGCATGTTGTTTAAAATACGCTCACACTGACACATTCCGAAGTGGATGCAAAAGATCTACATATTTTTTAGACCGTGCAGAACATGAAACTCTACTGCAGCAAATCAACCCTAGTGTTTCCTTCAGGCGAGTAGCATAGTTGATTGGCATAAGACCAAAAGCATCGACGGGCCACAGCACTTAAATAAAAAAAACTACACACGGATGTAATTCTCAATTACCAAATGCTATGTCTAGAAAGGGACGGGATTTTTACTTACCTGAAAATGTTAAAATAATGACAATCTCTTCAAAATTAAGATAAGGCGTATGTGGTCAATTTTACAGTTACTCCGTCTTAATAATAATGGCCTACTCCTCTGCCGGGGTCTTTTGATCCGGGAAGCGCCCGAGTGCACTGCTGTCAGTGCTACTAAAACAGGCGGGGCTTTGCGTACGATGCTACTCTCACGTGTCACAGTCAAGGAGGTTAGGCGCACAGTAAGCCTGCAATAACAACGCCGTGAATGCGTTATTGTGCAATTGACGCCCCATGCTGCAGGATCAGTTGAGCCATAAAGGTTTATTGGTCAGTTATAGTTTAACTACAGACTCTACCTATATCAGACATTCCCTTAGCATAGGTAACTCGGTTCATTTGTATTAGGCCTCAACGTATTCATGATAGCATAATCATGGTAAGTCCCTTAAGCAAGGAAATTGTTACACAGACACAAATCCATAGTACATACTCACATTCACAGAGGCACACGCACACATACCGCACCCAGCAGCCGATTATTCCTTACCCTTTCATTGGCAGTCATGCATTGTAGTTTCATCTGTTTCAGGTAGGTGGCAGTGAGAGGCATGTTGTAGTCAATGAGGTCCGGAACCAGTGAGGTTGGTCTGTCATTTTCTAGGGCAAACAGTAGATATAGTACGTGGGACATTTACCCGACGAACATTTGGCAAAGTCCAAAGAATGACCTTAACCCAACCCTATGATTAGCTAGTTTCTCCTATGGACAGACTGTTCTGAACACTAAAGATAATTGTCTTCCCAACGCATGTATTTACTATAAACATCATAAAATACCAAACCCTGCCATAAACAGCAGTAGTGTTGAGAATTGGTCAGTTCCTTTTTTGTAGTGGTGGCCTTGCACAACAGAAGTAATCAGTTGATTAATTAAGCTTTAGCTTAAAGGCCTTCAGCTTGGTTTAAATATTTACTAGACACGTGATATATAGTTCAAGTAGTTTCAGAAATGTCATACAGGCTGTGATCAAAATACATCCGCTGATATCCTGCAGACAAAATGCCCCATTAAAGTCTCTTTATGTTAAAGCCAAGGAACTGAGCCACTTTAATGCTGAAATCAAACAAAGTGAACCCTGGCATTTCCTAACATGGCCACTAGAGGAACTCTGTGACCATATTTTGAGTATCCCTTTCAGTAGAGTCTAGGGTCCTCTGGAGTCTTTGTTACATCATGTTCATGATGGGCTCAGTTTTTAAGCTGGGTAACCACCTCTAACGACTCCTGGGATGTGTGAAACTGTACGCTTTTGAATCATCCAGTATGTATTAATCTTAAGTATGTTTCTGCAAGTCTTCTCTTTCTATATATGTGTGTCTGTGTGTATTATTGTCACCAAGGGAAGTAAAACTACATTTTGGCTCATTGCGCAATGACACAGGAAAAAGTACCAAAAATGTCTAGGTAGCCTGTTGAATTTCAACATGCGTCTCGGTTGTAAAACTAACTAACGCGTTGATGAATTCTTTTCAATCCTGTATGACGCCAGGAAAATAATCGAAGATGAATAGATAATAAACAATCCTGGGCCCATTAACTATAGGCCTGTTAAAAAAAGAAATACATAAATAATCCCCAAAAAGTACCTCCAGTTAATGAAGCGTTCCAAATGAATAAATCAACAAAGAGGTCAGTCTGGGGGTTTACCTTTGAACTCTGCGGTGCTGGGGTTGATGTGCATCCTCTTCTGACACTCCCCACAGCTCATTAGGAACCGTGTCACCGCCTCGCGGGGCAGGAAGGCGTAAGTCTCTGCTATCTGTGTCATGGGAGGGTGGAAGAAGAAGCACAGGGGACAGGTCAGAGTTGTAGACGTAGAAAAATAGAGAGAGAGAGAGAGAAACACGTCCATATCTGGTCGTGTTTAAATTCAAACTGCAGGTGTTTTTCATGTTCTTTCACTATGGTATTTTGGTACTACCCACCTGTGAATTTTAAGGGTCAGTGACTGGTGTCTATGATTTGCATGGGGTGGAATGCATCCAACAAGACCCCCCCTCTCTCTCTCTCTCTCTCTCTCTCTCTCTCTCTCTCTCTCTCTCTCTCTCTCTCTCTCTCTCTCTCTCTCTCTCTCTCTCTCTCTCTCTCTCTCTCTCTCTCTCTCTCTCTCTCTCTCTCTCTCTCTCTCTCTCTCTCTCTCTCGTCAACCAATGGGACAACTCTACTCGTCTGCATATTCCTGCTTTGATTCCTGCAAAACATAACTCGATGGCCGTTCCTTTCTCCTCCTTCTCTCTCAGCCAGGTGTAGAAGCTGACTCATATTTAATCCCTCTCTCTTTCTCCCTCATGCTCTCTGCTAGTACCCTACCCTGTTTATCTCTGCCGCTGTGCCCCCGCTGGCGTTTCCCTACAAAACGTGACCTTCACGTGACCATAACGAGGCAGCAGGGGTGCCTGCCCTCCCCTTACACAACCCCCCCCCTCTACTACCCCCACCCACCCCATGCCCCCTTGAGGCAGCAGAGAAGGAAAGGCCACCCAGAGGAGTGTGCACATCCCAGAAGGCCATCTGACAGTTCCATATTATGGCCAGGCCTGGTGGCGCTGCGTGCTCAAAAGGCTATGTGCTATGAGACTTGACAGGACCTCTCTACGGGGCAGGGGCACAGGGAGGAGGAAGTGGCTCTGGTTGCTGTGCACCCCTGGGGGGACGTTCGAGCTAGGCTAACCTCCCCAAAACCCTGCCTCACTACACAGACAGGGCACCATCTCCGCCCCCACCCAGAGAAGCCTCTGCACCTCAGCCTATCCCGTGTGCTGTTAAAGAATAATACATCTCTTTATTCCTAGAGACTGCCATCAACATGAAACAAAATAACTATGTGCTGAGCATATCACGAGTATAGGTCGTATGTATGTATTGCATGGTTTGTACAGTGCACACATTTTTTGTGTCCTTATGCCGATGGTTAAAGGTTGCCTTGGTAACTACTTATACTGAGAACATCCCTTTGTGTGTTTGCTGCTGAATATGGTGTATTGTTAGTGTGTGCTGTTGGTCCCGGTATTTTTCTCACCGCTTTGTAGGTCTTTTTCTGGCCGGCATGTTTAGGCGCCCTGCCTGGGTCCACACCCATCTCGACATGCATGGCATAGATGATGTCAAAGAAGTCTTCCACCACCGCTACTCGCTTCAGGGAAGAGCTGTCCTGAGCGGAGCCTCCGTCTGAACACTGCAAACACAGAAAGGCTCCAGTTTAGTGGCCTGCCTGGGGCTTGTAGACTGAATGTGAATGGATCCGTGCAACGCTTTATCTATCTATAGCTAAAAAAAATATCACTGTGTGTAAATAGAGCATTCTCTGACCATGTGATGTGAAGGGGCAAAACTCCAGAGCTTGCTGTGACTCATAGGTCACGTTGTCAGTCTCCAACTCAACAGACCCGGTGTATACGTCCAGTTGGAAATTCTGCGAGTGTTTTGGGCCTGGCACAAGTTAGGTGGTTGGGTAAATTTGGGTAAATAAAGGGCTCCCCACCTCTTTGTGGTTTTATCCACTCAGCCTTGAGGTGGAGATGTTTCCAGGCCTCATTGGGATGGCCACCATACAGTTCATCTCTGCTGTGTTTAAAAATAAAGCGGCCTTTACTATAGAAGACCAGCAACCAGCTACCATCACAACCATCACCAACCCCCCCCCCCACACACACACACACACAAACACACACACACCTCTTCCTGTACCGTTGACCCTGTCTCCATAGAAACTGCCATAGATCTCTCTCAGGCAGGTGTGCAGGGCAGAGGGTCATGTGACAAGCCGTGGAAACTGGAATCACTACCACAACGGTGTCTCTCTTCCAGACAACACCACATGGGGCTTTCTTTCACTTTCTCACCACTGCTCTCTACCATTTCCTTAGTATATCTTTACCCCTCTCTCTCTCTCTCTCTCTCTCTCTCTCTCTCTCTCTCTCTCTCTCTCTCTCTCTCTCTCTCTCTCTCTCTCTCTCTCTCTCTCTCTCTCTCTCTCTCTCTCTCTCTCTCTCTCTCTCTCTCTCTCTCTCTCTCTCTCTCTCTCTCTCTCTCTCTCTCTCTCTCTCTCTCTCTCTCTCTCTCTCTACAGGTTGCATCTGAAGTTTTTTCTCATATCACCTCGAATAGACTTTTGCCACTGCTGATTTTGCATATCCTGTATGTCCCTTTTGCTTACATGGTTTGAATTTTTTTGATTGAATTGATCATATTTCCACTTTTGTTCCAGCATGGTTATAAAATGGTATAAAACGAAAACATAAAAACTATATGTTTACTGTAGCATAAAAAAAACAAATAGAATAGAAATTTGGGGCTTGCCGAGCCTTGACATGGGATGTGTTGCATTCTAGGTGGGGAGGCTACATAGCTTTTGGGAGTGTGAGAGTTCAAAAAGTTCTCCCCCTTGCATCACTGAGAAAAATCACGGTCCTCCTTCCCCTCTCTGACATTTCTATGCTGTTCCTGGGATCTGACATTTCCTTTTTTCCCTTTCCTCCCCCAACTCTGTCCCTCTCCTGCCTCCATCTCATCCTCTCCACCTCTGTCCCGTTCTCTCCTCCACCCCCCCTTCTCCTTGCTCCTGCTCTCCCAAGTGCGAGGTAACGATGGTTGCCATGGCAACTAAAACCCGCTCACTGAGCGGGTTTGTTTTAATCCGGCCCCTCTCCCTAGCCACTCTCCCTGTCAGCATGGGCTAAATATGATGATAATAAATGAAATAATGGCCATCTTCCACCTCATCATCTACATATCATTCCCCCGGTGACATCACCATCATCTTGCAGGACAATAGTGTCGGACCCATTCACACTGGATTTGGATAATCTCTCCCGACCGGAGAATAGGCACCCATACCTCTGGAATCCATAACGGATGTATCCCAACTCATTCAGAATATTCAGTGTTGAAGGAAAGCTTGGGTTATTTTGGGGAATTTACTGTCCCGTTTTCAATATGCACACTTCTAAACGAGGCACTCGAGCGAAAATGGGACACACAACTGGCATATACTATGCTGCCACAACCAGCGCTGGATCTTGCACTGTGACTCCAGCTGTCCCATTTGCCTGTTCCCCAACCAAGACTTATTTTCTCTTTTCTAACTGTCTTCATTCTCACTTATCTAAATGAGCCATCGCTCTCCACAGCCAGCAATCAGCTCGAAGTTAGTCCCGCAAAGCATCTGGAAGGGGAATTTGGAACGCACCACACATGTGCATATTGTCAGATAAACTCTTTACATGTCATGCATATGGTGCATCTTAAGGGTCTTTGTCGGTGCCTGTGAGTTTCTGAGGTACGTGTTTCACACAGTGCATGTTTACTCAGCACAGCACACAAGGTATATCTGAAGCATCTCTAAGGAGAACAGCTGTTGAATGGTCGGGTTGATATTTGGTCTCATCATCACACCCGTTTTAAGGGAGGCAAAGGAGGGAGAAATGTCAGCATCCCTAATCACCAGCACCACATAAACCTATCAACACTAAACTCTCTCTCTCTCTCTCTCTCTCTCTCTCTCTCTCTCTCTCTCTCTCTCTCTCTCTCTCTCTCTCTCTCTCTCTCTCTCTCTCTCTCTCTCTCTCTCTCTCTCTCTCTCTCTCTCTCTCTCTCTCTCTCTCTCTCTCTCTCTCTCTCTCTCTCTCTCTCTCTCTCTCTCTCTCTCTCTCTCTCCTTCCTTTTCTTCTTCGTTCCATCTTTCTAATCCCGTAGGACTTTGCTCTCCCCAGCCACAGCACACCAGCCCCCATCCTCTCTCTCTCTCTCTCTCTCTCTCTCTCTCTCTCTCTCTCTCTCTCTCTCTCTCTCTCTCTCTCTCTCTCTCTCTCTCTCTCTCTCTCTCTCTCTCTCTCTCTCTCTCTCTCTCTCTCTCTCTCTCTCTCTCTCTCTCTCTCTCTCTCTCTCTCTCTCTCTCTCTCTCTCTCTCTCTCTCTCTCTCTCTCTCACTGTCCCGCTCCAAACAGCTCTGTTGCTAGGAGACTGGAGGGGTTGAATCTGCTGCCCCCACCCCCTCTGGCAGTCGCACACTCTAGCAGAGAGCCGCTGAGGGGAGAGCAGAGCGGTCCTGAACACGCAGGCGGGTCGAGGTGGGGGGTGGATGATGGGGGGCGGCTACTGGGGGGGGTTGAGGCAGCTGGGTCACTCAGAGACAGGCCAGTGGAGAGAGAGAGAGAGATGGAGAGAGAGGGAGAGAGAGAAAGAGGAAGGATAGGACATCCAGTAAGTACACTGTGAAAAAAGACATTACTTCCCTGTAAATGCCTGGATAATAATGCAATGTTACAACAACAATGACCAGAGCAGAGCAGTTTCAAAGCATGTTCAGATCCTTCTGTTATTGTCTTCGAGACATGATCCATATTGTTCCCTTGGATACGCTCTATAAATAAAGGTGGCAACTAATTTTGTAGAAACAGGTGTGCATGTATGTGTTTATTCTGTGAGGCTGGCCAAAGAAAAAAGTGACCAAACAACAAATTAAAAGCTCCCAGGACGGTTGGCTAACCTACTGGCTGGCAGACAGGCAGACAGTCGGGTCTGGGGCTGGTAGTGGAGGTGATTAAGGTGGTGAAGATGGGATGGGAAGATGGCTGTGTCAACAGTGCTCATGACTCAGATTATCTCATTGCAGATGTGACAACAGGTCACCTTTTAGAGCCCCTGCTCCCCCCAGTAAACCCATCAGCAGGGTAATGGAGGTATAAATGGGAAAGAGCCCTTGTGTCTTGTGCACCAATGTGTGTGTGTGCGTGTGTGCGTGTGTGTGTGTGTGTGTAGAAGGAAGTAGGTTAAGGGACTGGGACAGTGTAAGAAGGTGCACAGGGAGGGAGGAGAGAAAGAATTGTTACGCCCCTCTTTCTTCTCATCCCTTCTATCCCTAGCTTTTCACCTTTTTTCTTTGTCTCTCTCTCTCTCTCTCTCTCTCTGTCTCTCTCTCTCTCTCTCTCTCTCTCTCTCAATTCATAAATCTTCTTCATTAAATCCACATTAGGTGTGCCGCACCGCTCCCTCTGTCCCTTGTCTGACTCTGTCCCTCCTTCTCTCTCTTAAATGATGATCATTAAAAGATAGAGTGTCTGACAATCCCAATGCCTCATACTGACTGTGACATACCCAACCCCGCTTGTCCCAACATCAAAATGTACACTTCCTGTACACATACAGCCCTGGATAAAACCTCACACAAAGCTTTAAATCATTTTCACGTTTTGATACATTTTCTGTAATACTGTCCTAGTTAGTAAAAGGTTACCTTTCCAAATGTAAACCGACAGTAAACGTACGTAGTACTAAGATAATCACTGTAATGTGTGTGTGTGTGTTTGTGTGTGTGTGTAAGTGTGTGTGTGCGCGTGTATGTGTGTGTGTAAGTGTGTGTAAATGTGTGTGTGATAGAAAGAGGAAGCGAAAGGGAGTGTGTATCTGGAGCAGGGCTCAGACTCTCTCCCACACAGGGGGGAGGCCCCCAGGCCAGTTAAAAATGGTGTTAATTTCTCCTCCTATGGGAGCAAAGAACTGTCTCTCCATGGCAACAGATAGGGTGCTGAGGGGAGGAAACGCAGCATTGCGATCAGCGACCCCCTCTTTGTACGGACACATCTTCAGACACATTTCGATGTATGCATATATACCCATGTCTATTCTCGTTTACTTGTATTTTGAACGGCTTGTCACCGCTTATCTAAAATATCTACAAGCAAGGGTTTCATCTGAGCTGTTTACCACTGCTTCCTATTTCAAGACTAGCCTTTTATGGTCTTGAGGGAGAAGTGCATCCCAACCCCATTGTCCTGTGTCTGTATGTGTATGTTTATGTGTGTGCGTATGTGTGTTGGTGTGCGTGAACCTGAATAATAACATAAAACAAACAAATGTACTATTCAAAATAACTATTCAATTCCATATGTATTCAACATTCCATATCCTTAGGTCTGGTATGTACAGTTGCATGGGTTGGTTTCAGGTGTGGACTGTTTGGCTATCAATACCCTACACAAATTTAAAAAATCACAAAATGTCAGAGTGGATGATCAAAACGTGACGATTATGCGATGGAAATGTGCCATGGAAAACTATTAGCATTAATGCAAATGTTGTTGAATGAAAAGATCACTATTCTTTTGACTCTGTGGCCCTTCCATAGAGGGAGGGCTCTCAAGGGAAATGTGGACTAATTAATCAGATAATAACGAGGATGTTCCTTCTCCATTTTGATAGTGAGGCACAAGCATTTAGGGATGGTTTCCAGAACACAGATTAAGCTAAATGACTAGGTTGTCCTCCTTAGACAGTCAGACTATACACTTCTATTGAAAACCATTTTTCAAACCAAGATATTTTTCATTTTATTATTCTAATGATGGCCTTTAAACAAAATTGATCTAATTATATCCATCAACGAACAAGTTAGGGATCCCTGTGGAAAAAAATGGAGCAAGATTTGTGGGAAAAACAATTTACCCTTTTATAGTGTGTGTTTGGGCTGCAGCTGCGGTCCCGGTCCTATTGAACACTTTTAGGCAACACAGTGTCCCCTAACTACTGCTGCAGGGGGAGGGGGAGTCGAAAGGACTCACCTAAACCTGATCGTGAGAGAATGATGGAGATATTTACAGATTTTCGTTGGCATGGCAACAAAAAGCAACTGCTCTTATCCGTTAAAATTCTTTAGTGCCATGTTCAGAGACGAACAAGGAAAATGCATGTAATGTTCATCTTTAAAAAGGTACCCTGAGACACGCTCGGACTACAGAGAGGCCACCGCACAACAGGGTTGTCGTGTATGAATCACAAAGCTGGTCTGTCTGTCTAGGTTTCTGTTTCCCCTTCTGTGTCCTCTAATCAGGATATAATGAGAGTTAAACAAGGTTGCATCCCCACACTGGCGGCTCCTGTCTGAGACATTCAGAGCGAGGGTGAGACAAGACGCCGACTGGGGGATACTGACATACAAAAGAGCACACACAAAAAAATCTAGAAAAGCTTCAAACTGGAATCAAATTCTTCCTACAGTCAAAGCTTGCACAAAACAGTTTCAAGCCACTACGTTCCCCTTGAGTATTACTCTGTCTCCTCCGGCTCTGGGACACACTGGAGCTTCCTTGTGCCATCTCTCAGTGTGTGCATCCCACAGAAGAAACCTCCTCTGTCTAAGCATCAACCACCATGCCTCCCTGCCCCCACGCAGCCTTCCTGCCGTTTACCCCCCTGCCTGCCCCCACAAGGAAACTTGGCACACCCCAGGAGCAGCTGCAATGGGGCCTTCCACGCACAAGCTCAGTGGGCACGCCCCCAGCCCTGCAGCCGTGTTAGAGGGGCAGACACCATTGTGTGTGTGTGTGTGTGTGTGTGTGTGTGTGTGTGTGTGTGTGTGTGTGGTTGTGGTTGATTTGTACTCTGGGCAGGGTAACCTATTGGCATGGTCTTTCAACGTCTGCTAAAGCTGGAAAGCAGTCTAACAGACATACACTCGGTCACAACTTGACATGTTCTCTCTACCTTTGCTCACCCTTTCATTTTGTAATTAGCTGGCGGCTCGTGTGGGCTTTTGTTGTTCGGTTTGTCTTTCAAATTACCCAGGTGGCTTTTCAGGGGCTCTAACTGCTTCGGTACAATAACATGAGGAAAAGTGACTAACCTCCCACATTGATCTCGAATACAAAAAAAGAAAATGCAGATTACAAATTATTCTATCAACGTATCGTTTGAAAGCGGAACATTTTGGAACGCATGATTATTTTGACAATAAATAAGAATTATATTAAAAATTGAATGTCCAGAAATAACAGAGGCCAACGAAATCAAGACAACAATTAAATGTCAGAGACCATCTGCACCTGCCAAGAAACCCACTGCACCTGGCAACCCATTTGCACTGCATGAAACATAATATAGCAGCGGGATTATTGGAGTTGGGTGGCCTGCAGCATTCAACCCAAGGCTGTGCACTCACACAGGTGAAACACCTGCACAAAGATCAATAGTGTTCAAGATCAATAGTTTTCCATCAAGTAATTACCACCTGGCTAATCATATCCAAGCTATTTGTTTTTGTCGCCTACGTTCCATGGTCCGATGGGACGCTGTTGTCCCAATAAAGGGGGAGTGTGGGTGGGGGTTGGTGATTCCCCGAAGGGCTTGTTTTAAAATGGTGGTGACTTGTCGACTGGCACAAGGGCTACATGAAATACATACAATACAGAAAGCATTGAGCTCATGCCCTCACACAAAGACAGTAACACACACAACAATACACACAAACAAAAACACACACACACACACACACACACACACACACACACACACACACACACACACACACACACTGAGTTATCCCAGCCAGTCAATGTGCTAACTACTGTATTTGACATCCATTCCCTTATGCCTATCCTGGACCAACACCTAAGTAAACTAAACAGAATTCTGCTAATAGATGTTTTGTTTTTTAAAATCTCATAATAAAGTGTAGTATATGACATAGTTCATCAAACACAGCTTTGACTTTTAAAATCCTAGCCGTCCTATCCAAGAAACTGCGCTCCATGATGTACCCCTTTGTGTACCCACCGGAGCAGTTCGTGGTTACCAAATTGCGCGTCACCCAAGCCTATTCTTGAATGAAAAATACAAATTAGCTTTAAAAATCTGTCTAAAATAAAACATATGGGGAATTCGACACCATAATCCTCTTGTTGAAACAACATGTGTTGGACATTGAGGGTCGCAAAAGGATAAAGTAGGCTATCAGCTATCAGTGTTACCAAAGCAATGAGTCCCTAAAACAATCTGAGCCATCACTTTCATAGGACAGTGAAAAGTGGAGTTGGACTGAGCTGACAGGATTGCCCCACCGACTTAGGTCAAATCTTACCAGCATAAAGAATACACATTTTATCGAGAAAAGAATATGTAGCCTGTTGGTCTAAAAGGGTGCCTGAGGTTATTTGGCACGGCTTTGAAAGGGCGCGGTGCAATCCGACGGATCTACAGGCTAAAAAGTGGATGTGGGCAAATAAGCCGTTATCTACCAATTTCCCAGCTCCATATTTCTCAATAGTCAGTCTATTCGAGGTGCACGACACATCCATTTGGGCATGCCACAGGCATCTCTGCGTACGCGCTAAATCTCAAAACGAAATACTGCAAATATAGCTCACTAGCCAAGAAAGAAAGCATAGAACAGGAATGTTTTAGCACTATGTCATGGAGTTGTTTGGCTATCCCATACAGCGTATACATTTTGCCCCGCGCGCGATTGGTAAGACAGTTACATAGGCCTAGCATGATAAGACTTTCATGCTTGCTATTGCCTCAATGGGCACCGGCGTTGCTATGGCAGCAAGCGATGGGAGTAGGACTGCTCTGTTCAGCGGAGGCGAACCGGACAGACTAAGCCTTTTTGCTAAGGTGAGGGTGTCGCAAGGCAGGGGAACGCTATCAGCCTAAGTTTATTCATAAGATTGCTGAGTATGGTCAAATCAAATGCATGTCATTGACGGTTAACTGGCGATAATTGGGCATAATGATCTATCATCACTCATTACATTGTTCTATAGCCTATACAAGCAACCCGCGTGCGCATGTTAGCAGGCGAACAGACACATACACTGACACTACACAGACAAACACGCGCAGTAGCGCACACACTTTACCGTTGACTTGACTGGGACATATAGCACGGGCTTCCCTGACGCCCCCTTCTTGTTGTGCTCCCCCATAATGTTGTTCCCGACTTGAAACCCTTTTGACTTCACCCAAAATTTGAATTTGGCATTTATGTGGCTGTTGTCGACAAAAACGGCGTCCAAATCATCGTTCTGCAAAAGAGTCTGCATTATTTTGTTGTATTTTCGTCGGGTTACAGTCTTTGTTTTACCGGAGTCTCCATATGTCCGGAGACACCAGTCCTGAAATTCGCTAAACATCTCTGCCTCCAATACAACCGGACTTCGGCTCCTTTTGGGCACATCCATGCATGCTTTTTTCGTTGCCATTGCTTCTCTTTAAACCGTTCAAATAGGCCAAACTGCAAAAGCAACGAAATGTGGGTCTGTATTTCCACCTCCGCTCTCCTGTCCCGCGTCGAATAGGCTTGTTCCGCGACGCTGGGATGCTTCCTGCCTTTTCTTATCGGCAGAAAAAAAGGTTCATGAAACTGATTCGGGCATCTGCACACCTGTTTGCAGAGAAGCTGTGCTGTCCCGAACCTCAACTGCAAAATGTCACTTGCTCACATCATCCGCCAAGGAACTGAGAGGGGGTTGTCCTACACTGAGCGGGTAGGCTCCCACCTGAGCGTAAACGGTCTCTTGACTGAAGGATAAGAAAAACCCACAGTGGTTTTTCGCCAAACAACAAAAGAATGCAGACAACGCATGGAAACAACGTTACGCTCTGTAGGCTACCCTACTTTCTGACAGTAAACACTATTTTTGGATTCGAGCTTAACAAGGAGATTCGAAGCGTAACATTTTCTGACACAGTCATTCATTAGTCTAGCCGCCTACATGCAGGCATAGCTGTATAGGATCATCACGCGCCACCTGGGATTGTTTCTGCTTCACACCTGTTTGAATGGGACGTGCGCGTGCACTCGAATGGCACAGCGGCGGCTTTGTGAAAACTAAAACTGCCAATTTATGAAAGGAATTAAATAAAAGGGAATACAAGACATGTTCAAAATATGCTATGGCCAATGCTCAGGCTTTCAAAGCCGAATCATGTCGCATAAGAAAATGTTCGATATGGAGACGGATCTACTAGGGGGGAAGGGGGGTTAGGCCTGGCCCATAGAAAAAATATATTATCTTTAATTTACCAATGATTAGGCTTATAGCCTGTTGTATCAACAAATTGCTGTATCTAAATGGTGAATACATACAATTAAATCTTGTTAATGTTAAGTTTAACAAGCATTTATTGAAGCTTGAATGCATAACATATCAAGTCAACCTTTCTATCCCTTCACCTAAACAAGTAAAGAATCTATGTTGACTCATAGCAGGTAAACATAAAAAATAGCTTATAGCTTTGAGTCAGAAACATTCATTAGAATGGCCTATGGTAATTGCAAATATTCGCCACATGGCCTGTAGCCTAAACGGTGTGCCTTGATAAGGTCCATAGTGTTTTCCCAGCCAGTTGAATGGTCTCATTGTGTGCCTGGGTGTCCTATGGCTGTGTGCGCTCAGAGTGCCTGTGTATGACAGACTCCTCCTGGCCTGTGTTTTGTAGGACCACGCTGGGACTGCTGGTGACGACTGCTGCTGTTGCCATGACAGCAGCGCAGCAGTGGCTCCGGCTGTGCAGAGGGTGAGTGGGATGCCCCGTCCTCATCTCTCTCTCTCTTTCTCTCTTTCCACCCTGACTCAGACACACAACGGAATGCTGGACAAAAGCCCCACCCCGGCCTGCATCCTCTTTGCACCGAATATTGAACCAACTCTACACAAATAGATGCACGCCTGATCAATGAGTGTTAAAATAAAGCAGATGTGCATGTGTGTTTGCGGCTGTGTGAGTTATAAAGGTGTGTGTGTGTGTGTGTGTGTGTGTGTGCGTGTGTGTGTGTGTGTGTGTATGTGTGTGTGTGTGTGTGTGTGTGAGTGAATGACCAAACACCATGCAGACCAGGCGGTTTCTTTACATTTCATCATTTGTTCGACACTTATCTGAGGGAGACTGCCCTGATTCACAGAAGAGTTTTATGGTTTTACCCATCATAGGTGTTCACCTGTCTAATGATGAAATTGAACCCCTGCGGACTTGTTCATTATCCGACAGCATACAGACTAAGATACGTCCATGCTCACATGAGCAGACACACTCTTAAAGCTCAAACATCCACCCAAGCCTTACACAATGGGCGCTGACTCTAAGTGGCCAGCTTGCCGCTTCCACCCAACCCCACAGTCAATGTGCTTCAGCTGTCCGACCTGTGGGGAAAGGCACGCCTCCACTAAGGCACTAATGAGGCAATGCTGCTGTGATTATGCTCCCCCATCCCCCACAGACTGTTCTCTACAGGGTGGACAACTCCCATCCTGGAGGGCCGCATGCAGGCGGTGGTGGCGTATGCAGTCTTTGGTACAAACACACCTGACACTGTAGATAATGAACATCTATTCCATGACTTCTTGAGCAGACGGTGGGACCAGGGAGTTCTCCAGGTGTGTTTTTCCCCAACTATGGCCCACCTACACTGGCCAGGAGTCAGGCCTCCATGTCCCCTATACATTGGCAAGCTCCACATTTAACAGTGAAAAGAGTGATAGTTGGTTCCTCACAGATACTGTATGTTTTATGATCGTTGGTGTCCAAAATAGTGTTCTATGGCATTTTGCAAACAATATCTAGAGGGCAATTGGGGTTTAACTTGCATGTTGATATTCCACATACAGTACTGTATACTCTTCTATCATCCCCCACATTTCCCATGAGGCCATGCAGGCCCCCTAGCCATCGCTAGCCTCACCGGCACTGTTTATTTGTGTAGATCACCCAGGAGAAGGAGAGGACTAAAAGACAGGCATATAGAGGAGAAAGAAAGAGATGGGAGCGGAGAGAGAGAGAGAGAGAGAGAGAGAGAGAGAGAGAGAGAGAGAGAGAGAGAGAGAGAGAGAGAGAGAGAGAGAGAGAGAGAGAGAGAGCAAGACTGACTGACATAGAGCAGAGAGTGTTAGACTGCATGAGTGTACGAGAGTCAGACGTAATGTGGGGGAGTAAGAGTGAATCAGTCTCAGTTAGGTTGACAAGTTTACCCTGCTCGGCACTCATCGCCCTGTGTGATAGTCTCCATGTGACACCGGGAGGACTGCTGCCCCCTCCAGGTGAATTTTTAAAACAGCCTGCCTTTGTGTCACCTGTCCTGTAAGGACTTGCCCTAAACAACTTCCTATTTGAATTTCCCTGCTGCCTGAATGAAGTGGTCTAATCAGAGGCCTTATCTATTTTAAACAATCCTCATCCATTGTAATTTTTTATAAAGCACTATTTCTGTAATGAACTGAAACTAACTAAAAAGACTGAAGCATAATTCATATATCTATAATCAATGTGTTATAGGTGTGAGTAGATACAAGAGAATACGTTATTTCTGATTTGGGACAGTAGTGGGGGAGGTGGTAGTAGTAATTGTGTGTGTGTGTGTGTGTGTGTGTGTGTGTGTGTGTGTGTGTGAGTGTGTGTGTGTGTGTGTGTGTGATTGTGCGTGTGTGTGTGTGTGTGTGTGTGTGGTTGAAGGGGAGAGTGGAGGGGGCTGGGGAGCGACATGAACTCACACTGACAGCCTTATGGGACCATGAGGCACAAAGGCAGGCAGGCAGGCATGGTGGGGTGGGTCAGGGCCTGGGGTGGCTGGAGGCCATTGGGACAGCACAACCAAGAGGCAGCCGGGAGACGACAGAATGGGCACGGTCGCCATGGAAACGCAAACGGCCCAGACAAATCATGGCAACTGGTAACTAAGTAACAGGGAACGACAGACCATAGAGGGCGATAGGCCTGGTTAATCATGAAGAGAGAGGGGGGGTTTGAGAGCTAGGGAGGAAAGGAGAGAGGGGGGAACAATAGCAGGGAGATAAGGGGTAGAGGTCTGCTGCGATACATCCCTGCTTCTCCAAAGTAGGCGCTCATTCACTCCCCACGTGGATGGGATTAGTGTCAGGATGAGCTGGAAGCCTCCACCATTGATAGCAACCCAGTCTTGATCCATGAGGGAGCATAAGGGAGTGCGTACTTCAGGAAGAGGGGAAGGGACTTGGACAGCAGCTATACAAACATCTGGTGTATGAGTTCGTCATGTGATTGGGTTTGTGATCTGTGAGTGTGTTTGTGTTCGTGTGTGTGTGTGTGTGTGTGTGTGCGTGTGCGTGTGCGTGTATGTGTCTGTGAGTGTGTGTGTGTGTGTGTCTGTCTGTGTGTGTTTGTGAGAGAGAGAGAAAGAGAGAGAGAGAGAGCAAGAGAGAGAGAGAGAGAGAGGTAGAGAGATGGTATGTTTATGTAGTGGTATAAAAGGCAAACTCAGGCCTCTGCCGTTAAGAACAGAGGAAGTCACAGTTGAAAACCACAAGGAAGTTAGGAAACACTTGTTACAAAAATGCTGTTTGTTTCAGTTAGCATTGTATCACATGGCCTTTCACTACCTCAATTAGCTCTTAAGCAATGGCATTGAAATATCAATATGTGTAGAAAATACCAATAACAACATTATGTTTTAGAATCTTTGTCGTTCATTTATCGGTTAACGCTACAAACTTTGTTTTAGTTAAATATGGTAAAAAAATATGCAGTATATATTTTTTTTACTTTTAAACAACAGGATGGCAGTGCACAATTTCCATTTAGTGTCCATTCATTTATTATAAGTCATTACTATAAGTGTCTCGTAAAATAATCATTATCTTTGAAAATAAAGCACACAAGTATGAATATTAAAATGTTTGCTTTATGTGTTTTACCTAAATAATCAAATTAAATGGTGAATATATGTGTTCAAAACGGACCAGTGAGTTCTTGAGATGGTTATTTTTGATTTCACCAAGCTCTATCCACTGACGTCTTGCTTGCTTTAATAAATACTAAATGTATGTAGGGTGTAAAATCTAATCTCTAGGTGGCGCTGTTAAACAAGCATTACAACGGCATGGAGTGTGAGTGTTTGTGTTTGTGTGTGCCAGCATGTGTGTGTGTGTATGTGTGGGTGGAGGCATTATAATTCCCAATCAAAGTTTAATTTGGAAGAGAAGTTGCTGTGGTAACTATGGTTAAAAAAAACATAGAAGTGTAAAGTTTGAATTGTGCACCAAAATGAACCAAGAATACCTCCATCTGTGAAAAACAATCAATTTAACCGGTTAGGGTTGATTGCTACTCATAAAAATACAATGAATCATTCATCATCAGCATGTCAAATACTATTTCAAACTCACACTGTAAGGGACAGCAAAGCTAGTTTTACAACAAAAAGACAAATAAAATCTTGGGGACTTGGTCCCATTGAAGGTGTAAGAAAGTTTCTGGTCTTGTTTTCTGTGTTGTTTAAGATCTTGGGAGGTGCCCAGAGGAAGCCCATTAATTCTCGACAAAGGCAGTGTGCGACCCTGCTGACCCTGCAAACATGCTTCGCAGACAGCAGGACTCCTATCTTTGACTTAACATCTGGTTGAAATGTTTAGTAAATCATACCATGAACCTTGTTTGTCATAAATACCGCTGAAAAAGCTCCACTTTTTCCCCCTGAAGTAGAAGTGAAACATGTAGAACTGGTAACCGTAGATTAAAATACAAAAAAAAAAAAAAAACTTTTCTATTGAACTTCCTCTTTTGATTGTACTTCAACAACCACCACCAAAAACGACGGTGATGTTATAAAGTGCTCTGATACCTTCACAACCTGTCTGTTAAGCTGTGTGATCATTTCATGATCCCCACAAACAATCCAGCTTCCAGTTTGTAGTGTGATTGCTGTAGAAGATATGAACCCATACATACACCATCGTCCTCAAACGCTACCAAACTCTTAATTTGCCGCTCTAATTGGTTGCGACGTGCGTATAATTGCCCCCTGGAGTGACTTTGACGTCCATTTTGCTGTGGATGTGGGACACATCTGATTGCACCTGTCAGGCTCTGTCCCATAAGCTGCATGCCATCAACACCTACCGACCCCACTGACCTTAAGTCTCTGTTTTCTATTCCCTCTCAGACGTTCTCTTCTCTTTTCTGACCAGCTACCAAACAAGCCATTTTTTTGCTTACACAATCTCTACGTAGTGGTTTTCTTTATCAGTGTTTTCTTTTTTTTCTTTTTTTCTCAGGATTTCAACCACGGTGATATGAAACAGTATGAAAGGTCTATTTTTTTTTTTACTTTGAGCATGAAAGGAATCTAATCACTTAATAATGAATTATACATGGTGGGAATATTTTCAGGGCATACATTTTACCTGCAGTTAATCATTTACAGAAATGGCTGAACCACATCATTGATTGCATCATTTGGCCATCATCCTTAAGATCACAGTGGAGCAATAACACTACAATGTAGATACGTGTATACCCTATTTAGCTAGGGTAATGAGGCAAAATGTAGCATATCATTTATAAAAGAATCCTATTGGGAGGCAAACGATTACAAGTCATTTATATATTCTACAAAAATTAAGAACTTGTATACAGTGCAGGTTAAAAGTTACATGTTTAAAGATTACAATTACAATTGCAATTACATTATAGAACCATATTTAGCAAAAATATATCATAAAATCTCAGTGAATTACACTGTCAAAAGTTTATTTCATTTTCAACCACCAAATTTGTTTTACAAGTTGTATGATGACAAAGAGACCTCCAATATAGGATGACGTTTCCCTGATTACATTACAAGTCCTGATTACATTTTCAAAGAAGATTAGCAACAGTCTTAACCTAATTTATTAGACAGTAGGCTGAAGTCCAAGAAGAATTTGCCATTACACACAATTTACAATACCCCCCCAAAATATAGTCACAGTATTTAAGCAGTATAGCTACACAAGCATCTCCAATAGGTTGACAGGCTGTTGGAATGTATAGTTGCAGCTTTCATTCTTAGCACTCTCTTCCTATACAGATGCCCTACTGGAATCTTAAAGATCAACCTTAAATGTAACCATCTGGATTCAAATGGATCTACGGCAAAGAATTGTGCTAGACCATTAAATCTGTGTCAGATCTAGTAGAAAGAGGAAGCGAAGCTAGTGGCTGTGGCTAAAAAGGCATGATCCAGAATGGGCGCCAAAGTAAAGAACATCATGTGGAAAAACCAAAGAAAGTGATTTCCTCTCAGGACAAAGGTATTAAGGCATAATGAGCATGATTTTATCAAACCAGCAGGAATAGAGTAGGGAAAGCTTTATATTCTGTGATTATTCTGTACATATCTCTGAGAGCAGCTGAAAAGAGCCTACAGAAATGTATATCTCAGAGCTTAATAAATCATATTTTTTTTATTTCGATTATCTGGCCCGGACTGGCCATGTCGAGAGCAGATATAAAGGAGGGGTGGCTCTGAGACGTCACTGCTCTCTGTTAAGCCTTCTGGAGTTTTAGTGGGCTCAAATTAACAATCCATTTAGGATGGAAGGTGGCTATGGCTACTTGAAAACCTCAATGAAAAGTATTGTTTTTTAAAGTGCTCATCTTGAATTATGGCATAATGGATATTATAACACTGTATCCTGTGTATTTTCAAAACAAAGTGCGAGGGACCCTTTTTGAAATATTCTGTCCATGTTTCCCTCTTTATCTTCTATTTGCCATATGTCTGAAATAGTACACAACACACATTTGATAAAACTGCACATGCTTGGTAATAAAAGTCATGAAGTCCGTAAACATTGGATTTTCCATTGTCTCTCACCTTTCCTTGACCTACAAACTGCTGGGGGAGGTTGTAAACAACAAAGTATTCTACCTTGACCTGTCTGAGATTTGAGGCTAATATATTGGCTACGAGTTGAGTGACATCAAGGAAGATACATTAAATAGTATTTAGCTTTGGAATGGTCGTCAACATTCTGAAAGCATCGAAGACAGGGCTTCACTCATATTAGGCTAGAATTAGTAATTATTTCGATATGATACAGGCCTATGATGCTATTTGAACACGACTAACGAAAACAAATTCAGTCGAAAACATAGGCCTGAAGTCCTTAATTCTTCGTTGTCTCAACTCTCCTCATAGTTTTTGCAGACACTGACAATACCGTCTTTGCTAGACTACTAATTTGACTGTCAAGAATTCGGGATATAGGCCTAGGTCTCGTTAAAGTGTTACGGACAATAGCCTAGAGAAAAGCACAAGACAAAGCACGCCGACGGGTGGTTTCCTGATGGGGCCTTGTGTGGTTCCACGCGGTTTGACTTGATCTGAGGTTTCGTTTTACGCGGACCAAAGCTAGGTATACGCCACGGCAACAAAACAAGGCAATTGCCGATAATTCACCCACAATTAAGCCGTTCCCAAAAAATAAAGTTATAGGCCAATACAGTACTAGCCGACAACCATAACCTAGGCAACACTGTATGTTCAAGCGTTGCCCGGAATGTGTGCGGAGTCTGCAGACCCTTTGTTAACGCACCAGCAATTTCTTGCTTGGAATCGCATTATCGGGCGCAGGAATATATGCTACAGTCTAGCAAATGCTAATTCATTGCAAATGTCTCATTGGAATAAAATGAAGTTGATGATAATCAAACGGACCACTTTGTGCAACGTTGCCTGTGACGCGACTCGCCTAAAAGTCCTACACCACCACGATGGCCTTTCATGCCAAAAGACATAATACAACGCCACCTCGTAATCGGCAAAGTTTCGGCAATGGTAAGGGGGATGGGCGTCCAGTTTAGAAGAGGTGTTTTTTTGAGGAGGACGTAAAATTGAGTAGGCTAGGCAGATGCCTAATCACCCCGTACGCTTAAACGAAACTCTAACTCGGTAGGGTATTGATAGAGCCTTTATAGGCCTAAAAACCTTCCAACGAGCCCCCTATGCCAAATATTTAATACATTTAAATATTTAAACCCGTATCATAGGTTGGTATTTTTTGTTCATTTAAATGACATCGTGGTATATTGCTAGTGTAGTGGCAACAGTTACAATTTAGCAAATAAAATAGGAAATATCTAGGCCTTGCCGTAATGCAAAAGTAGGACAGCTCGTGCGAAATTTCGCTTTCACTGATAAAGACCCCTTTGCGCACGAGTCCTCCAATCCCGAACGAGCATGGTCGGGATGCCTGGACGTCACATGTAGGCATTAGTGAACGTGATTCTATCGCCTCTATAGTGCCTATCCCGAAGAGGGGCTTCGAAGGTAAGTGAGCTATGATCTCTACGATCTCTGCATATGCCTATCTTTACTTACAGGTAGACATAGACAAACTTTATTTTTGCAAATGAAATGCGTCTGCATATACTTCGTGGTAACAGGGTTATAGACTAAAACAGGACCAGCCTACTACTTAATCCAATCGAGACCGGGCACTACAGTAGAAACAAAGCACAAAGACCGGTAACAAAGCCAAAGCTATAGCAATCGAAAAGTCGGAATGGCGATTGAGGTACACCATATACCTTTTATACATTTGTTTTATTCTTTGCTTATTTGTATCCCAAAACAAAACTAATAATTAAATTAGTTGTAGACTTGATTCAATTGTAGACATCAGGCAGAAGATATCTAGAATTTAAATGATGACACTGTATCAAATGTTTATTTCATAATCCTAAATCGTCCCATGTTGTATCCCAAGGTAAAGTAGCCTAGGTTATTGACTTCTTTGTCTGTCTGACACAGTGTGCAGGAAAAATTTTGTAAAGTGTTTTTGTTGTGTAGAGACGACACTGAATTATATGTACACGGTGCATGATGTAGTTTAATGTAGCCAATTTTTCCTCAGCGAATACATTTTTAAACATTCCTCGTCACGGTATCGGAGAGAAAAGTTATGCACACTGCACACTCGATATTCGCGGCAAAACATACCCCGCGAGAGTTCTATATCTTTACATTCAAGAAAGGGGGAGGGAGTTCAAATAAAAAACGTGGTTTCCTTGCGACTAATACACTGTCAATGCTTGCGACTCAAGCTAAATAGGAGTGGGCGATACGGTGCAAGTTTGTCTTGGGTTGAGTTGGGGGTGCTGAAGTTCAGTGGTGTACATAGGCCTAAAAGCGGTATTTACCGTATAATGCATTCAACAGCGGCCCAGTGCCGCTGCTGCATGATTGGCGCTGTTGTTATGAAATTGTGGAAAAAAAAGAAAAACACGCCGGAGTTAGGGGTGACCACAGAAAACAACTTTTGGAAAAACACAATTGCGCCGTAACAGTTTTGCAGTCATTGGCCGTTATAAAGCGCAGCTATATAGTGGTCCAGGAATGAGTACTGAAGTGTTAAGCATTTTTGGGTTCCCTCGTCTCGAAGTCAATGGGTGTTTTGAATTGTTTTTTGTTTAGATGCCTGAGATAAGGTGTGTGGTTAAGACAAGCGTAAGAGATGTTCACGTTTTGTTCTACGACGTTAAATACGTCAGTAGATACCACACTTGTGAATGTCGAAGTTTTTAAGTGTCTTTAAAAAGTCGGTTTCTGACCCGAGTCTAAATAAAACTGCAGTTTGTCGGGGGTTAGCGCGCGAAAGCAAATAAGTTGGAAGCTTAGCGGTTGTGACGTAGAAGGCATGGGACTCGTAGTTCGTTGTTAGCCTAACGTTAACTTTCTCCCTCTAGCCGTTGCATTTACGCTTCAAAAATCGTATACGTGCTATTCGTTTGTAAAGATTATCTCGCTAAACAAAACTTGTAAGTATCATACAATTTGGTTTGCCACAGAGCTTATTTTCTGCAATTATCGAAAACCCAATGGAGAAATCCCATTGGCTTTTTGTCGAGGGAACCCATGGCGATTCTGATTTCCGGATTGTCCTACAAAATACGTCATCCCTGGCCCACTCTATAACAGCTGACTACAGGAAGGCGCTGTAGTCAGCGGGTGTATGTGGGGTCTATGTAAAGCTACGAGGAGCGTGTAACAACCATTGTGGACAAAGTGATCCTGACGTCACCCATTGGTCTGGGGACCACCGTTTTGAAGTCTCGAGTTTGGCATTTTAAAAATCGCCATCTTGGTTTCATAGGCCATCGCCATCTTTTTTTTTTATACCTAAAGTGACGACATTGACCATACTTGGACGAGAGGGTGGGGCGAGGGTGGAGCCCGTTGCTACGTCTCAATCCCGATTGAGTGTCAATCACAAGGTAGCCTCGCCCTAAGCATACCCTGCTTTATCGTCTATTTTACTCTAAATGGGGCCATCATTTACAAAATGAACATCATGCTGTATTGAAAAAGACTTGAAACTAGCGATTGAGACCATAAACTCGTAAGGAATATGTTTACTGATATAATAAAGTAAGTGAGAAGTGGGGTCATTTTCTCATAGACTTCCATACAATCATAGTTGCTTCTGAAACCAGAGAGTCGCCCCCTGGTTGTTATTACAAAGAATGCAGGTTTAAGGCACTTAATCTGAGCTGCCCCTTGGGTCAGATCGCCTAGAACACTAGGCTACCATGTAGTTCACATTAGCGAAGTAACAAAATATTTTTTTTTGCTGAAATCGCTGAACAGCCTTCAAAACGAAAGTATGGGCTTTAGTTCAATGTAGGCCTACGGCCACCAAAATACACATTATTAATGAGATCATGTTATCATGTTAATAATAAAAGCGAGGGCATCACACTGTAATACCTTTTGCAACTGATAATAATGTCGTTGGACAACGAGGCCTAATTGCAAACATGATTATATTGTAGTAGGCCTACCTCACACAAGGGATACCACTAGTCGACTATATAGGCCTGTAGGACTATAAGCTCATTGTCAGGGTTAGGGCCGATGCTGTTATCAAGGCACCGAAATGGCTGAAGCTGAATCAGAATCACCAACACTCACCCGTAAAAGTTTCACTTGGATAGTTAAAAAAAAAACTTGGACAATCTCATTCTCTTTTAAGACATTTTGAAATTCAATAGCTTCATACGTTCGTGTAGAGTCTGTAAGAGAAACATACTCACTTCGTCCCCCTGTGGATGAGTCAACCGCAATCGGCAAAGACAAATCTGATTGGTTAATAGGCCTACACATATCGAAAATAAGTTGCCTAAATCAAACATACAAATAAAATCTCCACCCTCTCTGCTTTGCTCATAGTCTTACGCTAAGCCCCAAATATCCTAGTATAACAAAATATTGTTATCTAAATATTTTAAACAATAAAGAAAAGGCAGGGGTTGCTGCTGCACCCTCAGCACCCCCACTTCCTGCGTCTATACCTGGGTTGCGTCCCAATTGAATCTATGTCCTTCCCTTCCTCCCTCCACTAGAGTGAACACTCAAGCAACGTTTCTGTGACGTAATCATAAGTGAGCCCTACCTTGAAGAGAGGGAGTTAGGTGGGATATTTTGGAATGGGATAACTCTCGCTTCAAGACAGGAAGTCAAAAGCAAAGGTTTTTGTTCGGTGCATAGAAAAAATGGAGCCAGTAGAAGTGTCAGCTTTTGCGAAATAGGCCTGCGTTAGAATTATTTTCTTTTCTTTTCTTTTTGGAGCCTTGATGTGGTAACATTATTAACTTACAAAATAAATTAAATTAGTGACGATTGCAAGTGTCGCCTAGATTTGCTACCAACTACTGAGAATGTCAATTTAAAATCAGTCACATCGCCTAGGCCTGTTTTCAATGTATTTTGAAATGAAGATTCATTGGCAGTAACATTACCAATACCCACTAAACCTCTTGAAGTAACCTCTCCTATGTACAGTTGAAGGTAATCAATCCTATATGG
>CM030174.1:6168818-6218613 GCA_017639675.1 Aplochiton taeniatus | reverse complement strand
CAGAAATCCTCAAGGACAGCCAACAAAGGTCACAAGAAGACACTGAAATGTTTGCAAAGCGCAGGAGTAAATTTATCAAACGTCGGCAACACATGCGACACTCAGCTGCACCTTCTACGCTTGGGCCTAACACTCAGTGAAAATATCAGCGTAGGAGATTGACTGATAAATAACCTAAAAGATCCTGCAACATGAAGCCAATCTACTGACCAACTGCCAATAATAAAATTAAGGAAGCTATTTAACCAGTCTAATGATCATGTTATTCAATGTCAGTTAAGTTTGTTTAATGAATTCACTAAGGGCTGATATGTGCTTATTTATATTCACAAATGATCACCATGAAAGAAAAACAAGTCATTGGAATGTTACTAATCACTTCTCCCAAGGTTTCAGTCTCCTTTCCATTTTAGGGGGAGTAGGAACCTGATTGGTTGGTTTTATGTCCAGCTTGACGAGTCCGGGGACTTCCTCCCCTGCTTGTATTAGTCTTATCACTTCTTCAAATCTGAGTTGTGGAGGACCCGTATCTGACGAGGACCCCTGAATGTTGTTTGTACTTTGGCTAGAGTGTAATTCCGTAATTGCCAAGAGATTCAACTTTTCCAGTTGCTCAACCCCGTCATCTTTGGGGGCCGTGTCTGGCTGTGAGCATGCGGAACCACTGCGCCAGCCTTTGTACCCCAACGGATCAATAGGCTCGACGAACCTGTATTTGTTTTGAGACACAAATGTTAAGCTCTGGTCATTATTTTGTACCAAATATGCTGTTTAGTAGTCCGAGGTAATACACAAAAATTGGCTTACCTATTATAAAAGAATAATTTCATTTCCAATATTTTGTCAGCATTACTGGAGGATGGCTGAAGGCAAATCAGTCCCTTCTGAAATTCCTTATCGCTATCGAAGTCGTATGATTCGAATCTGGTGTAAACAACAGTTTCCATTACAAAACTAACCTAGGTGCTTTGAAAAGATATACAAATCTACTGTTTATTGTACATGCCCACCACAGGGATTTGTTCTAAGTTAACAATTGAAGGCCAATTTATCTTAATATAGCCGATTGATTCTTAGTCGTTAGATCTGGGAGAGAAGATTTAGGTGAAAGTCTAGGCCCAACCCTACATAGTCGACTGGAATAGCGCTATCTGTGGACGTTATTTGTATTGCATAGATACTAACGTAGGCGTGGCACGCCTCAGTTCCCTTTAACACACAATTGTTTCGAATCAGCCATTTTTGTCCATCCCCCCAAATAATAACAGTTCGTCTTGGTTGTGTGTGTTTAACATTTTGGAGAAGAATCTTGGTAATTTTCAGGAGGTCAATGCATATCATAGTCATTTATGTTGGTTACACCGGGGGGAGGCCCTAAAAAGCCAAAAATGAATACAGTATATATGTATTTGAAAAAAAAAAAATCTAAGTAATTAGTGTTGTAACTACATTAACATTGGCTACATAAATCGTTTGAGAGACTGAACCTTGTACCCCCAAACATAGCGGTGTCTGAGGCCACTCTTACAAAAGGCGCAATGGTTTACTCCGCACTTTTAGGCCTATGTATCCCAACGCAGCTAATCGAATCAAGTAAGACTTGCTGATGCTAGTGCACCAACTTTGCGACCAGCTATCAGCTATTGCCGTGTGTAAAGCACATTGAAAAGCCTGTAAGTTTGAAATGTGCTACACAAATAGTATGTATTTGATTTGATAAAGCTAACTTCTAATTTACCTCAGTGAGTCCACTCTACTTTCTGGGGGAGTTGGTTGTCAATTGTACCGTACAGATAGGTGAAAAGCCCTACTTTATGTCTTGTGCTTGCTTGCTTAATAGTATATTACTAAAATCATGTAGCCTAAGTAACTGTCTATCGGTCCAATTATTAGGGGAGGAAGGGGGCCCACAGAAAATGCTTATGTATAGGGCCCAACATTTTGTGCTACACCCCAGGGTGTAGTTTGCAGACAGAAAAACTGTAAGCCCTCACAGAAACATAATGCTGTGATTGAATGACCTCAAAGTCAGACCTTGGCTTGATCATTCCTAACTGTCATCAGCCACACCTTTTAGTTGTGAATAACTCCACAACCCTGTCTGAATACACCAACACCTGTGCTCATAAAAACAGCATGCTCGTGGATTTCACTGTTGCATTAGTTACCTTCAAATCTTCGGAGGATGGATGCTTTTCCTCTTATTGGGTTTGTGCGAATTGTGATTACATAAATGATCTTGCTTATTGAGCTATTGTTGCTAATGTGTGTTGTTATCCTTTAAAAAATCACGGTTTAAGTAAAGGGAGCAGTATTCAAGAGGGCAAAGTCAGTCCAATCCAATTAACTGCTTAGTGGTTAGAGTTGGGGTTTTACTCTTCTTTTCCTGAACATATGTCATGATGGCGACCTGTCCGTTCGTCAAAGGGTTCAATGTCTATTGGAGCGTCCACTAGCTGATATATTTATTGGTTTGATTGAGAAATAAGGTGTTCTCTGTCTTTGTGTACATTTATATTATCATAGAACATAACTGCAACTGTATTTATGCAATTTGAAGTGACAGTATTAGATTTCATACAGTACATTTTTTCTTGATCAATTATAATGGTATTCATACAGGTATATGATATAAAAACGTATTTGCATTGACAAAATTAAGAAGTGCAAAAAAGTTGTATCCATTGTAAAGTGGAAAATAAACATTGCCCTAGTAGAAAATACTAACAGAGAAATTCTAAGTATTCAGGTTTCTAGCTTTACTTTATTTTTGAAACTATAAATAGCAGTGTTGACCATGACAGTCTTAAGTTCAGTGGGTTGTAAAACCCCAGGTTTACTTGCCCAGAGGCAAAGAACCAACCAGTCTTCCACAGCAGGCACAAATGGCCTCCGCATAGAAACACTTCACAGTTGCTCAAATAATAATTTTAGTGAATGAGATTATTTGATTCAACCTGTCAACCAAAATCTATTCATTGTGCTATAAGCATTGTGTTACATAGATACATGGTTGGCTCTAGTTCTGGTGAAACTATAATTTGCATACTGTGGAAAACTGGCTATTGATTCCCAGATTGATATCATTCTAATCATTGCAAGAGCTGTAAATTCCAATCCCAATGGCCTCAAAGTTCTTCTCATAACTTTTCGAGTCCCTGCAGCTGTCCTCATTCGATCAACCAAAAAGCGCAGCCTTGACAATCCCCCTCACTCGCAGTCGGGATAACCAGCTTTGCTGACTACTGGAGACAAACCATTTCGGTGCAGCTTGCCCTGGTTTGATGTGGTCTGCTGGCCGGCCCGGGATGAACGGGCGAAGCAGAAGGTCAAGGTTCCGCTGGAGCTGCAGCCATAGTTCCCTTCCTTCCGCAGGAAAAAATAAGTCATATGAGTAGTCTTATCACAAGATATGCTATTATTTGGAGTTATATCTGAGTAGTATAGATTATAGGATTGATTGGCAAGTGAATTATCTGTGGCCCTGTCTTGGGTTTGAACAGAACTTTATGACATGCAATGTAGGCTGTACAGCCCTGACCAACACAGTATACTAGTGTTTTGATTTAGTGACACAAAGCATTACGGGTCTGCTAGTCTCACCTCTGATGTAATAGTGCTGAGACTCTGGTCTCTGCTGATGATTCTCTCACTGCCAGCCAGGCTACTCCCCTTCTCCTCTCTCTGGCCACGGCCCGCCTCATCTCTCTGCTTCATGAACCTTTGGTTGACAATCCGCGTCACGCTGTCACTCCTGTGCAGCATGGCAGAGGGGGTCCGCGCCGGAATGCGTTCCAGGTTTTTAGGGCTACTTTTCCCCTTCATCCCCACTTCTGGCACGGGCTTGTCTGCTCGACCACTCACTCGGCGTAGAAACTCTGTTACCATCCCACAACGGTTGTTCCCTGATGGCTTACTGGGGGGTTTGGCGTTTCGACCTGAGTTACTAAGGTCACTGTGCGACGAGGAACTCTGAGCCAGTCCTCCTGGGCCCGCCTTGGTATTAGCCGGACGGGCAAACGTTGAACCAGCAGAACTTCGTTGGGACAGGTTACACAATGCTCGCTCTTTGGAGGAAGTGGACAAGGACGAGGAGGATGATGTGGAGGCAAAATTGGTGGTGGTGGACGAAGGGAACGAGGAAGAAGTTAAAGACGAGGCCGAGGCGGAATACCTGCGGGACAGTTTCGGAGAGGTGGAGGCAGGTTTGAGTCTCTCATTCCTGCTTGGGACTCTCTCCATGGAGGAGGAGAGGTGGTGAGACCGGGATGAGGTCAAGGAAGATGCGTGGAGGGTCCGCGTCGGGCTGTTTCTCACACCGGGAGCCGAACTGGGGGGTCCGTCTGTCTGCAGACCTACACTCACCACTTGAGGCTGCGTCTGAGTGCCTGAGCTGGTCATATCCACAGACCAGCCGTCACCAACTCTCCCTATTAGGGTCGGTCGTAAGCCGGCTGTCATCTCTTTCATGTCGTCGCTCAGGTTAGCGGACATTCTCAGACAGAGGGGGGAGAGGGAGCTGGGTGGGGTACACCAGGGTGAAACAGTGCTGGAGGAGTCTCTGTGGTCAGTGACAGGGCTTTGCTTTAGCTGAGCCAACTGGACTCTCCTTGCCGAGGGGGGGCTATAGTAGATCCGAAGGGCAGTTTTCTCAGGAGCAGTATGGTTCCTTTCCATGAACATCTGGTCCAAGTCGAGATCAGGGAAGCTGAGTGGCATGATTGCGTGGTCCCAGGTTTTAAAGAAGGGGTCGCCGTGGTCCATCTGAGCAGCATCGTGGCTGAGATAGTACCAGTTCCTTGTAATGGACCTGAATGGAGAAATGTGCTTGTTCCTTTTGGAGTTGTATGTCCTTTAAACACAACACCAATACAATAAGCTGTCAGAGAACTCTTCAATCAATCCAATGGATCTTGTCATAATTGATCATGAGTATATATAGGCTTATAAAAAGAAGCAGATACTGACCGGTCCATTCCCTCTGTTCCATTCTCAAAGAAAGCATTTGAACGACACTGAAAAGAAAAACAACACATATATTTGAATAAGCCATTGATTATAACTGAAACATTTGTATTGGCGATAATTGTAAGCTATATACATCACATAACATAATTCAATATCACAGAGTAAGTATTTGCAATGGGATGTCTGGGGCAGAGATATCTTGCATTTTCTGGAATTGTCAGTGAAGAAAGGATGGATTACGCCCTCATGAATCAGTGGAGTGAGCAAGAAAAACGTCTTAAAAAAATAAAAAAGAATCAGCTTCAAGCTGAGCAAATTCACAGACTTGCATTCGTTACACTAGGTCATTTTTGGCTACTAGTTTAACTTAAGGCTAACAGCTTTGTGTGTAAAGAAAAAGTGCTGAGAACTAGGGAGATATTTATATGTATTTATATCAAGATATTTATTTTGAGTTTACAAAAGGATAATGAAGATGTGAATTAACCACTGTTTGTTTTTGCATCAAATTCCTCAGACCACAGCAATGAGACTTAATGCTCACAATTTTCATTTACTGTAGGATGTCTGATGGCTGTCAGGCTGTTTGGCAGCGGACCCCCAAAAGGGCTTAGCCTAAATACTGTAGCACGGGTTTTTCATGATGCCTCTTTAGCCGTGTGTAGCGAGGGGACGCCCCTGCCAGATACAACTCATCAGTTGGCCTTAACACTAAAGCACACACTTACAGGCCCAGCAGGGTATGAATGCCCAGAAGGGGGAATAAAATCTTACTTACCTCACTAATCTTCCCCTGTTTTTGCTTCGACTCCCAGTCGTAAGTGCTCTCTACCACAAGCTCTTTTCCTAACTCTTGCATCAGCTCACGCAGCGCCAACACAGTCTTGTCTCTCACCTAAATTGATTGACATAACTATTATTAAGGGTATGCAGGTGGGATGGGGGGGAGAGGGTGTCAAAATGTACAATAACGGCAAAAATGTTGTATTATGATCAATCACACAATGATGTGAATGTTTACGGTGCCTGATTAAGCATGATTTTGATTTTGACAGACGCAGGGAAAATAACTTTGTTTGTATTCAAAACATTATTATGATTTTTTTTACTGCGTTCATTTCCTTCTTACCTCCTTACACACCGGTCCAGGTCCTTTGACTAGACACCACTGGTTGAGCACACAGAGCAGGTGGAAGCTGAGATCGACTATGGGGTCGGTGCCGTTCTGGCTTTGCGAGCTCCACCTGTAGGAGGCTCCCTGCGTGACCTTCTTGGCCCTCTCCTTCACCTCCACTGTGCGGAGCTCCTCCACAGCTTCAAGCATGGCTGGTGACTCCCCCGGCAGAGAGGAGGAGCAGTCCCATCCAGTCGGATCCTTGTAGAGGGATGACCCATCAGGCTGTCCTCCTCCTGGTGTCACTAGAGTCTCCACCCTTTCAACTAAAGCCATCAGCGTGGTATTCAGCAGCTCCAGAGCACCGTTGAGGTGCCCTTGCCTGAGCAATTCCACTGGGCGAGGCGGGGTTTTACCCTGGGGGTCTCCCTCTGTCTGAGGGATGTGGGGAGAAGATGGAGGGGAGCAATGGCCATTTTTGGAAGGTGTTGAAAGAAGCCTGAGGGCTGAGCTCACAATGCAGGCCTGGTCTCTCAGTGCAAGCAAGGACTCCTGGTCTTTCATACATAGGGCATTAATGAGTTGGTCCCCGGTTTTGTTGTCATTCTCTTTTGGGTCCCCCTCGCCACCCACAGGGCCCTCACGAGTGATTTGACTAGCAGGGAACATCCCCTCAACCTGCAGTTGGTTGACATGTCTGAGCTGGGAACACTCAGACAGGCGTCCCTCGTTCTCTTCTTGGGCCTGGGGGTCCTCTTCACACTGAAAGTACTTTGTTTTCAATCCTTGTTCCCTGTCCCCGATGTCTGTCACCTGGGTTGAGAGGTTCAACACCCCCAATTGCTGAAGGTCCTCTTCCTCCTCTCTTCCTCCTCCTCTCTCTTGAAGGACACTCATCTCCGCTCTCAAGCCTCGGTTTTCCACCTCAAGCTCCACGATGCGCCGACTGAGCAGCGTGGCCTCCTCCTCCACCAGCCGCAGGTGAACTTTGACCTCGGCTTCCCGGGAGCGTGCAGAGCTTCCCTCTGGTTGGTGGTTGGTGGTTTCTATGTCTCCATAGGCTGCGTGGTATTTCGCCAGCTGTTCACGCATAACATCACTCTCAGATACCAACTTGGTCAGCTTTTTACACATGAGCGCTGACTCCTCCTTGGCAAAGTGGAGTTGGCATTTCAGATCAGCGCTGTCGTCCTGAAGATGTGAAAACACAAAGATATCATTCTGCTGATAGAGAACAAGATGAAAATGCAATTAAAATAGCCTGCTCTAAATATCATGTATTTCAATGGTGTGGTGATGTAGGCTTAATGTAGTTGGGACGATAGCATACTGCCTTGTTTATTTCCTAATTCAATAATACTGAAGTGTAACTGATATCTCGATAACTCTAGAAAAAAACTGGACATCCCGTGTAAACTCACCACCACACCATTTTGTATTTTAATAAAAAATGTTCTTGATTAATATACAGAGTCACAATATGATTATAATTGTATTCATTGTGCACCTGTGGAGACAATTTCTTGTCACTTTTCCCAAGCGAGGATCTGAGACTCTTCCTTTTTAGAGAACACTACGAAAAAAGTAAAGATTACTTTGGAAACGTTATCCAGTAGGACTCATAATGATAAACTGTAAGATATGTAAAACATTTTGACATAAATATTGATCTATAAATGTACAGAGTGTTTAACGTTAATATTTGTCACATGCAGTGTACACCATGTGACATAGCATAGACACTCTTTCACACTTTCTCCCTATTAGGGGAGCATTGTTTTTTCTTCCTGTCTAGGAGTATGTGAGGAATGTCGGCTAGTTATTCTCTGTCTTGGGGGCACTGTCTGTTATAAAGACAATGTATTAAGTATTATAAATAACTTTCTTCCTGAGGTAACTGGATGGAATAATCATGAAGAATACAAATGTTTATCTAGCCATATCAACAATAGAGCAGAGTAAATATGTAAACATTTTAAGAAAATATATACGATGACAACAATGATATTTGTAGTCCATAATGCACTGGAGTGCATGTTATGTAATTTATTAATATCTTGGACTAAATAAAAACAGTACTGTAAGTATAACCACAACTTCCATGTTAGTGGTGAAAACTGAAAAGTATGTACACGGTGTGCATTTACAGCTGTGAAGGTAAAGAAAATGATCAAACATTTACAATGTCCAAACATTGTTTTATACCGAATATATAATATTCTGAACTAAACTCTATACCTATATGGGATCTTACCCACAGCATTATCTTGATATAATGCTGCTTTTGTATTGCTTCGTAACTTTAGTCATCAAATTGTATAAAACATTTGAACATTGAACACCCTTTAAGCTTTTAGATCTAGATCAAGGTCAGAGAAAGTATAGATGCATTGAGGGTCGTAAAAACAGACCATCCTTCTTTCCATACATATAGCCCAGGTTTGCTGGTCCTAGATTAGGTAATCTAAGTGGATTTCCCAATCAGGATCAGAGGGACTAGCAGCTGTCTCAGCTGAGCGAACCAGGCTGAGCCGACGCTAAAGCATCGAATCCTGGATTAAAACCGTGCACGTGCGGCTGGCTGGGACGGGGGTATCTCTTCACTATCAAATAACCTACAGGTTACAATGCCAAGTGGAGGAAGAAAGGGAATCCTGACTAGAAACAGAGTATAAAGGACTTGACATTTGTACATAGCATGATATTCTAGAATGGTTCTATGGTCAATGTGCCAGTCAGTGCCCTAACCATAGCTCTGTATAAAACCATAATACAACTTGATCCAGATTTAGCCTTGGTTTATAGAAGCAGTGAAGTGGGGGAAAGAGAGAGAGAGAGAGAGAGAGAGAGAGAGAGAGAGAGAGAGAGAGAGAGAGAGAGAGAGAGAGAGAGAGAGAGAGAGAGAGTGAGAGTGTGTGAGAGAGAGAGAGAGAGAGAGAGTGAGAGAGTGAGAGAGAGAGAGAGTGAGAGAGAGAGAGAGAGAGAGAGAGAGAGAGAGAGAGAGAGAGAGAGATGTAGAGTGTGAAAGAGCAACGCAATATAGCTAACCCCATTTCTCCCTTCCTGTTCTTTAGTCTCCGCTAAGAATGTCAGCTGTGCCCAGGGTTTAGCCTCTAGCATACCACACGGCTTCCCCCCCGCCCTGGCACCAGTCAGCTGCCTCAGCTGTGCCCTCTGCAGCGCACAGCCTCACCCTGGGGATCCAGGAAACCTCACCAGGATCATCATCTGTCACCTCCCCTCACAGTGACAGCGGGATGGGGGAGCTACTGGGATCGGGACTGGGGAATGGAGGGGCGGCTGTGTAGAATGAGGCAATGCGAACACTAGACCAGGGGATGAAGTTTCATGAAATAGTGGGGGTAGTGGATCACTAGGTGTGTCAAGTTGACTGTAGTTTAAGTTAAGACTCATAACTTTACAGATCTATGTTCAGAGAGTGGAGAGGATGGGGTTTCACCAGTTATCGGCTACAGATAGAGACCATGCAGACACAGAAATGCGCAAAAACGTGTCCTAAATATCATTAGCTACCTCTCTTGCTTTCTCCATCTCTGCCTGCAAGACCTGCCTGGCCACCTCAAGCTCCTGCATCCTCTCACGCAGCACCTCGTTCTCCCACTCCAGCTGGACACCTCTCTCCTGCACCGACTCCAGCTCGTTGTGCAGGCGGACCGAGACGCTCTTTGCCACCTTGGAGAACAAGACAGTAACAGAGCGTTATGCAGGCCCTGGCTGTTCTTTATGCAAGCACGCAACATGATCACAGCAAAACTCACCGTAGAAGTTATACGATCTCGTCATTTTCATTTGTTGGAAGTGTAAGTCAGTTGCATTGTACAATGTTTGAATCACAATGTTCAATCTGTCTGCTATCAGAAGCACTGTGTTTTTTAGGTATTCATTCTTCTGAGCAATCTGAAGAGCCTATTGGTGTAGAATCCATGTGGTTATGGGAGAGAAGGTAACTACATGATTCTGTAGTGTGCAGGAATATTTTTCCTATCAGTATTATTCAGAGGCCTCACCATGGAAATATTAAGTTGAAATGCAGAGGCATTTAGACAATGGTGAATAGGACGAAAGAAGAGAGGGGGAACTTTGGCAAGGGTATCGATTTATAGTGTGGCCTGCTGGGATTGGAATTTTAAGACAACACACACTAAAAATGAGAGAATGACTACCAGAAGTATTGAAGGGTTATAGACGTAGATAACAGTAATGGTACATGGCTCTTTGTCATAGAGGTTTTCTAACCACATAATTGGGCTCTTTTGCCATGACAAGTAAACAGGATGCATTTAAAAAGACATTAAGTGAAGTTTTAGACATGCTGGCAGTATATTCTTGAGTAACATGCAATCAGGCTGGCTGAGTCACACAAGATGCCAAGTAATTACAATCCACCGAATGTGAGTCTATTAGTGGCGGGCTGCGGGTCTACATAGTCAAATTCCAATCCATAGATTCAGTCCAAGAATTTCCTTTGCAATGTTCTATAAATGGAGTCATAATGTATCATTCACATCTGGTGTAGCTCCTATGTCCCAGCCAAACCATCATGAATGATTCCTGAAAACAAAGTGATTCACTTTCGGTAACTCCACATGCACGACACTACCAACAGAGACTGACACACACACACACACACATGCATGCGCGGGTACACACACATACATACATACAACCCACCCACACACACGCATACACATACATAAACAAACCTTACCTTAATATCATGCTCCAGTGTCTGAACTAGCTCTCCATCAACTTGTCCTGTTTGGGCCACTCGGATGCTGCGGCGCTCGGCCTTCCGCAGGCGGTACTGCAGGATGCGGCACATCTTGTTTGCCTGCTCTAGCTGTAGCCGCAGCTCCTGCATCAGGTACACTTCCTCTTCCTGGAACATGTCACGCACCTCCAACATCTCACATCGCATCTCCTCCATCTCATCCTGAAGAGGAAAGTATTATTAGGATGTCATTATCTTATTATGTTACTGATGTAGCAATGTTACAAATATCGTCAAATTAAAACATTTAAAGAGGTGTGGGCACATGAAAAAACAGTTGTTTCAGAAAATGACATTGATTACTGGTTAATTAATGGTATCCTACAATTTTAAACATTTTAAGTCAAAGTTTTATGTTTTTCCTGGAGGATAAGTTGCAAACATATGCAACATATAATTTAGGGTAAATTTGAGCCATTGGAAATGCAGAAAATACCAATAATGGTTTGACTTTTGATTTGCTTTATCTACTGTAAGCCATGGCAGCCTCTCAATTGTCACGGAGGCCATGTCCCGTGTCTCCCTAATCAGGTTGGCAACAAACAATTAAGTGTAATCGGCTCTTCAAAGGAAAGTCTATCACATGCTCTAAATGGGCTTTATATCCATAGCAACACAAGTGAGAACTCAAGATTTATTGCGTGTATTTATAGAGACTTCTTTAGCCAACATTACTTTATGTATCTTACTTTTAAATATTCGTTTTCTGATCTCAAGTCGTCGACTTCCCTGACAAGGTCCTCTGTTGTATCGCCCATCATAATCTCCTCAGTCTGATCCGAAAAGGCCCCAACAGACGCACTCATGACATCCAGTGATGTGGTTGATGGAAAAGATCCGCCAGCCCCGGAATGGATATTGACATTGTCCGGTGATGTCCTGGAGCGGGTATTATCATCATTCATCTCTTCACGTGTGCTGTCAAGGGCCACATAGGCTCTCCCGTCAATCCAACTCAATTCAGTTTCACTGCTTTGAGTGTCAAGTTTGTTTCCTTCCGATGCACAGTCAGAAATTTCAGAACTGCTATTCGATGAGGAAAGTTTTCCTGACACGCAGCCGGAATCCTTGCTCATATCCTCCGAAGCATTACTGGCATCAGATAGCTTTCTTTGGGTAGTTTGATTATTTTTACATTCATTAATGCAGAGAGTAACATTCCCCGAATGCTTAATTCCTCTCTCCGGTTTCGGCTTTCCCTTGCCCGTGACGCGTCGGTTTGCCTGTGTGTCAGTGGCTCCGCTAGTCTTGGAATAAGAACTTAAATCTCCTTTGACTTCTTTACATTGAGTCCCTCTAGGAATCAGGTCCCCTTTCAGACCAACACTTCTCTGCGTCTGTTGCTGCTTTTTTGATTGTTTGTGGCATCGTTGGGCTTTTTGTGGCGCACCGCTGTCTTTTTCAGTGTTCATTTCGTGCCGTTTAGTTGTCCAAGGATTGCTTTGACAACCTATAGTAATTGAATAGTTAGGTTTTGGAGATCAAATAAAAACAAATGAAAAAATAACTATCAAGCTTCTATGAATAAAACATTAAACGTGCCAAATTTCAAAGAGCGCGCGAAGGTGTTGCAAGTTTACGGTTGAAAAACTCTGTCCATCAGGTCCCCTATAACTTTCGCACAAGTTTGAAGTTTAAAGAGAACGATGAACAGAATAAAGGAGCGAGAAGCTACTGCTCTTATCCCCGCCCACAGCCGCGACGCGCGTGTAACTGTTGGCCTATCACAGAGTCTGTAAACTAAGCAGGACCACACAGGTCTACATTATCATTAGAAATACGACTTCCGTCGCAAAGGCACTCTCCTTTAAAATGCTAGTACTGATTGTTCAATTGTCACATTACCGTGAAAAAATATGTCCAATCGTCCATACATGGCGATGACCAAATAGTAGGCTACTGTGTGCTTGAGCCTGTGTAGTAACCTAGCAAAATCATGACCTAGTCAATGTAGTAGCGGATCGAACCATTCTGCTATGTGTGTGGCGTGGGCTTTTAGGGAGAATGCTTTGGCAGTAGGGTCGTTAATCCTTTTAAACTAACCTGCACTGATTGCTAATCCAAGCTAGGCTAAATCAATTGGAGAACAGAAAAGAGGCTACTCATATCCGACCTATATATCCCCAGTGAAAACGCCTTGGGCCTAGGCCATTCCCTCCTCGATCTCTGTCGACAGTGTTTAGGAATAGACATGTTGGCCTATACCTCCTATAGCACAATTTGCCACTAACGAAGTTTAGGCTATTACGCTGAACAACACCGTGACATTGAACGCGGCCACACATATGATTTACTATTATGCCTATAAATAACAACCATTTGGCCGGACCTTTTTAAGCACTTACACACTGTTGATTATCTCCAGTTGAACACAAACGTTTAGAAAACGTATTTAGCCAAAGATGTCCACAGCAATAAAATAATATCGTTATGGTTAAGATGATTTGAAAACATTATAAACGCTCAGCCTGCTAAACGAACTTAACGACCAATCTATATAATATATTTCTAGGATACCCTCAGTTAAGATTTGATAGGCTGACAGATCTTTCAATAACATTGCCCTTGTCGCCTGCTTCCGCCCTGTTCTTTCAGCAGTAGGCTTATTTGCGCGCTTCTGGTAGTTTATGTTTTCCTTCTAATTTGGACTCAATTCACAGGTAATTTATTATAAATGTGTTCAATACAACGCATTAATATTACTATTCTGATATGCTTGTGAAATGGTAGCTCGAGCATTCCATTCGCCAGCTGCCGATCTTTACTCTGTTCTCCAGGCCAGAGAGTCACAGAATGGTTAGCCAGCAGTAGCTAGGATAAAGCTAGCCACCTTTACCAAGCCAATAATGTTTTTAGTGAACTGACACTGACAGCTACAACTCTGGTCAGCTCCTCTTACAGTATTTCTATATTCCATGTTTAAAACTACCTTACATTTTGTTGCGATCAGCATGCTAACGGGTAACTACTTAGTACTTCTTTTAGTTTGGAACTTAACGTCTTTTTTTGTGGCAGGTTTGTTCGTCTCGAACTTGGACGGAAGGAGACTAGGGCTCTGTCTACATGCAAGGGAAATATGAGATCTGACTGAGTAAACACTGGATTGTATTTAAATGCTCAAAATGAACAGTGAGGAAGAGTTTTATGACGCTGAGACAGGTAAGAGAGACGTGTTACGAACTGATTGAGGTAAAGTTAATGAAACGTTTTTTATTTAAAACTACATTTTTTAAATTCCTGCTGAACCACATATGCCCTAATCTCTCTTTAACTTAATCTTGAATAACAAAGCATGCTATGCATCTCAATCTTCCAGGTTTAGAGTCAGACGATTCATGTGAGGTCAGTTTTAAGGATGCCCTGGTATTTGACAACAAGCAGACAACTGGTAGCCGCAAGCCACAAGAGAATGGGGTGTGGGAGCGCAGGTAAAGGAAATAGGAAATATTTGTACTTTGTTGTTAGATCTGTATTCTGGATTGTATTTCATTGTCACGTGTTTGCGTGTAGGAAAATCTTGCCTGCTGAAATGATCTCCAGGAACAACTTTAGTGTGTGGAGCATTCTGAAGAAATGCATTGGCATGGTAAGCAATTTGTTTTTAAAGTTAAAAATGCATGTAAGCAGTTAGATGCGGGTCTGAATTGCTCAGTTGGTAGAATGTAGTGCTCATACTAATGCAAATTTCAGGGATTTTACCCATACTAAAAGGAATGTCACAATACTTACATGGCTCTTATGTTAATAGCCATAATTAACTGGCATTTACCAGACTAGTTATTCAAGTTATTTTATATACGTCAATAGTCTTGTGGTGGGTGTTCTGTTCTTGTCTGTCATGCTTCAGGAGCTGTCAAAGATAGCAATGCCCATTGTGTTCAATGAGCCTTTGAGCTTTCTTCAGAGACTGTCAGAATACATGGAGCATACCCACTTGATCCATGAAGCCTGCACAATATCAAATTCCATCGACCGAATGCAGGTGAAGACTAAAGACTATGCAGCAAGACAAACACCTTTTAACTCGCCACTTAGGCCAAATTATTAAATAGTAGGACGAGTCCTCACCTCTGTCTCATTCTCTCCTCATATCAGGTTGTTGCTGCATTTGCAGTTTCGGCTGTGGCTTCTCAGTGGGACAGGACTGGAAAACCATTTAATCCTCTACTGGGGGAGACCTATGAGCTCACAAGGTATGATCTTGATTGTCGAACATTTAACATGTTGTCCTTGGAAAAAATATTTTTTAGGTACATTTTATTTTATTGAGCAAATTGATATTTATTGAATTCTACAGAGTCTCGCTGAAGTAGTGTTTCTAAATGTATTTTGCCCTTAGGGAAGAGGAGGGTTACAGGTTGATCTCTGAACAAGTAAGCCACCACCCGCCTGTCAGTGCATTCTATGCGCAGTCTCTGAAGCAAGAGTTTGAGTTTCATGGCTCCATCTACCCCAAGCTTAAATTCTGGGGCAAGAGTGTCGAGGCAGAGCCCAAAGGGACAATGACCCTGGAACTACTCAAGTGAGTGTCTGCTAGTATACATTAAGATGTAGATATGATATGATGAGGATATGATTTGATTGTGATTTACCTGCTTTTGATGCAGACATAAAGAAGCATACACCTGGACAAACCCAATGTGCTGTGTGCATAACATCATCCTGGGCAAACTCTGGATTGAGCAATACGGAACAGTAGAAATAGTCAACCACAGGCAAGACCACTATTACTTATTCTGTCTCAATGACTGGATGAAATTGCAAGGGCATTCCTGTTTTGATGTGGATGTTCTCTATTTTACATTTGCAGTACTGGGGATAAATGTGTGTTAAACTTCAAACCATGCGGCATGTTTGGGAAAGAGCTGCACAGAGTTGAGGGGCATATCCAAGACAAGAGGTGAGATTGGTGTCCAAAGGTAAAATTCACGTTCAGTGACATTGATGATTGCCACAAATCACAATCTTCTTTTCTCACAAACTTACCCACTCTGTACTCTTACTTTGTGGTTCCACTAGTAAGAAGAAACATCGTGTGATTTATGGGAAGTGGACAGAGTGCATGTACAGCATAGAGCCCAAGGTTTATGAAGCCTACAAGAAAGCTGAGAAGAAGGCCGGGGGAGACTCTAAGAAGCCAAAACAGGTGGGTGCTGGCCTAGTTTATTTAACAGATTATTATTTTTTAATAAAGTCGGATTCTCTACCAGGATAGTACGACTGCTTTTCCACCAGGGTGCTGGTACCCTAAGATCTGGTTTCCCAGTTTGCCCTTGGTTAAAGCCCGGCTAATATGTTGCCAGTCTTGCAGTAAATAATCTCTTCTGTTCTTTTTTTGCTGACCAGTTTCAATGCAGTTTCTCAAAATGGTATTTCTGTTTTTCATGATAACATGCAGTGGCATTAGTGGAAGGTAAGGTAAAAGTGCATTATATATGGTATCCGTAGTGTGCTACTGCTGTTGTCTAGTTCCAAGTCTTATTTGTGTAGTGTAGAGTATGTTTACTTTAGGATCATTGCAAGCACTTATCCATAATGCCTTGCAATGGCAAGCATTGTTCAGTGGGAGAAATGTGTCGAGTTTGTGGCATCTGTAGGTTTCTATGATTCATAGTATACCAATTAAATATTAAGTGTCACGTTTGTTTAGGAACATAGTGCTGAAGCAGATGACGCAGATGAAATGCCAGAGGTTCAGGAAACTGTGACTGTGATTCCAGGAAGTGCCTTACTGTGGAGGGTCAGCCCACGGCCCCTTCAATCAGCACAGGTAAAAGAAACACAACTGGGCCCTTATTTTAACCACCGTTCACTCTTTAGATTGACTGTCATGATCTGGTCTGTTTGGTTTGTTCGCTCTCCTTTATCCACTGTTGTGATTTCCCCATGCGGTGTCTAGATGTATAATTTCACCAACTTCGCCATGTCACTGAACGAGCTGGAGCCTGGTATGGACCGCCTGCTGGCCCCCACGGACTGCCGCCTACGGCCGGACATTAGAGCCATGGAGAACGGAGATATGGGTAATTGAACACCACACACACACTAATCTAGGAACATGCCAGATTGTTTTTTTTTCACTCGAGCGTCAGTTACATCTCTAAAGGCATAAATTTGACTGCATTTGGTTGGAGGAGCTTGGATGTCCCATCTAAACATTTACACTACCGTTAGCCAGCTTTTCAGTGTTGAACTTTTTTGTAATCTGTTGGATAACAACTTGAGATTATGCCAACACAGGGGTAATAAATTCAAGTTTGAAAAGCTGATTTCACAACTTTAAACTTTGCACAACATCGAAAGTTTTAAGCCTGTGCAAAGTCTTAGTTGACCGATTGGTTACAGAGATAAAGTGAAAAACACAGTTGGCTCAAACACATTGTTGGTTGAAGGAATCATATGGCCACCTTTGCCTAGTGCTTGCCATTACTTATTAATTCTCCCAATTCCCTATTTCTGTTTATTTTATTCTTTTTAGACACAGCAAGTACAGAGAAGGAGAGACTAGAGGAGAAACAGAGAGATGCACGCAAGGAAAGAGCAAAGGATGAAAAGGAGTGGACAACTAGGTGTGTACTCTGAACCATTAGAGTCCAAAATTATACTTTATCAAGTGCTCTTTACATATGTTTTAAATAAGCATCTGTGTTCTTTTGCATTTCCCTGCTGCAGGTGGTTTAGGTCGGGAACAAACCCTTATACGGGTGCAGAGGATTGGCTCTACAAAGGTGGATACTATGATAGGAATTACACTGACCTGCCAGACATTTACTGATGAGACGCTGGTTGAGAAGGAGTTCCATCTACTTCCCTGGATAGGATTTCTTTCAGCTTTCTGATTTAAGGCTGCATGATTTCGTCATCCGAATCTTTGAAGAAAAAAAAAAAAAAAAGTGGAATCACGCAACAACTATATCCTGCCGTAATAATTTAGCAATTAACAGGGCACAGTTGGTTAAGCAAGTGGATCAATATTGTGAAATATTTAACAGCATTATTTTGAGTCAATTGCCGGTCCACTGTACCCTTATGTGCAGGCTAATGTATCCTGATTATGATTATATTCCCCACATTATTCATCTCACGGATGTTATTTATGCTACCCAGGGTTTTTGTAATCTATCGGTAATGTGATTTCTCTAATATTTTTCTGGCCATATTACTGTGGAAGAATACCTTACCGTCCATTCTGAAAGTAAGAGTATCTGTTTGAGTTGGATAAGGAGAGTTAGTTTAAAGGTACTTCAGCTTCACTCCTCTTGTCGGGCTAAGATATACTGCACACTTCAGTCAATACACTCAAATATCAGGGGTTATTTACATACACTACTTTTGATATATTCTGATTTAATATTAGCCTAGCTTATATTTTAGTTAGCACTAAGCCATACCTGTAATTTCATAAGTTTGATTGTTATTTTTGTGTAACTACAGAACTAGATATGAAAGCTGCTTATAACAATGTTTACTTGAATAGTAAACAGAATTACGGTTTGTAACTTATTGTTATATTGTGGACAACTGTAACATAGATGTGCATAATACTAGTCCTAATAGTCATGAAGATGCATGAAGATGATATTTCTTTACAGAAACTAAAGCCATACAGTTCTACAAGGTAGTCTGCACTGAACAAATACAATCACCGCATATAAATGTAGCTAACAAATTGATGGGGCTCACTTACACATGATTCAACGTTATACATTACTGATAAATGAGAAACAAAAAGCATACAGTTGTTTAATTACTAATTTAATCTAGATTTGACCTGTATATTCTGGGTTGCTCAAATTGGTATCATGTTGTTGGTCCCAAATTCTTATGTGGATTCCTGAACTGTACACAGCACTGTGATTTACTACAGCAAGACTCCCTCTGTAAATTAACTGGATTACAGGTAGTTCAGCTTCTAACCCTTTTCTATCAAATAAGATTTAATTTTGTTTACACCGAGTAAATATAATAGAGCTTATTTTAACCTCATACATAATCTATGCAACAAACAAAAAAACGTATCCCATTTTTTTCTTCCTGTACTACAATCCCAATATGTGAAAACAGTGGGTACGTTTTAGGTTCCTCTACATTTAGGGTGTAGTGCGTTGTGAGCATTGGGAATGCCATGGGTGCGCACAGTAGAATGAATGTGCTTTTATGTCTGAATATGTGCTAATACTAGGTGATCAGTAGAGGTGCTCCTTTTTGTAATGTGTTTTTGAGCACTATATATAAATATCCATAGTCTAGAACTGCACCTATGTAAACTGCACAGCCATATGCACAGTGATTGTATATTTGATCATCTTTCTTAGCTTCCCCCACTTGCAACGCACTCAGTGCACTTTGTGGTAATGTGACCGCAGCATCTGCCCACAGTTCCCTGGGTGTTTAGTTGTAGATAACCTACCCTTTGTATGTCATTCATTTGGAAAATGTTTACATGCCATTGTGTTTTCAATGATCCTACCTAGCCTTCTGTTTTATCCAGATATGTTTTATGCTGTAATACCTGTAGAGTACTAAATAACTTGGTTGCAAATTACAAAAAATACCTGACTCGCTGTATTTTAATGTATAGGCCATTTGCAAACAAAATATATTTAAGAAATAAATTATCATTATAGCTTATACTGCCCTGGAGTCATTGGTTTGTCTGTGATTAGTTTATATTTTAGAAGGTTATCTATCAGTGTACCCACATGGGGGTCCACTGCAGCTGCACCCATTTTTTTTATTATATTAAAAAAACATGAATAGCCTATTTATTTCGACCAATTTTATATAAAAAATTGATAACGATAAAGTTTGACATACTAACTGAAAAGGGGTAGGCTGAAGACAAAACGTATATGTGCCTATATCCCCTACAAAATAAAAAGTGAAGAAAATCAACTAGTGAAGTAGTTTACCACTCATAATGCAATAATGCAGGCTCCGAACAAGAAATAATAATGAATGTATAGATATTAGACTAATGCTCTATCAAGGTTTGTATTCAACGGAGTGTTTGTTTATGGTTAATCAATAGGAAAACAACGGTAAATGACACGTAGAGAGAAGCGAATGGGGAACGATAACTACCTGATGTGTACCTCATTCTATTCGAACTGAAAAAATACAACATTTTAAATTAATTCCCAGTACAAGGCAATATCGCACGTTGTGCTCAGACTTTAGTGCCGCCCACTAGTGTATGCTTCAAAATATATAGAGTTACTCCCTTTGACAGTATTTAGGTTACTCCATCATATATAAATGCATGCGTGTTATACTAAAATGTGCAGTTCGCCTCTTTGTGGGAGTTCTGTCGTCTCTACCGAACTATGCAGTACGAATAAACATTGAAAATTGGCACCCTTCCTGACCAATCACATTGATTGTAATGCGGAAGTAGTGGCCAGCTAGAAGGTTCTAAAAACTGCCTGATCATTCAGTAAACGTGATTCAGTTCCAGGGAAAATGTAAGTGAAATATTACGAATTATCAATATTATAATGTTTAAATTAACACAGAAGGAAGTGATAATCGTTTCTTTTACTGTTTATGAACAATCATTAGACGGTGTTTCCCTGCTAAATTGATGCAGAGGCTAAACACAGATGCTAGTATTTTTTCATTGGCGATGATCATTGCTGAAGTCGAAACAAAAGTAGTTTTCCGGAATTAACCGTCGTAAACGAATAGCATTAACAATAGCCTTTTGATTGATTCGCAATGGTGTGATGTGGTTCCAGCCGGATGGACACGAGCCCAAAACAATAGTCGGGAGGATAAACCCGTTTTCACAAGTGAATAAGCAGTCAAATTTTCCGTTTTCTTTGTTGTTTGGTTAACGTTTATTAATAAAAAAATAGATATATCAATTTGACAAATAATCCGTTTGTGTAAAAGGGACAATTAGTGTCGGGAAAACTGTTTTTTTTTATTTGACCATTTTACCGAGTTTTTACTTATGTCTCGCCATCCTGCGCAGTCAACAGGAAGCAAACAGATTATATGGTTGTTTATGACTTCGACATTATTGTAGTTTTTTTTTGATCGTGAGAGAAATTATACATATTTTGCGATATACTTTGTTAAAGTCATTAAATAATCGTATGCAGCTTAACCTCTCTCTCTCTCTCTCACTCTCACTCTCACTCTCTCACACACACACACACACACACACACACACAGAACTGTCAGTTCTCATCATGGCTTCAGGAGCTCTATTCCCAAGTCTTGTGGCTGGGTCCCGTGGCTCCTCCAGCAAATATTTGGTGGAGTTCCGGGCCGGTAAGATGACCCTGAAGGGAAGTACAGTGACTCCTGACAAGCGCAAGGGCCAGGTCTACATCCAACAGACCGATGACTCGCTCATCCATTTCTGTTGGAAGGACCGGACTTCTGGAAATGTGGATGATGTTAGTGACCAGTGAAGTGTGCCATGTCTGATTCTAAAATTGCTGTGTGTGGCAGACGGACACAAAGAGAAACTCTCAACCTTTAACTGTGGAGCCCTTGATAATATACCTGTGTGTCCCTAGGACTTGATCATTTTTCCTGACGACTGCGAGTTCAAAAGAGTCAGCCAATGCACCACTGGCCGGGTTTATGTGCTGAAGTTTAAAGCCGGCTCCAAAAGGCTGTTCTTCTGGATGCAGGTGTTTATCTTACCCTCTCAATACATTTATAACGAGTTCATTTCACCTCTAGCCTCAGTATTTGTCAATGTTCTTAAATTAATGGTTTGATGTTACCTCCCCTGATGCCCATGTTTTCTTGATACAGGAGCCCAAGACTGACAAAGATGAGGAGTTTTGCCGTAAAGTTAACGAATACTTGAACAACCCACCGATGCCTGGAGCGCTAGGTAGTGGAGGCAGTGGAGGCCATGAACTGTCTGCTCTGGGAGGTACAGTACTTAACATTTTAGGAAGTTAAATCATATGAACATTCAAATGATTTGAAGAAGAAAAAAACATTGTGGTTCTTAAGTTTTTTTCAGTAATATTACTAATTTAAAATAAAATAAACGTTATTTTCAAACTTATGTTTCCAAGGATTTACCAAAGTTTTTGTTGTTTATCTATTCCAGGCGAAGGCGGTCTGCAGAGCCTTCTGGGTAACATGAGCCACAACCAGCTGATGCAACTCATTGGACCAACTGGTCTAGGTGGTCTTGGTAAGCTGCTGTTCTAATTAGTCGACCAATGCACGTCTCAAGGCAGTGCATCCTCTGCACAGCCCGAGAGCACTGCTCATCTGACACGTATCATCAGTGTTGATACATAACATAGAGAGCTATGCTACTGTTTCTTACAGGTGGTCTGGGGGCTCTGGCTGGGCCAGGTTTGGCCAGCCTTCTGGGCAGTGGTTCTCCTCCGGCTAGCAGCGCCTCCACAAGGTATCAGCTAAAGTCATAAAGACAAGTCAATTCCCAATACCAGGATTATGCTTTAAGGAAATGTTTACCAAGTTTATGTGCACCACGAGTGACTGACTCCAGTAAGCTTTGACGGCTTATATTATGTTAAGAAAAGCTACATTATGAAAAGCTTAATTTAGCACTAAAAACGACAGGCAGGAGTTGGAGGATTCCACTTTATAAAACTGTCATGTTTGAGTCCACATGAGGCACTGCCGCCTGTAAACAAGGCTCATATTGTGAGGTGTCCTATTGACCTAACAGACCAGTGAAGCATAATAAAAATAGAACTATACGTTTTTTGAATTCGCCACAATGCTTTGTATCTATATTACATAACCATAAGTGTTTTGCTAAATGTAAAACCTTTTCACTCATGTTGGGTCTTTTTCAATCTCTTAGTCCGTCTACCGTGGTAACCCCCACCTCCACTTCAACGGCCCCTCGAATTGGTTCCTCCCAGGTGCCGACCACGCCCATCACCCCCTCTGCCACCTCGGTAGCCTCGCCCACTGCGAGTCCTTCCACACCTGCCATCCCTTCTCTTGCAGCAGGTGCTGCCAGCCCTACCCAGCCCATTCAACTGAGTGACCTGCAGAGCATCCTGGCCACCATGAATGTACCTGCTAGCGGGCAGGGAGGTGAGGGCCAAGGAACAAAGAGGAACTAATGTCTTTTTTAAATGTATTTAAGGTTAAAACGGGTGGTACTTGCTACCGTGCCTTCCATCAAATGAATAGGCATAAGCTGTTAGTTCTGTAGAGTAGTAGGAATTACTGACTTGTTCAGTCCAGTGTATTTATTTTGTTGTCTAAAGCTGCACCATAAGTGCTTGCCATACTCAATGGTCTGTTGGTAGTTTTCCGAGCCTCGCCCAGATACATCTGCTAGGTTTTTTCTAAGCTGCACCAGTAGAGTGGAAGGAGTTGACGGCATTGAAATGAGACAAAGAGTCTCTGTCAAAAAACTACTGTTTACACGTTCATGTTCATCTCAATTCTCACTGGAAAGGTTTTACTGGTTCTAAAGATGGCAAAGTCTGATGTCTTAACCATCCCTCCCCCCTTTTTTTGTCCCCAGTGGATCTTGCCACCGTCCTGACCCCTGAGATCATGGCTCCTATCTTGGCCAATGATGAGGTGCAGCAGAGGCTGATGCCGTACCTCCCTTCTGGGGAGTCGTTGCTCCAGAGCACAGACGAGCTCCAGAACACCCTTAGTTCGCCACAATTTCAGCAGGTGGACCACTTATTTTATTTCATAGTTAAACTCACTGACCAGGCAGTCTTTTTGCTGATAGTAAGGCACTATGTTTAACTTTTAAGTAGACTGAACAAAAATGTACTTCACCTATCTCTGTACAATGGCATCCACTCATACATTGAGACTTAACCTACAGTATTCTATTCCATTGGTACCCTATAACTCTGCACTGTGCTCCATAATAATCAAACAATTTTCCCTCTATCGCTCTGTAGGCTATGAGTATGTTCAGCAGTGCACTGGCGTCAGGGCAACTGGGGCCTCTGATGAACCAATTTGGCCTGCCTGCAGAGGCTGTGGAGGCTGCTAACAAAGGAGGTCTGTACTGCTTTCATGAACATTCACAGGTTGAGTTTCAGTTCATTGTAAAGACCAACTCTCACCACTGAAAACAAAATGGTTTATAACAAATCTTGTCAGCTTCTGTAGGAGTATGCTTGTATAACTTTTTTTTTACACTTTAGCTACAAGGGAAACTGATGGTTTTGTACTGGAATGTTGTCTTGCAGATGTGGAGGCTTTTGCCAAAGCAATGGAGACTGATAGCAAGTCAGACCAGGAAGGTGAATTCAAAGACAAGAAAGACGATGATGAAGACATGAGTTTGGATTAGGAAATTAAAATAACAGGGTGTTTATTTAGATGTCATTTTTGAGGGCCCCACAGTTGTAGTAAATACATGCTCTGCTTTTAACATACATAATCCAACTGGTATGGTTAACACAGCAAGATTTAATTTGACAAGTTTTGACATACTGAGTATATTTAAATCAGCACAGTAATTGCATGTATTAAAGTCCCTATGAACAGTAAAATACTCAATGAATGCCTAATCATAAACCATTGTCCAGTCTTTATTGATTTAACTCTGTTCTCTGATCTAGTAGCAGACTGTTCATATAATTTCTTTAAAAAACACGTGTTTAAAACGACAAGAGACTATATTGAAAAAATATCCCCATTTTACGAAAAGAAGTCATTTTACAAAACAGACACCACCCTTACATTAACACATTTCTAAGCAACTCTGGTTGAAACCCCCATGTAAGATCTTATTGAAGTTCACAAACAATTAACACTACAGCATACACAAAAATATTGTAAATTGTCATACACTTAGATGACTAGCATTGCCTATGCTTGACATTTGATAATCCTCCAGAAAGAAAATTTCAAATGATCAGATCTGTCAGCAACACTACTTAACAGTAAGAAGCAGCTACTGTACAACAACTTGAACTCTTAACAGCGAGATGGGACAAATTATTATACTCAAATTGTAATGTTAGGCACTTAACACTTGTTTTAGTTGCAACCAATTCTTTACATGTAGCAACCAAGTACTGCAGACATTAAATTATGTTTGGAAGAGGAAAGCCCTGAATCTACAGACTCAGACAACTTGTTTTATAAGTCTCTTCATTACTGCACAGTGCTTCAGGTTTTGGCCCAACTACACGATGGCATTGGTAAGTAAGAACTTGTGGCATATGATGATGGGGGGGGGGGGGGGAGTAATACATGAACATATTTCCTGACAATATGTAAATAAAAGGCCAACAAATTTACCCAAGGCATCATAACAAAATAAACTATTTATAAAAACAACATTTCTTGGTTTTTGGGATGTATGACCATTGAAATCTATCTGCCTGTGTGTCATTTACCAAGCCTGAAACAACACTGCCCACTTATTGCAACCAGTTGACAGTGATTTTACATTAACTGCAACAAAATTGTTTGAATCAGGCTTCCGTTAACTTCAGTAACAGCCTCTGCAACGCCCTCACTTCTTAAAATACAAATGGAACTAACCTTGACGTTTGGATTTTGAAATGGACAACTTCAACTGTAACATAATACTTTAAAGGCTACTCATCTCCTGATGACACCGGAAAGCCTACTGGAACCATCACGAAAATCTCATGTTAATGAAAAAGCACATTTTCAAAAACAATATAATCCAAGATGTTAAAGTCTGCTATTTCATATCTGCATATTTTCACAGTGTGTTAAAACAGGGTTTAAATCAAAAGAACTCTTGTATGTCCTTTTGAAAGGCTTGATTATGTGAGTATACAATTTAAACCAACTATCATATCATGAAAAAAAGATCACAAAACAGCATGTCAACAGCAAATTGTCATAACTCATGCTGCAAACAGCATACAAACAGTGTTGGATTCGTCCTTTACATCATCCACATATTTTGTGCATAAGGCGTTCCTGATTCCAATAGTTAACAAAAAGTGATCCATAAAAGAAGCCCATGGAAATAAAAGGAAATTAAAAGCACCAATAATGTGCCATATTATATCATCTCTAACATAGAGATATAGAGACACACACCTTAAAAATAAAATAACTCGATTCAATAAAATAATTTTCACATATCAAGTGCCCAATTATGATTAAAAAGACAATAAATAATAGTATGTCTATAAATAGTGAAGAACATGTGAAAATAAATATCTTGTACCTAAACAACCATAGCTTCAGTTTGATTGTGTGCATATGAGGCAGTATAGTCCACACAGCTATAGGTAGGAGCTTACTCCCTTGCTGGTTCTAATCTAGAATCATTATTTATAGTACTGTTTTACAAATATCCACCAGGTTTGTGTTAAGCATAGAAACCGCCCACAGTTTGTTTTTCATCCTCACAGTGTACTGGCCTTTCTAGCCCTGCTGCACCAGTCTACGGTAGTGTGGCATGACCATGCTCTCTGGCAGGTAGAGCCCCATCTCCAAGGCAACTAGCACAGGGAACTCTAATGGAATCAATTCCCGTCTGTTGATACGAAATCTCTCCTCAAGCTTCTGCTCAGCCACAAAGAAAGAAACAAGAGTATTAATTTCCTTGGTAATGAGGTAAATAAAAAGGTTCTTTGCAAAATAGGCATCTCTGGACTTGCTTATGTGTGTAAATATAATGAATGCCAACACAAACAAAAAAGTGTGATGCAGAAGGATGAAATGAAAATGACTCACGTCGAACAATTGGCGAACTTCAGGCTTGCGCAGGTCACTGCTGATTTTGGCAGCCAATAGGACACAGGCAGCAGCAACCAGCTTCCTGTTCTGCTTGTTAAGACGACCCTGAAGGATCAGCTTCTCAAAGTACACGAATGCCATTGCCACAGTGACAGGCTGAAGACCACATTCCTCACCCACGGTCCGCATTTCTCGCTTCAGGCTGTGAGACAAGGGTGGGTTTCATCCAGCATATTATTACACTGTATTGCCTTACAAACATAAGAGCAGGTAATCCTTTTCAATACACACGCAAAAAAATTGCTGGCACCTTCTTATCTTACTGAGTGTCAGCTTGATATGAGGAAACTTTTCTTTGAAAGTCTCATTCATATCCTTCTTTAAGTCGGACGGCTTCACATATTCGACTATAGTTGTCTGTAAAACAGGAAGGAACATATACACGACTCAGGGGCTTGTCTCATGATGTCAACGACGTTAAAGAAAAACAAAACTAAAGTAATGTTTGTTATAATAGCCATAATTATGCTTTTAAATATAAGATCAAATGACTGCTACAGTCAAAATGTGTTAAAAGGGACAAATGTTTCATGTTACATATCATAATAACATTTCGAAATGTGTTTGTATTGTAAAGCACTGTGCGAAATATCCAGAAACTTGTCTTGTTGGCCTGCTCACCACATATGATGCAAATATAAGAACCCTCTTGTGACGACCACAAGGCCACTGAGGGTCGCTGAGGAGGTTAGGATCGTAGTCTGCTAGGTCGTCTATGCCTGTCAACATGGAAATCCAATCAGGCCACACTTCAGACACCGGTCGAGACCACAATAGAAAAAGGTTGAGTGCGTGTGAAACAGGTATAGGTGTGTAAATGTAGGCGTAAGTGTGGATGAAGAGCCTCTTGAGTGTGAAGTGGAGCTCACTTGGGTCCTGTGCCACAGTGCTGTTCAGGCGAGCAGGGGTGAAGTTTTTCTGCAAGTTGCCACGGTAACGAGACTGAGGGGTTAGTGAAGAGCAGTTGTCTGGCACAACGCTGCTCCTATGTCTCACCAAGGCATTGGTTGGGTATAGAAACTGGGCGTAAGAAACAGTCTGGAGAGACAAACGGCATTATCACTTTGTAACTTTGTTCACAAAACTGGCACAAAAACACATTAAAACACACGGCTAAGTTGGCACAAAAATAAATACATGGGGGGGGATTACCTTGCCGCATGCACTCAGCTCTACCCCCTCAAGCGCTGGTAGCAGGTCAAGGGCCACTACTGAAGAAGGCCTTCGACGCTGAGGATCCAGCTTTGGATCACTAGTGGACAGGTTAAGACAAAACTCCCCATTAACAGATCATCCACTTCATTTCCAGACCTGTTGAAACAAAACTTCCAACTCCCTTTCCTCACAGAGACGGAGCACAGAGGGGGGTGGGACATGGAGCAGGACAGGATGGGGAGCTCTCTAGTTGGGATGGTGACAGTGTGTACCTGAGGTGATAACTCTCTCCATAGGGCAGCACTGAGAAAGCAGCAAATAGAGACCGCTTGGCACAAATCAGCATGATCCTGCGGGACACAGATAGCAAGTAGACAGGCAGACAAAACAGACGATGTGTCAGTCTACAAGCAACACTCTACGGTCACACTGCTACCCATCACATCGACAAGCAGTGCAGTCACTACCAGCGGATTAGACTAGATGAGGCGATGCAGGGACCAGCCACAATGAAAAAGCTATTTTTTTTCTACTTCTCTAAAGCAGTTGGCTGACAAGTGAGTCAAGTTCTATGATGTGAATAAACAGACACATAGCAACCTCAAAAGAAACATACACATCTACAGAGTATGCACTAAACATTGGCAGACTACGCTGTCAATCCAAATATAACTTGCTAGCTTTAGTAAAAAGGCCCAAAAAACGTTAGCCACAGCAGAACTGCCTTTTCACAAAACATAGTAGACCTATTGTAAATTCAACTATTAACAACAAATAAGCAAAGTCACGTTCTTAGAATAAAAATGCTTGGGGCCTTTCAAAATTACACTCAGATGCCTGTCGACCATAATCTCTCAACAGACCTTGAATAACAGATAATGAATTAACCTAGGGGAATTATGCATACAGATGATATAAAGCTATAGTTACAACACTTAGATACTTTGAATAAAAAGGTGGGCTTAAGTAGGGATGTGTGGTTTAATCCTTGAACCTCTCTGGACATTTCCCTTGATTTCAATAAGTACCTGCTCAACTTAAATGATACAACAGGCACATTGTCATGACTGTGAAACTAGAAAACACATAACACACAAAAACACGTGACTATGGATATGATCTTGCCCAGAAACATAGGGGTAAAGACTGCATAGGCAGAGACAGCTTGAAAACATCACTTTCCCCCCTGTGGGAGTAGATACGATTAGAAAGATGTCATGTGTTGCATGTTCAAGCCCACACAAACCAACAATCACTTTTCACAATGCAAAAACAGCCTGTAAAGTCCAACACTCATGTTGTCTCTCTCATAAAACAACACCGTGGTTAAGTGAGACCCGGGTGGCACAGATACAAACAGATAGAGAACGATATGTTAGTGATATTTCAGTTCTGTCTTACATAAGAAAGATGTACTTTGCAGTACAGGCCAGTGTAGAGTTATATTTCCAAAACAAACCTCATATTGGATTTTGATTTGTCCCATCCCCCCACCCCCCATTCCCCTTGCAGGTCACTGTTTTCCCTTTGCATGCCAAAGTAAGTTAGCCTCACGAAAATAGGCCAAGCGAGGCCAGGCAATGGGACTAATATTAGACTGGCTGTCGATATAAGCTCATTGCAATGTAGGAATGGTTATTAAAGCAATTCTTATTGACTTTATTTAGATTACTTCCTAAAATATCATTTTGCCTGTACTGTATTTTTGACTCACCTGGAACCCCTTGTGTCATATTGCCTCATGCTCTTGATGAAGTGGACCTTCTTAGACACCCTTGGTCCAGGGGAGCCAGAGGCGTTCCGTATTCTATGGTACAAAAGGATTCACAAGTTAAAACAAAATGCCCACAGTGTCCATGGGTTGGTGACTGCTGCTGCAGAAGCTGAGAAGAAGATTATCCTTAAGTGGTTTAAATCACAAAATTCCAATTACGTGAAGTAAATGAACAAAACCACAACAACTACTTATCAAATTATGCTCCTGCACCCAAACAATCTTATACAAGGAATAAGATCTGGCTTATAATGTATTGAGCACTTGAAATGTGTTTATGTTATGTGTAGTGTTAAAGATGGGGCTAAACAAATTAGTAAATCCTAACCAGGACAAAGCCTACAGTTTGACAAAGCAGAACATATTTTAAACTTGGGTTTAAGCTTCATGGTTTTAAATTCGTCACAATCTTTTTAAAAACAACAGCTGCCAATAAAATAAGCGCAACGAGGGAGAGATAAACCATAAAGCTTGATCACTTCCTTCCTTTCATTAAAGTTTTTATCATTGCACGTTCATCTGTGATTTATCCATGCAAGACAGACACTCAGCTCACGTGGTAGTTTACCGTAGACCCCGGGGGAGATGAAATATTACCTGGTGATTACACAAAATGCGGAAGTAAACAAAGACCTGTAGGCCAGGAAAGACATTGCACAACCAGTGTAACATGCTCACCTCGGTCGTGAATCCGCGGTAGGGCCACTCGGAACCGGGCTTAAAACGGACGGTGACTTGGTACTTATAGATAAGAGTTGAGGTCCAGAAATAGGTGAGTAAGGAGTTTCAGATGGTAATATTGTTTCTGTACTGCCTTCAGTCATAAACACCTCATTGCCTTCGACAGAATAATTTGCTACAGGCCCCAGAGACGTGACCATAGACTGGCGCACAGAGTTTGCCAACCTCGTCCCCGGGACGATAACGACAACGCTACTGCTTACGGAGGGTGACACAATCGAAGCTGTTCCATGACTGCTTACGGTACTAGACGAGTGTCCAGCTGGTGCCCAAACGTCATTGCTTCTGGTATCGCCGGTGTCTCTTTGACCGATATTTCCATTGCTCAAATTACACACTGGTTTTCCATCGAGAGATATATTCGTGAGGAACAACAGAGCCGCCCGTCTCCGTCGGGAATCTTTCGTTTTCTTCAGGTGTTCTTTATGTGTTTTCGTACCATTATTTCCTGTGCATAGGTGGCCACAGGCAGCGGTCGCCATTCTATTTTAAATGTGGCTGATTAGCTTCAACGTTAACGTATCGTATTTGAGGAATGAACCACGCCTACAACGAGCTGGTTGGTTGAGATAAAAGCATTACGCGAATTAAATCGTTTAAATCATAGCTGATTGGAGGAGAGGGAATGAGTGAAGCAGTTTTGTCAAATAAAATATCATGTAGCTAAAAAAAGAGGCCGGTAAACCTAATCCAAGTTGCATTGCTGCTGACATCAGCACAATAATCCACTTCCTGATGTACTACGTCTGCTACCTTCGACGGAATGTAAATTCAGTCTAATCATATAAATCCGTCTCATTAGCCTCATAAGTCGACGAAAGGTAATTATAATAACGATAAACATAAAAAGAAGAAAAACATTCAATCTATCAATGAGTTGACAACTCTTAGATTGGCAAGTACATACACTGCTCTTTATTTTCCCAACAACAACAACATCATCATCATGAGATTCTCTTTTTTTTTCTCTCGGCAACAGTCTGGCTCGACCAGTTTAAGGCTTTGGTTCCTGTGTTTGTTGAGGTACAGCCCAGGCCAAACCCCTGTTGATATTCAGATGAATCCAGAACACTCCATAGAGGTATACACCGTGAACAGACTCAAGAGTTAGCACCTTCTTCAAACCATGTGGCTGTTTAGTACTGAAACAGTAAAGGTGCTTTGTGAAGCATTTCATCTCTGTGCTGTCTGGGGAAAATAAGCTGACCGGCCAGAGTTTCGAACAAATCTTCATATTTTGACGATACAATATCATAAAAACTCCAATGTACATCAAGTCACTTTAGATCCCCATTTCTCTTTCTCATTCAGATGGGTTCTCTCTCTCTCTCTCTCTCTCTCTCTCTCTCTCTCTCTCTCTCTCTCTCTCTCTCTCTCTCTCTCTCTCTCTCTCTCTCTCTCTCTCTCTCTCTCTCTCTCTCTCTCTCTCTCTCTCTCTCTCTCTCTCTCTCTCTCTCTCTCTCTCACACACACACAAACACAAACAAACCTGACTTGTGTCTATAAAGACAGACACAGACATGCACACAAAACAGACACACACAACTTCAGATATTTTTTCCTTTGTGAATTCTCTAAAGAGAACTCCCAATCTGATTAAACACCACAATCCTGCCCCACCATGAAAGCTATTCTCTAAAGGGCCAACTGTCATTACATTTCAGATGAAAGTTTTGCACCGTCTATACCCATTCTCTTCATCACATACATACGACATATACGTTAATTTACGTTTAAATAAATGCCCCACTCTTTCTCAATACTTTTTTTAAACGTGACATGAAAGCAGTGTAAGAAATACAACAGTTGAGAGTCTTATCATTAGAATGCATACAGCAAAGTAGAAAGTAACCTAGCTGTTCTTGAACAAGCATTACATTGTGTATGTGCATCCCAATAAAAAAACATACTGTTGGCATGGCTAAAAGTAACAAAAGGTTTGTAAACAGCACAAGTCTCAGATGTATATGTTTCTATATTCCCTTAATGATAATTTATTACAAGAATGTTCATAAAATCTCACCAACAGCGTACAAATGCTTAGCCTATAGTCTTGGAATAAATATCACATTTTCAACCATGTTACATTCAACTCAATAACTATAGTTTTTTTTTTAAACTAGCCTTGACTTTGAGACAACGCATTAAGGCTTTGTAAGACATTACTTAACATTAGTAAATATCCATGGCAAGGCAACTCACATATATTGGGATGTTAAGGTTTATATGCTCTAACAAATTTGATATAATGTTTCTATTCAGTGTATTTAAATGATTCCTCTTACTTTCCTACGGAGGTGTACCACAATGTTTTATAATGCTAGCTGCCATGGAAATTACTACATGTTAAATTGAAGTCTCCAGTTGTATAATTGCCTTCAAATGATATTTTGAGCACCTTCAGTGAGGCTAGTTTACCCTCGGATTGAAAATCATAACATCCTATTCAACTTCAGCGGTACCCATTTGCTAAGTTCCTTGGACAGCAATCCTGCAAGGCCCTTACCTCCCCCTGTATCTTTCACTAACCTGAGCAATGATACAGAAACCCAATAAAAAAAAACCTCTCTTCATGCCTCAGTTAGCAATGGAGGTGTTCTATAATGTAAAAAATTACACACACCACACTACGCGACCAAGTTTCTCAGTCAGTTTATCATCTCCATGCGTGTCTGTAGAGACAGAGCAGGGCAGGAGCACAACTGAGCCCCATGCAGTGTCATCAGTGTGCCACTCGAGAGGGAGGGCTGGCCGGCTGGCAGCAACTATGGTCACCTCACTCATTCGCAACTCACACGGTGGTCTCATACTCCATCACCTCCTTGGGCGTGCCCAGACAGCGGTACTGGATTCTTGGTGTGGCCGGGGCAGCACCTTCCAGCACCAGGATGGTTTTACGCAGTCGGCGGTCAATGAAGTGGGCATCCCAGGCTGGGTACTTCTTTCTGGGCAGGTCGATGCGGATGACCGGCCCCTCAGTCCTGGGGGTGAGACGAGGCAAGGTGGACTGAGCTCCCCTAGCCGATCTTACCTTAAACACCTCCCCGTCCATCCCACCCCCTTGCTCCCTGTCTTTAGTCCTCTGGAGGGTCCTGGGGGGGCTGCTCACCACGTCAGGGGGAAGGGTGGAAGCGGGGGAGGCTAAGGACTCTGCGGCTGCCTCCTCTTCCTCCACCACTGCAAAGCCCCATCCTGAGATGGGGCCGTCAGGGTGGAGGAGACAATAGTACACAAACATGAAGAAGGTGCCCAGAGCATAGCTACTGGCAACCACACACACCAGGACGACAGCGTAGAAGTCTGAGGTACGCTGGCCACGATACAGGTACCACGCGGTGGTGAGCGCCACGTTCTCCACGAACACGGACAGGCTGTAGATCAGCATGCGGCAGCGCGTACGGCCCTCCCTCACGCTGAACCAACAGAAGACGTACACGATGCCCACCATCATGTTGTAGATGATCTCCTCCCACTTGGACATGCAGAAGTCTGTCTCCCCCTGGATGATCCAGAACGTCATGATGCACCAGTGGGCCACGATGAAGATGCCAAAGTAGAGCTGGAACACCGAGGCGAAGAGCGCAAAAGCCAGGGTACGCGCACCGATGGTGAACAGGTGCCAGAGGATTTGCACCAGGACGGCCTTGTAGGTCATAGGCAGCTTGTCGTCGCGTGAGTCCCTCAGGGCCTTCTGATAGGAGGCAACCATCCATGCCAGAGACACCAGCGATGCAGAGGCAGAGAGGCCTGGAGAAAATAGAGGGGAGGAGGGGGAAAATATAGGAGAGGGATGTGTAGGAGGGAAAAGAGAGAGGGAATAATTATAATGAAGGCTTAACAAAGTGAAAAGAGATGACATTCAAGCGTTGAAAAGAAATCAGTTTTGAATGATGTGATGAGGGGGGGGATAACGGTAATATTCCTTCATCGTAGCTTGGTGAAAGAACCATTTGACACATTTCTGCTTCTCTGTGGGAGTCTTATTGAGTTGAGCTCGGTGACTAACTACGCGGAGCGTAGGCTGGATATATGTGTGACTTACTGGTGCTGTCAAGGCATTGTCATGTTATTTTGGGACAGTAGATTAGATAAAAAATAGAGTGATTAGTGGTGGTGGTGTGCAATTGAGAATGACTGTGTGTGTGTGTGTGTGTGTGTGTGTGTGTGTGTGTGTTTGTGTGGGAATTTGTTCTACAACTAACTCTTTTCCTCACCCTGCAGGGGGAGGACCTGGTTGGCCTGGATCATGATGCTGAGCTGCAGCACCAGTTGAGGGGCACTCTTCAGGAAGGACTCTAGCAGACGCAGCATGCTGATGTCAGCGCTCTCGAACATCATCCGCCAGTAGAAGTGGCGGCGCTCGTGGTCGCCACGCCAACGGCTCTGCACCCCCAAGTACAGGGTGTGGACATACCTAGTAGATCAAATAAGGCAGATATGGCTAAATGAAACAGAGGGAAGTTCTTAAGTTTTTTTTGCGATCGTGTATAAAGAGCCTACCAAAATATTATAGGAGAGTATAGAAACCATTGTTATTTTTTGTTTTGTTCTGCATTCTCTGAAAAAGATGTTAATAAGTTAAGATAATAACAATGTTTATTAAAGCCATTTCTGTCATTCTAACTGCACTCTCTGACATTCCATGACTATTTTCAGCTAAATCCAGCTCATAAGCAAAGGAGATGTCACCAGATTCAACCAGTATTGCAGTCCATTTCCTCCCTCAGGGCTCTACTGAGCTGGAATTGACTGCTGTTGTGTGGAATTTTGGACTTTCTTTGGTAACAGTATTTGGTGACCTGATTTTGCTTGTCACCGCTTCTCAAGTCAAGTCCACCTCTCTCTCCTCAACACATAAATCAGCATTCGAGAGCAAAACAAGAGGGCATAAAAACATACTCAATCAGCTTGTTATGTTGAAGGGTAGGAACAAAGAACCAATCTCTGTGATTGGTAAAGAATGCACCCTCAGTCCTTAAGGTCCTGATACACTGAAAAAAAGCTTGTAAATAAGAGTGCCTACACATTAGAGATTTTAAAATACAAACTGACACCAATGCACAGATAAAATCACCTGGAAATGTGTGTGTGAGAGAAAGAGAGAGAGAGAGAGAGAGAGAGAGAGAGAGAGAGAGAGAGAGAGAGAGAGAGAGAGAAAGAGAAAGATTGTTTATCAGAGGGAGGGGGGCATATAGAGTTTGTTGATGGGCAGTACGGTACTGAGTCCAAATGTGTCTCAACAATTGCCCGAGGGAAAAGAGTCAAAAAAGCTCTAACTCAATGAGCTCAGTCAACCAAGAGGGAGTTTGTGTAACCCGTTTTTTCTTCTGGTTCCCGCTCTGTAAACTGTGCCTTGGGATGGGACACACACACACACACACACACACACACACACATACACCACGTGCATGATGTCATCATGGTCACACACTTGGTCGCACTGTTAATGACACACGACCAGGAGACCTCCTACTATTGCAAATCTAGTGAGATCTAGTCTCGCCTTGGTTGAATGCTAATCTATGAGTGTGAGCATTTAGTTTTAACAGCATGCCCATATCGGCCCAGGTTACCTAAATGTGTGAGTGTATCAGTGACAGCTCATTCGTGAGTTAACAGCTGAGGGTAAAACACACAACGTTAATCCTCTTAATGCACAGACATGCCAGTCTGCGAGCAGAGACGCTGAACTGAGCGCACACAACCGCTTTAATGGAATTAACTGTGATTCAGCTCTGCCACACAGTTTCAACCTGCACTTCTGACACACACACAGACACACAGTCTCTTTCTCGCTGATAGGAACTAAGAAATCAATCAATCTTAGGGTTGTCTAAAGAGGCAGGAAGAGAGACTGCAAAGAGAGGAGGAGGAAAAAGAAAAGCTGGTGTATGCCAGACAGACAGACAGACAGACAGACAGACAGACAGACAGACAGACAGACAGACAGACAGACAGACAGACAGATAGATAGACAGATAGATAGACAGATAGATAGATAGATAGATAGATAGATAGATAGATAGATAGATAGATAGATAGATAGATAGATAGATAGATAGATAGATAGATAGATAGATAGATAGATAGATAGATAGATAGATAGATAGATAGATAGATAGATAGATAAATAATTGACTAGTCTCTGAGGTCTAAAGTATTGCTGTCTGCACACATTATTAGTCTCACCCTCCACCCACTAAGGTCCTACTGGAAGCCTCCGCCTGGCTGGCAGCAGCTCAACTCTGTCAAAACCAATCAGTACAACCTAAGCTTGAAGACTGCTATGCTGTATCAGTGTTGGATGACTTGACCTACAGACCTACTACTAGCTAGCAGCTCTGTGTAAAAGAAAAATACTGTGTTTAAGCTGAAGAGGTCCAACAGTCTGCTGGCCGACAATCAAGTTTTTGCCTTGGTAAAGCACATTGATTTTAAAGTTGTAAAAAGAGTCATTTTAAGAGTAGCTGAAAGAATGTCAATAAAACACATTCGTTTTCTTAGAATGGATTTTGTCCAACTGGTAGCACGACATAACACATGAAAGACAACCAAACACACAAAGATAAATGTGAAGACAGTCTTGGCATGCATTGACCATCCTTTCTATAGGCTGCATGTTCTTTGACTCAGGCTCTACTGTCAAATGTCTCCACATCCGAATGCCATTTCAAATACTCTTGACACTTCCTCACTCAAGCCCAGAAAGGGAGAGAGATTTTGGGTGTATTCAAAAGTCGATTGGTGTGGATGAGTAGACGATGTTCCCCGGGAGACTATTGACCTAGAAGCGCGTGAGGGGAGGTGGAGCCTGTACTCCTTTTCCTAGCCGCGAGACGTCAAACAATGCAAAAGACATTTTGGCATTTTGAGCACAAGCTTCCTCTGAATGATTGTGTCCCACTGATGACGGTTTCATAACCATAGCCTACCCTCAAGGACTATTGGTAGCCATAGAAGGTTTTGATGAACATGCAAGCTGATGATGCTTCACCAGGGCACACATCTAAACAAGCATGGGGTACTCTCTTTCCCAATCACAAACAGACGCAGACCATGCACAAATATATTGGCTAAATGAACTGGATGACCCTCTGGTCACTGTTGAAGACATAACGGTCGGTCATGTGCATAATCTTACCTCCAAACCTGTGCTAGCTGAAAGATATGAATAAGGGACTGAAATAGCCATGTACAAGCTCTGCAGCAGCCCCGGGCACCTCCCCTGGTGCCGGTAGTAGGCAGTACCCCAACCGCGTCAGCGCGGCCAGCGCCCCGTTGATCGCTGTCCTTGGTGCTGAAATCACTCTCTGCGCCCGATGCTGCCACTACAGCGGCCGCAGCTGTGCCGCTTTCGCTGGTATCAGCATAATCGTAAGCAAACCATCTGAAACTCAAGACCTGTACAACCACTGATGGAACCACCACAAAGACTAAAGTCAATGCAAACCACCAGTAATCTCTTCTAAGGTAGTAGTCCGCAGCCAGCCACAGGTCTGAGGCCCCGTCCGAAAAGAACACCAAAAGGGCGCACAGTGTCCAGCAGCAGTCGAGGAGTGTATAACGGTGCTCGGCTGGACGGCACTGAGGCGAACGCTGATGTGGACCAGACGGACACTCGGATGGGATGTCATTTTGCAGAGAAACGGGTGCACCATCAGATTTAGCGGCCATGTTTGTTGTAGAGAGAGTGGGTAAAGAGATGGGAAAATGATGGAAGGGGGAGGGGGGTCTGTAGCCTATGTATGCGTGTGGTAGAGAAGGAGGGAGGAAGGGCGACAGGAGAGGTGAAAAAGCGAGAGTGGGCCCCCTACCACAATAATTTCCAGTAAAAAATGCATTTATTATCTAGCTCAATCACATACAGAAAAATAAAAACAAAAATTACAATAAGGTAAAAGGGGACTATACAGAAATGTAACAATCTGCAACAGGATGCGAATTAAAGGATGTCCAAAGTTTCCAGTTGATTGGTGCAGTTGGCTGGTAGAACACAGCAGCTGGCTATGTAGGTTATCCTATGGGCTACAGGGTTCTCTTCATGCATCCACATTTGAAAGCTTTCAAAATAGGCCTACTTGGTAACAAATTAAAGAAACCCGTTATTAAAAATGACTTACCTGAAAAGCATAGAAATTTGTATTTTCATAGAAAAACACATTAGTAGTATACTTGCTTTAGAGAATTGCATTTTAATAGCTTAAATGTAATTTAATAGATTCCTTTATATATATATATAAAAAACATAAATGTATTTTGTATTCGCATACTGGCTAAAACCCAATACTGTCACCTTCTGGTGAAAATATGAAGTACAGCCTAGTCCACAGGATGGTGATTTAGACAGAGGAAGATGCAAGCTCATGTTCAGCTATAGTCATCTCAATAAATAAGAATGCAGGGACACTTGTCTCAGGGCCTACGTTTCATTTTTTATTTCGGACCATACATTTGTGGGATACATACACCTTCGGTGATGTCAGCATCTGTTCAGCGAAAGCCAGACATCGTCTTCCAGCAGCTCCTCAACCCTCTTTCGCTTTAGAAAAGATGACGTTTTTTTTTTTTAATTCTCAAAGAATTCCCTTGCAATATTGAGCTCATTGTTGTGTGCAACGGTACCTGGGGTTTAGTAAGACTGTCCCGTGCACTGAGTCTGGTATCTGTGGTTGGCAGTAAGAGCTCTAGTCGAAGAGCCCTCTGGGCAGTGGGCTGGCAGGCAATAATCTTATTAATCTCCAGAGCCTTGATGCAAATAGAATAGTTGAAAATGTATATTTATGTAATTGTAATGAACTAGTTAACGTTAACTACAATATATAATGCAGAGGGTGAGAAAAAAATCCAACCTATACAAAACAGGTTGGCATGGGCAGTAAGGTGGAAACCTCCTGAAGTATTCAAAATCCTTTTTTGACACGTGATAGAGGTCTGTTGAAGGAGGCTTGAAAGAGTAATATCGCACCTTCAAATGCTGTCTTCGCATTCTCATGTTGCGCACTCTGTTTTGAGATTCTGCAGCCTTCAGTTGGCCAATTATTATGTTGTTCCTTATGTTCTCAGCCTCTGTAACACTGTTCACCTCGCCCTCTCTGGCTTTCAGCTCCACAAGCCTTGCGCAAACCCGCTGCCTGGCCGCACCCACTACGTCTTGCACTTCCTTGGGTGGCTCCTCGTAGGCCAGGTAACGTGCCCTTTTCTGAGAGCACATCAGACGAACCTCCGTGGCAGTAGCACCCCTCCAATTCCTGGCCTGGAACTTTTCTCGTTTTATTATAACATCGCCCATAATCTATATAGCCTAGTCCTTTTTATCTTTCTCTGAAGAAAACAATGTGCTACCACCCATCAATTAAAGCAAGCCTACATTCTAGACTAAATTAGCTTCGAGTAAAAATATGACGTGTCATAGTGCCAAATATTTTAAAAGTCTACAAAATCAACATTCCTAAAAGTACTCATACACCGTTTGGAATATTCACTTGCAACAATGGAAGGATGATTCTAGAGGTTAATTTCAATATCTAATGTTATTCTCTTCCATGGTATACATATACTGATTTAGCAGGCACTTGCTTCCCTTTAATCAAGATAACGCAACTGCTTGAGGAAACAGCACGTTGGTTTATTTTAGTTTTGACTTTACTTAATTATCACCACAACAGTCAAGACAGTTTCAGCCAATTTTGGAAATATTCTGTCAGAATTACTTACTCACTCAGAAACAATTGACCATTCTATTCAATTACAAATTGAAATGGTATAGGGTTAGGCCTGCAGGCTTAAGAAAAATAAGCAGACCAAAGGTAATGAAAATGTACTAAAATTTAATTATTCATAAAAGCTGTAAAATTATTTGTGACAGGGTAACACAAGAAGCAAGATTAGAGTTGGTTTAGTACAATATATTTTTTTCAGCCTCAAGATATCCAATCGCTTCATTTCTCCCATCCGTCTATAAAATACTAATTTCCTTAGCGTTATTATGCAAAAATGGAATTAGAATATATTATGGGAAATATGAAAGCTTTAGCTTTCAATATAAAACAAAGTCACTTCGGAAAGCTGTTATTTGATGAATGCAAGTCATTTTAAGTAATATGCGCAATAAATGTATGGACAATGATGAATTTCTGTTGACAGTGCAGGAAAGTATGAAAAGGCCAACAATTTATGATTTCTTATGCAAACATTTAGCCATCTTAAATGTGCTGACGATTTATTTCCAATAACTCTTCAGGTTCTCAATATGGATTTATACTCATGGTGGTATCTTCTTCCTTTAACTGATTTCCCCCCCAAATGTGTGAGAACTCTGAAAAGAAAAAATCAAGCGCCATTTACAGCTGACTCATAAATAATGAAAAACAGAGAAAAGGGTGGGATGTCATAACCATTGAAAGCAGCAAAGCCTATCTGGGAACAATGTGCCATCTCCTTTTGTCTCTCATCAGTTGTGAAATCAAGCATCTCTCAGCCTGGTCAAGATGCTTCAGACATGGATTAGAACACCTGGGGTACTGGCACAGTCCAACTGGGCAACAAGAGTAACCCTAAAGGTCAAAACGAAACATTGATTATGATTGAGATATTAACTGAAGCAAAGCAGTGATGATCGAGGTGTCAATTATTCTAACCTAGAATTTAGCCTGTATAATTGTATAATTCTGGATAAAATAAGGAAAAGGGGTTAAGGATTAAGCAAATACAGTAAATACAAAAAATCTATAAATACATCAACAGATTCTGATCTGAAATATTGTATTGCTTTTTTTCAAGCTTCTCTGAGGCTACGTTTAGCAGTTACCATTTTGCCAAGAAGAATTTATAGAGTTAACGAGAAACATGTGAATAACACATTTTCAATGATGCCTATGAGAAATAAAACACCCTTTTGTCCTAATAGTTAGCGGTGTTTGACTAACAACTATGCTTGTTAGGCTGCAGTGTCTCAAAACCGTGCGCAACATGAAAATGCAAAGACAGTATATGAAGGTGCGGTATTAATCTTAAAACCACTGTACTTGTTCTGTCTTGTTAGTCAGTGTTGTCTTCTCACCCACATGCCAGCGATACTGTGCTGCATGTGCAAAAGGAAAACGGCTACTTTGGCAGGCCGAGAAATCTGGCTAAAATGTATGATGTGAATATATGTAATGATGCATCCCTGGGTAGAGTGTGACTGATCTCCCTTCATCTTCTTTCATCCCTAGCCGAATGTCTAATGAGTATGCACGACACCATGGAACAACAGGGTCAGAGTAAGATACCTGTGGTGACATAAAACCTACATAATAATTACAACATAAAAGTCGTTTTGAACAACCCCACATTATTTCCACATTACCAAAACACAAGATGTCAATGCAATATTTCACACTTTTCTAATAATACCTCTCTGGAATATCACCCATTGCCACCCACTCACCTGCCATAGAGCTGCCATGTGTGGGAGTTTTAAAGCAATGTGCAATTTGACTTCTTTTTTGCCTTCTTCTTTTCCATCGGCGTTTTCCTGTTGATCTGTCTCACCAGGTCATAGAAAATCTAGAGAAAAGCATTCAATTCAATTAGGTACAATTTGGTATGGGAGCTTTTAATGCTTTTAAAGTTGCACAAAAGATGAGAACATCTTTACGATCAATGATCAATGGCAGATTTGTGGCCTACCTCATTAACATTGATCTTTGATTTAGCTGACGACTCTAGAAAGGCACAGTTGCTCCACTGTCGGGCCAGATTCTGGCCCTGCTCCTTGCCGACCACCCGCTCATCCTCCAGGTCACACTTGTTGCCTACCAAGATCATTGGAACCTGGCCGGTATTATAGAAACAAAGAAAAGATAGATATTTTAAGATCCCATTGGGCCTTCTTAATATGACAAATTCTTGCTTTTCATTGAGTCTACTTCAAACAAAAACAGACATCCCCACAGAGCAACCATAGATCAATAATGCATAGACTCAGCATGCTTTATACCCCATCAACTAAATCGGGAAATGATGAGCGCAGTACAGAAAACTGTCTGGCAGATAGCCGTGAACTGTAACGCCGAATGACATTTCCCTCTTGTTACAAAGATACCGCCCCTCTTGTGCTGGGCCCTGTCCCCCACAGAGAGGGCTCTAATGAACACAGATCTATGGATGGGTGCCAGAGCTGTGGAACAAACCGCTGTGGAGCAAGCAAGAGTTAAATGAGCCACACTGTAGAAGAGACTGGTTGTGAGGGAAGGACCAAAGCACGCAAACAACAACTATTCATTGAACCTAATATAAGAACCGTCAAAACGACTCGCTGCCTCCGTCTCCATTGATTTAAGATCAATAGGAGAGGAAAATTCGACACAGTCATATCTTTAAGGGAGACATTTGTTTACACAGAGAGAATGGGATGTGTGTATGTGTTTTATATTTGTATACCGAGAATGGGATGTATGGATTCACGGGTGTGTATGCAAAGAATGTTTAGATGCAGCTATAACTTTTCTGAAGTCTTCCATTCATATAAATCTAGTTATTGAACGGTCTTTCCAATAACGCACTTCCATAATGCACCAGTTAGACTAATACAGCCTTCCCAGTTCATATTATTTAGACAGTATACTTTTACAATATAGTCGTACGACACGTTAAGGAACATTTTCTTTCTTCAAAGAAACATGTAGCTTAACATTTTCTCCCCCCGTTTTTTATTGTTTAGAAGATTATGAATCTAAATGTATATCAAAACAGCCTGGATTAAAATATAAACGCCCCTGCAAAAAGGCATTGTTCCGGTTTTTTTTTTACTTGCGACACTGTGGCATCTCTATGATATACTTTCCAGGGGTCTACAGTGGATCTATACTGAGAGACTTCAAGCAAGAAACAATTGCTTTCATACTCACATCCTCTGTATCTTTTACTCGCAAGATCTGTTCCCTGAGGTCCTGTAGGTCATTAAAGGTTGACTGTGCTGTGATGGAGTATACCAGGGCGAAGCCCTGACCATTTTTCATGTACAGGTCCCTCATAGCAGTGAACTGTTCCTGTGGTACAACAGCAGAGGAGAATCTGTGATGCACCAGCTGTACTTCACCTGCATGGTTACAATCTGTGTAACGAGTGCCTATCTACTTACTGTTCCAGCTGTGTCAAGGATTTCAAGCATGCATTGCTGCCCGTCCACTTCAACTTGCTGTTGGTGATAAAAAAGGAACAAATCTGTTGCTATCGTTATACAGATGGGAGCAGTTAAAAGGGCGATTTCAGAGGTTGAGCTATTACAAAGATTAAGAACAACTCGTGGAAAATGATACCAGAACCGTTGCTTTTGTGTAGGTTTACCTTTCGGTAGGAGTCTTCTATTGTGGGGTCATATTTTTCGACAAAAATGCCTTGTACAAATTGGACTGTCTGAAAGAAACAAAGCAAAGAAAGAAAGCACATTGATAAGAGCTATATGTTCAAAAGACATAAAAACATCACACATAAATAAAAACAGAGACAGATTTATAAGTAAGGTCATAAACGTAATCTTGAACAAGACTATTGAAAATTTTTCTTTTTAAAAACACCATGTTTAGTAAACCTGTGTGTTAAAAGTATGTGCTTAATAATGGAGACAACCTACAAGCTGTTTTAAAACTTGCAGCTGCTAGATTACTTGTTGCTTTAAATATAATTTCAGGAATTCATTAGATTTAAACATGTAGTCTAATTTTTTATATTTTATTTGATTGTAATTTGATTGGTAAATCAATAATTCCAATGTATATTTTTTATCGTAATTATATCACTCATTGTATGTTTTAGCCTTAAACTTATTTTTTGTATTGTATTGCACACATTAAAGCACTTTGTAACATTTGTTTTGAAAAGTGCAATATAAATAAATATGTATTCTTGTTATTATCACTTACCAGTGCAGATTTGCCCACACCTCCAGATCCCAACACCACTAGCTTGTATTCACGCATGGTGAGGTGTTTTCACTGTACAGTCCAGGGCTCTGTAACACAATAATAGGAAAAGATTAGCCTAATAACATATTTATGTCCCAATTTTAAGCTAAATGTCAGAAAAAAAACACTTTTTTTTTAATGTAATGTCTTTCATACTGTGGGGAGTAAGCTATTAAATCAAGCTGAGTCAATCCAATTAAAAAAGCTATGTGGTAAGTAAATCAATAAAAATCGATCAATTGCGGTGTCGACATCTGCAGTTACTGAGTATATCACTGATATTAAAACGTTTGACCAGTTTGGCATTTTCAAAGACCCCCATACATAAAATAAAAGATCCTTGTGGGTCCATTCTCTGCCCCCTCTATTGCAATTTGTCTACAACTGTAGACTACCCAGTCATGGTCGGGTGTATATTCTTAGACCTCCAAAGTGCAGTACTTCGGGCAAAAAACATCAGAAGATCACACACGCTGACATCAGAAGATCACACTTACTTTCCTCTGCCAAAGACTGATCTTTCCCTTTCCTGCCCACTACCCTGTGACTTCAGATGCCTTGGTGGTGGTGTGGCTCGCTTACTCTCTTTTCAAAAGGAGGAAGCTTGCAGAGGAGAAGCCATGGGGTTGATTCCTGTGCTCACAAAACCAAACTACAACCTGAAAAAGCAGCGCTGGTGGGTAGAGTCCGTAGGCAGGATCCACAGTCAGTGCCACAAATAACTTAATCTCATTAGCATACAGAGGAGCAGGGCTATGTGGGGTGAGGTGCAAGCAACCTTCATCAGCCATGCACAGTAAATAAAATTGTCTACCTAGATATGTTCAAGTTGAACCAACCTATGATAGGCTTAAAGTTAACATGTTTATTACAATGTTAGTGCTACACTGTCATGGACATGGAAATGTGAGCTGACGCACGCATGTTTAAGAGGTAGGTTTAGGCAAATCACAATACGTAACTTTCTGCTGAGAACATGTTTCAATACACAGAGCAATGGGTCTGACAAACACAGAGGACAGTCCTTTGAGTGAAACATTGTTTAACGTGGAACGTTGTTAAATGTGGACACAAACAAAACAAAAAACACTCTGTCACACTCAACTAGCTATTTGCAATTCTAACCAAGTTGCATGAGGCAGCACCAGAAGCCCACGATGAGATACTACAAAGAACCATTCAGCCCCTTTAGTCAAGACATTGTAATAATCCTCCTCTGCTCAAGTAGCAGGCAAACCGAGAACAGGAAAGATCAGAGAAACGTGGATGGCCATCGCTCTGAAATCATTAGCAGCATAAAAGAAATAGATGCTTACTTGAGCATCACACGCAGAGCACACTGCAGCTCTGTGAATTCATGTCGGTGCAACAAAGGTTTCTGTATCTATCGTATTCAAGGCTATAGCCTTTGTCTGAATTGATAGACATCTGATGTGGCCTGTAACCAATTGCCAGAGTAGCGCAGATTGTTGAAATAATGGTATAACTGATATGAAGGGTTGAAAGAAAGAATTTGGCAGAGCGAACCACTCCTTCTGGCAAATGACAAATAACTACTGGCTTTCATTTGTTGAGTGTGCTCTACCTATATTCCATGACACAAAACAATCAAGTCTTGATTTACTATGTGCATTTTACTCCTATTCCCACTCCAGCAGCAGAAACGCCCCAATTCTGAACAAGTTACCGTGTACACAGCTGCAGATGGCAACTCCTTCTACATCTGGTAAGGGAGGGCTAGCAGATCCCTGGGCACACTGAAGTCAGTTATCAGGTGCTAATGTTGCGTTGAGAGCCAACAAGCCCGCAATGACAGTCAAAATAACTCCTTACAAGAAACCTGAAATAGACACAGAGATGCAAAGACGTATGAAATCTCTTAGGAGTGGTCTCTGATATCTGTTGTAAAGGAAAGTTTATGTATACAATAATGCCTATCAAATTTGTTAATAATTTGTTAACTAACTAGTTACACAGCATACAGCAGTTGAGCTGTTTGTGAGCATTATCTTGACGTTCTTTTTTACTTTGTCTTTGGCCTTGAACTATGCCATCTAGATTGAAGCAACCTTCATTTGGAACTGTTGAATAGTCACTTTACTATGCTAATCTCTGAAAGCGAGATTGTTTATTAGCCAAGCGAGCTACGTTACATTGTGACCATTTTAGCTAAAGTACGCTAACGAATAATGTAAACTAGCGTCCTCAGGGCCCTGGCTAAATCAGCCCACCGACACACGGCCAGATTAACGTAACGGTAATTAAAAGCAGCATGAGCCAGCGTCAGCTAAATTGATGCAATTTACTTACTCGACGTTTACTTGGCCGACGGTACTTTCAATACAACACCGACAGCTAACCAACTAAGTGGATTCGCTAACGTTAGCAAAAGTTGGTCAGCTTCTTCCCAACATAGCTAACCTCCCACGTCGTTACTACCAGCTATCGCAACTAAAAACTAGCTAGCGCCACAGTTAACGTTAACGTTTTTCATTTGCAAGGGCGGATAAGTTTACGACGTCCTGCTTCAGAGACTTGTGTAACGAACCCACGTTTTATTTAAAGTTCTTGCCTGGCATAACGTTAACTTCAAATGAGCAAAAATGTATTGATGTTAATTATTTTGTTAATTTCACAGACAAGCACTATGGACGCATGTCATGCTGTCTAGTTAACTAGCACCATGTCCTACTACCAGGTTAGATTAACTTTATGTTAGTAGCAGCTGAGATTAACATGTAAACAGAACGTTCAGATGAGTTTATCAATGCTCGTTATTTAGCTATTTAGCTAGCTGGCTAGCTAGCTAACTAACGAGCCAAATTGGCTAACGCGGTGTTTGTGACGCTCGTCAGCAAACGCTACATTTAAGGAAGACTAGTCTTTATTCTCCGCTATAATTCGTGTTTGCTGTAGGCAAACGAAATAATTATGCTACCACACAATTTAATTTGACATCGAAGATACGATTCGTAACCAACTCACCCCGTGTTGTTCCGCTATTTGTGCTAGTTCCGACTGAGCGAGGATACTTGGGCTGTGAAGGGTTGGGCAACCTATTCAGGGACGTTGTGGCGGTGCTGCCCCAATAAAAAAGGCCTATGTCTATATTACATTTGTTATTATAACACGCTGATTTGTTTAGACCAAGTTGTTAATTGAGTGCTTTCTGATTAAGAAATGGTAACACATCCAGACACAGGGTAGTCAAAAACTAATATTTTTTAGGCGTCATAATAAAAAAAGAATAGCGAAATAATAAAAAAGCTTTTATTCATTAAAGACCATCTCTGATTTCTGAAACAACGATAAATTAGGACTAATCATAATGCATGTCTCCGTGGGTCAAGCGCATATAGTTTTTAGGCATCGTCAAGTCATGCAAACGTCATTAATTTGCTAAGCTCACTGTTCCTGGATAGGCTACCTTATATGGCAACATTGATATGGTTGCCATTTACCTTATTACTCATTCAGGCCAAGCTGATGTGTTCAGAATTTCCTGTGAGTGCTAATCAGATTGCAGGTCTTTGTTATTAAAAAGGAACATGCCATTACATAAAAACCGCGATGCATTTGTAAAGATGATTTATTTTACAAAGTTATTGCTTATTGCAGTATCACTCCAGTGTTCCCTAAAACGACATAACCAAACATAACCATACCTTACTAACAAACAAAACAAAACAAAAACGTTGTTGATATGAAGATTATGCAAAAAAAAAATAACATAAAGGTTTTATCTCAAATAGGCAGCTCAAACATTATTTTATGGTAGTTAAACTGTTTTGTGTCTGCCTACAGGCTTTTTGATTAAAATATGAAATGTATGTATTTTCTCAGTATGGCCACCATCTCTGCCTGCCCTACATACGTGGGATCTCCCTTTGCATTTTGTGTCCAGTATACAGATTCTCCATTTCCAGTCCTGAGGCATCTGAGGAATTAATTGTGTAATACAAGTCATTCTCCTTGAATGTCTGACAGGTAGAGTGCTGTGCGTAAATCTCTTCATACACATGACAAAGATCCTCTTCTCCCTATAACAGTGTGGTTTAGAGAAAAGAGGGGATTGGTGTTAGCTGGAGCCAGTAAGGTATAGAGGGCTAGTTCTTCAATACAAACATGTGAAAGCATTTGGGAAAACTATTTGGAGAAGATTAATATCTCACCTGTGTATCATCAGGAACTGGTGATTGCAATGCTGTGGTGGCACAATGCAAAACATTAAGAAAAACAGCGGCTACCCATCATGCATTGACAATCATGTCATGCATTACAGATAGTAAATTATCCTACATGTATTTAAATGTTGACGAATTGTGAAATTTTTCATACAAATTGAGGATGTTTTCTTCCTGTGCCAGACTCTAAGTGCCACCAAAGCAGCACACATTAAAAGTCCAAGGATAGCTCCAACAGATGTGTAAACGCTGTTAAAACCTTAAGAACAATGAGTGAAATATTATCATCACAAGAATGTTATGTTCAATTGAATTTTTTTGTGGTTAGTTTGTTCATTCAAATACCGGAGTGTTCACTGAAGGGAGATGGCGATGTGATGATCTCTCCATCAGAATTAGACCACTTCTCATATTGCCCCTTATTAATAAACAAATATATGCAAACAAATGTAATTATTGAGCATGCACTTATTAGAACACATAAAGTATACGCATGATACATTATCACCAGATCCAGCAGTTTGAACCTTTGCAGTAGTTGTTATTCCCTTAGATGCAGTTGTCAGTTTGTCCGTAGTTTCCATCACTGGTGGCAGCGAGAAGATAATCCGTAGGTAAAAGTAAACACAAAATACCTAGCTTTTCATTCAGTCATACAAGTAAAACATTATCTACATAGTCTATGGTATGAATAAAGAAAAGGATAATGAATTTGGCATACCATTACTTACAGAAACCTCTACTTTGGTTAATGAGTCTCTTCCCCATCGCTCAAGTCCACAGTAATACACACCCGAGTCTTGAAGTATAAGGCTTTTAATGGTAACAGTGAAAACGCGTCCATTTGTGCTGTCAAACCCTAAATATCTTCCTTTCTGTATCACTGTATCCGCTCTGTCAATTCTGACAAGAATGTTGTCATTGGTGCTACAGGGGTTACGGCATAAGTATTTCGGTGTGTACAGATAAGTGTCAGAATATGAGCATTTAATATCTAAACTTCCACCCACTGGTCCATGTGCTCCAATTTTGCTTCTTATACCACAGCATAGACCTTGATGAAAGAGTATACAAAATCTCAATTTATCACCAAAGATAGACAAGTCACACTTAACAATAGATTATTTTGTAATCCTGTTCATTTTTCCAATTTCATTTTCAAAAAATATATTACGTATAATGACAGTAAAGTCTGTAAGGCATCAAGTGTTTTAAGACGCAAAAGACTCACCTGGTAGGAAAAATAAAACTTTCATACAATTCATTTTTGAGATTTTTTCAAAACCATTTCACCTCAAGAACCAGGAGTAGAAGAAAATAGTAGCATGTGTCTGTGTCTCAAACTTTGATCTATTTCCCAGTGTTTTAATATATACAGGAATTATTGAGGAAAGA
>CM030174.1:6086719-6168618 GCA_017639675.1 Aplochiton taeniatus | reverse complement strand
TCATGGGAGACACATCTTTGCAGGTGAGGCCATTCCATCTACCAAATAAGTTTCTAAACGCCATGTAAGGCATATGGTGGGATATAGGCTGTGACATCTTGAGATGGATTGAGACCAAGTCTCTTTTTTGTTTGCTCACTCTGGCCCACATATTTCCCAGTGTGTTAGTAGGCCTTACCATTGCTATATAATGGACGGTTTGTCCTACATTCAGCCCTGATGTGAGCACGAGGCATGTGTCAAGACAAGACAGCACAGGTTCAGGACTTCATGGAAGTCATGTGAAATGTTTCTGCCATTGGAGTGACATGGTCCATACAAGTCTGTGCACCAAAAAAATAACAATGGTTACGAGAATAAAACATTTGATTGCTTTTATGCATGCTTGTGTTCAGGATTCATGGAAAGAATTGTCAAACGAGGATGAGGTTCCTCCGCAGTTCTCGCCGCCGCCTCCTCCGCCGCCACCCTGTCCCGTGGACCATGAAAACGGCTCCTTCTTTCCTGAAAAACCTTGTATCCCGGAGATTGTGCGACAGAACGATGCACACAGGTAATTACAGCCCTTTAGCTCCCTTTCTTTGGTGCTGAATGAAGTGTTTCACGCATAACCATTCACAAAGTAAATCAAATGCATGGTTGTCATTTAAAATGCCCTCCTCTCCTCGTCCTCACATGCAGGGCGCCTCCAGAACTTCGAAGGAGGGATGTTTCCTCCCCTGAGCCGCCTGCAGATCAGCCTGATGGCATCCATGGCAACAAAGACCAGACCTCTAATTCTCCCACCAAACCACAGCCAGAGGCGGAGAAGGAGGAGCGAATCCAGGCAACAGCAGAGCATCCAGGAGACTGCTCTTCTCCTCATGGTGCCTGGAGCCCCCTGCTGGCCAACGTGTGTCTGTGCACGGCCGTGGCCCTGGGTGCTTATGTCTGTTATCGAGCCTGTTTCCACTGAACGCGCGCTGCCCTTCCTCCCTCTCTCATTCCTCACTTTTTTCTCTTTCCACTGATCTTGGCAGGGTAAACTAGGCTGGCCTCAGCAGCCTCTCTTTGCCTCTGGGTTAACTGTGCTAGGCGAGTGGATCATTTTAATTCCGACTCCCTCGTTTTTTGTTACAAATGCAGTACCAGGGGCGTGAGTTGGTGTCTCGCGTAGAAGGAAGGTAGACATCTCCCACCTCGACTCCTTTTGTGACTGTCAGTTTGGACGCTCAGGGCCTCAACTTTCAGGTGTCAGCTCCCCCAAACGCATGTGTTGATTTTAAGATAATCAGCATTTTATATTTCTAGTTCAATTGCAGTCTGTAGAGGGCATTGTATGTGCTCGCTCCATATGTTCTGTCAACCACGCAGGCCGGAGTTTTCAGTCCTCGGTGCGTGTGCCCGCCATTCATGTACCAAATGACACTGAAAAGTGTTCTTCCATTATAGACTTTTTCATGAAAACCTTTTCATTTTTCTTTTCCCCCCACAGCTGTTCTCATTACTTTTTGGGTATTTCCCCAAACTAATGAGCCAGATGGTATATGGCTTGATTTGAAGCCTGCAAGGGTGCAGATAAGCATGAAACGTTGAAAAAAATCAATAAACCTTCTTGTTGTTTTCGTTAGGTTGGGATTATATTATACCAGAGTATTGTACCCAAGAGCAAGCTGAATGAGGGAATCTGGCCCTACCTGCCTCAATTAAAAGAGGGATGTATACCGTAAGCAATTGACACATCCAACCATTGCCCAATGTATGGCTTCATGGTCTGAGCTCCAGGAGGCACACTGTATATTTGTATGTGTGCGGTTGCGTGCGCGATGGTGTCTTTGCATACATCTTTTGAGTGAAAGTATGTGTCGGGAAATCATTTGTTTAAGCTTTCTACTGATGTTTGAGTTTAGTCCCATCTACGTCTTAGGTGTTAGTTGGTAATGTTCAAGATGATAACATTTGTCAAATGTGAAATGTGTTCTAGGTTGCCTGCTGGTTATTGTCCCTAACATGACATTTACACAGGAGTGCCTACTTGAAAATATACCTTGAATGGCAGTGGAGAAATCACTGAATTGATGTATTAAGCTATTCTAGATGTAGTTTGAGATGTCGCATTCTCCCTTTGCCTGTCTCAAAACATTAGCTTCACCCAAATGCTGATAAACAAATACTTTGTTTCATACAAATGAGCTCAACATGAGTGTAATCGCCATAATAATTACACAGGCTGAGCAATTTTTTTTCGCCATGTTGTGAGACGTGTGCAGACTGCAAAGGCTTTTATATGCTCCGAAATGTGATTGTGTAAGACAGTGGAATGCAGCAATTCAAACACATCACACCAACAAAGTCAATGGTGACACAAGGCTTACACCCCCGTTCTTTCGCAAGCAATACTTTAGTGTAACAGTGTTTCAAGTACGTTCCTATCCTCTGAAAGCCCTTCCTGCCTGCCTCACTAGGGAGCCAGGGACTTCAAAACTAACCAAAAACCAAACACCAGCGCAGGGATTATAACACAAACATACATACATATTAAAAAACACTTGTGTGTTGTGGCATGCCCTTCAGCTAGTCATGTTAATATGTATGCTTTTTCACTTTTCACCTGCGACATCCTGCATTGGTGATTAAGCAGAGGTGTCCTGAGAAGAGATGAGTGCAGCTGCTAGAGGTCCGTTTTCCGTAATTACCTACTGTAGCGACTATAAAGAACGTTGTAGGGTCTCGCTGGACTACCGTGCTGTGAAAAAGTTTTTACACCCTGCCTTTTGATAATGAATATTTGCATATGTATATATTTTTTTACATTGAATGACATCAGACCGTGAACTAGATCGTATCTTGTATCAAATGGAACCTGGGTGAGCAATGAAAAAACACTTTTAGATGTACATCCCATATTTGTTTCATTTCCCACAACTACATCACCCCTCTGAAAAAATTGCTACTGTACATCCCATATTTGTTTCATTTCGCACAACTACATCACCCCTCTGAAAAAATTGCTACACCTCTTGATTCAATAAGTGGTTATGGGTGCCTAAATGAGCTACAATTTAACCCAAAACTTTATGGACGTATTGAATCAACTACTTGTAATTCTCTGATACGTAATTCAACGTTGGTACGATGACTGAAGGGTTCTAGGTCTTTGTGGAGCAGAGGAGCCCCAAACCATCATAATTACCACTAGTAAATCATTAAGAGGTAATTATAAACCGCTCTGAACTTACAAGACTGCTCTATCTGGATGTTAATAACTGTGATGTTCTTGCCATAACCATCATTTATTTCTGAAAAGTTGCATGCTAGTTTTATTTTATTTACGTTATTACATTAAGGTGTAAACAACCTTCAATCATTAAGTTGCACCAGAATTTCTCAATTTTGTTTTGTTTACGGTCTGATACCATTTCGTCAAAAAAAAAAAGTGTCGGAAAATTAGGCAGGGTTTACTTTTTTACTGCACTGTACATAGTGGCTGTACCCTTCTCTAGAATGTATGAATGTCCTTCCCATTGAGGATACACCCTTGTGTTATTTTGTTTATAATCAGGTTTCAATGGAATGCTTTTTTCTTTTCATCAGTAAATCATTAATTCACAGTACCTGGACAACAATCGCACTGCCTATGTTTTTTCTCTTTTTTTTCTGTAATTATGCTGAGCTCAAGAACCAGTTGTCTTTTATATGTACATCCATCATTGTATTGCTTTTTTAATTAAAAAAAAGTCCACTGATGATTTGTTCTGAGGTATTATAGGTGAATAGTTCTATTAACATGTGACCATATTTGCCAATAGAAAGACTTGACTCTTGTGCATTCAAGGTGTATTTTGGGTTGTTTCTCTGATATGAATTATATAATAGAAATGTATCATCCTTTTCAACTAACAAGGAGGTTCTCAATGTTACACCATACTAATGTGTTTGCCAGGTTAAACAGACATCCATCTATGTTTTGAAATGTAATCTAGTTCTAAAGAGAAAATATTGTGGAAGTATTGAACTATGGATAGAGTAAATAGAGAAACGATATCATTTATATCTCTAATACGCAGTATTACAATTCTAGCGTATAAAATAGCAATTTGAGAAAAAAACGCTAGGGGGGACTATACCACATTTTATCAAACAACTGGTTAAACGGCCGTTGCGGATGACTACGGTGCATAGGCCTTTTTCAAGCAGCCCACGCTTTCCTGTTTTCCATACTATACCTGTGTTTTCATCACTTGTCATTGTCTATTGATTAATAGTTCTCGGTCAGTCAGCCTCCAGGGCTTGGATCGACTAACAGAGAATTCCCTTAAAGGTTGTTGCTCAATCAGAACTAGTGGGAATGGTAGTGTCAGTTAGTATTGTATTGTATTGTATTTGGAGTGTCATTCACTTTTAAAGATTACAGATTGCATAGACAGTGATCATAATATGTACTCCCTATCCGTTTTTCCAATGATAAAACAACTCAATATTTTCACAAAACACATGTAGGTTATGTAAATGGAAAAATAACACACAGGGCCGGCAGGCCTATATGATTTGTTTTTCTATAAGTAATACCGTAACTTTTATACCATTTACTTAATTAAATTCTAGTCAAGAGAAAGTAGACAAGTGATGAAAAGAAAGTGGAGTTTCTGAGCAGAGTAGAAATGGACAAAGTGTGGTTGTGTATGTACTGTTATCACTGCTCTCGTGGCTCTCTAGCACAATTCTCGTAGTGAACATGACGCTGTGGATGTCTACCATTAAGCGTCGTAGTCTAGCCACGTCTCCTTGTTTGTATTATACTCTGCTTGTTAGCCATTTGCTCGGTTTTTTTCTTCACAATAGCTAAATATGCGCAATATATGTGATTAGTGATAGACGCGTTACTCACAGGAAGTGCGCCTTGCTGCATCAGGCACGTGCGCCTGTATGATACCTGTTTAGAGTAAATCTAGTCCACAACAATACGGTTGGCAGTGCGCATACACACACATTGGGAGACAATGTAAGCCCCTCCTGTTAGGTTTGGCCAACAAGGGAGGGAGACACTGGTACTTGCTGTACAGGAATGCAACTTAAACAGTGAGTAATAGCACTCCCAACCACTCGTCGCTGCTGACGTCAAAGAACAGGCTTGAACAGGCTGGACTGACCGGCATTGGGAAAAGTTATGAAAGGTGTGTCCACGGTTCACACACAGGAAGTGATCATAAAGGCATGCAGTTTTTGAACATAGTGTGATATACAGGATTTATGTTTTTTTTATGAAAGGGCCTGTATTTGAATAATTTGATTTCTGAAAAGAAAAGGATGACTTGATTTGGTATTAAAGTGTAAATATGTGTGGTTGTGCTTTTAAAGGTTCACAAATTGTAGGTATTACTTGCTGAGCAAAGCTTTGATTTGTTTTAGTGTGTGCTAAAACTCATTAGTATAAACTCAAAAAATACTACCATATCAACTGATCCAAATTGACATTCATTATTTATTATTGCCGCCATTCATCTGGTCACTCCACAATCTAAACCTATCAGAGAAGACGTGAACTCTGCCCTATAGGCTCTTTCCTTGTGTGTCCTGGGTTTAGTGATTAACCTGGAACTTCCCAATAGCCAGACAGCCTTGATGGACAGACAGCAGAAACTGGTTGTACTCCTATGTCTTCACTAATCACTCCCTCTCTGTCTGAACAGGAGCAAGGTGTGGATGTGGAAATCCCACAACCTAAAACCATGCAGGGCAGGAGATTATTCATGACAGGGCAATTTTGAGATTATGACTGAGTCACCACCACCAACTCAACATTTGAAGTGTGTTGTTGATACATTGTCCCTACGACTATGTCTCACCAGGGTCCAATCATCACAATACCTTCGAATGAAAATTGTGTTGTTTTTCCTTATTGGTTGCTTTTTATAGGCCATCTATATTTGATTATGAATATTACATCATAAAATATTTTGGAGGTGCAACTGCTTTTGACATACTTTAAATCCAAACCCCTTTCTGGTCAACCTAGCTATACTATCTATTTGTGAACTGATTCAAATGGAAAATCTGTGATATTGTTTTGATGTTCTCTTTTGGTGCTGCAGGAGTATGATCACTTTGGTGACGGCTTTTGTGACGTTCAGCCCTGCTCAACAGTTGCTTTTCCTGTTCCTGTCCTTAGCGATGGTTGTCGTGGACGCATTCTGACAGGCCATGAGCCAGCCTGCCCCACTACTGTTCAGATGCGGTCTGTCTGCGATGGCTGTTGTCACTGGTTCATGTATGTCACAACATAAAGTAAACACACTGTGTTATTTTTTGAGACGACTGAGCTGGTGGTTCCCCCTCTTCTACGCTGTACTGAGCTCGCTTCCTTCCTCTGGCCTCGTACGTATCCAACGCGCCAGTGGCTGATGACGTCGAAAGCAGGGTTCAATGGTCTCCCCTCACCACAGACGCCTTTGTGTTGCTGTTGTTTTGAATATTCGTTGACGCTATCAACATCGAGGGGAGAGAGAAATAATGTTTTTAGGTAACCCCTAAACCACCATGTTAAAACTCACTGCAAGGTTGCTGAGGGCACATACACACTGAGACTACAATTTGTCTGCGGCATTATAATTTGGCCTTTTTACGATGCATTTAACCAAACAAGGACTAGGTCAATCCAACACCAGGTAGAAATTGGGTGAAAGGTAAGAAGGTGGATCTGAACATGAAGATGGCCAGACACTTTGGTTGGTGTAGGTGTTTGCTCTGCACTGTCAGCACACACTATGATGTGCCAGGTCATCTTACAATGTAACCCATGCGTGCCTTACCTGTGGAACATTGTCAGCTTTGTGTACAATGCAGTCTTCCATTGTTCAGTCATCCTCACTTCATGGCTCAGTCACATTCAAAGTTGACATGGACAATAGTTTGAGTTGTTTTTAAGTCTCTGTTGGGCAATTCATTGAGAATTGAAGTTGTACCTCATTAATTGGTACGTGCTACCATACAAAACAGATGTATCATAAATCTTTATGTTAAAACATATTTATATTCCCCAAACGCAAGAGAGACTATTCAGCTTCTGCTTGTTAATGATAATGGATACAATAAGAAATATACTTTCCATTTTTGATGCCCATGGCATCAAAACGAAACCAGGACCTGAGCTCCAATATCTGCCATTAACAGTTATGTCTAGTAATCTAGGAAGTTTTCATGGAGTTTATTGAGGAACAACGTAATGTACTCGACTTTCTATACTAATAGAAGAGGAACATGACATTGCTTGTCGGAGCTCCACAGATGTTCACTCTCTTAATGAGTGTTTTACTGAAATGTCTTTCTGATAAGATAAGAGCTGCATCATCATCATCATTATCACGGCTTCATGTTAACATAGAACGTTTATTTATATAGTATCAATGGTGAATGTGGTTCACTGGTACATGGTGTTTCTAGGAATTATAAACCTCAAGGAAATGTTGGCATACCAAAATGTCCTTGTTAATTTTAGGCCCAATGAAGCCCAGAGCCCCTAATTCAATCCCTCTATGCTCACCCCAAACGATGCCAGTGGTGCCAGAAAAGCAAAGCTGGGCACAGTACACCCAGTTTGACATGCCATGTATGTTTTTCTACCATCCAATATCCCCTTAAGCAATACTAGGGTGGCCGATTGTTACACAAGACCCAAGATTTTGGTATAGTGACCACAAGTACCTTCTGCACGTCAGTGGTGCATCTTTTCAGTCGTTCACAGTAAAATAGCAGAAGTGAACTAGATGTTGAAATTTGGGCTCAGGCCAAGACAGATCATTCTCCGTACCCTTTACGGTAGCTCAGCAGGTCTGGTTTCCCGTTAGGCCCCATGCTCCGGATGTCCGGAGAACACTTCTATGGGGCGCAACTTCATTATCCTGAAAAGGGAAAGACTTGTATGGGAGATGGTCATTTCAATCTTAACCACTGCCATTTGGTCTTTGCTGGTGTGGGATTCATGATGGTCATCTAGCTCATGACAAAGCAAATTGTACACCGGCTCATTAGGTGGAATGATAAATTATAACACTTTTTGTTATAATTGTTATCAACACTTTTGGGGTTCTGTGCATTTTTACACACCCTTCCTAGCCATTACCGACGGAACCCAACACAATAATCTTGAACGGTTGTTGCCAAGTTGGAATTAAACTTAATTCCTTTTAGTTTGAAAAATAAAATGGCTGTCAAAAGGGCTGACCCCAATGTTGCTCCACAGTTAACAGATGTTGGAACAAACTCTCCATATCTCCGTTATCTAGTCAAGCTAAATATGTGGTCGGCAGTTCTGTTTATTTTATGATAAGTATTGCACATACCTATAAACTGACAGAACACCACAGAAAAAAATTACTTGGACCATTGAGAACCACGCTTATCAGAGCTATATTTGGTAGATGATCCAAACGTATTTCAATTACGTGTATTTGTATAGTAGGCCTTTAATGTAGGCCTGGTCTGACGCATCTTCTGTAATTTACTGTATTTACATTCAATAGATTGTATAACTGATATATGGGTCAGAATCATTGACCGTGTAAAATCATTGTAGCTAAATAAACAAGCTATAGTGGTTGAGTGTTTTAACTTGTCTGTATGGAAACCCAATGGAATTTGAAAGTCTGCATTGGCATAACTCTTAGATAGAGGTTTATGTCAATGTCTTCTTTACATATTTCATTTTTTCACAATGACTTCTGATTCAAGCCATGAAACTTTAAAAACGTTCAAAATGTACTAGCTCTGTCCACATGATTGTACTTGTTCTGTTTTGAATTTAAAATGTATTAACTAGAGATCAAATGTAAATAAAGGAAGTGCAGTTTTTATTTGAGATTTGCTTAACTAAAAGCCCTCTCTCTTACTTGTCTCTTAATCCTAGAGAGTGGACATTCAATAATCACAAAATCAGCCACTCATTGGTCTTTATCTTGAGTTTTTAGGGCAGTCGGCCTGCAGGGGGGTATGATGCAATGCAAAGTTTACGGACAGGCACTGCCCATTGACGGTAAAATCTCAAAAAGGGGGCTGGTCTGAATTTCCAGAAAAAGATCATCCACACGTGGGAAATTCCCTCTCCATGGTCACTGTGAGACAGAAGCAAAGGATCTCTCTATGGGGTCATTAAGATTTTTTTTTTTAAACTTGACCCCTATGACTTAGAGCAACTGGAGAACCCTTCCTTAAACATAGTCAACATGGATGACTAAACAGAAAGATCAACAGTGGCTGGCAAATATTATTTGAAACATTTTATTTGAGTTGGTGCAACCGATTGTTTGCCAGAAGCGATGTAACGCTTTTGACATACCTTTCAGTGACTATGATCTTTCTATTTTCACATATACTTTTACTTGTTTTATATTAGGTGTAATGTTTTTCACTGGTTAAGAGGAACAAAAAGATGTTGCACAACTTCTCATAGCTTTGTTGTTGTGGAAAGTGTTGAGAAATTCACTGTTTTCAAAATGTCAACTTTTTCTGCAAGATGATAAGAACTCTTGTAATCACCTTAGCCATCTGGGATATAATTACAACATCTACTAAGTGTTGAAATATTCCTAACAAATTAACAAAAATGTGGCCTCTTATTGAAAGGAAGGACTAAAGAAAGAAACTGGTGACAGTTTCTTTGTCCTTCCTTATTTTAAGTTCCAAAAGAAGGAGTATGCATTATCATGGATACTGGTCTCATTTATTTTAGATTCTTTATAGTTTCATCTGGATAGTGGACACTTAGTAGTGATTATTAGTCACATTACTTGGTTAGACTAGTTAGATCATTGATAGAAGTGCTAGCTATCTGTGCTGTGCCTTTCACTCAAACTTCTTTGTCAAGCCTGCACTGTCAGGTGCTAGCTGTTCATGCTGCAGGAAAGTAGTGTGGTGTGTTAGAAGCTGGTTGTTGATTAATCTCCATTCAGCCTTGAACTTCTCTCTGGGTCAGTGGACCCACCACACTGTTGACAGAGTTGTGTGATAAAAAAGGACCAAAATGCTTGAAAATTTGTTCAGCTAGTGCAAAATCAGAAGAAGAAATCACATTTTTTAACCTACTATGATAGTTTTTTACATTCTTGTAGATTAACATTTGTCATTTTTACAGATGTGAACGCTTCCTGGTCTTCAAACTAGATGGAGAAAATATTTTTTAAATAAGATCTTATTCCCGTTTACATTAATCTATTGTCAGTTGTTGTAACCTGATCTTTGTGTCTAAAAAGTAATAGGCTAATATAGTCTGAATCTAGTTTGACTTATATCATGCCTGTGCATGTATAGACTGGATGAAGCATAGGCTACATGGCAGACCAAACCAGTATTCTGCTTGTTTTGCAAAAATGACTCAAATAAAGAGAAAACAATTGAATTTGATACCAACAAAGTATAAATCAGTTTAATTCAATAAAATACCAAGTACCAGTATAAAGCATAAGTACCTTTTCACATTAAATAAGATTACTTCATTAATTGCCAATACTGTTACAAAGAGTTGCATCATATCACTGCAGTCGGCTACAACTCTTCCCTTGACAACCATTGCTCCAGATAAGGAAAAGGTAGCATTTATGAACGAAGATTTACTCATATTTCGGAATATAAAACAACACAGTATTCTGACAATAACGACTGAGAATAAAGCAAAGGCAGGCATGTCAAGAATGAATGAATCGTTGCGCAATCCAAGCACCTAAAGGCTATCTCTCATTCCAACATGTCCTTGTAAACGTGGGTAGCTGCACCTCTAGGTGTACCATTTCTTAAGAATAATTGTCCCGATGTGAAACCACTGACTTTCAAGTCCATCAAAAATCAAGCGGGCTATGTCACCTGTTTCCCGAGATATAGGCGTGGGCATCTCTGGTATAACGCTAAACTAACATTGTCCTGTAGCAGAGAGCAGATTACGCAAGGTTGCAAGCTCTCTTGACAGCTGCTCAACGCGCTTTTGTAAACGGTCGTTCTCCGCAGCCAGTTCCAGCACCTTGTGTTGCGTCTCCATATTGCGCAATTTGGCTTTATCCCGGCTCTTTCTGACAGCAAGGTTGTTCCTCTCCCGCCTCTGTTTATACTCATCACTGTTCTTTTCCATGCGCTTCTTTCCCTTGCCACTGGACATTTTGCCAGTTTGTGACGGTGACCTGCCTTTACCTGACGGGGCAGGTGTGCCGGGGGGACTGGAGCAAGACGAGGACGCAGTGGAGATGTTACCAATACTGTCACTGGGAGCAGACTGGTAATGGAGATAAGACCTCATGTCATAGTCAGATGGACCAGTTTCCATCCTTGAGTCGTCTTTAGTTTCGTTTCTTTCACCTGCTCTATAGTGGTTCTCAAGAAGTTCTTGGCTGAACACAGTGTCCACGCGGGTGTCTTGTAGTTCTGAATAACCCAGCGCGTAAGGCTCCCTCGGGCCCCCGGAGTTGTTGCAAGGGCTTGACTCCACTGCGTCCACAGATGTGTAATTTTTGTAGTTTTGCAACGAAGGTACTCTCTTTATCTTGCTGTCCTCGGCAGGGAAATCAGTGAATAAGTCCACGCCGTGTTGCTGTTGAATTTGACGATGCACGGCCAGTTGTTGATAATGCAAAGCTTGATCTAGGTAAACGCCGAAATCTATGGCTTTCTCGTGCTCGGCAATGCCCAGCTCCGTCATTGAACCTTCACAGTGTTGCCTTCTGAAAGCGCTGTCGCTGGCGGGACTGATGCTGTTTCTGTTATGGAAAGCAAAGCTGTCCCCGTCGTAGAAGCCGGCTACTTCCATGGATCTTAACACCAACCGGTTTGCAGAAACATAGGACAAATGCCTGAAATGCCTGATATAGTTGTTGAAAACACTGGAGTTAGTGCGTATTCTACGCAGCAGTATTACCTAATAATATTAACCGATTATAGCCTCTCTTTTTTTTGATTTTTTTTAGGATGACTTAAATTACCAATGAACTACTTAGTAAGAGTTGAGAGTCGCAGCTCTGCATGAGTTTATAAACTGTAAATTTCGAGCCTATGGGCGGAGCTACTTGAAAGGTGTGACGCGTTGGATGATCTCTGGAAATGTAATGAGATGACAAGGCGATGAGCTTCAAATATCAAGGGCACAAAAAACTACGTTTAGAGTAGATTTATATTTTTTTGTTATTTAAAAAGAATTCTTGTAGTTACTCTTATAAAAAAATGCAATATTCATTTAATTTAGGTTATAGTTATTCAGCCTATCATGTGATATCTTCGTAAGTAGGCTATGTATTCCAGAGTAGAATTCTGAGAAATTGTCTGCAAATAAGTTTCCTTAGAACTAGTCTATGCATAGACTTCAATAAAATAATGACAAACAATTGGGCTAAGGTCTATTCCTAACCCATAAACAATAAAATGAACTTCCATTTTAATGCATTCAACTGCATGATCTTGTAAGAAAAAGTTTTCGATCTGACAGCAAGTGTCGTCTGAGGAAAAAGTTGCCTTTTGGTGCCACCTTGTGGTGGTAGGTTTAGCTGTTGTCGCCAGTCTTTAAGAAAAAAAATACCCAATTCTAGTAAGGCCTACTTCCTTTTACGGAAGTTAGCAGATGAGCCCATTTTAGATGAATTCTCAATGAGTCAAGCACTTATTTTCTCAAGAGCCAAAATGTTAGATTAAGGCATATATTATTTGCTTCATATGGAGCCCAAATGGAGCGTGTGGCAAAATGTCTGTATCTGGCAAGATTAAAAGCTGTAACTCAGTGACATAAAACCCAGATTATGCCTCTCTTTTTTGATTAGATTGCACTGCTGGGCAAATTGGCTTTATTCCTTACAATCACTTTCAAATCATCCACAAGAAACGTCATACGTCAATGTAAAGAGTTACCTGTTTATTGTTTATAAGTGGACCAGTCAGGTTTAAGGGACTTTTGAGGAACACATTTAAACAGTCTGAACTGTTAATTGTTTCAAAGTATAACATAAGACTTGTGAAGCTTGCTTTGACTAATTTGATATGAAAAGTGACCTGACTTGGAACTTGACCAAACATGTTAATCGACATGTTAGTCAGGCTTAAGTGCCAGCACGTTAACATTGTTCTATCAGTATTTTTAAGCGGATATTGTCACACATCGTTGCAAGGTAAATAAGCAGCTCTGATCAAGTTTGTGGACCAGGGCTGACAAGACATGACAATGGCAGTATAATTTAAGCGACATCGTTAAAACTATGTTTTAGCATCACTTCTTCAGATATTTAGTAGTTACAAGCAATCCTCTCAACTTGATGAACTGTCTTTCACATTGATGGGTGGGGTCGGCAAATGCTACAGCTCACAACCTGATTTGCTAGTCGGTTGATTATGGAATAATTTTCAACCTAGCAATTGGCTAATACGTTTTTTCTTCTAGCTCTGATTGGCCTACACAGTCTGCTCGTTTGAGGGTTGAGAAGTTGGACGTAACGTTTCCTGTCTGTAGCTGTAAGGGGCTGGGTTAAATCAGGAGTGAAACATGGCGAGAACGGTGACACAAAACGAGTGTGGACAAGAATTATTGTGTACAGAACTACAGGAACCAGGTCGGGGTCCGGTGAGATGGGGTCCACAACACGCAGGGGCTCGCGAACTTGCTACGCTGTATTCGCCTGGTAGGTCTGCTCATTAGGAGGCTTCTTGCTTTATTTAGTTGTGAGCACCAGCAGTTGTTAAAACATCGTTTGTTCAAATGCAACTTTGATAACCTAACCAACAGGGGGAAAAATCACCACTGTGTTGCACACACAAGTGTTGTGTCAAGATCTTAAGCTTCCCCTCCGTAGCTGTTGTCGATGTCGGCAGGAAGCCTGTAGCCCCATTTGGCTTACTCAAGTGGCTGCTGTTTACACAAGTAGCTATTTTGAAAAATACAGGTTGAAAGCTGTGCTATAGCAGGTTCATTCGAGATTTTTCGTTTAGGCCTGCTGACACATAATGTCTCCACCTATATTTTGCTATGATCCAAAACGTTCGCCTTGTTTTGGAGACTATTAAGGAACGCCCCCCCCCCCCCCCCCCCCCCCTGTATTATATTTAAATATAATATTTTAATACATTCAGTGGCCCTGGGCTACGATCAAAATGACTTGACTCAGCTTAGGGTGATTTCAATCGTCCTGGTTCATTGACATTAGCAGACTTTACTTACCATAAGGCTTCTTGATGCTTGTTGAACATGTGAACTTGAAGGGTTGGACAGGTTTTACTGGCCCAGCTGCCAGTATTACAGGATAGTAGTTCTAGTTAAAGCAATATTATACTACTGCAAGTTGTGGAGGAATGATTCACCATTTTTAACAATATGCCCCCTTAATTCCGTTAAATACCTTCTTTTTGACCTTGACATTTCATTTATTCAATCACTGTCTACTTGGACTACGTGATCCAACTCTCACTACCTATCCTAACCCTTTCGCTTTGGTTTGGTGCTGCACAGGGAAAAGATGCCTAGAGTGGACTAGTGTTGTCCTCTGCTTCTCTCTAATGGCCTTCAACTTCTTTTGCCTCCTTGCCAACTTCCACCTGGGACATGGGTGGTACATCCTCCTGGGCACCGGTAAGCACAAAGCTAATTGTTCAAGCACTACAAGGGTGTTAACCCACTGTAGAATAATTTTGTTGCCTTTATAGAAAAATCTAGTTATGTAGTTTTATATAAACTGGAAACGTATGTTTACATTCTATTATTGCTGTTGTTCTCTCTCTCTCTCTCTCTCTCTCTCTCTCTCTCTCAGTGGCAGGGATACTCACTGCAGACTTTGCCTCTGGCCTTGTTCACTGGGGAGCTGATAGCTGGGGATCAGTAGAAGTACCCATTTTTGGAAAGGTAGAGGTTCACTGTTGATTGGTTCCTATTCATTTTTTGTTTTTGCTTTTGTTTTTAATACTTGTTTTCACTTTTTTCCTGCATTCTTTTAGCATGTTTACTAAAATCGGAGATGTAGTATTAGTGATGCCAACCCAGAATGAACTGACTAAAAACAAATTCTGTGACTGTTCATAGCCTTGCTATTCCATGATCCTCTTTTGGGGTAATGCGTTTGCTGACATTTACTGGCATTAAAAGAGGCTTGTATTTCTGTCTGTGTGTTAAGCTGTTTATTTTTCTATTTTTATGTCTTTAAACCGCTTTCTGATGTATATCCTCAGGCCTTTATAAGACCTTTTAGGGAGCACCACATTGACCCCACAGCCATCACTCGCCATGACTTCATTGAGACCAATGGCGATAACTGCATGCTGACCATTATACCACTTGCAAACATGGCCTTCAATTTCCTCACCCTCTCCTCTGGTGAGTTGCTAGCGCACAATCTCATGAAGTTGTGAAACTGGTGATCAATTGTGTAGAAAGTGCAATGACCTCCTGCTTTTTAAAATCTTTCATCCCAATTGTAGATGAGATTTGCCACAACTTCCCCTGGTACTGCTATTTGTTTGCGCTGGCCATTTTTGTGACACTAACCAACCAGATCCACAAGTGGTCGCACACGTACTTTGGCCTGCCTCGCTGGGTGGTGTTTCTACAAAACTACCATATAATCCTGCCACGCAAACACCACCGCATCCATCATGTTTCCCCACATGAGACCTACTTCTGTATCACAACAGGTGTGTGACAGTACTTTGTAGTTTTTAGTGCATAGGTACTAGGTAGTGGTGTAATTAGCCTGAACTGATTTTTAACTAAATTATTTCTGCCCTCTGACCAAAAGCTACTTTACATTTTTTTTTAATTTGCTTAGCAAGTGTTGTGTGATCAAGATGGAAAAACGTGGAATTAAAATATGTATTATTCTTTTTTGGGTTGTTTTCCATGTGCACTCGTCTTCACAGGTTGGCTGAACTATCCGCTGGAAAAGATTGGGTTTTGGCATAACCTTGAAGATCTGATCCAAAGTGTGACCGGCGAGAAGCCAAGGGCTGATGATCTGAAATGGGCTCATAAAACCAAGTAACACAGCAGCTCATTGTAGCCTACCTCAGAAGATGCTGACAAAGTTTTGTCTTCTCAACCTTTTTTTTGCCTCAACTTCAATTATAACCCATATGAAGAAGATTTTACCAAGAGTTTGCGATGCTAAAGCTTTACATCTGCACATATTTATCTAACTTCCTCTTGAGGAGTGCTTTACTATATATTTTCACTTATCACATAATGTAGATTCGTATGAGATGCGTTTTTTGAAAACCACATTGCAATATCTTTCTAACCTCTCATGGCTCCATGTTCTAAATGTGTATGTTTAACATCACTCAATACTCATCACCAGTAATACACTGAAGCTACTGGCCACTGAATGGATAGTTAAACACGCTCATTTGTAACATAATCTATAAGGAACATGAGATCTTGTTTTTCTCTAGGAAACTTGGAAACATCCAAGCCAAAGTACTTGATAAAAAGGAAATGACTCTTAATCTTAACAGCACGCATTTTTCCTTTCTCAAAAGCCATGCTTTGATAGTAAAAAAGACAAATATATAGACCTAGTCCTTAATTGTCTTTAAATATGCTGTTAGTGCTTTTTACCTTGAAGTGCAAGCTTAGATTTTCTTAGGCCTGTTTTCTGAGTTTAGAGAAAGCCTGTTCATAGACTCTGAGGCATTTATGGCAGAAGCAATGTTTTATCTATGGCTCTGTCTTTCAGGCTGGCTTGTACTGGTGGTTGTAGTGATGGTGCCGGCATTGTTGTCGGTATGAACACATTGGCCATGTGTAGCGTTTGCATTTTTGTTTTTTGTTTTTGGTTTTGACGCCCTGTAATGTACCCACGCCGTGTCTGTCCTTACCATAAACAGATGGCTCAAGAACATGCTCTTAACCTTTTTTTTTTTATTATTATTATTTTACATCTCACAAAAGCAGTGAGATTACTGACAATATGTTTTCATTCAGTGATCTTGCTAGTTGTCTGTGTTACCATGTAACCTACTAGTAGGTTTGGTAATTTAACGAGGGCTGAATCAATGCAAGACATTTCGAGACCCCTTGGGTTCTGGATGAGATTACATATAGCTAGAAAAACAGGTGGCCGGGTTTTTTCTTCTGTGACTGCGACTAGGGTTATAAATGTATTGTACAGTACAAGCAGTTCAATGAATGAGAGATCTTAAACCATATGTCTTAAAACTAAAAATGTATTGCATTGGCTAAAACGGTTTCTGTTCTCAAAGGTCAACTCTGAGAAAACGTGCAAAGTTGCAAACTATAAAAATAGATAAATAAAGGTTTGGAAATTTCTAACTCAATTACCCGTGGCTGCCACTCTAGCACTAATAATGGCCTAACAAGGCAAGCACATAGCGTGAGATCTCATGTACATTAGATCACCAACTTTGCTTGCTATTAATGAAGTTAAGCCTACAAAAGATCCCCTATTGAATAACTGTCTTTTGTTTGATCAACCAAAAACATTCCCAATAATTGTCACTCCAGGAAATTCAATGCTCTTTCAGTTGCCAAGGTCCTGATTTTTTTTTCTCCTAACTTTACTGTTATGTGTGATTGGCATGGATAAAGTCTACAATGGGTAACTATTTTGTGGAGTGCTTTAGTGAAATTAGCTCGCAATATAAATTTGTTGAAGGAAATTTCATGCACAGTACATAGTGTTTGCCAAGAAAACTAGATGGGCCATTAAAAAAGGCTGACATTGTTAATTGAGATCTTAGATAGTTTATAGGGGATTCATTTTCCAATACTAGGATGCATACATAAAGCCATTTTAATGTGAGAACAAATGGCACTCTGCTGTCTATAGAAAAATGTTAGTTAATTTTTCAAATTGACGCATTGGCTACTAGCAAACATTTCAATCCTTGTGTGTGTGTAGGTTTAAACATCACAAGGGCTGTTTTATTCTGTTAGCATGGGATTGAGTGGAAAACAATATATTGCCTCAAATTTCCTTAGAAATGTCAAATTAGATTGCTGTTGATATCACTATGGCGAGACCCAAAAACAACTGTTTAATTATAACATGACCTCAAAACAAATGCAGAAGTATGTGGAACTAGTAAAAAGGATTTGGGGTTGACATGTTTTAAGTAAATTATTTAAATAGCTGTGTGTGAATGTCTGATCAGTACCAATTCAGTGTGATTGAAATGATTAACATACAAATATTGAGAAATTGGTGGAGGTTACACTTTCAGATGTATATTATGTCTGCGTTTATCATGGATTTATCGTGGCACTACTTTAACATTCATATATTATTTTGATTAAAAACAGTTGTATGTGTGAAGGGTAGAGTAGGACTTTTGGGGCACTGATTTTTCATTTTTCAAGTGACTTTCAAGGCAATACAATTACATCCGGTTGTGTTCACATATTTGCCTTGTGGCATTTATTCTCTTGAGAATTAATCAAAAATGACATGTTTGCGATTGGAAACATTTATGGAGTGCCATCATTTTTGTATTTGTTTTTTTTTGCTTTTGAGTAGCCTTGCATTGTCTTATTTGTTTTTAATCAAGCAAATATGCTCTGTGTTGCCTCTTACAGCAGTTTCATATGACAAACTGACAGGAAATTGCCCTACCAACTTTCCAAGTCTGCTCTTTTCTGCTAGAAATGCCATTGGTTTAGGGTTATAATATTTTAATGACAGTGTGATATTTAAATAAAATGCCTCGATGCCTTTTTGTCGTCTTCCATTGGGGAGGCTGTAATTATATGTAAATAACTGCTACTGTATTTATATAAAAAAAATAAACAACTAAGTTCTGTTTGGACTACTTATTATAGCAGAATTGGCTGGTCTAGTCGACTTAACTTCTTAACCATTACTATTCGTTCCATTTTCAGCCATGCACTATGAATACGAGTTTATATTACGTCTATCAAGTTTGGTCTATTTCTCCTGCTTGCACACACGATCAATTTCAAATCGTTAGACAAGGAGACAAAACAAGGATGTAGCTACTGCATTGAGAGGCGTCCTCATGTTCAATAATAAGTGATTACGTGCGCGCTCACGCTACAAAGCGACAAGATGGCGGTCGCCGCCGGATCAGGTAAACGATTTATATAAATGAACATTACATCAATTCATTTTATTTTCACCAACTTTGGAAATACTACCAATGTTTACAAATAAGACTTGCCGCCTGGACTTATCCAGCTAGACTGTTATTATACCGCTAGTATTACGGTTAGCTTCTTGGCTAGATAGAAAGTAGTGTGGAGCCTGTCTAAAAAGGCTCGGTCTACTTGCTGGACATGAACCGATGAGTTCCTAGCAAACGCACACCAACCCTAATGTTATGTTAGCTAGCTAGATCCCGTTGTTCTACAACACAACTGCCTTGCCAGCAGCACATACAAATTTTTGTTGGACGTTGATGCATTAAGCAACACGATAGTTAAATATTCTTCAAGTAGACGTTCTTTTTTGCTAACGTAGATTATTTTCTGCCCGGTAACGTTAGCAAGCTAGCTTGCGCTAACACAAACACTCGCCTTTTCTTGGCCTGCCTGGTAACATAAAGTACGCTACGATTTAGCCCACTTTAGCTACCATTTTATCTAAATGGCTCGATTTTTTGTTTACTAGGCAATGCGAAATTTAGCTGACGGTGACGTTATTGAACACATTTTAGGTAAACGCTCGGTTTGGTGCGAAGCTTCCTTTATCAATATCAGGCAATGCCGAATGTTAATAGAATTAACGTAAACCATGTTGCAACTATACAAAATATTGGCTGTTAATGACTTGAAAACAATCGTTTAGGTTTCCCCCAACTCTAAACTAACATTACCTAGTGCATTGTCATCGTTTTGGAAATAGATTTACACCTTTGCATCAGTGCTTTCAGTTGCCAACACTGGCATGTAGGCCTAACGCTCGCCATGCCATTGAAAGCTAACTATTGGGTGTGTTATTGCATTGCTTGTATAGGATGGGTAACGTTATAGCTTAAGATACTTGGTTAATGCAGCTGAACCACCCACAACTTCAGAATAGTTATAAAAAAAAAACATGTATACATGCCTAAATGTGCAGTGGAAGTGCAAATTAATTTCAGTCAGGGCCAGAACAATCCCACTCCCCATATAACCAAGCTCTGTAACTTGGAAAAGAATCAGTATATTAAAACATTTATACCGGCAGTCAAATATGAAAAAACAGTATTTTCTTGACTGAACAGGCGTTAAGGTTCCTCGTAACTTCCGGCTGCTTGAAGAGCTTGAAGAAGGCCAGAAAGGTGTTGGCGATGGAACAGTGAGCTGGGGCCTGGAAGATGATGAAGACATGACCTTAACACGATGGAGAGGGATGATAATAGGCCCTCCTAGGGTGAGTGTTATTTTTGTGATGGCAGGGACCGGATGAACTGTAAGGTAGGTAACACCAATTAGTCCCATCAGCATTGGGTGGGAGTTCCTGATCCCAGGCTCTTCTGAGCTTTGAGGTTTGCTTTTCGTTATTAGTGCATGGTACCAAGCATGCTATGAGCCTGAGGGTATTGTTGTTGTCCAGTGCAGTGAAACAAAAGCCTGTTGGCCTGAAACAGCCTTTCATCTATTCTATTATTTTATATCTTATCAACCCTTGCTGTGATTCCTTGCTGCTTACCTCGCTCTTTTATTGAAATGTTTTAATTTCTCTGTGATTACAGACAATCTACGAAAATAGGATGTACAGTCTGAAGATTGAATGTGGGCCCAGATATCCAGAGACACCCCCATTTGTCAGATTTGTGACTAAGATCAACCTGAACGGTGTGCACAACTCCAATGGCGTGGTGAGTAGCCAAACCTGTAGCAAGATGTCTGACTGCAGCTATGTGACTGGATTAAATGTAAAAGTACTTAAATGTAAAAGTACTTATAATGATTGCTTACTTCAACTACGTCCTTTGACATTATCCTTGCATTGTCCTCTGAACCGGCAGGTTGACACACGGGCAGTGTCAGCGCTGGCTAAGTGGCAGAACTCCTACAGTATCCGGGTGGTCCTACAGGAGCTCAGACGGCTCATGATGTGCAAGGAGAACATGAAGCTCCCGCAGCCACCTGAGGGCCAGATCTACACCAACTGAGACCATGCTACTCTTTCTTGTCCTTTTCCTTCTCCCTCTCCGTTTCCTTCCCTCTTTTATTGTTTGCGTTCATCCCTTCCATCCCATCCACCACCTTGTGACATTCAGTTGCCTGCCAACACTTGACTGCGCGCGCACACACACACACACACACACACACACACTCAAAAATAAACACACTTATGGCATCAGTAATGTAATCACGACAGAGAGAGCGAGAGAGAGACACGAGCACACACACACACACACACACACACACACACACACACACACACACACACACACATAAATAAATAAATATGAACTTATACACCTACCCATTTGACACTCATGAAAGCACTTCTGTACTGGCCATTCTTAGGCTGCGGCCCCCTTTCCGCTCCCATCACTGGAGTTCTGGTTAGACTAGATGTGACGAGTCAGGCGGAGTCCTCAGTCCACACCAGACCTGATCATTCGAATACTGTACATCTTACTAATCTTTTTTTTTATTATTATTTGTTATAAATGCAGATTGTACAATAACATAAATAATCTTATTGAGTGTACAGCTTGTGTGGTGCCTTTTTGTAGAATCGAAAAACACCCAGTTTTTCAAAATTTTTGTGTATTTGTCTATTCGTGGGTCCTGTTTAGTTTGGTAAATATTAGCCACACTATTGCAGGATATACCATTCCCCCATCAACATTGTACACCAAAACTGTATTTAATCTGACTTTACTGTAGAATATAGAACCCATTCAGACATCTTTGTTACTCACAATTGTTCTCCTGTGCTATATGCATGTGTACAGCGATTTGCCTGCTAGTCCCATGGTACATGCATGTGAGTACAGCTTATGGCTGGGTGCCTGTAGTAGTAAGCTGTCTAGTCAAGTAGTCAGCTTAGACGACTGTCACATGACTTTAACTGACCAACTACAGATATTTATACCCACTAATGAACTAAAACTACGTATATATGTTTGATAAGCAAATAGCGAGGTCTTCAAACTTCTCTGTCAGTGTCTGCAAATCACTAACTGGTTACCTCCTTTTGGTCTTCTGCTATGTTAGATAGTGTATCTGACTTGGAATTGTTACCAAGTTGAGATGATAGTTATTTTCCTTGCTTTCCAAAGAACTCTTGGGAAGGAATTTAATCAATGTCTGGGTGTACTGTAGTCATATCACATATTGTTTGCTATTCTCAAAAAAGACTCACTTCACAACAACACTTACACAAAGTTTCAGGTTTGCAATGTCTGTTTCATCCAAACATACCTGAACCTCATTTGTAATTGAATAACTATTTTGGATGAAGTGAGTTCACCTTTAAAAAGACAGCCTTTGGAAACATTTAAAGAATTACAGGGTGATCTTGTGAGTGCAGGGCACCTTTTAGTTCATTGCTACTGTGAGAACATAGGTTTACATTCAACTCTTCCGTTGGTCTGTACGGATCAAATGTACGATCCATCTTTTGCTCTTGTACAGTTACTAAACATGCAGTAAGTGACAATGTCACTAATTGTCCTGTCCTGTTCTTTAGTCAGGATACTATATTCCTAGCCTGGCCTTGAAGCGCCTACTTGCTGTAGCAACAAATGTATTCTGCTTTGTAAGACCTCATTCCATCTGGATAAATATTTGTGAACATGTTTTTGTGTAGAAATTATTACAAGAGTGGATTTGATTTGAGTTAAGATAGTTGGAAAGGTGGATTTCTATAAGAATGTGTGCGCTTATTAAACAGGTATAATAGTAGGGGTTGAAACAAATGTTTCAGTTTATGGATTGAGCAGGTTACCAATATATTTAAAAACTATAGATTGTTTTCTTTGTAAAATACTCTCTTAGTTCTTTAAATATAGTGTCGTTGAATGGCTTTATCAAGGTGACTGAGAACTAGCAATTGAATTTGTTGTAGCACTGGACTACAATAAATAGATATTAAAGTTTATTTGCATATGTGTTAGAATCTTTACAAAAACTCCAAATTTCATTGTTCAAGAGATGAATCTAACATTAAGGAATAATATCCCTCCTGTCATATATTACCGATACATTTTTTATTTATAGACGTTTTCAACTGACTTAAATATAACTAATACACCAAATAGATGATGTAATGTTCTGCTTCATTTAAATGATAAAAAAGCAAAACAAATGCATTCACAGTTGGTGAATGGAACTCTGGATAAGAGGAGAGGCAGACAATTATTTTTTTCTTCCATAACCTTATCACCTGCACACAGATTTTCACAAAATGAATTGACTCTTACATAGTGGAGTCGGCTACTTAACTGGACTCTGACCTACCCAGAAGGCAGTGGATGTCCCTCATTCAGTTTGTGTCAGAGAAGAAGTCATATGGTCGCAAGGCTCTCAATAGAAGATCACGGTGAGCCAGCCTTACATTTCATAACAGGGCAACTACCAGTGTCATAAGAAACTTGTGAGTACATTTTTCTGTATTTTTGCTGAAGTTACAAAATGTTGTAGCGTCTCTAGATTTGTACTGATGTCCTTTTGAAACAGGTTAATGTAGGTATTGATTATTTCCACAATGACTTATCTATATAAGAAACGGTTTCCAATTGGCAAAAGTAAGTTACACGTGGTTAGGGTTTGTTATTTGTAGGACCGTGTGAAACCTTAACTGACATTAACTGGTGGAGGTTATGAGAATCTGTTGATTGTGACTAAAATAGAGATTACACATTGTTTTTACATTCCTGTGTGGTCTTTGTTTACTAATGTTCCATTTCAAACTATCTTTAACAGTAAAAAAAAAAAAAATCCATGTCTGACTTCTCATCTACAGTTATTATAAGGTCATGTATTTGTAACTAATTGACAAAGAAAAGCTATTTGAGTTAAGAAACAATGGATTATATTATATATGTACATATTTAAAAAGAAATCACTGACTCACCTTTTAAAATGTAGGGCATAATGGAGAATAAGTGAAGTAAGACAGTGAAGCAAGTGACCATTGACCTAGTTCCTAGTTGCTCTGCTCAGCTTGTTACCTAAAATGTACTAAATAAAGTTAAAAGTTCTTAAAAATTTGGATATTTATGAGGAAAGTTAATAGAGAGCAGATAATTAAATATTCTTAATTTCCAGCATTGTTTCAAATCAAAATAACTTAAAACAACTATGACTATGTTTCCTTGCTGAATATTATCTTTTTTCTTGATTTACGAACAGCCATGTGAAGTGGTACGATTAAAACTTCACAAGAGGCTTTCACTTTTCCTCAAGCCCAGCAACAGGACCTGATTTGACCGGTGGGGACCATCAGCACCACAACAGAATGTCTCTACTCATCCATATGCTAGCCTGCTCCTTCGGCCTGGGCTCCTGGGTGGCCATCAATGGCCTCTGGGTGGAGCTTCCTCTCATAGTCAACGTCCTCCCAGAGGGCTGGGAACTACCCTCCTACCTAACAGTCATCATCCAGCTGGCCAACCTGGGGCCTCTGCTGGTGACCCTCATGCACAAGCTGTGCCCAGGCCGTCTGAACGAGAGAGCCGTCATCTACGCCGTACTGTCCATTGGCGTTGTCTCCTGCTTCCTGCTGGCTTTCTTCTGGGACCAGACCACGGTGGTGGCAGGGATGCGACGCAGCACCGCCTTCTTCATCATTACCTTCTGTCTGGCTCTGGTGGACTGCACTTCCTCTGTCACCTTCATGCCCTTCATGATGCAGCTGCCTGCCAAGTACATTACCACCTACTTCATAGGGGAAGGCCTGAGCGGGTTTATTCCCGGCCTGGTGGCTCTTGCGCAAGGCGTGGGCATGGCCAAGTGTGTCAATGGCACTTTGTCCTCAGGCAACCTCACTGCGGAGGGTCAGGATGACATTTATGCCGTGCAGACTGTGTACCTCCCTCCTAACTTTTCTGCTCAGGTATTTTTCTTCTTTCTGGCGGGCATGATGTGTATCAGCCTGGCTGCCTTCTGTGCACTTAACAGGCTGCCACGGACTTTTAACCTCTCCACGGAGAACCTTGTGCCCGATACCGTTCCATCCGTCTGCTCTGGCCTGGACAACCCTGCAGCAGAGACTGGAAGTCAAGGACCAAGGGGCCAAAGTGAGGAGTCGGGTCAGGTCCGACCTCTACGGGCTAAACCAAGCCGCTCTGTCAAGCAGTTGGCCTTCATTTACTCCTTGGTGGTCTGGGTTAATGGTTCCACCAACGGCCTGTTGCCCTCAGTCCAGACCTATTCCTGTATGCCCTACGGCAACCTGGCCTATCACCTTTCTGCTGCGCTGGCCTCCATGGCTAATCCAGTGGCCTGTATTATTGCCATGTTCTACCCTAAAAGGTAAAGTCACTTGATGGTGATAGGTCTATGTGTATTTGTTGCTGTAACACCTTTTGTATAGTAAAATGAAAAAAACAAAGTTCTTATAATGCAAATGTTAAAGAAATATGGCTTATCACACTGGCAGATTATGATGGGTAGTGTAGTTAACACAGCCTAATGGACCACTGAGTCCCCCCCATGTAATCATATCTATCTATAAATGGAGTAGCCTTTTTGTTGTGGACATATTAGGTCATACCTAACAGTTTGTGTCCTGTTGTTTCTCAGGTCACTGGTGTTACTGGGCCTCTTATGTCTGCTGGGGACTGGCTTTGGAAGCTACAATATGGCCATGGCAGCCATGAGTCCGTGTCCTTTGCTGACCCACTCTGCTCTAGGAGAAGCCATCATTGTAAGTGATGCCCAAATGTTGTGATATACCACGTGTTCATTTAAAACAGGCCCACAATCAAGAAATAGTGTTAAAATATAATTAAAGTTAGTTATATGTTAACTTTGAATAAGGCCACCAACATACTTCAAAAAACTTTATATATAATCATTGACTCTTATCGGAAACCTGAAGCAATTTCAAGATATGACACACATAAAAATGTATGGAATCTTTTTGTTCTTCCAGTGTGTTTTCAAGGTATTTCAATTGATAACAAAAACTGTGCCCTGGTTTCATAGTTTAACTATCTTAGTAAGTTATGTGAGGTTAGATTAGAGTACTTTTATAAATGAATAATCAGCAAGTCAAGTGATGGAAGGTTCTGCCTGCTATAAAAAACAAAACATTGTGATTGACTGCATTAAGAGTTTCTAGCCAAGGTTTTTCAGATGTGTGGGTGGAAACCACAAAAGAAGGGTATTTCCTGTCACCACCTACATACTGTATATGCCAGAGATTATTTGTAATACTCCGGAATAGGCCTTCCTCTGTTCAGACTGGTTTCTAGTTGGTATCTGGCCTGACCTTGCTGTAGGGCTACTGCCAACAAATGTTCCAAGTGGCTAGTAGCTACAGTACATTAGTGACGTACTTAGCACCAAAGTTCAAATAATTATTAACAGAGCTACGTACCGTATTATTTGCCTCCACACCTAGTGCTGAGTTTAAGCTACTTTAGGCAAGTATAATGTTTACATGTATAGTAGCAACATTGGTGGAAATGTTTTTTTTTCTGTCCATCTCAACTTTGGATGCCACATTGCCACTGAAAGTCTCTGACCCTTTTAATGGCACCTACAGGTACTATCGTGGGTCTTCTTCACGGGAACTCTGTCCTATGTGAAGGTGATGGTGGGCGTCATTCTGAGAGATGAGAGCCACAGCGCCTTGGTGTGGTGTGGAGCAGCAGCGCAGATGGGCTCCCTAGTAGGCTCAGTCACCATGTTTCCTCTCATCAACGTGTATAACCTGTTTGAGTCTGGTGACTTCTGCAGCACCAAGTGTCCACTAGGATGATTTTAGTCCGCCTGACAAAAGCACCACCTTGTCTGTCGGGTCACGGAAAGGATTGATGGTTTGGACAAGTCTCCTTGAAGAGAGCGCTGATGAGGTATTCACTTGTTGAGAAACATTTATTGAAGAAGACTCAGGGTTGAGCAGAGCAGATGTGCTCTGTCTTGCTATACCCAGAGAGCAGATGTTTGATGGGGAAACACGTCTATCTCTGTGAGAGTCAACTGTGTCTTTTTTGGACATTAGGATGTAATTCCGTTTCTGGCATCTGGCTTATGAGCTTTTTCTCTGAATGGTTCAACGCACACCATAGACTCTCCAATCTGTTGTTGAACAAATTATTTTATGGATATTCTATATTTATAGATAATTTAAATGGGTATTGAGTATTGTTTGTAAACAAGTAAGTGTGACATCATGTACAGTGAAGGAAATAATTATTTGATCCCTTGCAGATTTTGTAAGTTTATCCACTGACAAAGAAATGAAAGGTCTATAATTTCAATGGTAGGTTTATTTTAACATTCAGAGATAGAAAAAAAAAAAAGAAATCCAGAAAATCACATTATATAAAATATATACATTGATTTGCATTTGATTGAGTGAAATAAGTATTTGATCCCCTAGCACAACATGACTTAGTACTTGGTGGAGAAACCCTTGTTGGCAAGCACGGAGGTCAGACGTCTCTTGTAGTTGGTTACCAGGTTTCCGCACATCTCAGGGGGGATTTTGGTCCACTCCGCTTTGCATATCCTCTCCAAATCCTTAAGGTTTCAAGGCTGTCGTTTGGCAACTCGAAGCTTCAGCTCCCTCCATAGATTTTCTATGGGATTAAGGTCTGGAGACTGGCTAGGCCACTCCATGACCTTAATGTGCTTCTTCCTGAGCCACTCCTTTGTTGCCATGGCAGTGTGTTTTGGGTCATTGTCGTGCTGGAAGACCCACCCACGACCCATTTTCAGTGTCCTGGCTGAGGGAAGGAGGTTGTCGCCCAAGATTTCACGGTACGTCGCCCCGTCCATCCTCCCCTCGATGCGGTGAAGTTGTCCTGTCCCCTTAGCAGAGAAACACCCCCAAAACATAATGTTTCCACCTCCATGCTTGACGGTGGGGATGGTGTTCTTGGGGTCATAGTCAGCATTTCTCTTCCTCCAAACACAGCGAGTCGAGTTGATGCCAAAGAGCTCGATTTTGGTCTCATCTGACCACAGCACCTTCTCCCAAGCCTCCTCTGAATCATTCATGTGTTCATTGGCAAACTTCAGACGGGCCTGTACATGTACCTTCTTGAGCAGGGGGACCTTTCGGGCGCTGCAGGATTTTAATCCATTCCTGCGTAGTGTATTACCAATGGTTTTCTTGGTGACTGTGGTCCCAGCTGCCTTGAGATCATTAACAAGCTCCTCCCGTGTAGTTCTGGGCTGATCCCTCACCTTTCTCATGATCCTCGATACCCCACGAGGAGAGATCTTGCATGGAGCCCCAGACCGAGTGCGATTGATGGTCATTTTGTGTTTCTTCCACTTTCGAATAATTGCACCAACAGTTGTCTCCTTCTCACCGAGCTGCTTGCCGATGGTCTTGTAGCCCATTCCAGCCTTGTGCAGGTCTACAATCTTGTCCCTGACGTCCTTAGACAGCTCTTTGGTCTTGCCCATGGTGGAGAGGTTGCAATCTGATTGATTGATTCTGTGGACAGGTGTCTTTTATGCAGGTAAAGAGTTGAGGCAGGTGTCTCTTATACTGGTAACAAGTTGAAATTAGGAGCACTTTCTTAGAGTGAGGGGGACTAATATAACCGGCCTGTGGGAGCCAGAATTCTTGTTAGTTGGTAGGGGATCAAATACTTATTTCACTCAATCAAATGCAAATCAATGTATATATTTTATATAATGTGATTTTCTGGATTTCTTTTTTTTTCTTTTTTTATTCTATTCTATCTGAATGTTAAAATAAACCTACCATTAAATTATAGACCTTTCATTTCTTTGTCAGTGAACAAACTTACAAAATCTGCAAGGGATCAAATAATTATTTCCTTCACTGTATGTGGTACACCAATAATATTTGTATTACTTTGTTAGGTACAAATCCTTGATTTCTAATGACAAGTAAAAATATAGCAAATATACAGGAAAGATATTTATTCAAAATCATTTATAAAAGCTTTTATAATAAAATACACTGTTCTTTTTCAATCAGCACAACAACTAAGTACTCTCTTCAGAGAGATGTTTTGTATAGCAACACTAGATGGCGCGTGTATACTACCACCACGACCATTAGTTCTCGTGCCACACCAGAAAGATTTGTAGTACTTTTACTGCATATCATCAAGGAAAAAAGGGTTACACAGATTATGTTATATTCTGAATTTTGTCACAGTTCCAGCCAAAAAAATATATAAACCATATTTTCACAGACTAGAATAATGGAAAGTCTAAAGAAATATATAACTAATAACTTACAAAGACAAAAAACTATTGGTGATCTATTACGGAAATAAAGGTTTTTCCAAGAAGTTTCTCATTGTAAAATAAAAGCACGTTTTTGGGCAAGACTACCCTCTTAGCCTAATAGACTAGATTGCAATTGTCTTTTTAATCATTGAGGCATCCGACGGCAAAACATTGTGTAATATATATATATATATATATATATATATATATATATATATGTATATATTTCAACTGTCTATTTATATACAAAACTATGGTTTTGTACGGAATGCAGATAAGACAAAGTAAATCAAGGTGTGCTCTCACATTGTATATTTAATGCAAAATACTGATGCTCAAAGTATATAAGAGGTTAGAAGGTTGGAACAGGGCTTGGATAATATTATTAATCATCAGTGGGATGTCCTATGTGTGCAAAGTCAGGGATTCTGTCTTGTGGGCTGCATACCCATGATGTATATTCTGTTGTTTATGTTTATATGTCCTTGAATGAAAAACAAAATCAATAAAAAATGGCAGATTTATGCATTCTGTTTGCCACTGAGTCTTTCAGTTCCTGTCATCCAACATGAATAAATCGACTGTGATGACACTTGAAAACAGAACCAGCATGCATATGTAAACACCCATACAAAGCCCCCGTGGGCACACTCATGGATAAGAACCAGACCAACTGTCCGTCAGTTTGCCTAGTGTCCTTCTGTACTTTTCTCCGAATAGATCATGAGGAGGATACTGGACTTCCATGGGAACCAAAGAGGTCCGTCTCGTCAGCAGCTGTTGCCCTTCCCCTACCCCCTTCCTTCTTAGACTAGGAGACCCAGGCTCCAGGCCTGGGTCTGTAGGGAAGAGCAGGGATTGGGGGTGGGGGGTTTGAAGTTTGGGAGGGGGGGGGGGGGGTTCTAATCACTGGCCTTCAGAGGGGGCCAATGGCTGTTGCCCCCACTCACAGGCCACTTGGGAGCCTCACTGACCCCGACACTGAGTAAAAACAAAAAGACAGAAAGAGGACACAATTATCCCCCTCGTAGCCTCCAGGGCTGAGGATCAGCTGAGGACAAGCACAGATGCCACTTTCTCACTTGGGGTTTTCCGTTTTAATCATTATCTGTTGTAAATTCCTGTATTTCTTTTTTTGTTTGTGTGTATCATCTTACTTCCTTGTGTGTGACCTTGAACTAAATGTGTAACTGGAATGTTTTGTTTGTCAATTTCATGTTTATTAAAGCTCTTTATATTTTTTCATGCCAGCGCTTTTATTGTCTGGAAGAAGCTCTTCTAAACCAACAGCATGTGCATTAGTCAATTCATCCTCACCTTGCATGCAAATGTTGCACGCCTACGTTCCTCTTTTGTTTCACGACCTTGACTATTTTGTTGCCACCCAAAAGGACATCCACTAGAGCATCATTAACTAAATTCCCTGATTGGCTCAGGCTTTTGTTGTCTCTGTGCTGGCAAAACAAAAGAAACGACAAGAAAAAGTGTATCATTTTTCCTGGGCGAGTGTCATATGGTCCCATCGCTGCTCCAGCTGGTCAGGAGGGGCTGCAGCCACCTGGATGCCGAGACCCGCTCTTTGGTTCTGTGAGATCCTGCAGTCTCCTTTGCCATGTGAAGAGGACTCCACTTACTACGCCACCGAGAGGTCCATCTGCTCAGGACCACACCTCCCAGTGAGCCCCCCCTCCCTCCCTCCCTCCCTCCTTCCCTCTGTCCTTCTCTCCCTCCTTATCTCCCTGTCCCCCAGCCAGCCTGCCTATGCTGCTACTGCCTCTCAGCTAAATGAGCAGCATGTCCAATGGATGGAGGATTTACCCTCCCTTTAATAGGATAAAGAGAATGAACTCAGGGAGCCGTGATGCAATGAATTAACTCATCTTCCTTCACTACGACCATCACCACCCAGGCGAGAGAGGAGAAACTGTTGATGGTGTTGAATCGACAGATATGTCACCTGTGCCTGCCTGACACCGCAGGATACCTGCTCAGTGTGGTTTCAAGGAAACAGCACGTCATGCAACTTTCAGTGACTTAGCATGTTGCCGCGGAGTACACCAGTAAGCGAGCACTCAAAAGGAAGGAGAACTTGTAAAAAAAAAAAAAAGGAAAAAGAAAGTGTCATGCAAAAACATCAACCAACAGTCAGAACGGGAGGGGACATTTGCGTCTGCAAAACCCAGAGGGAGACAAATTTTGGCAGCTGATTTTCAGGTGAACAGCTTGCGGGGGAAACCATTTGCTGATGCGTGCAGACAATTTAGTGACACACAGACACAGACACAAGGCAACATTCAGACAGTATGTGCCAGACGCGGACCCCTCTTTTTCTATCAATTTTTCACCGAATCCCATTTAATGAACCATCGCCATTAATTTAGATTGAATGTGACAGGCCTCTGTCATTCCGGCCCTAGTGCCTGTCAGCCGACCGTGACGCACAGGCCCGTCCTCTTTTTCTATCAGCAGGTATTGATGTTGCTTTAATGAAGTGCCTGGCTCTCCACCCAAGGAAGGAGACAAGCCTGTCAGCATATGTAAATGCTTCCTGGCTGTCATTGTTGTGGAGAGTTCAGCAAGGGTCAGCCTGGACTCTCCCCCTGGGGACCCTTTGTTCTCGGGGCCGACTGTGGGCCAGATGAGGGCGACCAATTACAGCACCGCACCGCAGGGATGGGGGGTTGCAAACTTGTTATGGTGCTGTAGTGAGCTAATTATTACCCCAACATTGCGGGTGGAGTAGCGCTTGCCGCGGGAGTGTAACAGAAGACGCGGATCTGGGAGAGATGCTCGTCTGGCTGCCAGTTTTTGCTCCTAGTTTATTTTTTTTGCAATTGATCTGGGTATCACAGAAGTATGAAATTTATATTTTATTTCCAAAGCATAAAGAGGTTACTGTGATAGTGAAATCCCATTGGGTGCTCCTTTGTATTGTCAGCCCAGAGGCAATTTACAAGGCAACTGACTGCCAGCCTTGTAACCTTGATGCCGTGTCAAAAAATGATTTATGAAAATGCAAAGCGCCTATCCGAGAGGTGAATGAGTTTTGACTTGGCTGACGATGGGGTGTTGACACAAAGCCCATGCACTTCTCCATATAATCATCACTGTCATGATATTTCTCCCGTGGTTTTGTTCCTGGTGTGATGATGAGGTTTTGGCAACCTGTGTTTTATATCTACGTGTAAAAGTTTGGCAGCATTTCACACAGACACACAGAGACACCGATTTCTTTTTTTTAAAGTTGAGAAGCAGTAGACGTTTAAGGTTATTATTTTCTCAATTGGACATCACAGATGGCTGAGAATAGCACCGAAGTGGTGTGGTTTGGATAGTTGGACAAAGTAGGTATGAGCTGAAACAGGTAAATGAACACCTCTCACATCATTTTGCTGTGTTGTGCATTAAGGTTATTGTCGGAGAAAAGTCGTTTAATAATAGATGTCTAGCCAGAGAAGCCCAAAAGAGGTGGTTCACGGCAAAACCATTAGAGACGCACCTCCTGGTAATGTTGACAAAAAAAACGCACCCACCAGACAATTAACTCCAAACGCCGCCCCCTTTTCCTTACCGCAAGCCATCCCCTCCTCTGACCAGTTTACGTGCCCAGCTGCTGGCAGGGGGTGGGGCCTGGGTCTTCTTGGCTCCCCTTTGTGTGTGGGGCCAGTCAAGTGGAAAATGGCTGCTCCGGAGAGAGCCCACTTCAGAGGACCGTCATCCTTTGAAGGGCCCTGATGGCCTTTGACAGCCACAGTGTTAACATGGAGCCCGCATGAACACAGCACTGCTATTATCGTGTTTACTAGAGCAGGGGAGAGAAAGAGAGGATCAAGCCGAGACCCCCACGGTCAATGTTTGAAGCCAACAGTGGCTGTGTGGCTTGTGTGATCCCGCTTGGTCCCCCCACGTCCCCCACGTCCCCCCCGTCCCCTGTATGCCAGAGAGACTGGCATAGGAGAAACATGACATGACATTACTTACAGCCAGGTAGATATTGAATTTGAATATGTCCGCTGTGTGGTTAGTATTGCAAACAACTCCCAGGGGGAGGTTGCTGCATGCTGCACGGCATTCCCTTCATATGCCATCAGAGTAGTCCCACGATGTAAATACCCTTCGTCTGTAGGTAATAATAGGTAATAACTGTTCCGATTTAGCCTAATGAAATAGCCATGGCAGTCAATAGGGTGACACATGAACATACAGTTACTAGGCTTGTAATCAGATGAAGCGTGAACTAATTTGCAAGTGACCTTTGGCTATAAAAAAACGCAGTGATTTGGTTAGATTAGCCATCAGATAGAGTTGTATTCCGCCTTTGAGGTTAGTGGCGCGACTCTGGCGTTGAAATCCCCCTTTTTTTTATTACAGCAACTCCCATGCCCACCCACTGTTAGACTACCATGGAGCACCAACACACGCTGCTGGAGGCAACACGTGGAGCTCTCTCTGAAAGTGCAACAGTGATTCTAACCGCAACAAATGGTCGAGGTGGGTTGTCACCCAGCCTGTCATTATCCAGATTCTGGAGAGGAAGGGCCATTACCTGCCACAGATGCCACTGTTGTTCTGTGTCTCCATTTGTCCAGGGGCTAATAGCTGTAGTAGTTGAAACAGGAGCAGGAGGTACTATTGTGTTCCAGCACACCTGATCTCCGACATCATATGGCAGCTCCAACCCCTCTCACACAGGTCTCTTTCCTCACAGCGCTGCCTAAGGGCTGATCCATCTGCTGAGATGAACGGAAGTGTGTGTGTGTGTGTGTGTGTGTGTGTTTGTGATCAGGTTTGCATTTTGTGTGGTAGAAAAAACCCCAAAGTATTGTGGTTTGTGTTGATAGTCCTACCCCTAGAGGTATGCAGGTCTCCCGCATACTCCATGCAGTTTTGAAAACGGATGCCCCAAAGTGGGGACAGGTGACAGGTAAAGGTGGGTGGTAACATGTTGAGAGTGCAATTATCACAAACAAAGGTGCTAGTGGAGAGAGCCTTGGGAGGCACTGAAAATACGATGACATGCATTTCAATGAAGCCAGCATCTGTTTTATCACCAACTGGAAAGCGAAGCCTGAGGGAAAAAAACATCAGATCTAGGGAGCGCCACAACGCAAGGCCTTGCTAACACACTGTGACCCATTTGTTTTCTGCTGACGTTGCACCACGGCATGCCATTGTCCTTGAGCACCTTATCTTTTCCAGTAGCTTTGGTAGAGGCTTTTTGATGGTGCACTGTTGAGTGCTTTTTAGTGTGCCCTGGGTGTTAATGCTGTTTGTATCTGTGTGTGTGTGTGTGTGTGTCTGTGTGTGTGTCTGTGTGTCTGTGTGGATGTGTCTGTCTCTGTGTCTGTGTGTGAAAGAAAGAGAATTAGAGATAGAGTGTGGACGTGTTTTTGACATTTCTTCACGAGAGATCAAAAGTGTGAGTGCACGCATGAACTATACGGAGTGCACGGAAGTGTTTCATTGACAGACTTGTTGTGAGCAAAATCCATAAAATCTGATGACAACACTTTTTTAGCAAGGTAGCACGGTTGATAACGCCACTAAGATGAAATGCCTTGCATTGAGGATATAATCGAGGGGATTCTTCTTTTCTCTTTTATCCACAATCCAATCACTCAGTTCCAGCAATCAGGGTGACACGGCCTTAAAGACAACGAGGAAGGGCGAGAGAGGTGGGAGAGCCTGCGCCACGTCCACAGGTTATGATTTATGTAGTCTCACGCTGCACAGGATAAGGATGTTAGGGGTATGCATTATAATGGCCGGAACATCTCAGAGAGTGTCTACTTGGACTCGTTTCAAGAAAATATGGCATTTCACTCCATTGACCTTGTGGATGTTGTCCTGCTGTTGAAACATTGAACTTTGGAGTCAAGGAGTATGTTGTTCAGTAGATGCGTGCAAAGCAACCAATCTTTCTTGTTGATTCTAAAGGGAACTTTGAAATATTTTATGAAGGTCCATGTATGAAGTGCATTGATAAATAATTCAATGCAAAAGAAAGGTTGGTCCCTGTATGGTCATAAAATACATATTCATTTATGTGACCTTTAGAAATGTTGACTTTCCCTCACTATGGCATGCTGTAAAATAATATTTTTTTCCCCCCTCATCGTTTATTGAAAATGCTTTAATATTTTCCCTTTTCATTTATTCACATATAAATCTTTCAAATACCTGCTACATTATCCTCCTGGCAGAAATGTTGGCAATATCATCCAATAACGTTTTACACTCATGTTACACTTTAACTCATTTTCTCTTAGCATGATTTACTTCATCATGGGTGTGGAGAGCATTAGGGAACGTAGCATGTGAAGCCGACCTCTGCATGCTTGGGTGGCTCTTCGCCAGCAATGGAAGGACATGAACACAAGCCCACTCTCTTTGATGACGACAATTGGCAGAGTCCCCATACCCTTAAAGTGACTCTACCCAGCTCCTTTCATATGGGTCCAATGGAGAGAGAGTGCTCCATAAATCTAAGGGCTTCCTCAATGTCCTTGAAATAACCTGTTAGCAGCTGATAATGTTCTATATGTTCGACCAACGATACCTCCATAGCGTCGAACACAGCCTTTAATATTCTGTGCATGGAGTGTGCACACGTTTGGGAAAAGAAATGCATTGAGAGAAAATTCTCCACAGGTCATTTTAAGTCTCTATCTCTGAGCAGGCATTTTCATTGGATAGGCTACTGTGAGGACAGCCAACAATCCCATTGAGAAATTAGCTGTGGCCCCTGCGCTTTCTATCTGCCTCTATGAATAATTCAGTTGTTCAAGGTGAGGCGAAATCAGAACTGGGGCTTCGAGACCTTGTGGATGGCACCTGACTCAGCACAGGATGGCCAGAGGGGAACACTCTAAGCCTGAAAGGTGTGTGTGTCCTGATCCTTACCGTCCCCCTTCTGCTTCTAGAGCTTGTGGTCATGCAGCTACAAGTGCAAAATAGGCAGACTGGCCCAGACAAGCCGGTCGGATGTCACCAGAAGCACCAGAAGCAAAAAGGCACAAAAAAGTATTTCTGTGAAATGATTTGTCTGAGAAATTGTGATATTATCTACGCTGATTAGACTAGGTAATGGCAGATGCTGTCCAGTGTTATCAACAATTTTGTTCACGTGCTAAATCTACCATCCTCCTCCTCCTCCTCCCCACTCCTTCACAATAAAAGTATCCTTCTGTTCTACACACGCCCATCCTCTCTTCACCCCTTTCATTTCAGTGACTATTTACGCGAGTATTTCCTTTTGTTCCTCTTCCTTTTTTTATACGTAGACTTCCAATGGGTTCATCCTGCCCCTGGCTAACTCCCACTCTGCTAGTCTATGGAGAGGGAAAGCATTTCAGGACACTTACAAAAGCCAACTCCACATCCAGGCCACTCCGTTCCCCCTGGGCTCAACGCAGAAGCCTCCCGTAGCCTGCAGAGCTCTCCAACCAAACATCTGTTAGGCTCTGGAAAGAGGCCTTTGAAGTCGGAGCTGAAGACTCTCTTTCAAGTTTATAAAAAAAAAAAAAAGAAGAAGCCCTCTCAATTAATATCCGGAGAATATGTCGGAGACAAATACAAATAAAGCTGTGATTTCTGATACATTTGTCTAGTGTTGAGGGGGTCTTTAAATGTGAAGTCATTTGCTGAGGATAAAATCCACAAGCTGGTGTGAATTATTCGGTTTTGAGAGAATCGGCGTGAATCTTTCTCAACCATTACACACTAATGAGAAGAGATAGTTGTTCCTATGGGTGCGCCTCGGCGTCAATCAATAAATGCCGTAGAAAAGAGCTAGACGGATAAAAAATGTGGTGCGTCCTCTCCCACACTCCGAAAAATAAAGCCTCTAATTGAGAATTCAAACAGGTGTCAGGCTGGCTTCTGGGAGCCAGCATAAATGACAGACTACTGGGCTGTAAATAGCAGAGCAGATGATGGGAGATTGGCCATATGTCCACTGTGTATGTCTCAGTTCCAGCTCCACTGCATGGCTTGGTTTTCTGACGTGATTTTGCTGGGAGCTTCCCAATGAGAGGCCCTCTGAGACTCTAATATGGCTTCCTCTACCTTCATTCATTTGGTTAATCGTTCTGTCATTTAAATTGCACAGTGATGAATATCTGAGATGGGAGCAAGGAAATTGACAGGAATATTGTTTAATTGACAGACATACTGCAGACTGCTGTGTTGATAGAAACCCTTCAAGTAATACAGTTCAAAGTAATTAGAATATTTATGAGGTAACACAGACATATTTAAACCAATGGATGATCCAATAAGATCAAATTAAATGGCACAGTATTCTATGAAGGTGCTATGCAGCCATATCATCCTACTAGAAATGCACTTCATTGTACTTCATTAGCTCTCTTCATACCCCCTGATTCCCCTCTGTACCTCTGCCCTATCAAGATAATTTTACAGGAGAGTGTGCAAGTGCATGCGTGTGCAATGTGTGTCTGAAAGTATGAGTATTAGAGTGTGTTTGAGTGTGTGTGTGTGTGTGTGTGTGTGTGTGTGTGTGTTACACTAGGATAGGGCCACTCTCTGAGGAGCACATAGCTCCATCTGGGCCAAAGTAATTGGTCTGCTATTCATATTCAGCAATGTAATAGCCTTGGGCTATTCATACAGTCACACATGGACTAGTTACACCGAGGACAATCAAAAGATGGCTTGACCCTAATGTCACAATGTTTCAGGAGGTACACTGTATGAAGACGTAACCTGGTTTGATGGTCTAAGTACGGAGAATATAGAATAAAATGTTTATACCTCCATTCAATTATAAAGATCCAAAACATAAAATACACACGGCAATGCAACACGTTGAGATTATGTGATGAAGCACACAAGCTTTGTACAATGCTGAGCAACTATTATATTATCGTATATATGTGATATAAACTGTTGAACAACAGGCCAGTGAATCATGAATTAGGATGAGTTGCCATTAATAGAACCGGTTTATACTTTGAACAACACTGCACTCTTTCTCCAGAAAAAGCTTCCAGCAATGTATGGAGTGAATCATCAATTAGAGAGGCAGCTTATGGTGGGCTATTATCTTCTTAGACATTACAGTTCCCAATGGAGGTGAGAGTAATGATAACAAGCGCAATAAACACTCTCAAGTGTGAACACATCCAGACACCCACACACAAACAAGAGGCTTATTTGGCAGCCAGAGAGCATGGCAAAAATAAATCACATTTTCTTTTTCGCTAATAAACCCACTTGTTGGCGATGTCAAAATCAACAGTCGCTGCCAGCGGCAACACGATGGAGCAGCTGTAAACTCTCATAAGGATCTGTATAATAAGCAATACTTTATTCCCTCAATTCAGAAATTCCTTTAATTCCACCTTACAGAAGCAATACCCCTTCTATCATTTGATCATTCCTCTACAAGATAAATACAGCGGTCAAGGCATTTAGAGACAAAACGCCATCCTCTCAGTGGCGGAGACTGTGGAGTGGTTTATTTATCACGGTCTGAAGTGGTGTCTGAGTCTCTCCAAAGGTACTGATTATTCAGAGTGAAAAGGAGCTGCCAGGCCATTACCTTTGCGGAAAATAACAATGTGAACACCGCCTCCGTGGCCTCTTCCAATGTATTCTGTCAGAGCTTGTCGGCTACGGCACCATTCATTCAATCTCTACAAGCTGCCGGGTGATTCCTGTGCTCCATTCCATTCCTTGTCCCATACTATCTCTTCGCCCTCCTCCTTTTTCTCCTGTCTCACTCCCCCTCCCTCTCTTTCTCCCTCTCTGACTCTCGGTTCCACCCTCCTTCCATCGCCTTCCATCAGGTCCCCCTGCCTTGCAGCAGGCTGCCCCCCCCCCCCTTTTCTCCCACTTCACCAGCACCCCCCACCCCCCTTGAATCCCCCCCCCCCTTCCCGCACCCTCCTCGATCCCGATGAGGCATTGTGAGATCCAAGCAGATGGATGGTGAACAAAGGGGGTGAGAGAGAGGGGGCCGTTCCCCTGCCTGTCCCACTAGTATCACTGCCAGCCAGGCTCTGGGTAATCTTCTCAAGCTTTCACGGCAGAGCAATGAATAACCTCAGCATCCTCCTCCCTGAGACCCAGGCTCCTCCGCTACTGCTGCGGCCCCCTCTTATCTCACCAACTGCAGGCTCGCCAGGGCCGGCTGCTCCCTGGATAGCATCTCTCTCACCCTCGCTTCCCACTCACCGTCTCTGTCCTCCACGACCAATCAAGCTGGGAGTTTTTTTTTTGTTCTGTTTCTTGGGGCGTGTTACAAGGCCTGGAGATTAATTGGGGCTGTGGCTGGGTGACATCTGGTCCTTGCTTCATAAAAGTGCGGGTCCTTGAGGTCTGCCCGGTTTATAATGAAGTGTACATAAGTTAATTTTCTCATCAACAGAGGGTTCATTAACGCCGTCAATAGTGGTTCTCCACACCCCAACTGGGATGCCTTGGAAAACAACACTGCTGAATTAGATCACTGGTGTTTAATGTAACTGTCCAATTTTGGGAAGCCTAGTACACAGTAAAAAATGCTAAACGGGCAAACATTTCACTTGACAATTCAAATATATTGTGATCATTAGCATTTCAAGTGTATCGTTTTGGAATCACTGGAACAAAATAATATTCATTTGGGCTTCAATACAAAGTACCCTAGAGAATCTATGGTCCTAGTCCATCTACTACGTTGAAAATGTTAATCTGGAGGTTGCAGGAGCCAACAAACACAGGGTTCCTCTAACAACCACACAGTTACATAGTAACCATACAGAGCGATTATCCACCTGTACTTACAGAGATGCCTGGCCATTCCATAGCCTCCTTTTCAACACCCCTTGTTAAAATATTGAACAGGTACTTAAGTGCTATTTGGCCAAGTGTCATTTAGGCTGAAGGGCCTCTCCAGCCACAAAAGATGCCTTGAAGTGACTCGATCTGAGCTGGGAGGGAACCTCGCAGGAATACAAAGGAGTTGAATTATTTACTCTGCATCAAACATTTATTCTTTTGTCCCACAAACTTAACAACTAAAATCTGTGAGTGAGGAAGTTAAAAATGACATCAAGAAATACTATACTGTGACACCATGAGTGTTTATTTTTAGTTTTTGTGTGGTCCTCTAGTTGACCATAAACAGAAACAACTCCTGTGTAATTAATATGATATTATAGTAGCTGTAATACATCATTTACCAGTCTATGGCAATCTGTTATTTGATTGGTCATTACATTGTAGATTGAGCTGTTTTAATTTGCTGGAAGTTGATCAGTAGTCCTTTGTGCAACAGTTATGAGGTTTACTGAGGTTTATACAGCATGTCATCACTGCTAAAAGACCAAGATAATCTGATGACGTTGGTACCATTCTGATACCATTAATTGCAAAGACTATGTGGCTTGCCAAAGTAGGCAAACATAGCTTTTTTTTCCCATAGAGATGCTTTAAAAGGTTTATTGATTTGGTAAAAGCCACCAGAATCAGACCTACTTTTGTTCATAAAAGGTTTATCGCAAAATAGCCTTTCATTGCACATGGTCTATTATTATATATATTATTAGTATGCATTATGTGAGTATTCACTGAGTATTCAGGGGATGGATATACTGTATGTAACGCATTTCCTTGACTTTTTTATGTCTATTTTCATTATTTCATTATGTCATTATTTTTCTTGCAATACATCTTTAAGAAGCTACTGCTGACCTGTTGTATTAAGATGCAAAAATGTACTCTATTAAATTGGTCACACACACACACACACACACACACACACACACACACACACACATACGGTCTCTTAAACACATACTGTACACACACACACACACACACACACACACACAGTAACTAATATACCACACTTTACAGACACACATTCATTACTTAGTAGCCTGTGGCTACTGTCATGTGCTCTAGACAATTGCAGGAGACGAAAACAGTTGGCGATACCATAAATGTAGTGCATCTTCACCTCTACTCGCCATAGCAGCTTAAAAAAAATGAACAATTGCACTGCAACACTCTAACCTCCTATCCACAGTTCATCCCATTATTCATTTCATAGTAAGGGCAATCATTGGAATCCTAGATAAGCCTCCTCATGCCGCTTCCATATAACTGCAAATGAGCAATGTCTGAGAAATGAAACACCTTGCACAGACTCTTGCATTTTAATTTCTGTAGCATCTGTGACCAGTCCGCCATGTCCCTATCCCCCTCGGGGGACCCCCAACCTATATGCTGCAGACCCCAAAACCCAGGGGGGTGAAGGACACATTTGATTGATGATGGTGCAAATTAAACAGAAAGAGATGGAGAGAATCCTTTTATCAGGGCTGAAACACGAGTGGATTAAAATGTAGTTGCACAACCCCTCTGTATAAATTAGCAGCCGGGCCGTGTATCACCGGGTACCAGAAGCCAAGAGGGGAGACGCCCCTCATTACTGCCCCCTCACTATCAACTTTGCTGAACCTGGGAAAAATGGTGGTGAATACACTCAGCCATTACAGATTACAAAAACATCACTTTTTTGATGAGGCAACATCTCTCCAAGACCAGTGTCAGAATAATACCTGTAGGCAAACTCAATGTTTTGGCAATTCAATTCAATTCAATCAATTCAAACGTTGTTCCAGATTCACAGGAGGGTCCATAGCAAAAAGGAAAAGAAAAATTGAAAAAAAAGAGAATGTTTGTGAACATCAATTTTATTTTGATGTTAATATTTCTATAAGAAATACCTTTATTTACAGTATCCTTAACATTAAAAAAGGTTCAGGTATTTTGGTGCACAAGTGCATGTTGCATGGATCATTTAAACAAATTATTACACATACACTTGGCCCAGTACAATGCTGTGTGATTTTATGCAGGTAAAAAAGTGCTCTGCTATTAAATCAGCATTCAGAACATCCACCCATATTCTGCGCTGTTTCAATGCACTCACGGTACAGCCTGTAGCTTTCCTTAAATAGTGTCACTAGACCAAAGCACCCTAGTCCATCTAAAGATTTAATGGTGCTGCAGCAGTGGCAGCCTGTATCTCGCTGCCAGTGTACAGTGCTCTGCATACCGTCAGCTGATCCCATTGGTCCACTGCTGATGTTCTCTGCCACTGTATAATTTATTGGCATCTTTGCAGCATCCCTACCACCCTTTCTCTTTCTCTCTCTCTCTCTCTCTCTCTCTCTCTCTCTCTCTCTCTCTCTCTCTCTCTCTCTCTCTCTCTCTCTCTCTCTCTCTCTCTCTCTCTATGCAACATCCCCCCCAACTCGTAGGGGCAGGTGAGAGTTCACCCCTTGAGTTTAACACATCAGTGAGAAAGGCCCCCAGACCTGGCTACCGCAGCAGCAGACCCCACATGTGACAACCGCAATTAGAGGGAAATATGCAATTACTGCAGTCCCCCGTTCTCTCATGCGGCCAGACAAGGACAATTTGTCACCGGGGCCCCCAGTGGTATCTCCTGAGCCTGAGCTGGGGAGCTGCTGCTGGTACCATTGTCCCCCCCCCCCGCCCCCCGCACCCACTCTCTCTCTCTCTCTCTCTCTCTCTCGCTCTGACTCCCCCAGAACTGGCCTGTGGCGTAAGCAGGAGGTCCCATTGGCCTTAGGGAGAGCTGGCGGAGATAGATCTATTGCCAGGAATGGATGTAGGGTTCAATAATCCAAAACAACCCCTGCCACACGCCCCCAAACCGCCTTTCACCGTGTATCCATCTATTACACGGCCCGTCCTCCACTGTAAAGCACTCTGAAGGCTGGCATGTATTTACAGCGTTCCACTGAGGGCGGAGTTCAGAGTGCAATAGGGCAAAGGTCACATGTGGGGTAATATAAAGGGGGGCAATAGTAAAAGTGTTCTGTGATGATTTAAACTGAATTCCTGCAATGAGTTATGTGGTTAAGCGTATAGTTGTGTGTGTGTGTGTGTGTGTGTGTGTGTGTGTGTGTGATCCTGTCGGTTCCAGACAGAGTAACAGTCGCACCAGGTGTCTCTACACTTCTCGTGCTGAGATGTGCAGGACAGTCCCTGCTGCAGGCTTCTGTCCCCGACTTTGAATGGAGACGATAGATAGTAGCAGGGGGGCAAGGACCATGAAAAATCTGAGCACTGACCTGGTTTTGTTCTTCTCTGTAGTAATCATAAAACACAGGAGCCAGCGGGCTCCCGAGGACCTGTAATAACATCAGGCCTTTGGTGTAATTCAGAATCGCGGAGTGCGACAACACAGCCAGAACCCCATTACAATTTGCCTCATAATTTGCTCCCTCTTGCTACCTCCACCCCCCCTTAGACCTCAGGATTCAGGTGACTGCCGTTGCTGTTAATGGAGTTCCAGTGATAAGGACAGGTCTGTTTATTAGGTTCATGCGGTCAAGCGTGGCTGAAGCAGCTGAGCACGGGCAGGTGTTGGGGCTGGCGAGCGCTCAGGCACCGCTGGCAGGCCTTGGCGTTCATTTCACGGATGTTACCGTCACACAAGCCGAGGGTTGGAAAAGGAGGTCGCTGGGTGCACGGCAATATAACTGCTGAGTGATGGAGGTCTCTTCCTTGTCATAGTACTGTCAGCCATTACGGGCTCTGGGTACTGTTTGTTAAAATCAATGAGTCAACAACAATGGGGGGTTATTTTTAAGTCATGCTAAAGGAGAGGTACTTGAAAAGGAATAAAAATGTAACTGAATATTTTTAAAGGACCACATGACTGAGCATGTCTGTATTTCAGTACAATTTTCTCGATTGAAAATACTTTATATTAACTATACCTACGAAATCATAACAAGGATTTATTTTTTACAAAAGTGCAAATAGAACTTATTTAAAACTCCATAAGAAAAGATATGAAATGAACATAACCAACCCTATCGTGTGATACATGAAAAACCAGGACACCGAATAAAGGATCTCACGCCGCAAAATATTGCGAGAGAAAGGTTATCTGTTCTGTGCGTGCTAGAAGACATTTACAGACCCTTGAGGAGAAAATGAACTTCAAATTAAAATGTCTGTTTGATGCATTATCTTAATAGGGACGGATGAGGAGGAGAGGATTGTTCCACGCTCTGGTCCCACAGCCTGAGGGGACAGAGTTAGGGAGTTGTCATTACCAACTCAGTCTATCAAGATACAGGCCTATTGGGAGGTCGATCCACAGAGATTGTCTGCTGTTGTGACAGGTGTCTTTGCTGGTTAATTTATCAGGCAATTACGGATTTTCAGTCCGTCTAGTCTTACGTGGGCAAATATTGGTGGTGATTGGTTGATAGAAGTAAAATAGTAGACAGTATGTAAAAAGGCACATCTAACAATGGACATGAGGAGAATGGGAAAGGGGGAGAAAAAGAACTCAGTCTAGTGCAAAGGTCCACTTCATTGGAGCTCTGACACTAATGGGATAATTGCCTAGTCATCAAACCTCATTGTACAAAGAGGTCATTGATTTTACTGTGTTACATCCTGCCTGTTTAACATGCTCTCACAAAGAAAAAATGTGCACTAAAACATGTCAGCATTACAGTTAAATATTAGGAAAAAGCATTCCTTTCTCTTTTTCTTTTTCTTCCTTTTTTTTTTTACAAACAGATGTCGCTTGCTGTTGTTATGTAGTCGGGTAATAGCAACAGGACATTTCATATCAGCCAACATAAATTTTACAAGGACTTAGAAAGGGATTGAAGCACTCCATATTGTATCTGGACTTTTCAATCTGTTCAGTACAGCCGTTATCGATGGACCAGACAGCGGACAGGGCAGGCATCTTTTATGTCCCCTATATAAAATATAACCCGGGGAGCCAAGGCTTCTCTGAAAGTGTGCCAAGTTGGACACGCTTCCAGCAACAGTCATGCCTCAGCCAGCTGCATCGACTGTGTACGGCTTGAACACAAAAGTGTGCCCTTTTGAAAAGAGCTCAACACACACCAAAATGCAACGATGCATGAGAGGCTCATGCATCAATGTGCAAAGAAGACGTTTGCAGTGCCCTTACATTTTTTGTATTCTTTTCGCGTTAAAACAAATGTCACCTTGAATTTAAAGTGCAGATTCTTTTTTTCATTGGCAAATTAATCCCATGGAGTATTTTGTCTTTGAATACAGAAGTGCTCTAGGGGTTGTTCTTCATGATTCATTGTCACTATTTAATTTTGTCCCATCCTCTCACAACATGGTACACACACAAAAGGAGTACAGCTCCCAGATTGGACGATAATAAAGGTGAACAAGGGACACAATCTTAACCTGAAGAACAGTGTGCAGTCCAAAGAAACAAAGCTCATCAGTGAACCTAGACCCACAATGTGTCCTAGAAGGCACATACACATCAGCTACTCAATTACTATTCAAATCTCCATAACAGAGCAATAAAGCCTTTGTCATGTGACCATTCTGCAGTGCACCTCCTTTTGTTCTGCCTGATGTTAGTCATCCCTTTTTTTTTTGGTCACTGAGAGCAACGGGAAGTGTTGAAGGAAAGAAAAAGAATACACCCAGTTTCAATGAAGGTACAACAGATTATTAAAAAAAAAATCAGTATTGATGTAAAAACATTTTTCTATTTTTCATAAACTCATAACAATTGTTATTAAAAGCCAAAAGCCTGCCGCTATATGCATAGGGCTCCTGTATGGCAGACCTGTGCACCAGTTGTCTTTGTTTTGCCAGGGGTTATGAGCTCAGACTTTAAAGCGGTGTGCACAAATAAAGAGCAAAGCCACCAGTAGCTGGGATCTTTAGTCTCAGCACCATAATTATCGCCTGCCTGAGTCTCTTTGGGATGTTCGTGGACAAGTGCCTTATAACAGGTGACAGAATGCCTGCCAGCCGCCCCTAGCTACCCCGCCCCCACCCCAGAAAGGCGACTATTATAAACCAAAAACGTATTCTCTCAATATATATGCAAATGACGACTGGTCCCAAGGTGAAGTTCGCAAGGCAGCTACGCTGCTCGCCTCTGTTTTGCTCATTTGCAAAAATGTTGAGAGTAACAAAGACCACAGGAAATTGAAAAATTGTTGCTAAGTATTAGAAAAAGCAATCATTTTCCCCAGGCTGCCTAATCCTGGGGAAATTGATCCTCCTCACCTCTTTGTCTCTGACATGCATTGGTAGCAAAAACACATAGGACTAAAATACCTGTCTCAATGTTGCCTGATGGAAAATTCTTTTGGTTGCAAATTTCCTGGTTTTATACATAAAGGACCTCCAAAAAGCTTACCAGTTTGTTTGTCCCTTTGGCTAAAACAGGTGTTCTGGATCCTAAAATAGAAAATAAGGATTGTTTTTCTGGGTTTTGCTTCACAGTATCCACCTCAATAATCAATTATCTCTCTATGCTGCTGCAGCAACTTCAGGCCTCTACACACAATATCCCCGCCACTACACATATATGCAAATCTTCCTGTGTGTTGTCTAATTTTAAACATACTGATAGCATCTCACTAATGCATTTTCTCTTCTTTTACGTGGGGGGAGCAAATTGCCAGCAACGTTCTATCACCCACTAGCATGACCTTGTTCACTGAACATGGTATGAAAAGACCCACACACCGTCTTCATGGGAGCGAGCTGCTGGTGATTAATTAACCCAATTATTTTAGAATAAGATTACCCGAACAATTATTTTGGGATAATTCAGAGCTAGGTGTGATGATGACTGTTATAATTGATATTTAATTATCACACTCAAAAGCCAATATTCTTCATTCAAATACATTGGTGATCTTTTAGATACTGACTGACCACAATGAATCCATTTAAAATGTTTGTCTTTCAACTGATTTTTTTTTAAAGGGAAAGACTTTAATCAAATTGTTTATCAAGTACATCCAAAGCGATATATAGCATGCATTTAAATCATGCTTTCTATTCTGTTTAAATCGTTCTCTTTAAGGGACAAAAAATAGCCTTACCCTTGAAAATTAACACATTTGTCTTGGTAGGCGACAAACAGAACTCTTTACTGTGCACGATAGTGGGCAGCTAGCTCCCACATAGCACAGATTTCATATGGTTTATTGCTCCAACTTTCACCAGGGTTATTTATTGAACTGCCTTCACGGACCCTGCTTCTATAAAGCCAGAGAAGCCCTCCCTAGCCACAGCATAATACAGAAATTTATGCCACATGAACAGCATACTGAGCTACAGTTTAAGTGTTATTATGAAGCATCATTCATGCATGCTATTTACAGTCATATATTAACACATTCTGTGATTTCCTGATGGAAGCTGTTGAAGGAAAAAAATGTGAGAGATTGTATGTGTGGTGTGACGGTAGAGAGAGAAAGTGAAAATAATAGAGATGGTAGAAGAGACAGAGAGGGAGAGAGAGAGAGAGAGAGAGAAGACTACTTTTCAAAAATTCATCAGGCTAAATGGAGAACAAATGCTCACCACATACAGTACAATACAGAAAGAGAAGGATTAGTATGAAGGGACAGAGAAAGGTAAAGAAAAGAAAGGCATAGAAAGAGACAAGTGAGAGAGAGGGAGAGAGAAGGAGAGAGATGGAAAGAGATGGAGAGAGACAGAGAGGTGGGGAAAATGTTCATTCACTGCCACGCAGCTGTCTTTTTGCAAGGTGTTGAGAAACAGCTTTTTTTTTCAAGAGGATGAAAAGATTTATCAGAAGGCAAAAGGGTCTGCTATCATTTTTGGGCAGCTTGAGCGCTAGAGATGTTATTAGCATAAATTATCTCACCCTCGCCAAATTTACAGAAACATGTTAGCTTCTTTCTGGCTTTCACACTTAATTGCCCCATTTACTGTACAGTTGCCCCATAGACAACAAAAGCACACACGCTTGAGATGCACATTAAACAACAGGCCAAGCCAAATAGGGCATAAATGATATACTGAACTATAGGCCAGCAAGCATTGAAGACTGCATGGCAGTCGTAGCATTTAGAGCCCAGTCTCTCTCTCACTCTCTCTATGTTGAGTCAAAAATAAATTAGAAAAAATAACTTCACAGCGCTCTTCCTTGCTCCAAATATGATCTGTGTCTGCCCAGAACAAAAAGAAACCGGATATGTTTTTTTTTCTTTTTTTTCTGTTGAGATCACAACTTCCTGTAAATGGAAAATGTTCTGTATTTCAAATCACAATTATATTGAAAAAGCTGCAACAGTATTTTGTCCACGTTAACATTCATACATTCATTTTCTGAGGTTTATCTTCAACGTGTATTTTTGTGTGAGTGTCCTAGATGTTTGACAAAGCATCAATTGGGTGACCCCGTGAGTGTGGTAAATTATAGATAACTTACATTAACGTCTTCCTGGCGTTTCATTCCTTCCACCTTTCTCCACTCACTCCACTGTGTCAATACAAGTGCTCTGAGACACCTAGCTTTTCAGCATCATCTCAAAACTGTATCATTGAAACAAGATTATTATTTGCTGAGTTTGATATGATTTTGTTTTCTGAGCAGCGATTTATTTGAAAACTGTTAAACTAGATTAAAGCCATTACAGTAAATGGCATTCCTCACAGATTTGCAAATAGAGATACTAAGTGTTCCAATAAAGGCATGACTAACAGTAATTATCTGTAGTGTTTCTCATGAAATTGTCTAAAGAAGGAACGAATCAAGGAGATCTACTCCATCAGTCTCTCAGACCACCTTCCATAATCATTTAAGGGTCATAGAGGATCTTAATGAGGTTGAGATGGTATCACCACCTCCCCCCATCTGACTAGACTGTAGACACAACCCGAGCCCCCGACTACAACATGGGAGGCTAAAAGAACCATTCGTCTCCAGCCCAAGGGGGTCAGTCACCATGGAAACGTCCCGAGGCAGTGACCACATGTCGGAGTCAGTGTGTGTGTGTGTGTGTGTGTGGGGGGGCTTCTAGTGGACTGTAACTATCAGGCAGGGGGTTGCGGGGCTGGGTAGGGCCGCAGGAAAAGGGTATGAAAGACAATAGACTACCTGTAACTTGTAGTGAGTCCCATCATTACAATTACAGCTGGTAACTTTTACCTGTAGCTAAAAGTCACATGTTGCTTTTATTATAAAATGAATTACAATTCTGGATGAAAAATAAATCTCTTGCAGTGTGTTTAACAAAAACAAAATCCATTAGTCTTACATAATCATATGTAAGAAATTAAATATTTATACTTATGAAGAAAAAGTATTATTGATTTATATCATTATTATTTATTTTGTGTTACAAATGTTTTTTGGGGGGACAGAATGTTACTGAACTGCCGTATGAAACGGTGCAGAAGATGCTCGCTCTAGATGTGGTTATGTGTTCAATCCATTAGGTTGAGTTGCTATAAGCTCCTCGATGTTTTTGCCTCGTACGGCTGTCTTAACTTTGAAATATTGATGTCTGTGTGCCGTGTCTATGCCTCAGAGGACTATACTGACTGTACCACTGCACTGTTTCTATACAAGGCAGAATTTAATGAGAAGTGCTTCTTCTTCTGTTGTGCCAGAGGTGAACTGCAGTTCAGACTCAGAGTCAAACTATTGGCTAAAAGAGGTCCACAGCCGTCCAAGATGGACTCTTTGTCCATTTAACCTCCTTGCTGACTGGCCTGGGAAATTGCTCAAGCTTAGCTGTTCACCTCAATGAACCAATTATTAAGTGTTTTAGTGATGCAGAGACTAAAGGTGCAAGGCGGCATGTCGAGCTTCAATAATTTACTCTCAACACAAGAGAACATCATGCCACATGAAGATTTCTATCTAGCTATGAGTACCAGCAAAATAATTGATCAAGAATGGAAAGGCATTTGCCCAAATACTACCTTATTATTATTTATAATAGCGTTTTTGCAAAATGTATGCTTTTCCTTCAAACTGAGCCACAGAATGTGCTGACATTTTTTTCTTAAACTTTTATGTGAGACACATGTACAACCAATTCATGGGAACCCTCATCCACTGTTATAACCACGGATATTTTTTGCACCTTTTACAAATTTTTTCCTCTGGCTGGTTTACTTCTGAGCTATTAAGCTGGTTCAAAGAATACCTTATCCTAGTAAACTGAGGGATGTGAGCCCCCTTCAGTTCAAACTCTGCTGCGCAAAACTCTGCAATTCAATGTAACTTAAGTTTAAATAGTGCAAAATATAGTGGAAATGTGTTTATTAGCCAAAAATGCGACACAAAAAAATTCAACAAGCTTAGAAAAAAACAGTATTGGTTGAATTAGAAAATAAAAAGAAACCTTTTACCTAAAATGTTTCGCTATTTTGTAAAGTCTGTGTCTGGTGGTTGGGGATGTTTTTTTGGTGCTTAGAGTCACACCATGGAGATCCTCTAATCTGCAGTTATCTGCCTCCAGACACAATTGGGCTATTATATTGGATTCAAACAGGTACATCATTTGTTACACTGTGTACGTTTCTACTGCATAGAATTGTTTAGCAATAATAATATTTTCGCTTGTTGTGTAGATAACATACAGTATCTTATGCTGTGCTCAAAATCATTCGAATAAGCTTCAGTGTATATAAGATAAATTGCCTGAGCAAATCAAAGCATTGTAGGCTGAGTATCACTGTGAGCCAATCCAGAAAGAAGGGGGCTAATTAGGAGACGCGAGCCTAATTCCACATTTCACTCTAATCAAAAAAGATGTAATTAATTAATCAGATAATTCATTGTCATGCATGGCAGGGCACACATCTGTGCTGTGGCACTGACAATATGAGAAGTAAACAATCTGGGTAGCACACCATCGCTCTCCCAAATAGTTCACATTAGCAGGAAGACTGACAATTCCCGTAGAAAGTGACTGAACCGGGGCTTTTGAGCACATTACAGTTCATTCTGGGGATGGAATTGAGTGGTTCAGAGGGTATTTGAGGTGATGGCGAGAGGACAAGAGGGAAGTAGTGGCCCCCTTGTACAAGGCAAACATAAACTGTGCCACTTCATCTGAAAACAATGGGGGACAGGACACTGAATGTGCTCTCATCCACATGTCTCCATTGTCTGCCCTGCTCTCTCACTCCTCCTCCGAGCATGGAGCATAAGCACGGGGAGGGGGGTGAAAGAGGGAGGGATAGAAGGTGGAGGGAGGGGATATGGGGGCTAGTAGTTGGAGAGGGGGGGGGGGGCAGTGGGGGTCTGCCTGTGTTCTTTCCCTCCCCTCTCTGTCTGTGTGCGAATGCACAGACGGTTCAGTAGTAATTTGATGTGTGTCCCCGGAGACATTTGATGGATTAAAGCTAAGCAGCTCCATTTCGCTGCACCACCTGATCTTCCACTGCCTGTGCCCCATATAAAGGCTGGCGTGATTGCTGATCTCAGCTAGTCTGACAGTCTCTCTCTCTTTCTCTTTCCTCCTCTCTCTCTCAGCTCTCTCTCTCCCTCCGTGTGTGTCTGCCTCTATCTCTTCTCGCTGGTCCCTTAAGCCTGCTGCATCACAGGAGCTATCCAGTGCTGAACAGGATCTTTTTTTTTTTTCTTTTTTTTTTTTCAAAGCTGGGGGAGCGTTAGAGAGTGTAACACACACAGCATCATCGTCACCGTCAGCTTGCTTTTCTCTCCTCTCTGGTTTCCATTTTCTTTCTTCTTCTTATGTTTTAGGAGGTTGCGCTTAACACGAGGATTACCATCAAAACAGCTTCTTCCCGTGTCTGCTTTCTTTAAAGGTTTTTTTCTTTTCTTTTTCGCTCATGCGTTTTTCTCGGCTCGGTGTTCCCATCCATTGAAACATGCCCCGCTCGTTTTTGGTGAAGAAGATCAAGCTTGATGATTTCTCTTCGTCCAATGCCTCCAACCATCACCACCACCTGGACGACTCGTTCACTTTTGAACGCTCCATAACAGACTCTGTGACCAGCTTGGGGGTGCGTCTCAGCGAGAATGGTGAGTGTGTTTGCATGCCTCTAGATGGACAGCTATGGTCCTGCCTGGCGGAGGGGTGGTGCTGCTAGCCTAGCACTGCTGCCCCATGGCCAGCGGTGTTGTTTATAATCATCAAGATGCCTGTGCATGGGATTGCAATATAGTTTTGTGGTCTTTTGTTTTACTTGCGTTCAGGTGAAATTTTTGCTGCTAAGAAAAGCTTTACCCTGGGAAATGCCTGTTGAGTGTGAATTTACAGCAGATGTTACATAAAGCCGGCAGTTTTTTCTTTTTTTTTTTGCATCAGTATACCAAATAATCCTCTCCGGAGCCACCCTACCCCCACCCCAGCGTGCTCCCAGACTTTTGTTTTTTGACTCTGGTGAAGGGCAGACACAATCCAGGTCACAGCCACGGTTTAGCTTATGCAAATGGGAGGTAAAAAAAATGTGTCTCCCATCAGTATACATTATATAGCTATGTAATTTGTACGATTGCACCAACGGCGGCGTTGTCTGTGTATGTAGGCTAAGTGACTGCATTGAGTCTTTGTGCAAACTAAAAAATTCATGAACATTAGAGATGAGTACCGGATGATACATTTGTCCTTAGCTGTTATTGTCCTTGAGTTCTCATCAGTCATCCCACCCAACTGGAGCACGCACAGTCTCTCCCCACCCCCATTGCCATCTCTCCACTACATCCCTTTCCTCCTTCCGGGCGTTTCAAAACCAGCAGGCATAGAGTTTCAGGCCCACCATCGCCACGGGAGACATCAATGCACTGTACAGTACAGCCAGTGGGGAGATGATGAGGGGGGCAGTGAGAGAGAAAGGAGAAAAAGGAGAGAGAAATGCTTGGGGCAGCATTGGCGATGGTCATGTGACAGAAGGGGGGTGTGGGGGGCACAGTGAACATGAAGAAAGGGCACATTGCTACACAGTGGTCAACACAGGGAGACCAGGCTATGTTAAGCTCTAGTCGGTCACTGAAGAGAGAGATGAATTTTAGTCTCACAGTCAGGTTTAAGCTCAAGATTGTTGCTTCCATTTTGAGGCCATATTTAGAAGGCCAGATGTCTGTGTCTCTGTTGTTATTGATTGTGTGCCCTCTACTATGAGCGGATACAGATACAGCTTTACGACTTGGATCAACACACTAGTGATGCCCACCTGTTATTCGCTTTAATGCAATTGTTCAGGCAATTTTAGATTAACAGTAAACAATAAACAAGAGCACATATACTGAGTATGATTGTGACAAATATTGTTCTTATTTACTATTTCTACGAAAATGTAATCGGACAATATAGAAAGATAATTTATTCATGACGCTGGTCATTTGTGCATGGCACTAGTTTTATTTAATTGCCAGAATGAAGGTTGTTAAGCCCTAAAAATATAAAGGTTTATGAATTGTAATGTTAAATACGTCGTATCTTTATTCTACCCCGTCATGTATTTGAGAAAAAATGCTTTTGGACATTAACAGGCTTTGAAATGAATACATATTATGAATTACTACATCGAATGAACAAAAAAAAAACATCCAATGTCTACAGTAAAGTAGGCCTAGGCTACTTCCTTTGTTCTGTGCAAAATGCAAAATAAAAGGAATTCTCAACTAGGCGGAAAATTCTGAAATAGCTGGTGTCAGCATTTCTGCCGTGCCAACCAAATCAGAATCGTTTCTCCCCTATTGTGGAGACATTTCACTGGAGTGTCTGTCGAACAACAAAGAAACCTGGCTGAGAGGGTTCATTAATTACATGCTTGCTTTGCATTAGAGAAGTGAGTCAGCAGCAAACATCGCTAGCCACAGAATGATGAACTCCTTGTCTGACCTTGGCTATTTTTTTTTTTTTTCAAACAAAATCTACGTTTTATTACATTATGATCAGAAAAATACATTTAAAAAGCTGTTCTATGGCACTAACTAGGCGATGTTAAGATTTACAACGCTACAATGAACGCAACAATATTTTTTTCAATTATTACAAACAAGCTTATGATCAAAATAAGACAATACTATTTATAATGTGTAAACACAATAACTTATTTACATAGGAAAACGACTGCATTAGGCTACTACTACCCCTAATAATTAAGGACAGCGTGCAAGGGATGTGTTGCTGCTGTTCCTTTGGTATCATAGGTATGTATTTTACAAGGTGGCCTGGAAGCTTAAGCCCCAGGGAATGGAGACCTCGCTCTCTAAAGAGTCCTTCAATTGATTTCCTAATGGCCAGATTCTTAAAGGCACTTCAACTCGCTTTACTTTTGCCGGCAGGTGACCCTTTTCGCAAACAATGTAGTGATTTCACTCGACAGTAATCCAAGTATCAGGTATCAGCTTAACCCTCTCCTCAAGTACATCGAGTTTGCTCAATAACCAATTATTGTGTGTTCCAGATACTCAATCTGTTTCTCACATTATTTCTTTCTCCTTTCGTAGTTAGAGCACACGGCAGCTGTACTATTTTACAGACGATGGCGTATTGATCAGAGCAAAAACTTTGAATTTCATTAAAAGGCAATCAATACTTAATTTCCAACGCTTGCTGCACACAGTGCTTAAGAATGGCTTTTTCCTGCTGTTACGCACTATTTCCTGAGAGGGCAGAAATTGCACCACATGCTATACTCGCATTCATATTTTACTCTCTTGTGGTGATAGCGACCTCCTATGTGGTTGTGTTATTGGACACATTAGGCTAAATACACGTGGCTTCTCAGAATCAGCAAGAAATGTTAGTACATTTTCAGTTCTCTTTAGCTCACAGACATGGAAGCCTTGTCGATCTACTTTACTTATTTGCTTGAAACTAAGACTTTTAAAGTAAGACAGTAATCCAGAGTTGAACATACTGCAACATGTTGTGGGTGTATCATCAGGTGCTTTCAGTTCTAAATCTGGACATAAAGATTTGTGCAGTGTTGATAGATTTTGATCACAGTCAATATAATTATCCCTCCTTCCGCCAGAATAAATTCTGAGTGAAAATGTATATATTAGACTGACTCCTGTAATTCTGTATTGAATCAAAGTCTGACTTTCAAGTCATTCACCAATGTTTATAAGCCCCATTAAGGCTGCTTTATGTCAGTGTCTCCCTGCGCTCTGCGGGCTGTCTGAGGCACGTATAATGCAGACGCTTACAGGGGCTTAATTGAGAAAACAGATAGATAGGCCGTAGTCATAGAGGATTGACATACCTTAAGATGGAGGAAATCTTATCATGGCAAGGCGGTCTAATCAATGAGACTGCTTTATGTAAGAGAGGATTTACTGTAATGTGCATCTGCATTTCTCGGCAGAGCTCTTTGATGAGCAATTCTCTGTATCTCTCTCACAGCCAGAGGCTCTTCTGAACTGTAATAGTGAAGACCTTTATCAACGCAGCTGTGAGCATTTACTTGCATCTGTGAGATTTGACCCCCCCCCCCCCCCCCCCCCCCAAAAAAAAATTGTTTGCGTCACAAAAGGCTATCAGTGATCATAATTGTTCCTCCACCATCATGTCACCTAATGGCCTTATCCATCAGCACCAACCGCTGGCCAACTTCTATTCACACGTTTGTTTTCCCTGTAGGCTACATCCAGGATTACATCACACCATCTGTATACCAGGGGGAGAAGAAGATGGAGCACAAGCTGGCGTCACCTGTGTCTGACCCCCTGTACACTCCAGAGAGCAGTGGAGGGGAGGAGTACTGCGACCCGGACCTGGAGCACCCCGACAGCCCCCAGTCTGGCATGACGGTCAGCGGCTTCTACAACCACCGAGAGTCCGAGGCCCTGACTGAGGGTTACACCATGGATGCCTTTTTCATCTCTGACGGGCGCTCCAGGCGGAAGGGCGACGCGGAGGGCCGCGGGGGGAGCTCCAAGAGCAGCAGCGACGCCACGGCAGCCGTCCAGGACAACGAGGAGGGCGTCGGCATGGCTCGCCACTCGTGCAACGAATGCGGCAAGACGTACGCCACCTCGTCCAATCTCAGCAGGCACAAGCAGACGCACCGCAGCCTGGATAGCAAGATGGCCCGCAAGTGTCCCACCTGTGATAAGGTGTACGTGTCCATGCCAGCACTGGCCATGCACATCCTTACCCACGACCTCAAGCACAAGTGTGACGTGTGCAGCAAGGCCTTCAGTCGGCCCTGGCTCCTGCAAGGCCACATGCGCTCGCACACCGGGGAGAAGCCCTTTGCCTGCGCCCACTGTGGCAAAGCCTTTGCAGACCGCTCAAACCTCCGCGCTCACATGCAAACCCACTCTGCCTTCAAGCACTACAGATGCAAGCGCTGCAATAAGACCTTCGCTCTCAAGTCCTACCTGAACAAGCACTATGAGTCGGCTTGCTTCAAGGGCTCCGCGGACGAAGATGACTCCGGCTCTGAGGACTAAATACAGGAAGAAGGCAGAGATGTGGAAACCCCATCGTAGGTCCGTAACCAATAACACCACTTCACTCTGCCCTCCATGCCTTTTTTCTTCCCTTTTTTTAGAAAGCAATATTTTCACTGAGATTGAATGGGGAAACTGTTATGGTTATGGCAAAAGACCATTTCAAAAGATGCTGGATTTTTTTTTTCCTGCACAGTAGCTAATCGTCCACAGAAACATACAATCAATACCCTTTCTCCTAATAAAACTGTAGTTGTTAGTTGAACATATATAACTAACACAAATACACACAACCACATTCACACTTACACACACAAACACAGACACACTTACACTTATATATGAGGCCTGGCATGTGAATTTTTATCAATGACTATAATGATATTGATATCAATAGTAATAATAGATTCCTGATATTTTATAGCAAATAGAATGGGAAAATGAAAAAAAAAACATAAAAAGGACTGTTCTTTTGTTTTTTAGAGACAAAAATGACCTCTTGTATTTTTATGCTGCTTTTTATTTGCTAAGAATTGAATTCTTTTGCAACTGCCAACATGAACTTTTTATGAAAATGTGAACTATGACAGTATTTGCAAAAAAAAAAAAAAAAAAAAAGGGAAATCATTTAAACGTTCAAAACACAACCCTTTTAGTCACACCGATGTTTTAATTCAGCGGATGTTATTTTTCTATTGCGAGTTTGACTTTTTTATTCTTTTTCTGTGCCAATACCCTTGATGATCAAAAGTATCTTTGTAACTGCGGGTTTAAAGTGGACAACTTCAAGTTAAACTAAAACAGGCAAAAAAATAACACAGGCTCAGAAAAATAGGATAATAGGCCATGGGTTGTTTGGTTCTGTAGGAGCAGGTATTCCAATGTATTGTTATGGAGACCTGTTGACCAGGTTGAAGTATCACAGAACATAAGTAAGTCTGATCAGAGTAATGCTAACCATACCGACAAAACATGTATGGCAATACCAGTGGGAGTCAAACCAAATGATTTATTGTTCCAAGTGCCATGTGCAGTGTGACCTGTCTCTATAGCAATGAGAACCCTGTCCGTTCTTCCTCTCCACCACGGTGGCTCGCATGAACTCTCTGACATCAACATGGTGCATCCCCAGTCTTAAATAAGCAATCTACACCCACTTGAGGTGCTCCACCACCTCCACTATTACCTCAGATAAAAGAAGGTATGGACTCACACACCCTCAGTTACAAAGTAACTGTCCAGCCATTTTGTTTTGTATGTTTGTATGACGCTGAAAGCTCAGTCCAATGTTCAGATGTATAGCATCTATTTATCTTGTAAATAATCAACTGTATTTATTTCTGTATTCATCTATTTATTTATCTATTTATTTACCGTATGTATTTATTTATTTAATATTGTACCAATGTGTCTGATTATTTATTGATCCACTTTTTTTGTTAACGCATTTCATCTTTTCTTTTTGGGTTTCTATTCCTTTGTTAAAACATAAACATCCACATTGACCTTGTAAGATGCTGCTGATCTTCAAAGAAAATGTTTATATGCATGAAACTGTAGAGAGTCCACTGGACTTAGTTTTTTAAAGAGGAACAATGTATAGAATCAGCAGTACAGTACTCCAAACAAATGAATGCAGATTATATTTGTTCCACAGCAATAACTGCTGGTACAGCCATTGACATGTATAACAATCATAGCTGTCCTGTTTGCAGTCAATTTAGGGCAATAAAAGGATACAATGAACAAGAAATGTTAAGATCCTCCATCTTGCTGTTTTCCAAAAGTCCGCTGCCTTCACAAGTCCACATGATGGATAAGTGTTGGCACCCCTGTCTTCATAAGTCATGCAATAATGGGCAAGACGACCCTGAAAATATCCCCCCCCCCCCCCCCCCCCCCCCAAGAAATCACACCAAAAATGTATTTTCTTATTTTTTTTATATTGCAGATCCCATTTTAGTGTAAATGTTTTGCATTGTAGGGGTTTGCCAGTTGTGTGAAACCGCTGCTCACAAGGTGGTTAAAGAACTGAACAAACGTATAAAATAAGACCTATAAGATAACAAGAAATGTAATTTTCCTACATAGAAAAGCAATAATCATAGTGAAGCAATTTCGGGCATTGTCGTTTTTAGTAGATTTAAGACCTTTGTTTTACTCCGAGAGAAATGTCATATAACTATTTCGAATGTGTTCATAATCAAGCTACAGCGTAAAATTAACTCAACTATCTCCCTAATGTCTGACAGTGTAAATAGAAATAAAACACAGGCTCTTCCAGAATAAAGAAAGTGAAGTTTGGCTAATTTGATTTCTTAGAGGAAACAGTATTACACAACAGAATGACAAAGTATGCATACTGTTAAGAGAATCGTTCTTATGACAAGAGGTTGTTCTTCAATGTCGCTACTGCTTCCAAATGTATGCAGTCAGGCTTTTTAAAGTGTTGGGAGTATAAGCATATGTTTTCAAAAGAGGGTGATAGGGTCAATGTTCACTGCATGTTCTTTAAGTTCAGCTCACTGAATAGGGAGGGTTATTATGATTGCTGTAATAAGACAATGATACACAGCCACTTCTCCCATCCCATCCCCTTCCCCCCGACTCCCTCTTCCGCCCCTTCCCTCCCCGCCCCCACACCCTCTCCTCTACCGTCTCACCCCAATCCCAACTGTTCCCATCAGACGTGTGGAGTATGAGATTTGCTAAAGTGCTGATTGGTGGAGGGTGGTGGCGTGTGGGTGGATAACAGGTGTTTGCAGACAGACTGCAGATAGGGAGAGTAATTGAGTTGGTGAGCGACCTCCAAAGGGGAAGGTCAAGCACCAGCAGGCAAATGCACTGTCAGCAATTTGCATATTCTAAATGGATGAGACACAATCAAAGTAATGGCAAGCTCTCCTGTATGGTATAAAACACTAAGTTTCCTTATCTGTTGGTCCTGTCCTTTCTAATTCAGCACCACCCTTCCTGCCCCCTGACAGTTTAACTACTGTGTAACCAACCTGTACTTTCATCAATAAGATGTGGTCTTGGCTATAGTATGGGGGTCCATTACAAGTAGAGCAAAGCTATAAAGGATAATAATGATACTCAGCAGATTTTTGTATGACTTTTTTTTTTAGAACTCTTTGTGTAATACCCAGGAATTAAATATTGAATATGTATGCTTCAGACATTTATCTTAATGATTTTGCAGGTATTATAGAAATGTTGCAGATTTTGCAAGCTTGATCCACAGTACTCTTGAAATACACTATGTACAAACATGTGCTACAGCATGCTGTACTTTTAAATGATACCATATTCAATAAACACACAAGCCCAAAAAGGGAAACAGTATATGTGGGGAAAAAAGGCATAATTGGCTCTGACAATGGATTGAAAATTGTTCTAAAAACATTGTTCCTCTTTGATTATTTTGTAAATATGTTTGTAAATATATCACAGCAATAATATGATAATGCATGTGGACATTTAATTGCTTTTTTTATAATCATGTTGTCTTTTGTAATGAAGACAAAAACAGGTATCAATTGCAGTCGTGGTGGCAATGTGCATCAGGGAGTGTCTTTGACTCTGTCGTAGGTTACCAACAAAACTCCAAACTCTGTGTATTATGAAAGATTTGATCATATTCTTTATCATTCTCTTTACTTGTTTTGCTTTATTTATGTGCCCAGCTTGGCTGTGCGATGATGAAAAGTGCCAAAAAGTATGATTTCCATGACAAAAGCCTTCAACATATGGTTGGCTGCTTAAAACCGTCCATATGGTCCTCACTGATTCAGATTTTACACTTTCTCTCTCCTCACTCTCTCTCGCTCACCCTCTTCATCTCTCTCTTTTTCTCTCTAAATATTTATTTTTGTTTCGATTAAGTATGAAGAAACTAAAGCCATGATTGCTGAGGGGTGTTCTGGTTTATCTTGTTCCGCTACAGTTAATAATGATGACAACAATAATTATGAAAACGTTAATAAAAACAATAGCACAAGTAATCTGCAGGTCCGCATTTTTTTCCAAGTATCCTGTTGATTAAAAAAAGTGCCAACTTTGGGTTTTATCATAATCGTTTTTTCTTGTAGGTGTAATGCTTAATATTAGTCAGGAAGTAACTAGATAAGAGCAAACAAACAGACACCTTTGAGTAACAAAGCGTAATGAAACCAACCTAGTAATTTCTTATATTGCTTCTCTAATTCTGTTACAAACAATGCATTAAGCAAATGACCGACTTCTGAAGATAAAATGCATAACCAGATACAAACTATCAGTTCTGCCAAAAAGCACAGAAAAAGACCATTATTATCTTTGCCAGTATAATACCTCCACCATTAGCTGTGGATTTCACCAGCTCTTCAGATAATTTGGACAAGATAATCAGATAATTACCCATGTCATCAACTAAGCCTGATCAATGACATTTAAAGGATCAGCTTCAGAAAAACGTTTTTCTATTGTCCATACTTATGCAGTATAATCTACAATGACCATCTACAGGCTAATGCAATGCCACGTAATATTTCTTAACACTGCCTATCATTAGTTGACTTTGACATGGTACAGAGAAAAGCCATGACAATCCTAATCTATCTGTGATAGGGGTTACCGAAACGTAGAGTAATATTAAAAGCAGAGGCATCTGTTCCAGCACTATTAAGCCATTCCCGATCATTACATTTTAATGGAACATTGATTTTATGCTGGAGATACACTTTCAGAATGACCAAAATATATATATATATATATATATATATATCGAGAACAAAATAAAAATGAATCATGACAGCTGACGACGAGGGGATTATAATTCTGAGGGCTTTTCTTGATTGGTTTCCAGGGAATATGCAACGGGACTTGAATTCAATCGCTGGTGTCCTTCAGTGTCCTCAAGCAGCAGTGGAACAGTATAATGAGACAGCAGCCGGGCTGAGCACAGCGGAGCAGGGAAATTCAAAACGACCAGGCAAAGACACTTTTCCTGCTGCACGCGTTCACTCACTGGAATCCTCCCCATCCACCTCCAGCACTGAAGGCAGCGTTCTGTTGAATTCAATAAACGTTCGGCTGGAGCTGCCGCTGAAGTTCTGCGCAAGTCCATAACATTCCACTGGACCCCCTGTCTAAAAAACACTGACACAATTCGGCCCTCTTTGCTGTAAAATGCTGCCTGTAAACCAAGCGACCACAACAGAAATTCCCCAAAGTATTTATGTAAGGTTCTTTCTGTGTTGCGTGAGGCAAACTGTTGCAGATGGTTGGGTCAGGCTGCTTCCAGATCTTCTATTAGTATTCCCTGCCAGTTTAGTAAGGACAGATGTCTGCCATTATCCAGATTTTACGATGAAAATAAACAACTGATTTCATTACATGGTCACATCCTGCAAAATGGAAACCCATGGAATCCAATTACATCACCCCCCTTGGGTGGATCATGTGTAATAAGATGTAGGCTGCAGATAAACAGACTGTGAGGTAGAGACCCATGGTCCCCTACACACATCCCCAGACTGTCTTGCAGCACAACACACTGCTGTCTCTCCCTCTCCCTCCTCCAACACCATCACACAGCCATTAGGAGCACATAAACTGAATTATTGAATACTAACCTGCAATATTGAGCATGATTCAGTTATACTTCAAAGAGGTTGACCTCGGATCAACTCCGTATTTCAAGTGTCTGTCAAAGAGAGAGAGAGAGAGAGAAATCTAACTGTCCTCTAAAGCAATAAGGCAGGGTGGCAGAGGAACACAGCATAAATCTGCATTCAGCACCTTGGACAGGGCTATCCGACCGGAGAGTGCACATTACATTTTCAATTATGTCCCGTGATTGTGTGATCTACTGGTAACAACTACCTAATAAGCAGTCTGAACTATTGCCCACCACAATGACAAAGTGAAAATCTGTCCAACATATTATGATCAATAGCCAATACCGACAGGAAAGCTGAGTGAGGTGAAACACTCTAATAATATCCACCTTGCCACTAACCAAATCCAATCTGAATTACACTGAATGTTTTGCTCTGTTGCTTACAGATTGTTGAAATATGCAAATATCCCGTAAGTGTTTTTTTATGAATACGAATTGGTTAAGTTCAGCTCAGTGAACCTTTGTTTTCCCCGAGGAGTATTGTGAATGCAGACTCCACAGTTTAACCTGCGATGGTCTCTACCTACGATGCAGAATTGTCCATCTGGCGCCATCTGTTGGCTTACAACCCATGATTTGACCTCCGTCCTCACTCAAAAGTAAAATTTAGGAGTCATTGTGTATTAATAATCTACATGGTTGCAATAGCCTCCAGCAAAGTAAATAGTGTTGTCGTTGTCAACTCATCAACAGCTTCATTATCTACAGTAATTGCATGGTTGCTGTTTCGCACAGCAGCACAGTCTTAATTAGCTTAAGCCAGTCTCAACACGATGCTGAAAAACACCAGTTGGACCATATTTTCTCAAGGCCAACCAACTGTAACTGGCCCTTTAAGAGCTAACAGTTTGTATTTTCACATTCTGCATCACAGGAGAGAAAAGCTCATTAAAGTGGCTCCATTCCTCACTGTTTCATCGAGTGAGACTGCCAAGCTCTTTAACTCACTCTTCTTGATGTTTGCGCTGTTGTGTAAAACCCATCTGTTTCCTCTTCTCTCTGTTGGCAGAGGGTCCACCTTATCCGTATGCTTCTCTTTTTGAAGTCATGTCAAAATCATATTTTTGTGTATCTGAGACATCCAAGTTTCACTTTTCATTAGAGCTCCGGCGAAAGCCGGAAAAAATAGGAAAAAAAAGAACTGACATTGCTTAGATAAGACATTTATTCAAACATTTGTAAAAATTCAAATAAAATAATAAATAAATAAATAAAAGGGGATATACAAGTTTCCAGCAGTAGGCTTATAATTTCCATTGGGAAGTGGGGTTTGTATTCAAGTTTAAAGCAACTTCCTTTAATTGTGACCCTAATGCCTGAGACCATTGTTTCTAACTCAGAAACCTTCCTTTTTGCTCATATTTGTTTGATATCATGACAAAGTTATTGTTATAACTATTAAGTCAATCTGTGTCGTTCGGTGATAAGGTTGGTTGACCAACTATGTTTAATCTTTATCTCGACCCATCTAGTCACACCATTTTAATGAGCCACAGCCTACTGGAAAGAAAAAAGTGAACACATTTGCTGAGGCTCTTATAGAGCCAAATGGAAACAAATCCACATCACTAAATAAACCTGTCAGAGATTCGGCTGCAGAAACAGCTCTACCCGCCATCATGAAACCGTGTCACGATTAAAGACACCTTCATCTATCAAAAAGTTAGCTTGAAAAGACTTAAAAATCACTGTCAGAATAATTAACACTTTAAAAGCATGTCAATGTGTTCAAAAAACCTTTATACTTTGGGTAGCCTATAAATAAATATAGCTCCCTGTCAGAGAGCTGGCAGGTAATTCTCTAGTAGCACAGAGTGTGACAATCCCATAGGGAAATGAAATCTAATATTAACAGCAAATCATTATGTGGGAACTATTCTTCCATGACCTGCTTCTGTACCTGTGTGACTAACTCAATCCAAGTAATTGAGATATGTTGGCGACTGGAATGCAGCAATGCTGTCACAGCCGTGGGTCACATAAAGTGCAGTGGCACTCGGGGTACATCCTAAGCAGGGGAAGGTAATTTACATATGGTTTGAATGAATGTTCTTTTCTCTGCGATGCTCTTTTATAGTCGATGATGTGTTGGGTTGATTGACAACAAAGTGTTGAATGTGACATTGCAAGCAAAGGGATGGGTGTTTACAGACCGGAGGGATATGTCATAGTGTGATTCGTATTTGCAAGTATATATGCAAAAAAACAAACACCACTATAGTCAGACAGGTGAGCTATTTATATTATTTACAGTGGATACATTAGATATTTGCTTAACGACTATGTCGATATAGTGAGGTCATAGATTCCATGCTTTTAGATTTGCAAGCTCTCGGATAAAAAAATAATAGTGTGTTTTTGAATTGTATTTGTTGAGCAACAACATCATTAAAGCTAAAGCCATCAAACTAATTATGATCCCAGAAGCAATCTGAATTATCTGAAAGACTATTGCTGTGGTCAATGCTTACCCTAGAAACCCACTGCAGTTCAATGCCTTCTATGGAATAAAATACTGCACTATGCTATAAGTGGACCTTACAGCTGTTTTCCCTAATGATTAATTAACCCACAACATACATACAGCACAGCCAGTAGTTCAAAGAATTTGTAATAACTCTATATGCAATGGTCTGCCTATCCTTTTCCCCCCCAAAAACATTCTTAATTGTCTCAACAGATCTTTGAAGCTTCCTACTTACCTGGGCAAAGCACTGTGCCCAGACATCTTTTTTGTAACCACAGCAACCTGGCTGGGTCTTTGAAATCCCTACAGAAATCGAGTATTTATTCTATCATTCAAGTCTTTCTTGACTGATGAAAAGTAACATATTCCAACACTCAAAAATACACTATGCACCTAATTAAAATGACTGCCACTGTGTTCATGTAACGTCTGTAAGTCTTTTAAACTAGGTAGCTAATTGCTAGGATGAATTACAATGAGACCACTTTGCAAAAATATGAAAATCTTATTTTGTCGTGGGATATACCACTATTTAGGCAATGTGTGGATTAGAGTAGATGTTTATCTTTTTGGAGGTTCGCTTGAAATTGGCTTATCTATGTAAAACAATGTAGAACTTTCCCCGCATTTATGGTAATCGTAAAATGTATAATTAGTATCAAGTAGGAAGCAAATGTACATAGTCCATTGAGGCAAAGTATACGTATATAGTCTGCAATGCAATTATACCCATAACAATAGAAGAACGAAATTATAAGCTACATTTTGTTTATTATTTCAAAATGTACAATACGGCTTACTTACTATTACTTACTTAGGAGGGAAATACACAATAGGCGTTATAGTGATGCGCTGATGGACGTGAGAACGGGTAAATGAAAAGCCTCATGCGCAAATACTCAAGATTACAATTGACTTCCGCATTCGTCACAGCCATATGTTTGTGTTAGGAAGGTTGTAAAGAAACCTCCAACTTTTAAATGTTTCAAGTATTAAAAATATGTATTTTAAGTAAAACGCCGTTAGTTTCACCTGACAGACATTTGCGCAAACAACAAAGAATGGACAGCACTAAAAGCAATTCGATTCATTCGGACAACGTTGAAGAAGTTCACAATGTCCCAATGGATGTCATCATACGACCCATCCCTCCCATGCTCGATGAGTTGAAGGTTCAGAGCCTTGTGAATACAATTAAGGTAGACCTAAAGTAATTGATACTAAAACTACTTTTGTATTTATAATTTATTTGTAGGAGTAAACTTGGGGTATTGCTAAGGGTTTTAAACTATGCAAACGTCTTAGAATAGCCTACTGCAACACGTAATTATGCGGATGTTAAATTCATTTGTTGAATCATTTTCCAATATTTACTTTCAGGAGTCAGGAGCAGACATCAACAATGTTCCTCCGATCGATATACTGTGGATCAAAGGTAGAAAGGGAGGAAATTACTACTACTCATTTGGTGGCTGTCACAGGTTTGCGGCATACCAGCAGTTGAAAATGAGTTATATTCCAGCAAAGATCTTCAAATCAAACATCTCAGACCTAAGGTCTTATCTCGGTGGCTCAACACCTGACCTACAATGATGGCGCTGGAGTGACTAGGATTTTAAACACTGTTTATTAATAGCGTTTTTTTAGCTTCTTACCTGATTTATAGCAGGTTGATCTATATCCAATATAGTCCAAAAGCTTGTGACATACCTAATGACCACCCTCCCCTACAAACACACACACAGCGATTTTCTTTTCTTTTTATAATTATCTATGTATACATATTTTTGTTGTAAATCATGGTTGATGTGTGCTATTCACACGTCTTAGACCATTATACTGCAATGTAAGATATAATAATTTTTCTGTAGCCTCTTCAAACAATTGCATATTTTCTCCACATGAATTCTGTCAATAATCTTTGTGAGTGAGTGAGTGAGTGAGTGAGTGAGTGAGTGAGTGAGTGAGTGAGTGAGTGAGTGAGTGAGTGAAATACTTTTGCATTCACTCCATTCTTTTAGGTGTACAATTGTACTTTGTTTAGAGAGTATACTGCTGCCTATGGCATATTATCTCACTTGACTTGACAGAAAATAAAATGGCTTACCAGCAGGGGGGAATAGCACTCTCTGCAGCTATCCACTTCTTTTCAGATAGCCATTTGCAACCTGTATGTGCAGATAGTGTACAACTTCCTTCAGTTTCCTTACATAGATCAGGAAACATACTACAATACTCAAAACAAAAGGAACTTCATTAAGACCGAACGATTTTATGGACTAACTGAATGGTTGAGCACCACTTCATACTTTAAACATGCTATGAACGTTAAATAAGGACATTTTGAAAAGGGGAGAAGAATGTGGTTACTGTATTCCATGTCTCACAGATATACTATAGACTTCCTCTGTGCTTTTTTCAGGTCATTTTCATGTTTCAGTGGAGCAAAGACAATTTGTTTACCTGCAAATCTTTTGCATGTCATTTCAGCTGTTACATAATTTACACTTCCCTATGGCACACGTATTATTCTGTAACTGTCAAATGCATCACAAAATGATAAAACACGCTTTCTAATTTGATTACTTACAGATGTTTCTCTGCTAAAATGCAGTTAAGATATACAGCGCTAGACATTGCAAGCTGTTATACAACCTGCCCTTCTTTTTACATTAAGTGTTGTTCTCTCAGGTATTTGTACACACAACTGCATGGGACAACTAAATTGTCAGCATAGAAGCAGTAGCATGAACATTGACTGAATAGACAATGCCACAGGGTTTCCTGCAATCCAAATTGTTTCTATGTTGAAGGAGGAAAAAGGAAGTGAGAGAGTATCAAAAGCTGATGGTCCGTGCCACGGCTAAGCACACGATACAGTTTAAGATCGGGATGAGGATCGAAGAGAGGTTCATAGGTTATACTTACTGGAAAACAAAGAAATATTCCATCGACACTACAATAGGTGTTTTTTGCGGAATTTTTAAGGAATTGCCCCTCTCCTACCAGGGGGACATTGCCACCACTCTGCAACAGAATGCAAATAGGATGCCTCATGTTAACCCTCTAACCCCTTCTGAAATGTATTTGTAGCAGTAATGGCTCTCTTTAGAAAGGCAGGGAGGAGAAAATGCATGGATAAGGAAAACAGCATGTATTAGCCTTGACTAAGGGGAAAGAATGGAATGGAATGGAAAATACTTTATTGATCCCATGGGAAATAGTAATACCATCCTTTGGCCATCAAAGAAAATATATATAAAAAAAAATGGAAATAAAGGAATAAAATACACACAATAAAAAAAAAGGGAGACATTTTATGATAAATACATGATAAATACAAAACGTGAGACATGAAGGCTATGGATGCCAGTTTACAGAGGTTTGTATCAATTGTAATGACTAATGATTTTTCTGTATAACTACAAAACATTTACACACCTGAGATTACACATGGGTTATTTTTAAGAGTACAAGTTTTCTTTATTTAATAAAATATTTGATTATTAACTGCAATCATTTTGGTATTTATTTATGTGCAAGTCTGCATATACATTCTGTAGGATTTTTATTTTGGTTTTGTGCAAAATTAGTTGACCATCTAGAGTTTTTTGTTTTTTTTACCATCTAAATCGTCCTCTCTTATAATTTAATTCATTTTTGTAGTGAACATGAAGCCAATCCTGTTTTTATATAATTATATTAATTAATATAATTTAATTTGATGTAAAGGTTTTTACAGTTTCTGATTAATCTACAAGTAAAAAGAGGCTCCATACAACTAAATAGTGTTTTGTGAATCCATTGAACCTGGTAACACCATATTATACGGATGGTTGGATAAAGTGTCTTTCCATAGTGAATCTTATAAAGTTAAGTTAGATGGCCAATAGTATTGTTTTGTATTTTCCGACATACCCATTAATGTAGCACTTCATTTACAGTATGTAATACAATGCATCCGGAGAATCTAAGTACTGCCCTGCTGTGTGAGTGTTTCATTCAAAGCAAGCAGGGTCACAGACAAAGGCCAGTCTGATTACATGGCTCCTGTCCTACAAGTTCATATGCCGTGTCTTTGATCTCAGAGGAAGGTCACTGAAAAGACTAGGACGGGGTGATTGCTAATATACATACATTAGAGATCTCCACATCATGATAAGGCTCTTCTTCTAAAGCAATACTGAAGCCGAGCTATATGCTCGCTGGCCTCCCTATGGGGCCATGGAGGAAGTGGAGGGAGACCTTTGCTTGCTGGCCCTGAAGGACTGTAAATTTATTTTAAAGAATCGTCGCGTGTGAGCCGATTTCCTGTTGCTCCTTTGCTGTGTGGAAGTAACCATATCCTCAAAGGGGACTTGACACGCAAAGCCATGTGGAATCAAAACCCGCAGTGCACCTGTTACTTTAGGGAGCTGGTTCCTTAGGTGGTGCGGGACACTTTCATAGATTCATCTCTGAAGATTACAGGGATTATAAGAGGAAGTGTTTTGCATTGTAGAATAATTATTTCTCATATCTGATCTGATTTTGCCATGTTCAATCATTTTTTTTATATAAAAGAAAATAAGCATGAGCATGAGAAGTAGTCTTTTGGTACAAAAGTCACAGACTAAAGATCATGAATAGTACAAAGTAGACACACACAACAGAGCTTTAGCAAGCCAGTGTTAAAGTGCGGTTCATTTTGTGGAAGAGGCCTTCCCCTTCTTATGTCTACGATTGTCTCTGGAGGGTCTGCAACATGATCCGATGTAGTGGCGAATAAAACAACCAACACTTCAGTGAACCCCAGCCGACATCTTATCCAGCGGGCCAGACCTCTAAACACCAGGCTTTGAACACACCACCTGATCTTCCAGGGCTTTACCAAATTCAGTGTCGATTAAAAAAAGAATATATACAGTACTGTGCTATAGTTTTAGGTAGGTGATGTTGTTTTGAAGGCAAAGGATGGTCACACAAAATATTGATTTGATTTCGATTTTTCTTCTTTTCATTCATTTTCATTCATTCACTTGCGTTTTGTTAATTGATGGAAACAAAACAATTTACACTTCTACTTGTAAAATATTCTTACTTTACAGCACCTCCAACCCACCTGCCTAAAACTTTTGCACAGTACTGTGTGTGTATATATATATATATATATATATATATATATATATATATATATTTAAAACTTAAAATTGACCTCAGGTTTGTCAGCTCACCCATTTGTTTCACTGTGGGAGAGATTACAGAACCCAGTCTTGTGTGTGTGTGTGTGTGGGTGTGTGTGTGTGGGGGGGGGTGTGTGTTTGGGTGAGTGTGCATGCGTGCGTGCATGCATGTGTGTGTGTGTGTGTGGGGGGGGGGGGGGGGGGGGGGGTTTGATGGGATGACACCTCTCCAGAGTTCACTGTCTGGAATTCCATTAGATCTGCATCCACGACAAGCGTGTAATCTGCCCCAGAACAGAGTTTTAGCAATGCCCTATTCATAGCTTGACACTTCTGTTCCACTAAGATGTAGTCTGCAATGTCTAACTGACTTTACTCTATGTAATATGATGTACTGCATTGTTTTGGGGTTTGTGCTTTTTAAAATGACATTTCAATAATTTATTTTAATATATAGTGCTTATAAAATACATTATAGCAGTGACTTTGAATGAGCATTGCATTTGTAATATACATCCTCTGTACATTTTTTGTAATGTTTGACAAATATTTTATAATTTTTTCATTTCAAATCAAGCTAGATTTTTTTGCTTTGAGAGCAGATTAAAATATTACATTTATAAAAGGGGCTTCAGAATCTTCTTTGGAGTAAACTACCCCAACCAACAACAAACCTCTGACCTCTTCCATCGGGCTTTCACCAGGATTTCTGCACTGAGCGAGCAACTACTCGGCAACATGATGGCATGGTGGTCATCGACAGCTGTAGGGATGTGCCCTCTTCAACACCGAGCTGCTGTTCTCAGATCTCTACAACACAGACTTCTGCTGGTGGCCGATCCAATAGCCTGTTGCCTAGTCACCACCATGGATAAAGTGTAACACTTCCTCCGGATGTGGCAAGGGCTTCTGCAAAATTCCATGAAAAATGAGGGTTCAGTTGAACTATGCCCTCTTTCTTTTTACTTCTAACACATGGGCAACACTCACACATGTGTATAAACCTGGTCCTATTTCTTTACGTACATACCTCTGTGCTGCACTTTCTACATTGGTTTGATAGATTGTCTGGAAGGTCAGCAATGTTGTTGCAGCTGAGCCTTAGTGAGGTGGATGGATTTGTTGGTGGCAGAGTATAGAATGAGGGGTAATGCAGGGGACATGTTTGTGAGACCTGTCCTCTGACAACGTGACTTTGAAAGTATGTCATTTTTAATCAGCCATTTGCCCTCTACATTGTTTACTTAAACCCAGACCAACAAGCCTGCTCTGTTGTCCCTGAATCACCCCAGGACATCTGCTCAGTGTTTATTTACTTAACATTTACTTAACTTTCTGCTACCCAAGTAGCAAAATGTGCACATGGGTCATTCACAGCAAGGGATTGGTTCAAAACACATAGACTATTTATAAATAACCAACTTCAATTCAATTTGATTATGTTTTAAAACCTTGAAAAAATTGCTGTTTAGAGGTAAATATTTCAAATTAACTTTCAAAAGCAACGAGGGGGTGCATACAGTTGAAATTGAATTGAGACGGCCCATTTTTTTGCATTGTATTTGTGTAATTGTGCCCAAAAACCAACTATAAAACGATAAGGGGAAGTCCTTAATTGATCGGAATGGAATCAGCAGTTACTTGCTACCAGAGTGTTCATTGTAAACAATGAGTTCGGTGCCAATCAAAAACAAATATCAGCCGAAGGCAGCATCGTGTTGCTGTTTTATAGTTTATATATATTTTTGGTATAGACACATTTGTCTTAATGTACCAAAAAACTGTATTGAAATGAACTTTGTGTGGCAACTCCTCCCATCAAGCTATAAGACCATTCGACCAGCCCAGGTGTCCATGTAGTGAATTTGAACAAACCACTGAATCGCGTTCTGGTTACACACAAGCGCGTGGCTTGAGAAGGGGACTGAATAATTAAGTACTTCACTGAAGAATACAAAGCGTGTGGGAAATATTAATAACAAGAATTAATCTATTTCATGGACCATATATATGAATCGAAAGAGGACTGACGGTGGAGTTGAATACATGCGCATACTTTTGGTCATCGTTTAGAGCCAAACTTTTTCTATGATGACATTTGCCTTGCTACGGCCAATGGCAACTCATCTCATCTATCCAGACCTAAGCATGATGTCTGAAGATGAAGAGAACCGAAGTGAGAGTGATGGGAGCTCGGATCAGAGCTACGGCTATTGTGGCACTGAGGAAAAACGACGAAGGGCTTCACGCAAATCGGGAACAAACGGTGTTATTATTGTGAAGCAGCGAAACGCAGCAAATGCAAGGGAACGCGACCGAACCCAAAGTGTTAACTCTGCATTTACTGCGCTTCGAACACTGATACCTACAGAGCCCGTGGACAGAAAATTATCAAAGATAGAAACACTTCGCCTGGCATCCAGCTACATATCCCATCTAGCCAACGTGCTTCTGCTTGGAGAAACCAGCGGGGATGGACAGCCCTGCCTAGGCGCTGTGTATACGCGCGGAGAAAGCGGCGCAAAACAGCCTCGCACCATATGCACCTTCTGTTTGAGTAATCAAAGAAAAGGGGTAATAGATTGCTCTCTGCATCAAATATAAAATAAACCATTTATCTTTGTGTACGATAAAACGGATAAAACCAGAAGCTAGTTTTTCTAGGATGCTGAAAGCCACATCACCACATGCCAAATAAATTAGGTGTTGTCTCAGAAAGTCTGATGATCTTCAGTTTGGATTGGGAAGATAAGTTGCTTACTATTTTAAAAATGATATTACTAGACTATATATATTATGAAAACTATAGCTTATTTTATCGCTTTTTCAGGCAAATTTACCTTGCATGACTTATACTCAGTGGTATGCACCACATTGCCGAATTGCCTTTGTGTAACATTTTGCAGACAACATGCAATAATTGCAGGCACATTACGTAGACTATAGATAACAAGTGGACCCAAAGGCTACTACAGGTTGTTATTGCAAGCCTTACAACTGACGATGTTGAAGACTGGGATATGTCATTGCTAAAAAAATGTATTTTATATTGCGCTATCTCGCTCTCATAACCTCCGAGGGTAAGTTTGTTTGTATGCCATTAGCAATAGGCCATCCTAACGCCATTTAGATTCAGCCTTTTCTAAAACTAGTTCGGATTTTAACGCAAGGTTTAGGCTAATGACCTACTTTGTGTATGTTTTCGTATCTTAACTTTACTTGCTTTCCCCAGATGAAAAACGGAAAAGACTGTCTTAAACTGCGAGGACTTGGGCCTCTCCGAACGAGACGCTGATTGGAGGCCGTTACCTGCGGGATCAAGGAACAATTCACAAACACTCAGGGAATATTCAAAGCTGGTCAAACAAAAACACTATACATGCTGGACTAACAGATCGAACTTTAATGAGACTATTTATACTGGAGACGGTGAACGAAAAGAGGACAGTAAACTCCTTTCTGAAATGCAGTGCATTGAGAACTTGTGTATTTGTGTGAATTTCAAACAAATAAAGTATATTTTCTATGGTAATTTCCTGGGTTACATATGTTGCAGTTGAACTCGAGCCTTTCATTTTATAATTTTCGCAAACTCTGTGTGGATAGGTTCTTTTTTTTAAATACAAAAAAATTAACGGAAAATTAAGATTTGTTCATTTTTGGTCAGTCGTTAAACAGCATAGCATTTACAGCATTTACGCGAAGGCTGTTTAATCAATGGTCAACAATCAGACAAGACCTATGTCAGTCTGTGTGTGTGTGTGTGTGTGTGTGTGTGTGTGTGTGTGTGTGTGTGTGTGTGTGTGTGTGTGTGTGTGTGTGTGTGTGTGTGTGTGTTAAGCAGATGAATAAATAATCCATGCATGTAAATTAAAGTAAAAGTTAGGCCCCTAAGGTGAGTGCACAGCTATAAAAATACAACAAAGGTAAACAATACCAAAAGTAAATCCAGATATGAACTGTTTGTAATTTAGGCAATCATGCTCAAGTAATGTATTTGTTTTATTCTTAAAAGCAACTTTTAAGCTTGTCACAAAATATAGTGTAGATTCAAAGCTTGACAAGTATCCATAAACCCTCCAAACTCTAAGCTCCAGCTCTCTCTCTCTCTCTCTCTCTCTCTCTCTCTCTCTCTCTCTCTCTCTCTCTCTCTCTCTCTCTCTCTCTCTCTCTCTTTCTGTCTATCCAACCATTTCAATCGTTTCCGACAGCTTTGCCAAGAAATTGTTTATAAAGACTACAGACTCAGAGCAAAGGGGTCAGGGTTTCTCATGTCATTGTATGGTGTATTTTTGCAAGTCTCACGGTTGCCGTTTTTTGAAGTCTGGTATCGATTAGTCACGGCAAATAGTAGCCTTGCTCACTCTTCTCGGAGCCCCCCTACACAGCTGTTGGGATGTCAGAGGGATAAATCACTACGTTGCGCTCAGTGGACAGGGAAAAGGCATGGGGTGAGAGGTTGGAGGTCCTCTGAGGCACACAGGACGACGACAAGGCTAACAAAGTGAAATGAAACTCCTTCAATCACAGTCCAGGCCCCTGCTTATCAAACATCAAAAGACTTTGTCCTTGCATTTAATCTAAATGATATTGTTCATCTGGTTAGTTCCCCAAGCCTAAAGCTTCTTTAAGGCATGGCATGCCTTGTTGTGAGATGTATCCATAGCCTGTGCTTTGAATTGCAGCTACCACACAGGCATATTATTATTTATGAGACATCATAAAACAGTTTTTATATCTCAAGTCTATAATCTCATGGACCTTTGTTGCTGTTGTAACTTCTTTGCTTTCTCATGTTCAGCTTACATTTCATAACTGGTAGAATTTACATTGAGGTGACAGGATCTTTGAGATAGAAAAGTATTGTTTGTTTCATTTCATTTTTGTTTTTAAAACTTTGTCTTAATGAGTTCTCATATCAATCTACGGTACTGTATACTATCAAAAATGCCTCCTAACTGTTAAGCAGAAGGGGATTCTCAGTCTGTGTGGGTCTCTGTCTAATTTCACCTGTCTCCTGACAGATACTCTTTCGATGGCTCTAACAGACACGCGCACCTGGGAAGGCCTAGCACAAGGCTTGGTGTTCTCTCTGACTGGCTCCTGCCTGGAAGCACGTTGATTCAAGGTGCAGAATGAGGCATTAAAATAACAGAGCAAAAAAACACTCTCTAGACATACGGCCTATTCTATCTGGAAAGTTTATTTCCAGCTGGTAAACTGTGCATGCTGGGGGTATGTGGATGCCTAGCTCCTTACCCCCTCCCATCTCCTCAACCCCACCTGCTCTGTCAGACTGTAGGCAGGCTATTTCGAATTTGCTGTGCTCAGCCACTTGTGCTCCAGGCCCAGGCTCCTCCAATGGCTCCCCTAAGGCCTCCCCAGCAGGAAGGTGTCACACAGGCACAGGAAGCGAAAACAGGCACAGTCGACCTCTCCAAAGGACCCGCGGCACGCCATTCTTTGGGTCAGCGCCAGTCTTGACATCATCCGGTGCTGGGACCCAGATGTACAGCTCTCTGCGGTACCGCCGCCGGAGTGAGTGAACGAGAAAGTGTGTTTTTCAAACAACAGATACGGGTAGAAGCTTTTCCAAGATGACAGGGAGAAATTGATGACAGACCGGGAATTGAGGAAGTGAAGAAAAGCAAAGGCAGCAAAACAAGGCCACTGTGGATCTGTTTAATTTGTCCGACAGGCAAGGATGAACCCACCTGGGGAGCACTACAGACGTTTATGCTTCACTTTGAGTGTGTGTTTTTCTCTTCCTCGGAAACTCGCATCTCCCAACTGCCCAAAACGATTTCCTGCAGGAAGGCTTCGGCAGGGGTAAAATGGAGCTCGACTGCACTTGCATCTCCTCCTTGTCAGGGATCAGGGGTGTGTATGTGGCCTGCTCTTGTTGTATGAGGAAGACAATAATACAGGGAAGAACATCCATGTTTATCACATTATCTGAATTTCGTCTGCAGTTGTCATAGGTACAGAGGGAACATCATACAAAACTAAATCAAAAGATGGAAAGAGTTTGTGTCTGTTGTGGAGTCACCGTTGTTCAACCATAATTTATTCTCCACAGGACAGAGTTCTCAAAATGCATGACACAGATTCAAAGGTGAATAAGGTCAACATCAATGTATTCTTTATTTTAGGAAGAAACAATGCTGTATATCATCCATTTACTGAATAATATATCAAAAAAACTAAATACTTTACTGCCATTGATCCAGAAAGGAAAAGGAAGGGAAATGTTTTTCAGCATCACCTGGGAGCACACCACTGATTCCTAGGTGTGTGGTTCTCTTCAGACATGCGGCCCACTAAGCCTTGCTAAAAGCTCTCGTTAGGGGCAAGAAACAGCAAAAAGCGTGATGTTTTGATAACACACTCCAAGCCCTTGTCCCTCTGTTTGAGACAAACAGTATTTAACCATATTTCAAAACACCATTGACCGGGGAGATGGCCCCTAGTTCAACCTGCATGTCAGAGATATTAATGGCTGTCAGACAGACCCTTCTAGTCTTTTTACAACTGCTTTTCCAGAGGTGGAACGGAGGAAGCCAGCCTGACCTGCAGATGATGTTCTGTGGGGAGAAAGTTTTTCTATCGACCAGACCATGTCTGTCTGTAGCACTCTCCCGTGCACATATGCACACAGGAACCATTGTTTTCATGTACCACAGTTTGGCCAAGGTTTGAGACCTGCAGTAAGGGAGGGAGGGAGGGAGGGAGGGAGGGACGGGAAGGGGGTGGGGGGGTCATTTATGCATAGTGAATCAGAGAGGTTCAAAGAATGGGACAATTCCTAGAGATGAAATTGGAGAATGATGCCAACCATCCTTCTGCTGTGATCTGGCACAAACTTGAGAAACACCCAAAAGTCAGCAGCACTAGTGTAAAGAGCCAGAGGCAGAAGTGAGAGGCCATTAGTGATTCAAAGACAATGCTTCCTTGTACAAACAATTGAACAATGTAAGGCAAGCCCGTGTGCTCGAGGTGTTCCATTACAACAAATTTGTTGAATTACTGACATTTTTCGTGCTTCATAAGAGTTTACATACACATTTACGAGAGAGAAGAATTCAAAATTATCTTTAAATCTGTATATTATGAAGAGGAAGTGAGAACATACAGTATGTGCACACAGATGTGTGTGTGTGTGTGTGTGTGTGTGTGTGTGTGTGTGTGTGTGTGTGTGTGTGTGTGTGTGTGTGTGTGCGTGTGTGTGTGTGTGTTTCTACATCCAGCACACACACACTCACAAATGCTTCATGGGAAAGTCTCCCAGCTGCATGAGTCCTATGGAACAAAACCCTGGCGGAACCATTGGGGCATTTCAATTCGCCACAAGAGCAAACACTCAGAGGATATCCTCAATCAGGGGCCACGGAGTGTGCAATGAACAATCTCGTTGACAGAAACATGGAGGCCTGCACTTGCAGCTGGCCGTGCTAACAACCTCTGGGATTGGCTGTGGTGTGCAACACTCCACAGTATGGAGAGTGTCAGACCTCATCACAGTGCACTGTACACTATCCCAAAACTAAGACCTTTCTGCACTTCAGGAAACTTCCACCAATCGATTTTTTATTATCTTTCCATCCAGTCTCAGGTCAACAGTCTCTCTCCAGTCAACTAACATGCATCCTTTTTTTTAAATTCTTGAACAAGATGTTTTAAAAAAAATATTTATGACAGCATTATCAAACATTAATTAGAACAATAACAAAAAATTACTAAATTGTTGGAAAAGTAAAGCGTTCTTTTACAACTGTTTTTACTTCAGATCCCACTCACAGAACTTGTCACCATAGTCTGCAATTACCAGCTTTGCTTGAAAAGAGGCCGCAGATTTGAGCTTCCGTTTTGTTCCCCCGTGTTTTTTTGGTCTTCACAATACCTCCAAGCCCTGTCGCTCATTGTGTCAGATGATCGTGAAGGAGGCATTGTTTTATCCAGATGGTGGAAACCAAAGACCTCACTCTTTCCCTTTCCATAAACTCAGTGTCCTATTAATATCCATACGATCCACCCTCTAATATTCACCTCTTTGGTCAGCAAGACCAACACATACAAATAAGATGGATATTGAGAGACAATGGGGAGTTCCTTCAAATGAAAACAACAGGATGAGACAAAGTGACATGTCTGGTGTAACCATGTCGACGACAGAACATCACGACGAGCCTTGTCAAAATTCCATCTCATGTCTAGAAAGGACTCGGCAAAAGATCTGATGCAGTGCATGGATTATTTTTCTCTACAGGCCATGTGTAATTACAGACATCTGCCACATGGAGGCATGCCTGATGATCAAATGAAAACTAGTAGTTGAGGCATGGAAATCCCCCTACCTTTCAAAGAAATAGAAATCTGACCTAATTCTACTTCAATTTTTTTTACCACTGTTTTAGATGATTGTAAAAAATGTCTCAGGGGAGCACTGCCTATGTAAGTATGATCTGTCTGTGTAGTTCTGTCAATTAAATGTTGTATTGTATTTATTTGAAATGTTGTTGTGTATATAATGTAGCAAAACAGTATTATCTTATGGTATGTATTGTATACATACATGTTTACCATGTAATATTATATGTACAAGTTTGTGTTAGGCTTACACTAAAGCTAGTGTATTTAAATTGTATTTTGCACCTGCAAAGTGTCCAAGAAATTGGCCAGAATTATCTTGTCATTTTATTTGACAATAAAACAACAACTAATAAGTTATCTATTGTTGTAGGTCTGTTCTGTAATTTGTGTTTGTCAGATTTTGCTGGTTAGTTTTGCTGGCATCTCGCATGGACTACACAAAACAGAAGCAAAATGCAATGAGAATGTCTATTTGCCGTGTGCAGGAATTCAAGGCAACAGTTTTCACAAACTAATATGGTATAGGGTAAGTCTCTTTCTGGCCAAGGCCAATGTATGAGCATAACATAGTTATAACATAATCCTGAAAATAATAACAATGGAAATGGACTTAGTGTAGAGAAGGAATGCTCTGTGTTGCATGTCTGAACATGTGATAAATATTGAAATGTTTTTCTGTGAATTTCAACCATGGTGCTAATGGTTTTTCAGATAATCAACCAGAGTCGCAATGGCATTATTAGGGAGAATAGTGAAGGAACGCACCAGCACTTTATTTACCCCCGGAATGCTAGTTTTGGTCCCCATAACAGTCTGTACCTCTACAATGTCAGACCCGAAGATTCTGGAACCTATCAGTGTTACATAGGCGCAAAAGTTGGAGGGACAAATAAACAAACCGACGTCATGCTAGAAGTTCCAGGTAAAAAGCAACACACAATATTTGGTGTTTTTATCAATTAATGTACAGCGTTGTGTGGGTAAGGTGACATTGAGTTGCTATTTGTGTTAATTATTGCCGTACTATCCCAATCAGACTATTGATTTTGTTGGTTGAATCAAAATACTCAATAGTAGAACATTTGTGTAAACCCAATTTTACTACTCTTTTACTGTTTCATTCACTTATTTATATTTTATGTTAAATTTAGTTATCAAAAATGAATCATGCATACTCAGTTTTTCCATCCTCTCATATGTATTTACAGTTTGTCCGCCCCAGGCCTACACAAATACAGAAGAGCAAAACAGTACTAAACCCCTAGACATTTCCCTACAAGAGGGAGAAATATCAGTGATGTGGACATCCATAGGATACGTAATATTCGGCCTAATCAAAGCAGTTCTCTGTCTCGTCTCCATTGTGGTAAAGAAACACCTTCGCCTTTATGCATACCACAGTATGTCTTGTTAAATGTTTGTCATATTTAACCAAGTGTCTTTTGTCTCACAAAATGAATCCTCCAGGATTATTGTTCAAAGTATAGTAGGCAATAATGTCGACATATATCTGAGAATATGGGAAATATTCTTAGTTTTTGTGCATAAAAAATATCATTATGTCATTTATTCATTCTGCCTTTAACAGGGTACTGCTGGAAAAGAGACCTAGTCTCAGTCGGTTACCCTGCATAAATACATTTATTAATAATAAGAATATGTTTGACTGCATTGTATATTGTTGTGGTTCAATCTCTTGCAGTGGCATTTTTGTCAGCCCTGTAAGAGCTGTAACATATCAAGAGCCACAAAGTCAGAGTGTAGGTGTGGCAGTGTATGAGGCATCTCACTTCGTCTTAACTGACATTTCCTTGAAGACCGAGAAAACACACCCACATTTCCTGTTTTCCTCTCACTACGTCAAACCAGTAGTAGGGAAGTATTTTGAGAGACTCCACACAGTGTATGTATGTTTACCTGCAACTTTTCTGCTGTCATCTGTCTAGGTTGCTCGTGCAATCTGAAGCAGGGTGTCAAGAAAAAAACAGCAGAGGTGGCAAATTTAGGAGCGTCTGTTTAATCACATCAAGAAAAGGGTTTGAAATGAAGAAAGACATGGTGTACAAAGGAGATTAAGTCTCAATATATCTGTTCTATAATAACAGTGCATCCTTGTACTCTATATAATACTTAGCCTATTTCTTTATTTTAGCTAGCTATTAAAAATTATGATATATAAAAAAATTATGATGAAATAAAATGATTCAAAAACGTATCATTACGTTGTACTTTGGGGCCTATTTTTTCACCGCCATCTCCTTTTTTTTTATCATGTTTTGGTAGAAAACAGAGGTAGTGTAAACAGCAAAAGATTACCAAACAGGTTGGCAACACCATCATGCACACATCCGCAAATACCCCCCCCCCCCCCACACACACACACACACACACACACACACTCACACACACACATATCACCACACACATACACACACACAAGCACAGTAGCATTACATAATTAAATCAACCCATCAACATTCCCCCTTAGTCGTGAGTGAGGAAATGACACAGGTATACACAAATGTTGTGTGCTGTACATGTGCACAACACCTTGATTTATCCAAGGTACAACTATGTTTACATATGATGAATATTCTGGGTGTGTGCTTTTTCTGTGGTTTACTGTCAGAGAGGTGTTATTTTGGTTAAAGCTGCAGAGAAGAAGAAAGTGGACCAAAGGGGAAAACAAATAAGGTTAACATGCAAGAAACTTTTTTTCTCTCTCTTTCATTTGTTAGGAAACTGTAGAAGCCAAGGTACATAGGAACGAGTCTGTTTTAACATTAATCTTTCTCTTCAAATATCCCTCTCTGACTCACACATCATTACTTTAGTACCTTTTTCAAAGGTTAGTGCACTGTGATAGTGCTCTAAGTTAAGTTTCCTTTGCGCAATCTCTCCAGGTTGAATTGGACAGGCTCTGTTGGGGGTGTGAAGGAATCCAGCTGTTTGAGTGCTATCCTGCTGAGTGCACGGGCTTGTCAGCATCTACTGATCACAGAGAAGTGAACTAATCTTTTCCACCAACGGGTTTACCCTCCTCGGTCAGATGCTGCACCAAAATGCAGGAAACAGATTAAATGGCGCACCAGCTAAGTTTCAATTTGAGACCACATTACAGAGCAGGACCCTGTGTGAAGAAATCAGACACCGAAGATATTTGTATATAACGCCACCTATTGACCATTTTGATAACAGCAATAATTCTACAAATAAAAGCACAGTGGTTTCATTCAATATTTATTTATTTAAACCGCAACAGTTATTTTTCATGGAATTACCTTTGAGGATATGTCCAATGATGTGAAAAAAATTCTTATTCCTAAAACACTTTTAGCCCTTTTTTGTTTCCAAAATATAATAAGGTATTTTGTCTACTAAGTCAGAGTTAGTTTCCCAAATAGGATATTTTAAGAGTGCTTTCTGTTGTTGTTGTTTTTTCAGTCACTCCCGAACCATTCGCCCAAACATTATGTGCTTTGACAGCAGGTCAAATACTGTGAGTCATCACACCACTTCTGTTTTTTCTTGTTTTATTTTTTTGATTCAACAACTTTCAGTTTTATACATTCACTTTTACAGAAAATATGCCATTTACCCAAATAACTTTAAGTTGTGAATTTCTTGCACATAGTTTTAATACAATCAAACAGGTTCTTGTTTTTTTAAGCACGATATCACAGCTTGTATATAGATTAAACACGAGATACCATATTTACATCCAA
>CM030174.1:6000000-6049781 GCA_017639675.1 Aplochiton taeniatus | reverse complement strand
GTATTCAGTCTGACACATGCACCATCCTACCAGAATCGTCTTCAACATAGGGGGTTGCCATTTTGGATATCGATTGCTCCTAACCGTATTTTTTTTTTTCGAGTGGAATTTGGTACTTCCGTTTGGTCCAATTTCTCTTTAAAATAAAAGCAACATTATACATGATTTTGACATTTGATTTAAAGACTGCTTCATGCCAAAATATTTTTTTCTATATTATGCCACATATTATGGCATGAAAAAATATGTAGGTAGACTATATTGGGAACAACAAGCTTCAGCATACATGTCACAGAAATGTTATTAAGTTGTTGGTTTTAAATTCATGTTTTTGTTATAAATTTGTATGTAATATGAAACTGTGGGCAATATTGGCCACTTGGGTATAAGCATTTCGTGTCAAATAATTGTAAAACTGATCAAACGGATTTTCGATTTTGAGAGCATTTTGAAAAATCAAGTTAGGCTATTTTATTTTAAGGTAAATATAGGCTACTCAATTTCACCACTCTAAACCAATGCAGTAGCCCCATTAGTTAGTATCGGCACTACTTCGGTATTGCTTTCGATATCTCTAAAACGATCGAGATTATACATTTATAAAATAATTGCTTGCTAACTCCGCCCACCCAAAAAATCCAATCGACTCACTTGGCTTTGGAAATGACGACGTGGAGCAATTTAGGGTTGCCAGGTTCAAGAAGTTGTTCGCTGACGAAATGAAAACCAGGTAAAATTTCCCCATCATTGGTCTTTTAAACTGGTATAATTTGGCAGTGGCAGTGGCGTTAACAAAAGTATGATCCTGTATAATGCATTTAGAATAGAATGCATTTTTTAAAGAGTTGAGACATATGCATGCCCAACACAACGTATGGAATAAGTAATAAATATGGAAACATCCGATTGTGTTACAAATACCCACAGACAAAAACAATACTTATAATATTATTTTATATCATGATAATTATGCATTGTTCATAACAATTACTTAAGCCTGGTAAAATGTACACATTGGATTGTTGTAAATTATAGCAAGGAGGATGGGTCAAGAACACCACCAGTATCCCACGGGTCTGGCAACACCGACGACTCAAGGAGAGCTCAGGATGAAAATAGGATCCACACAGTAACTTAGTGCATGACTGAGAGACGTTGTTCACTGAAAACTTACGCAGGTAAGAGCGGGTTAGATGCCACTGTAATAATTTAAAAGTGTAACATTTAGGTTGTATTGTCAGTTTCACTTTTCGAAAGGTATTACTCTTAAAGGAATTTAGTAAAAGAAGGGGGAAAACATGGAGTTGGGTAAACATTATCAAGTTAGATAGCTAACGTAACGTTAAATAACGGCACTCGTAACACAGTCAGCAGCGTCCTCGGTTGTCTAGAAATTCTATGCAGACCAGGTAACGTTCCCCAGCTAACTACTTAATCTATTGAGGCTGGTGTTATGGAGAAGGCATGCAAGTTAGTAAGCCAGCGTTAGTTTTTAAGCAAATTAGTCTAATTAGACGATTTGTCAGCACAAACGTTAGCCAACACTACAGTGAAGCTAACCAAGCACAAATCCAGCTGCGTCGTCTGCTACTAGTGCTAAATGACGCCAAGCTATAATTTTGCTAGCCAACCCGACTAAATGTTAGCTAGCAGAGCGAAGTGTCGTTTAATAAACGTTAACGTTATATCTAGCTAAGTATTTGCCAACTTATTAATGACTGAAACAAGAAAGATGTACAGACATTAACTAGAAAAAACATGATTCGAGAAACGACGGTTTCTTTTCTAAATTGGTCAATTAACATTTACAAAATATTTGTAACGTTAGCGATAACACATCAGATCTCTGCAGATACATCCAGCATCATAAGATTACTATAAGAGGAAAACAAATTTAAAACGTTACCAAGACAAGAGAATGTTAATAACGGTAATGCTAACATTTGATAGCTAACGTTAGTTTGCAAGTGTCCCTTGCTAGCTAGTTAGCTAGCAATGTAATGTAATGTTGACGCTGCTCCTGGCTAACGCTTTGAATCAACGTTGATGCTAGGCCACTAGCAATGTCAAATGAATGAATGGCAAATTGATTTAAGTTAAAACAGTGGTTTCAATATTGTTAAATAAGTGGGCCTGCTACCGTCATTTTAAATTTGATTTGAAACATTAGATTTTAGGAAATCAGGGAGCCACTGCCCCACCCCTCCGTCACATTAGATCACCCACATTTCTAGTATTTTTTTAGTATACATCAAATTTGAGTCTAATTATTATTAATAATATTTATATTTATATATATATATATATATATATATATATATATATATATATATATATATATATATATATATATATTTATTTTTTTTTTTCATTCAAATATCCACTTGATTGCCTAGCCTTCCTTGTGTTTTGCGTAAATCCACTTAAGCACCATCCCTCTTGTTAAACATTGTTACAGTCTTTGCATGAGTGCTCAGCACGTCACTTGTTGGCTTAACTATGTGAGGTTTGACGTGTTCACAGGTGTGGTGGCACTAAGTGCAGGACCATGGCATGTAGAAGTTGTTGGTTTAAACAGGTTTACTTTCCCTTTCTAGAGCTCCTGGTTCAGAAATAGAAACCTAAGGGGGAATCAGCTGGCTCATAAACAAAATGCAATTTGCTTAAGGTGGTGCTCCAGTGTCTCATGAACTGGAAAGGGCATAGATATTGCTTCAAACACAACACTGTAAGAAAGCATGCAAGCATGCCTGGCTACTGGAAGTGAAGATGTGTGCAACAGATGTTTTTATTCTATTGGCATTGGCGAGTGCATTTCCGCCTGGGTTAGTGGTGTCCATCTTGGTTATGAAACCTAGGCCTATTTCTTTTCATTACTCAAAAGATGGCCTGGTCTGCATGAAATTCTTCTTTGGCCAGAGTATTTGCAGCTGCCAAATACAATATGGAGTGCAGAATTTCAATACTTGTTTCAGACAAAGTAATTATTGTTTATCTGAAGATTAAAAAATATTATATGTTTTTACGCTTTTGTAAATGAACTTGAGAAAGGTGGGGTTTATATTACATCTATATTATTGTTGTTTTCAAAATTTGGGTTGCTTGGAAGGTCACCAGTGCTAATAGGACATTTGTTAAATAATCAAAAGATATTTGAGGTGTGTGTGTGTGTGTGTGTGTGTGTGGACAAAAGGAATTGTATCACATTATTGTTTTAGACACTATCTTATAGCATCACGTTTGTCTGAAGTAAAGCAGATTTACGGCTTGTGACAGAATGGCTTATGAAATTATCAAGCTAAAGCAATGCCTGTATAAAGTTCTCATTGTCATATTTTCACAGCAGATTTCAACTTTATCAACAACGGGGGAGGAAGTTGAATCCAAAACTAAGGTCTGACCCTGCTTTTCCCCATCCCTCCCACAGCTGTGAGCATATATGTCTGCATCCTGCTAGAGAGAGGACTCCAAGGGAAATTCCATGGGACTTAAAAAGTTTGAATTAAGCATTTAAGTTCATTGACGATTACACTTTTCGAATTGAGGAGCTGTACAATTGGACAACTACCAGACAGTTCTTTTTGGAATAGGGACTTTTTATCATGGCCAAGAAAAACAGCCAAAAAGGTATGCTGTCTACCATTGATTTTTTACCTCTGTTTTAATAGATATGATATAACTTTAAGCCTTAGGTTAGGCTATAATTCTAAAATGCAATTGCAACTGTGTTCTCCAATAAGTGTCGTGTAATTTTGGGAAATATTTAGTTGGAGGCTAGAGTAAGAATTTATGTTTGTTTTTTCACTTATGTTGATATGTAAAAAATACCCGTATCCAAGAAACCACCACTAATGCTCGGGAGTTTGTGTTTGTGTGTGTGTGTGTGGGTGTGTGGGTGTGTGTGTGGGTGTGGGTGTGTGTGTGTGTGTGTGTGTGTGTGTGTGTGTGTGTGGTGGTGGTGGGGGGGGGGTTTGCTTAGCAAATGATCTGCTTTAGCATTTCAATAGTTTTGCACACGTGTCCAAGGGTACAACAACAACATTTATTTTTCTTCTTTTTCCCCAGATACCTCTGGGGTGGTGTTCGACACGCATTCTAAAATGGTTATGTCCCAGGGAGGAACATTTGAGAAAATGAAGGAAAAGGTAGGAAGAACATAAATTAATTCCCTCAAAGGCTTAGAGAAATCCTATTGTCAGATGTTTAGGTTTCTGAAATCAGCAGCAGAGGTTTTATGGCAGTGGACACTCAAATCAATAATAACAATGCATCTTGTGAACGTGGTGTCTGAAGTTTAACTCTAAAATGCATAGTTCAAGGGTTTGAGGATGTTATTTAATTAACAAAAATGTCTGGCATTTGTTAAACATGTTGCATACTATTTTTCAGATCAACGCTGTAAGGGCAGTTGTACCAAACAAAAGCAACAATGAGATTGCCCTAGTGCTGCAGCACTTTGAGAATTGTGTTGACAAGGCCGTCCAAGCTTTCTTAGAAGGTATCAGATCATCACTGTAACTTTAAAATGTACCATTTAAGACAAATGGTTGTGTTCTTTCTGTTGTTTCTAGCGCAATTAACAAACCATAGCGGAAGTTGGTTTTGCAGCAAGAGTATATTGTAAAGTGTGCAACTCTCAATGCCTTGGAAGTCTAAAACTGATACCTTATGTAGTAAAATGAAAGGGATTTAAATTATCTATATTTCCTGTTTGCCTGCATGTCTGATGGTTTTCCAAGTAATATATTTGCCATTTTCATCAAGATTGCATTTTAAGTCAGACCGTTTTTTTTCAGGCTATGAACCGTTGAGTCACTTTTTACTGATCCAGTTTGTTTTGATATTCAAGCACCTTTTTTTTTGGGTGTTACACCATCCATTGAAAGATCTAATTATAGCAAACGAGCTGTCGCTTGACATCATAGGGATAGCCTTAAGCTTTTATGAACGTAAGCAAGTCCTTGAATGTTGGTAGGCCAGGCTGTCAACATTCCTCACGATTGTTTCCTTTCTTTGAAGGCAGTGCCGTCGATATCCTGAAAGAGTGGAATGTCACAGGCAAAAAGAAGGTACCTGCATCATCAGGAAATATGCCTGTCTTTCTTGATTTAATTATCACCGCCATATATAATGGGTGGTTGGGGTTGGAGCAAATTAAGGAAATAAATGGATAACCAAGAAAGATTGAAGGAAGGGAGGACTAAAGTGTTCAAATGATTAACTTAATTTCAATGCAATACCAATTTTTGCAATAGTTTAGGTTGTTGCTGTCTGATTTTTAATTGTCAATGTCTGTTTAGCCCAAAAAGAAAAAGAAGCCTAAGCCCCAGCCTGAGCCTGAGCCTGAGCTTGAGCCTGAGCCTGAGCCTGAGGTACTGGCGACGGTCCCTGCCCCAGTGGACATCCCACAGACCGAGGAGAGCAAGAAAGAAGAAGAGGCTGAAGAAGAAGAGGTGAACGGCTTCCATGCCAACGGTTCCGTATTGGATGGAGACTCCCTGGACTCTCTTAGTGAACAGTTGGACTCTGCATCGCTGGATGCTGGGGAGCTAGACTCTGAACCTGCCACATCTGAAACTGCAGGTATTATGTCTGTTCTTATCGTTTTTTCTTTTTTTTTCTGTTAATATTCACATGGACCACCAAAGTCATGTCTTGGTTCCTGACAATCTGTCTCATTGCATCCTCTTCAAAACACATTTGGAGGACAGGACTGCATTTTCTCCAATCTGTTTGCATCCTTTTTAATAAGACTGATTATAATGCATTGTTTCTCCCCATTACAGGTGCAGAGGTAGAAAGTCAAGGTAGTGCCCCAAGCCCCACTCCACAGCAAGGAGGGAGGAATCACCAAGGCCCTCGAGGCAGCAAGTTCCATCACCGGACAGTCTCAAACTCCCACGCCCCTTCTACCACATCCTTAACCCTTTTTCCAAATGACAGCCAGCAAGGTTTGTCAGGAACTAAGAAGATAGGTGAGACTGCGTTGCTACTTTTTTGTTAGAAACTAGAGTATGGTGCCAATAGCACGCACTCGTCTTTCATACCAGCATTCTTAATATCCGATGCTCATCCTCTCGGCCTCTCAGCTCCCAACATTGACCGCTCTATGAAGGACCTGCAACGGTGCACTGCCTCCCTCACACGCTATAGGGTGGTGGTCAAAGAAGAGATGGACTCCTCCATCAAAAGAATGAAGCAGACGTTTGCCGAGCTCCAGAGCTGGTACGGTACCTTTTAGAAAACCATGATTTCAAGTGCACTGAATATGACATGAATGACAGTGACAGAAATTCTTATATTGGATGGTGATTTGCTTGGACATGTTGAGGGTGGATTCTGTGTTGCGTACGGAATACGCTATCAAGTTGCCATATCAGTTATGTGATGTGTGCTTACCTAAGCAGTCCACAAACTTTCATTTGAAGGTTCCAATGTCCATCCACGAATCACATTGCATTGCTTACCTCTGCTCTACTTTGACAACATTATGACCAACTTCTGTCAACCTTATGTAACAGGTTGTCTCACACAATAGTCCCAGATAGTTTTCAGTGTTACTGCCTGAGTAGTAAACATATTGTGATGTTAAGTATAAACGCAAGTCTATAAGTCAGTTGAATGCTCATTTATTTTTCAGACACTTTGAGATTTGGATTTATTGATAATCTTTCAAATTGTGTTGTGTTCAAGGGGCAAGCTCTATCTTATCAGGAAATGTAAAGAAACATGATGATTACAACTGTAAAGAACATCTTTCACTGTGTTTCTTACTTCCATCTATCTATTTCACCTACTTTATCTGGGATTTCCTTCTTCTCTATCATGTGTTCTCGCTATCTCTCTCTCTAGCCTAATGGACAGAGAAGTCACTCTGTTGGGAGAAATGGACAAAGTCAAAGCAGAGGCCAGTGAGTACAACACTGCTTCATACTGTAAATATTTGGACTGAACCAACTTACCATCCTGGAATGAAGGATTAAAATAGTGACAGGGAAAAAAATATTTGATTTAAAGAGCAATGGATTTTTTTGCATAGGAAATTGTCATTGTTACACAGTCACGAATTACACCTTAAATCATGCCAGGCTGAGACACAGACTTGCCTAAGTGGAATACTAAGCAATGAGCATTGTTGAAGTGTGTGTATATAGGCTGCCCCTTAGGGTACTTGCAGACCTGGAGCACACATTCCAGCGTCTTCAGTGTCTATGGTGAGACATGACAGAGCAAGACTGCATATTTCCACAAGTAGGCCATTCTCTCTTCCTCTGTCCTGTCCCAGGGTAGTGTGTTCTGTGCTCGAGGTCTGGAAAAAGTGAATAGTGTCAGGTGTCAAGGGAGAGTCAATGCCGGCTTTGTTTGAGGTGTGTGGGGAATTGGGTAAAGGAAGAAACTCCATAGAAGCAGAAACCCAGAATTCTTCTTACATTACATTACAGTCATTTAGCAGACGCTTTTATCCAAAGCAAATTGCAAATAGTGCTCTCAACATATGAGAAGATTAAAAAATATATTAATAATATTCTGCTAGATAAATAAGTGCATCCCTAACCCAATTCCCTAGTTAAAAGCAGCGCAAGTGCCACATTAAATGCCAGGATACAAATTAAGGGCATCACTAACCTAATCTAACCCGTCTTAATTTACCAGTGTCTGCCCGAATCTTTTTAAATGGCAGCCCTAGATCTGTGGTAGTGGACTGGAGTCTAAACTAGAGAAGTGACAGTTTCTGACACTGGATTTGGCAACACACATTAAAGTAGTCTGTTGTAAATTGTTCAAGGAGTTTCTATTCTAATTGCAATATGTAATCTGATGTTTTGCAGTGAAAAGCTACATGGCTGTTTATTTTTTGATTTTATAGAGCAGTGTCAGTCCGGCTCCAAGACATAAAGTTGCAACTTTCTGTTTCAGTGTCCATTTTGGACGGCCGTCAGAAGAGAGCAGAGGAACTTCGCCGTCTGACAGAAAAATCAGGCACAATGTCAGAGGACCAGCTGACTGAACTGCGGGCTGACATAAAGGTAAATTGGTTGCAGCAATATGTAGTCAACATTATTTCAAGGATGCAGTTTGAGTTTTGTGAGGGACGGAGTCATACGTTAAGTTTTTATTAATTACACAACTTAGGGTTAGTCAATATTAGTTTAGTGCTTTTCTTTGGATTTTAGCCTTTGTCCAGACCATGGTGTACCAGCCTATGTAGGCTATAACGTAAGCCTTGTTCTCTGTCCTGAGCCATGTTCATGTTTATCCATTTGAACATTTTGTGTGGAAGATGTATAGATGGATTTTTTTTAACACAATTGAAACCTTCAGAATGTACTTTAATGTTACATCTCATTATTTCAGCACTTTGTGAGTGAACGTAAATACGACGAGGATTTGGGTAAAGCTGTCAAGTTCACATTTGAGCTTGAGCCTCTGAAGATGAGCGTTCTAGGATTTGGCTCAGGTATTAATAGACACACACACAAACTCAAACGCTGTGATTTAAAACGTACCTCTGTTCATCAAGTCATTTAGTGTGGTATCAATGCATTAAGAGGTTTATGACAGTTATTCCTAATAGGACTTGCACCTCTCTTAGAAGGTCCAGACCTCTGCACTGTTGTGAGCGTCTGGCTTTACTTTTCCCTGATGTGTCCCTCCTATCCCAGTGTATCACCCCCAGACGGGCTACTCCAATCGGTCTCGCTGTAGCTCCACTTCCTCCTCCATCACTGGCCCAGGGTCCCTGGAAACCCCGCCCCCTTCCCAGGCGCCGAGTTCCAGCAATGAAAACCGGCCTCCTAGCAAGCAAGTGAGTACAAAAAGCAGCTAGGTATGACCTAAGCCTTGTCCCTGCCTCCTGTTTTGCACATGCTAAATCTATTGTTCCAATTGAAATTATTTCAGATTTTCCAAGGCAACAGGCGCACATACACGCACGGCTATTCCAGTGGCCCGCGGTATAACGGCGGCCCAAATCATGACAGGAACCCCAACCGCCCTAACTATCGCTACCAGGGTTACCGGGGTCAGGGGGACGGCGCAGGCTCTGCAGGTCCCATGCCCTCACAGTTCCCATCTACCGGCTCCAGAGGAGGCTCCTCCTACACCTCCACGTCCTCCTACCGTCATGACCGTACTTCTCACAACGGGCTGCCTCAAAGGCCTCCGCGGACACCCTGCCCCTGACATTGGAATCCCCTCAGCCTTTTCAAACCTCTCTTACTAACAGCCTCACTCTATTTCCCCCCCCCCCCCTGCCCCACACCCCTCCCACTACTAACCCCTTTAGATGAAGAATAGAATAAAAGTTTACATATTTTTTTCAATGGAGCTGTAGTGCCACCTATAGGTTTACCCATTCATCCTCCAAACTTGAAACATTCTCTGTGTTCTCTCATTATTCCGTCTGCTGTTCGGAGTAGCTGTTTTAGGATGCTTTATCTCTTTCTTGTTGATGTAGCAGCCTCCCAAGTTCCCCTTTGGAGAGATGTTAATGCTGTTGTCATTCTCTGCATTAGTCCTTAGTCTGCAGCTTTGGAGAGGTTGCTTAACCTATCTGGAGTTGGCTCACGCTCAGACACTTTCTACATGATTACTCACATCTTTTTCTGCACTGTCAAATTAGCTTATTTGTTTTTGTTTATTTGGAAAGGTAGTATTTTAATTTAAAATGCAGTGTTTTTTGTTTTGTTAATGCCAAATTTATTTTTACTGGATCTTTTTAGTTTCTTGGGTCACATAAGTTCAAACGAGAACTGAGTTTTTGCATATGTAGAGATTTTGGGATCAACACTACAGACTTTGAAGAGGTAGACATATCAAACAACATATTGAGGCTTTTTTTTTGTGTGACTGTCAGTGCTAGGACAAACTGAGATATAGCTAAAGCTTGAGGGAACTATAAATTACCGTATTACACAGGTGGGATCACTTAACTTTTTTTTTACTGTGATCTGATCTCTCTCCTTAAGTTAACTGAGTTGCTTTGTGCGCTGAAGTTTTAGCCTCTTCTGTCACTTTTATTTTGTAATCAAGAAAGGACTAATACCCCTTGTTAAATTTGTATTTTCCTTTAACATCACAAAGTCTCAGGTATGAGAAATGGAAATTATAGTCCCTGTTAATTGAGATTTAAGACATATTTTCAAAATTTGGATTTATATATACATTGATTCATATGGGATTTAGATTATTTTTGTTTGCACACCCTTGACATGCTTGCCTTTTGTCCCAGAGCATCTTCACTTTTGCCTTTTTGGGGGGGAAATCACAGATGTTGTCATCACATAAAACCAATGGTACTAGAGCAGACACTTGACCGACCATACATCAACACTAATGTATGTTTCCCATTTATTCTACCCTCCCTGTATTGTGTCCCATAAAAGGAGAAACCTGATCATATCAACAAATCCTCTTTCAGGCTCTCTGTACTTACTTTCTTATGGCCATAGTTTTAATAGCTGTATGATTAATGTGCTATTTTGGGGATAAAATATCTTTGGCGCTGAAAAAAAATCTGGTGAATACCCCCCATTGTTAGTCATCCTACATTGCTTGCTTGTTTGTATGTGACTCCTTGTAGAGGACTTACTGCCTCGTAAATCAGGCCGCTGTTATAGTGATTTGGAAGGCTTGTGTTTGAAACCAGTTGTTACATAATTGCTTTATCTTTTATGTAGTCTGGTCCTGCCTTATGAGCCATCGTGCCCTCGAGGGGGGGAGGGGGGGGGCCTGGCAAAAAAAAAAAAAGACTGGTCAAAATTTCATTCCTATTCCTTTTTGGCCTGTTGCAATAGCAGTAGTTTGAACATTGTCTTATGTAAAGGCTATTAAATAACTTAATTGAGTCGTGAGGAATGTGTCCTCATATAATCTTTCCTGTGGTAGAAAAAACGGTTGTTTTATTGGTTCATTAAATCCTTTGAGAACGTACGGAGTCAGACAAATCTCATATACTTTATCAGAGTTGGTTATATAATTTAAGATCTTCCTCTACTTGGATTAATTGAATTAACTGTAGGCCCAAGTCCCATGAAGGGCAGTCAGCTGCTGGATATGCTTGCACGATCATTTAAACCATTTCAAAACATTAAGAAAGGCTAGTTGTCGCCTTATGGTAATGTGTGGTTTATTTGCATTATTTGAGGGGGTGGACCTGGCAGATTAAGAGCCTTCATCTTGTCAGTCCCCTTTAAATCTCAGTATAGAGTTCTCAGTTTTGCTTTGTTTTTACATTCTAAAATGAAGGTTTATTTTACGTTATAACCAAAGAGGTAATATTTGTCCTATTCAAGTTGCTGCCTTTTTCCTTGGCCTGTTAACAAAAAATAATCTTTTGATCTGTTTTCCGAAGGGGATAATCTAGAGTAATACTTTCATCTTCATTTTCTGTTCTTTGTTACTCTTCTGAGTCTCTACTGTGTATATATGTAGCTGTATAATTTTGTGCTCACATTGGGGCATTTTTTTGTATGTGATATTCATGTTAGGCATAAGGTTTACCTCTGGAGGTTAAACATTTAGTACAGTCAAATTCTTCCTTTTGTCTAAGACCTTATGCTCTTGTTATTTTTCAAATAGTCTGAGACAACTGTAAACGTAAGTGCCTTCTCTTGTATCCCTCCTATTCATCCACTCCTTCCAACAAGAAGTATGGACCAAAGACATAATCCCCTGCCCATTCTATCCCTCCCCTCTTTACCCCCACACACTGAATGGCACACTTTTCATTGAATAAAACGATTTGCAATAATTTGTGGGCGTGTGCGTGCACACTTTTCATTTCATAAAGACTCCTGATGTGTCTGTGCTCCCCACAGTAGACTCCTTGCATTCCTGGGTGATTTGTCACAGATTATAATGCAAGGGAGTCAGAGTAGGCCCTACTTAAAAATACACTGCTCAAAAAAATTAAAGGAACACTTTTTAATCAGAGTATTGCATGAAGTCAATTCATTTTCTGGGCTATTAATCTGGTCAGTTAAGTAGCAGTGGGGGTTGTTAATCAGTTTCAGCTGCTTTGGTGTTAATGAAATTGACAACAGGTGCACTAGAGGGGCAACAATGAGATGACCCCCAAAACAGGAATGGTTTTCCAGGTAGAGGCCACTGAAATTGTTTCCCTCCTCATCTTTTCTGACTGTTTTTCACTAGTTTTGCATTTGGCTACGGTCAGTGTCACCACTGGTAGCATGAGGCGATACCTGGACCCCACAGAGGCTGCACAGGCAGTCCAACTCCTCCAGGATGGCACATCAATACGTGCCATTGCCAGAAGGTTTGCTGTGTCTCCCAGCACAGTCTCAAGAGTATGGAGGAGATTCCAGGAGACCGGCAGTTACTCTAGGAGAGCTGGACAGGGCCGTAGAAGGTCCTTAACCCATCAGCAGGACCGGTATCTGCTCCTTTGTGCATGGAGGAACAGGATGAGCCCTACAAAATGACCACCTGCAGGCCACTGGTGTGAATGTCTCTGACCAAACAATCAGAAACAGACTTCATGAGGGTGGCCTGAGGGCCCGACGTCCTCTAGTGGGCCCTGTGCTCACTGCCCGGCACCGTGGAGCTCGATTTGGCATTTGCCATAGAACACTAGATTTGGCAGGTCTGCCACTGGCACCCTGTGCTTTTCACAGATGAGGGCAGGTTCACTCTGAGCATGTGACAGACGTGAAAGAGTCTGGAGAAGCTGTGGAGAACGTTACGCTGCCTGTAACATCGTTCAGCATGACCGGTTTGGTGGTGGGTCCGTGATGGTCTGGGGAGGCATATCCATGGAGGGACGCACAGACCTCTACAGGCTAGACAACGGCACCCTGACTGCCATTAGGTATCGGGATGAAATCCTTGGACCCATTGTCAGCCCCTACGCTGGTGCAGTGGGCCCTGGGTTCCTCCTGGTGCACGACAATGCCCGGCCTCATGTGGCGAAAGTATGCAGGCAGTTCCTGGAGGATGAAGGAATTGATACCATTGACTGGCCCCCACGCTCGCCTGACCTAAATCCAATAGAACACCTCTGGGACATGTTTCGGTCCATCCGACGCCGCCAGGTTGCACCTCAGACTGTCTAGGAGCTCAGTGATGTCCTGTTCCAGATCTGGGAGGAGATACCCCAGGACACCATCCTTCGTCTCATTAGGAACATGCCCCGACATTGTCAGGCATGCATACAAGCACGTGGGGGCAATACACAGTACTGAGTACCATTTTGAGTTGCTGCAATGGAATTTCAGCAAAATGGACTAGCCTGCCGCATCATTTTTTCACTTTGATTTTCAGGGTGTCTTTGAATACAGCCCTCTGTAGGTTGATCATTTTCATTTCCATCAAACGATGTGGCATCCTTTCGTTCCTCACTCATTACCCAGTCCATATCAGTATAGATATCCAGCATGATTTTTCCCCCCCCATTGAGATCTGATGTGGTTTCAAAGTGTTCCTTCAATTTTTTTGAGCAGTGTATATATACGTCTGGAATACATGCCTTACAACGAGGCTCCAATTTAAAGTAAGGTGATTGTGAATGTCAATGAGGACGTTTTAATCAATTGTAATCTTTTCTTTTACCTAAGAAATAGTAAAATTCGTGACGTCTTACAGATCGGTGTTTCTAACAGTTAAACAGACAATTAAATCAAATAATCAGAGATTACTTGTGATTGAGCATTGTTTCAAAGTACTACCTCCGTTTCCATGGAGACTATTGAGTAAAGAGCAAAGAACTAGCTGTTACTAACCCCATCTGGTACTAAAGAATTTAAGAGGCCATAATGTAGCTACTGCCAACTATTTATTATTTTTGAGAGGCAGAACACCTCTGCTGCTCCGGGGAGGCAAGATAACTATAAATCGTGGGCAAAACGTGAGTTGGCCTACAGTAGCTACAGGTTCGTCAACGAAAACTTGTAGCTAACAAGCAAACGTAACGTAACTGCCAGAAGACCAAGACCAATTTTTTTTGTAAAGTGACCGGAAGAATCTGTGTGTTGAGTAGTAACATTCCAAAATTATTGATTGTGTCATACACCCAATTGCCTTCTTCAAGTTTGCAGTATAATGAATCAAGAAATATAACTGAATTCAAATGAACGTTTTGCAATGTTAGCTGGTACTTAAATTACATAGACTGGATGTTTCATCCATTGACGGATTTTAGGGGGAGGCAGGCGGGGCTATGCCCCCCCCCCCCTAGCGGCCGAAATACGTCACTACATTAAGTCTGAAATACGCACGCCACGCCAAAAGACGCCACGCATTGACATCAATAATAAATGTCTTGTTCATCATATAAACATCCATGTTTGCACTGACTAAGTAGTACTAGTCATGATTGTATGCATGAGCTGATGTTTTTATTTTATTTATCATTGTTTGAATTGAAAGTGTTCATTAAATTTGTTGTCCCTAAAACATTTGTGGATACAACATGTTTTTTTCTAATTTCAGGGACTTCTCCATGTTGTGAATTGCAAAACGGTTGGCTCTCAGGACTCAAATTCTACGATGTAAAAGCTCTGTGGATTTCACTGATACCTCAAATACGTTGAATCACTTAAAACTGGATACATGGATTCTAACCAAATTATCCTCACCCTCAGAAATATGAGATCACAGCTCTCAGGCTTTTCAGATGTGAGCTGCTTGTCTTCGGATCAGATGCAAGTTACCGGTAATCAGCTTTTGGGTGGGCAAAGACTATGTGAATCATTGAAAAAAAAGGGTTCTTTTCTAAGTCATTCAGACACCAACAGAGAGCTCAATGCAGTTGCACTTCAAATCATTACTGTTATTATCAATGAAATCAAAATGGAATTCTCTGAATCCCACCCCCATGATGTTGACCAAAAAGCTGTTGGATGTCCAGAAAACCAGACAGGTGTGTCTTGTCCAAGTGTAAGACAGGGCTTGAATATGTCCACAGCCTCAAAAGCACCTTGTTACTCAAATGAAAATAAACTGTCCTGTGGAATCAATTGCCTATTATCAAAGGTTACTAGTGCCCAACGTATTTGGCTGTCAAACTCAAAAAAGGATTGCATTGCTGATAGTCTTGTAGAAAATACATTGGAATTGTACAATGAGAAAAACAACAGGTTCTTGCCCGAGGTTGCCACTTCTGAGGCTTCAAATCAAGCTAGTTGGCTGCCAATATCAAGCATAGACTGTCTGGTTGATAATGTTATAAAATGTGTTACAAAGCTGCCTTGTAAAAAATATTCAAATGTTTTACCTCCATTGAGCACCGGCACCGAGTTAACACATCCAGCTACTGGGAAGACAAACTCAAAGACAATTTTTTTTGCCAATCTATCTGATTCTGCAAAGCCATGGTCAACAGAAAGGCATGTAGTCCTCTCACCAAAACATGCTATCTCTGACATTCCAAATCCAGTAACTTTTAGTGCAAAATTCGGTCTCTTGGCTCAAAGTTGTACTGCAGATACGTATAAGCAGTCCAGTGAACACAAACAAGTCTTCTCAAAAAAGGGTTTAAGCTTTCCCACTGCACGTGCTTGGTGTTCAGAAACAAACACAGCTTGTCTTCCAGCAAGCCTTTTAAAATCCTCTTTTAAGAACACACAGGGGCCATATGAAAGCATTTGGAGACAGCACTATCCAGTAGAAACAAAGCCATCTAATAGAGACTCAAAAAAATGTATTTCTTCTGCAGTAAAAAATAATATGATAGCTGAAGGACAAGACTGGCAGAGGCGAAGATCACACAGCAAAGCCTTTTTAACAGTCCATGCTGGCCAGATGGATGGATTGGCCATTAATCCAACTGTTACTACAACACAAACAATGGAAAGGGATGTAGACAGCAAAAGTACTAAAGAATACTACATTCGGCTGTCAAGAAATACAAAATCATTGGTGCAGCAAGGCCCTATTGAGACCTCAAAGGGAAAAAATACACCAGTCCTAAAGTTCAAACTTTTCAGGTCAGACCATAAGCAAACTATGATGATCAATGCAATGGAACACATAAGATATGCATCATCATCCTGTCCAGGTGATAAACTATCTACCAGTAAAGACTTTGATAATCAGCCAAACAGCTCTCTACCTGAGCACGGACCTGCCAGCATCCCCCAGGAAAAGAATGACCCATTTTCATCCTTACCAGCTAAAAAGTGGGGTCAACTAATGAGAGCTCTTTCAACAACTAAACTGCAGAATTTTTCTTTTGATGATTCCACTTTAGATCATTTTATTGGTTCATACCCGGGGAAAAGCCAACTACCTCGAAATAAAACTCCTCATTCCATTGCTTCTGGGCTCTCTGAGTCACTCTTGTATACATGTTTGTTTCCAACATTTCCACCATCTAAGTTGAAGCCTCAGCCGCGTTTGGACATCAACTGGGATAAAAGCAAATTGTTTGGTGGTCACCTTAAGGAGAATTCTTCTCTAAGGCACTCAAGCCCACTTATTTCAAGGAGATGCCAATTTGCAACAGAGGTTTCACAGCACAAGCCTAGAAAACTTTCCAATGTTAATGAAACTAATTGCAGACAATCAGAAAATAAAAATGTGCAACCCATGAATACGAGTCAAAATACCATCTATGAGAAAAAACAACTCTCAAGTTCATCTTCCGGCACCATGCAAATTCTAACACTTGTAAAAAAAGATGTTGCTCCATCTCATCTTACTGTGGAGGATAATAAATTGAATGTGCCATCTCAAGTGCCTTTGAAACATGATTATGCCATTCAGACCTGGAGAATTTCCGATTCTAAAACTGACAAGGGCCCTTCTCTGTCAAGGCTAAACACAGTCGTCAGAGCTGTTGGAAATATTATTGAACAAACAGCATCAAGGCTATCACCAAATACATATAGAAACCTGGAGCACAAAACTACACACCCTGACAATGTCTCTACTGAATTAACTTCAACAGCGGAGGAAGTGGTGGAAGCGGTAATGGAGAAACTCAGTACTGCCAATTATAATGCCGATGCCACCATTGTTGGGCACTTCAGGAAAGGCGAACATATTGAGGAGCTCACTGATGATTTGTTAGCTAGTGTCACTGGCAAGCTCAAAGATTTTGTGGACTCACACTCGTTCTTAGTGTCCAATCAGTAACTACTGCTCTTGTAAAATTCTGTATCATTTCTTTTTCACCTTTAGAGAGCATGGCATTGCATGGGGTTGACAGCTTTTCTGACAAAATAATTACAGCCCAAAGGCTAAAGTTTAAGAATTGTGTGCCACCATTTTGTTTAGACCAAATAGTTGTGCTATTTTGATTTTGATTAGGCTCTTATTTTACATACATGAAGCATAACACGACGGAAAATCTATTACATCAGCTTGTGGTACCAACTGCATATGTGTACAGCAGATTATATATTTAACCCATCATGTTAAGAGATACAACATTGGTAATAACCATATAAACTACGAAAACTGGTGCTTGGATAAAAACCCACCTGTGGCCTTCATGGCACTGTAGTACTTTATTTACAAACTCAGAAGGAAATTGTTATAAAAAAAAGTATGTACACGCATTTCAAATACAGTTCAAATGTGTTGACGATCTGTCAACAAAATGTACAACACACAAGCAACCATATTCCATCACTATTACAACAAATACAAAATAATTTGGTTTGGCTTCCTTAGGTTTGTGAATTTAAAACTGTTCAGTTCATCATTCAATAACGTGAATAGAAGCCTTGTGGGGTCCTTGGATCTTCCAAACTCACATCATTTTGCACTTCACAAATATCAATAGTAGGTAGGGCAGTCTAGTTGACCAGGTAATATGTAAATCCATATTACTTAAAAGGGATGTGCTCTATATGTCAAGCAAAGACGTTACTTTTCAGTAGGTCATTTTTTATTTCGGCAAATTTGTGTTTTTAAATTGGTCAAAATGTATAGATTACACAGGAGTTTGGCCAGCTCAACAACAGGACAAAAATGAGACCCGTAGGAGTTCAGAAAAATATAGACTTTTCAAATATGTTTGGACACTGATAGTTAATCAAAGAAATTGGGCAGTTGAAATAATTGATGAGGCCTTTTGTGAAAAAGAAAATGCTTAGTGAACATTTGTCTACTTCAGAGAAATGACTCTACTTTAAGAAATGTTAACAAAAGTTCAGCAAATTTAAACCCTTAGAAATCAAAGCTTCCAAAGGTTAAAAAAAAGTGTTGAATGAGCAGAAAGTGATTTGGAATGCACACCTGGTATATTGGTCTCAATAAGGCTTAAATTATTGTTTCAATTCATGATACCAGTTTGCAGAACCCTTTGTGCTTTGGTGCCACTGAATAATGCGTAATGATAGAAAGTAAAACCTCTGATCCATATTTCTCGAGCCACCGTTCATAGCCCCATCACAGAGGGAAACACAGCCGTACCTGTACAAAAAAAATAGTTCATTTTCAATTACAACATTCACTGAGAAACATTGAGTATATGTAGTGTGCTGAAACAGGTTGTAGATAGCAAGTTGACAGTTAAAGATTCAATAGACTACATGTTGCTTTGTGTAGCCCTAATGCTAGTCACTCTATAAACATTGGCCTAGTCCTCTACCATTTGTGCTTTGCATGTCCCATACCAAAGTCTAGCCACACAGGACTAATAAAGATTTCCAGCTGACTTTCTTCTGCTTTCGCTGATGGGTTATTGGACAACATGCTGATTGTTACAATCAAAACTTTTTGCAATCCATCCTTATCACATGACACACACTGCCTCACCAGCAGAATAAATTAACCTTACGTCCTCTATCCTCTATAAAATGTCTTTGCTACAGTACATGTACGTTTGTGGAACAAATGTAATTGACAAAAATGTCATATTATTTAACTTTTTAATCCATATTGATAGCATCACATCTGCTGCAATTTCAAGTTCGTACTTTTTGGGCTACCTTGACCATCTCCTGTATCACAGTCTGGGACTTTCCAGTCCAACTTGCGGCCTTTTTCATAGAGCCCCTTCAGGACCTTCCGCACTTCATCCGTTCCGCCTCCACGACTCAGCTCTAGGTACTTCCTGTAGAGCTGCAAGGCAGTGCGAGCATCCTCAATGCTGTCATGGGTCTCCCCCTGGATGTTGAGGTCTGGAAACAGGCCAGGTGGTGTAGAATGAGCCAGGGGATCAATGCAAAATAACTCATTGTGATTAAATGAACAGAAAGTTAGTCGATGTTAAAGAAACACAACTGCATCCTTTCAAAGATCATTTTCTTGCAAAAGAAGAAAAAAAGGACCCACCAAGGAAGTACCATGCGAGGAAGCGCAGAGAGATCATCCTTTTCCGTGGCATGTGGAACAGGTAGACAGTGTCCACAACCTGATCCTTTAGCACCTGTGGGCAATAAAAACTTGATTTACATGTAGCAACAAAATATTAAAATGACCCTGAGTTCGTGTTTTGATAAGCAGCCCAAAGCCAACCAATATTCCATGTACATTCCAGAAACCTGGAATGTGTCATACGTAGACTTTCAAAGTCTATAGGAAGTATCTTCCTGATTATTTACAACAACATGTTTTATTTGTAACTACTTGCCATAAAAGGAAATCCCTGAAATGAAACTGACTTACAAACAAGTTGATAACCCGGAAGTCCTTCTGTAAACCATGGCCCACAAAGCGCACTCCAGTGTCGATAAGAAATCGGAGCTTTAAGTAGGTTGACTTTAGAGTAGTCAAGTGCTTTGATGAAATCTTGGCATCCAGGTCCCCTGGCTTGATACCTGAATACTGTGTCAAATAATCTACCACCTTTAAAAGCAAAGATTCCACAAGACATTCAGCAATATAGAAGAGTCTTTTTAGAAGAAAAAAATAGTTTTGTTTAGACCAGTGGACAGTTGAGATGACATTTGTCACGGCTCTTTATTTCCTATATAGCTTGGGGTGACCATTCTTTTTTATAAAAGAATATAGAATATTTATATTAGTTTCAGATTAGTTAGCAATTCATTTCAACTACATCACCTGCTCCTGAGTGGATATGTAGTCATCGATGAAGGGCACTCCCTCGTTGGAACCTTGGCCTCGTACGCATGTGATCCTGGCTACAGACATCTGGCTGGGCTTGATGGTGGACTTGGTGCCGTCACTCCGCAGTTCTGCCTCCTCCTGCAGATCCACACCGCGATAAAAACATAAAAGCCATGAAGGCACACTATTTTAACATTGCTTTTCTAAGTAGTCTTTCTGTTTAAATTTCTAATGTCATAAACATTTATTATTTAAATTTTAATTTGATCTAATAAGACTTTATTTAAAACAACCAGATGACAATGTCGACAGCCAAATGATCCCTGCTGAAAACAATGTATAAACAATAAGTCCACTAGAAATGATTTTACATTAAAATACACATCCACAAACACAATACAAAAAAGCAGTACAAAAGCACGTGAAAGGTTGTCACTGCAACCCAAATATGGATTTAAATGAAGTGCTTCAATAATTACAAAAAAAAAATAAAAAAGGGACTAGACAATCAAATTAAAAACTTTATGAAGCTGACCTGGTTAAGTGTGACAAATTCAGCGTCCAGTCCCACCAGTTCTCCAGCCTGGGGCATCTCACTGACCATGAGGGGGATAAATGTAGCATGGCTCTTTCTCTGCTTGCGTGCCAGTGAGGCCTCTGTCAGTAGCACACTGGCCTCAATGGGATTTTTAACTACAGGGTGAAAAACAAGCATTATGGTGTTTGTTGGAAGCTGTTGTAAGGGATGCACTTACTTCTCCTAGGATTTTCAAATGCAAATTTTAGCTTTTTCACAACAAAAGAAAGCTTGGATTCTGTAACTTACTTCGAAGATCATACTTGGTGTGATAGTTCCTCTTGGCATAATACAGAATGGCTGGGACCTTCCAATTAACGTCGAACTGTGCAGCTTCAGTCTAGACAACATGTAAAGCATGTAAATACCCCTCTGGTTTCTAATCGCATGCTCTATGACTAATCCAATTTGATCACAGCAATATTTTTTTAAGTACCTTGTCAATTGGCTCAATCAAGAAATCGTTAAACAGATACCACTGTTGATGTGTGACCCCCTAGAAAAAGAAAACGAACAAGAACAGACTATATCACTGCTCCAAAAACGTTTGTATGGTCACTTTACCAGAATCCCGCTCAAACTAGAAGATATTAACGACATTCAAAGGCACTTTCTTTGAGCGTGACTGTAAGTCGTATTCGAAATCTGATCTGCAAACCTCTTTCCTTTGGTGGTAGGTCTCTCCTACTTTGATGTGAGCTACCAGGTTGCCCCCTGTGCGGGCATCCAGTATGTGTGGTACGGTGACCACTAGGTCATAGAGGGCAGCTCCTTCTGCCTCCTCAGCAGCGCTCAGCTGAGGAAGGACACGTTATCACAATATACATATTCACGTATGCGGGGGTTCTGAAGAAAATCTGTTTAATAAAGTCTCCAATCCAGTCCTCTTTACCTCCTCACTCTCTGGCCAGTTGCTGATCTCCAGACCCTGGCTCTTGCTGATCGACATCTTAAGTGTGAGGGGGATCCAGACATGCCGCAGGTCTTCTACTCTGGTGTCAAAGGTCAGACCCTCCACGCTACACAGTTCTTCCCGCCCAGACCTGGACAGAAGGAGCAGCATAATTAATTTGATTGAAAAGTCTGTCTAATGTCAGTCCTACTGACATTTCAATGCATCCCTGTAAAAATATTACCATAAGAGTGTTGAGAGAAGTTCTTATGGAAGCAAATGAAGCATTCCAGATGATGCAAATAGGAAAATATTCAGGGTATGTACTCCTTACTCTAAACACCACTCTGTGGGTATAGGTTGAGGCTCTTGAGGCTTGGGTGGTTCCATTGCCTCTTTTTCCTTGGCATTGTTGAACGCGTACTGTCGAGGGAACATGGAGGTGTTCAGTAATTATTCAATACCTATTACAAACACCTCTTTTAAAAGTAGTCACTTATCCAGTAGTTTTAATACTGCGTGGCATAGTCGACAGAGTGTAACTTCAAACAGACTAAAAGGTCGAGCCATACCTCTGTCTGAGCTCTCCAGAACTCGGCCTCTTTTACACTGTTCACCTCACAGTTGATGACCAAGACATCTGGGAGACAGCGAATGTTACGAGTTTGCACCTAGAGATACAAAGAAAAGCATACGATAGACAACGGAGTGTGAATCAAAAGAGTGACAAGTATGTTATGACAAACATATAAATGCACAAACAAAGCTACTGTTACTTACTGTAGGCTGGTATTTCTCACAGTTTTCACACCAGGCCTGTGTGCTCTGCTCCAGACAGATGCTCTTTTTCAGAATGTCAGCAAAGTCATACTCCTTTATTGTCTTATCTTAGAGAACAGGAAGGAAACATGATAAATACACGGTTGATTCACAGTTCTTGTGTCCTGTGATTTATAATGGCATTGATTGAGGTGCCAGACTATCACATGGTCTCAGATTAAAAATTGTAAAAAAGATCATGTGCTTTTTAGAGCACTCATAGCATTCGCTTCCCATTGAGAAAAAAGAGAGTAGGAAAGAGAAAAATAGAGATTATTGGTGGACACACTCCCTAAGTGCTTATCAACTGAGCCTTAACCATGCTTGTGTGTCCACCAAAAAGCTGTTTAAAGGTCTAGCAGGTCCACTGAAATCAATGAGAGAAATCCACCAGGACTTCTGGTGGTGGACAGGCCCCCTAAATGAGAACAGTCCTACCTCGGATATACTATCAGTCATATGGCTTTTGATAAATACTCAGGCCTGTTTAGGGAAATCTCACCATGGGAGGTTTGTTCCGGGTAGTGCATGGTGAAAAGCAAGGTGAGGGAGGAGCGGACTGTCTCTTTGCCACAGCGACACAGACTACTGTTCTCCACTTCACAGCCAAACAGCCTTCCGATGACCGACTCACCAGAGGAGCCAAGAGCACTGCAACAAAGATATCGACATATCTCCATTAGAAAGAGACTGAGCTTCGATAGATCCCAAATATAAAGACAGACCATTGAAAACCTATGACATTTTGAATGGATTGTAATGAGTTAATGTGCATGAATTGAAATGGATATGCGTTGAATATTTGATGTAAACGTCTTGTGGCACTTACCACTACAAGGAATAACTCATCATTTATCAATAGCAAATATGTTTTCTGCATTACTGCAAACAAACAATAACATAAAGGATTTGTGTCTCTGTGTTGGCAATCTGTTGTACAATACATAAATCCCTTTAAAAAGGTACATTATACACCTTCTCTAAAAGTGTCTGCAGCAAAATAAAAATAACAAAGGCATTCTTGGTGACATGTAAACCCATGTGGGGGCTCTGACCTGCTGCTCGCCCCCCTGTAGGCCTGTGGGCCCTCCTGCTCCTGAGTCTCCTGATGCAGCTGAGTGAGGATGAAGCGGTTCCAGCTCTGGATGAGACGGCCCAGTCTCGCTTTCCCATTCTGCTCGTCAGAGTCGGCCAGGATCAGGCCGAGGGCAGACGCCTCGGGAATGGTACGGAACGCTCGCAAGAAGTTACTGGCCTGTTTAGGAGTTAAATCACCCAGATTAGTTGAAGACATTGGTTTCTATGACTGTTTTTATTTTAAACTGTGGTTTTGGTTTGGTTGGTTAGGACTGAGGTTTTGACATTGTTTGTTTAGCAGTTTGGGTATGGTTTATCGGTGAGAGCGTAGTTTAAGTTCCAATTGTTGTCAATGTGATCAAATGTGAGATTATGTTGTAAATATATGTATGATGTCATTTACATGTCACGGTCTATTCAACCAGAATAGACGTACTAAATGAGCACCATGTGGTTACCTGGCATGGGTCTCCTCGAGACAGGTCCAGCATGTGGAAGAGGAAGCCCAGCTCACATGCCAAACAGAACTCCTTTTGACAAAGGTGGTTCTGGACCAGACAGCGGATTGGTTCTAGGAAATACAACACCTAGCCGCACAGACAAAATAAATGAGTATTAAGAGACTGCTTGATAAACTCAATATTTACAAATTTCCTTCAGTGAAAATTAACTAATTGGGTGACTCAATTGTTGGCTGGCTGGTGTTAAGGCTGGAAAAAACATACCATACTCAATGCTGATCTTTTGCAATTGTTTCTACTGTACTAAGTAAAGGAATTTAATATATATATATTTATATATATATATATATATATATATATATATATATTTATTTATTTATTTATCAAAAAAGATCAGTCAGTTCTTTTTCTCACCTGAATCATACAGTTACAGTAGGCATTTGGAATATGAGGTTCCAGGCCAGCAAACAGGGTCCTGTTGTAATGTTTGAAGTCAAAGTCCTCCAGACCCAGTTTAGAGTATTTTATAGTGACCTGGTAAAGTTCATAAAATATCAATCATTCCCAATTTCAGCATATGAATAAATTAAGAGCCATGCCTTAAAATAATCATAAAAACAACACACCTTCCTAAACTTCTTGGGCACCATATAAAGGTGTGGCTCTTCATCGCGGCCAATTGGTGACTCAGGAACCTGGTTGTAGTTATCGTAATCTAGCTCCACCTCTTTGATCTTGTACGGGACCTGAAACACAGAGGAGACAGAGAGAAGAATGTATGAGTAGAGGTCCACCCAAATGAAGACAAGCTTTTAAATGTTACTTGGACACACAAGCAGTGAACAAAATCTAATGAAATACCTGGTTTCTAGGTCTGGTGCGTGGATTGGCTGCATATCCAATGAACCCGACAGTTTTCATTGTGCGCAGGATCTCTGGGTCCACAGGGGGTGCTCGTCTATTAAAAACATATATTTTCTTGTGTTTTATTTAATCCATTCTTAGCTATTTATATTATACAATTTATCAACTTTATAATTGCATAAAGCATAATAATGTTTGTTTATTTATGAAGAAAAGACTGTACCTGGGACTGGGAGTGACCTGCAAGGTGTTCCAATCTGACAGCAGGGCCTCCGTGCTGGTCAGGGGCGTCTGAATGAGAGACAAGGGCAACAGGTCATGGTTCCAGTCCAGCTGAGGAAGAGAATCCACCAGGCAAGGCAAAGCAAACTCTGTCTCCCGAGAGTAGCCATTGAAAGACACTTCGGGGGCGTCCGACCAGAGGTGGACGCATCCCCCAGAGTCCCCAAAGGCCAAGGCCTGTTTGCTGGACGACACGTCGAAACTCATTAGTAACTGGCCCACGGTGTTCACGTGAAAAACGTCCGCGAGGTTAGCCAGCCCCGTGGGTTCACAGAACTGGCACTGACCTGGAGGAAATGGAGGGACAATCAAGCCTAAACAAACAGATAGAGAAAGTCTGGCAAAGCAACACACTTACTTTATTTAGTTACAAAAATAAATAATAGAATAACAATAAAATAACAAAATGAAAGGAGTCCGAGAAAACAGTAAATCTAGCAATAAATACATAAAAGCGAGAAGATATTTTAGTACAGGAAATTCTATGGCTATTCACCAGTTCAATACCTGACTGTGAGAGGATGGCCAAGCGTGAGGTGTAGGTTGGGATGAAGCGCAGGAAAAGGGGATCCACATGCACCTGAAGTGGAGTCACAGCACGCATCATGCGAAGGTCATAAACCATGAGGAAGCGATCGCAAGCCATGCCATTCATCCCTCGGCTGGAGAACCCACACGCCGCCAGGAGGTTGCCGTGAACATCAAAGTCCGACAAGCTGCCGGAGAACGCGTCAAACTCGTGTTCCGTCTTGAAGGTACGTAGGTCACGGATGGTTACCTGTGTTTTTTTTTTTTTTTAAGGGTAAAAGATTTGTGGCTTATCTTGACAAAGACTAATAATACCAACACAAAGTGTAACCTGGTACTTTTATCAACACCTTTCCAGATGTATGCCCGCAGAAGAAGAAGCGATTTGATTGCCGCATGATCGCCATCCCTGGCACCTCCACCGGGAACTACATTACAAGGACAAAAAACCAAAGCAGGCTATGGGCTACATCACTCTAAAGTATTGTGAGAAGAGAGAATTACCTGTTTCTCACCTTCTGAGTCTCCTGAACAGTATTCAGGTCAACTTCAATGGCATAGTTCTGTAATCCACCCATCAGCAATGTGTTGTTATCCGTCATAAGCATACTGTGCATATCAGCTGCTTCATCCGTTCTGAAACACATACATATAAATTCCTTTAAAAACTTTCAGCGTGAAATAACAAGGATTACGTTTTAACTATGTATTCAAATGTTATAACAAACGATTAGCAGTTGAAATGTTATAACTGTCTGTTGACTATTGTTGACTGTTTACTTACTGGTAGTCAAACATAACGATCCCCCCACGTGTGAGACACTTCAGATTTGTTTTTGTGAGGAACAGGATTCCAGTATCCATGCTGTGTATATGGCGAATGTCGTCAGTTGAGTGCACTTGGACAGAAGAGTAGCGACCCATTGTGGGACCAAAAAAGGAGCTTGCATGTCCCTAATGTAAAGAATGAAATATAAGACATAGACATTTTAAATTGGAAAAAAGCCTGGGAACATGCTTGGTTAAATGTAATTAATTAACAAACCACTGCAAAAACAATAGTGGGTTATAAAGGATTGTGCTCTTGACAATCAATCTCAAACTATGACCTACCCTGTGGTTTCCTATCCAAAGCATCTCCTCTTGCAGGTCAAAATGAGTTGCTGTGACAGGAACTCCTACCTCTGCCACCACACTGTGAAGCTCAGAGAACATACCCTCTAGCATGTGCACAGACTCAGGTACAGTCCCTGAAAGTCCCTCTGGGTCTAGTTCCACACCTTGCATCAAACGGGGGTCCATGGTGGGCTCCATTCCTGGCTCCAAGGTCCCATGAAGGGTTGGTGAATATTCACCTATCCCAGGATCAAGTCCCTCGAAATTCATCATGAGGACAGCTATGCCAACTAACATTACAAAGAACATAAGAGAATGTCGAATAGAGTCCTCAAAGTAGACAAGTTGAAGTAAAGTTCACCCTAATGGGGACCTAGGTCATTTTTAACTCCTTTACAACTATCCGTAATTGCTATTCATTCCAGTAGCAACCCTTTGTATAAATTCAATGCAGATGATCATAATCATAATAAAATAATTAAATGACAATCTCACACAAGAAAAGAAAGACACCTAACACTGCCTGTTGTACCATGTCGCTTCACTTGTGCTTATCTTGTCATACTGTTAAGCCCAGTCTGTTACCTGGCTGAAACCCTGAACGATAAATAATTAGCGGCTTTATACCAGGGTAACGTTTTACGCGGTTGAAGGGAATCCTGCATCGCTCCTGTGCTAGATAACTGTAACGTTACTATTACTATGTGTGTTAGAACGTTTCAATTAATTCATTCAATTGCATTATTGCAATCATACTTTGCGTTTATTTAACAACCTATGCTATGTTGGATTGTGCACAGCGTTGAGTGTGGAGGTGGTGAACCTACCAATCTTTTAATTTAATGTAACGTTGGCATTTACAAATATATCTAAAGATTTTAGCTAGACAGCAGACATAAATTAGTTTAATCGTAACCAACGACGTTAACGTGTTCTCGTTAGCTAGCTTATACCACCTAGGTTCAGTTACGACCGAGAAAGATTGCAAAAACGCCTAATTACACCGAATCATCGTTTATAAATTAAATCGTTCTTACTTAGTTCTTGTATCCTTCAAATTAGCACTCAAATGCTCTTTTACTGGCTACTAGTAGTAGTGCATTTTCTTTTTATTCATAACAATAACAAAGGATTACTTCCGGGGCAAAACGCACACGATTGCCCAAAGTTGATGGTGCAGCGTATTTTCATATGGCTTTCATCCTTTCGCAACTCTGTAGTGTTGATATTTTCAATCTGGCTAGTTTAGAGAACATATCTTTTGTAAGTCTTTCAAAATAACCTTCTCTAGACGTCTCCGTGTGTTCAATTAGCAAAAAAGCATTTAAATCATTCAAAACATAGACATGACTGTGCCTACTTTTTGGGAGTTAAACCCTTAGAGTCGATCCTATAACGTTTTCATTTTGAGGAGTGTTTCAATTTCTTTCAGTGGGCTATCAGTTTGAATGATTCTGTCGCTTATACAGTGTAGTCTTTATAACCTAATCAGGTTTAAGACTACAACATTTGACAACAAAATCCTCCCAGGCAACGTGTGATCATAAAACCCACAACACTTAAAATGTAACTACAAGTCCAATGACTATTTCTAACTAGGTATACAGTGCTAAATATGCCCAATTAAGTAATTACAAATTGGAAACATTTTGGAATATAATTATCTAAGCATTTCATAACTTTTCAGAACGTTCTGGAAAAAAATAGTGTTTCTTTCTAAAATACCTCGATAGGCTACACTGAGTATTTAATTAAGACAGGCATAGATTTCCCCTTAAAATTGCAGTTACAAATTCATGCGTTGAAATTTCTAAGAGGCTCAACCGCTCCAGCAGTATACTTACTTGCAATGTGCTAACGGTCGTCTCACGCAGTCTGATGCCAAATAAAACGTGTAGTGCATCCTAAAACAGACTGATATCTTTATAATAATTTAGGCTTATTCACCATTTGCTTCCGTTTGTTTAGTTTATTTTTTATACATTTAAAAAGTTCTAAATGCGAACTGGAATTGAATTTGAAGACACTTTTAACGAATTCTGTTTTGTATTTTAATCTAATAAATGCATCTAAATGTGTGTGTGTTTGTTGCCCCCCAACACACACACACACACACATTTAGATGATTTAACAAATGAGGATTTTAGTCGTCTGTTCTCGCTGTTTGTCTGTGATTGTCTCTGTTGCCATGCTTGCATTTTACATGTGAAGCGTCTTTGGGTTTTTAAACAGCAATGTAATCCTATAAAAACAGGGATAATGTTGAAACTTATTGTAAATACGGAGTCTCTTGGTATATAGATATAGGTCCTTCTGGTCACAAGGTAAATTAATTGGCGGAGCTCATGATGAGTAACGTAAATGTTCCTCATCAGAATAAGAGGGCAGGAGAGTTTCAGGCAAGTATAGCCCCCCTAAACAAAGACGCTCTTTATTGGGGCTTTTCTCGCAATTTTTCTTCCTGATAGAGAATTTTTGTGCAGGGGGCAAATAAGCAAGACGCAAATGGAAAGTTTGCATGTCCTTATCATCCCTAAAAGTGGAACATACATATTTCAGTGACTCCGAGTGTGTTCATCTCACTTCCCCAATACGCATAGCCTATTGCAACTTATATACACTAATAGTCTCTAAAAGGCGAAATGGTAAGCCTACGGATTTATGGTACGGATTTTATATAACATGCAAATTCGGATGAAATATTCGATTGGGATTATTCCACTAAATTATTATATAATTAAGCGTCGCCCACTTTGACTCTGTAGAAATAACCCTATCAAATTAATATTCTTCAAGCATATAGCATTCAATTTAGTTAACCCATTTATCTGCCTCAAGTGACAAAATAAATGTCCACAAAGTCTACACCTACAAACCCATAGGCACTGATCTCAACCATGCAGGAAACCACCCCAATTTGTTAATTTACTCTGATGCTTCCATGAAACTCGCCCACCTAAAGGGTGTCCATCCCCGGGAAGTCCTTTTGTGACTCACACAGCGTATAGTATAGATTATAAGGGACCGTGGCAGCACAGAAAGGATAAGTGAATGCAGGACGCCAGAAGCACAAACATTACAGTCAGTGGAAAAAGTTATGGATTCACATTTCACTAAGTTTTTTATATTTGTTGTGCTTTTTACAAGTACAACCAGTGCTCCTAGTCCTTCCAGATCAAATGATGTAGACTCACTTTGGGAAAAGGTGAAAAACTGTTCCCGCAATCTGAACGAAATTGCAAAAATTGTATCATACGAGGTGAGTCTACACACTGTCTCTTTTGTTAATCCTGCAGCCTATACACTTTATTTTGTTTTGTTACCAAACCACCGTTTTATGTTTTCAGGTAGACAATGGTGAGAAATATGATAACACACAATTCAGCATATCAGCTTCGTGGATTGAGGCTGAGGACCAATGTCATCCAGAAGGTCTAAAGCATAACCCAAAGGTAAGCTGTATGTGCAAAATTCACTAAGAATCGATTTGCTGGTTTTAAATTAGATTCATGTATATAGTGTACAGCTTCGGATGTCATGTTTCCATGAAGATATATTCATAAGACATAAGTATTAATTTGCAATTAAGGGTTTGTCAACATCTTCCTCAGACATGTGTAATGAAGATATTTGCTGCCCTGAAGAATTACTCATCCACAATCAATACAGTTGAACATCATTTTAAAAGTTGTTCACACTTGACCAAGAGAGTGAGACCAGCAGTGGACAATCTTCTTGAAAAGCTTAGCAGAGTGACAAGCATATTATTCAACTTTCAGGAGGTAAGTTCAATGCATTAACTCTTGCAAGTTTGTTTCCCGCAGAATTCTTTGCAGAAGCTGCAACGAGATTGATGTTCTTTAATTAAGGTGGTTTTCATGAATGTTTCAGTATTACCTGATTTACATAATTTTTTTACAGTCGAACACCGACCCTGTGCCAGTAGAGGATATTGTATGGTCAGAACACGTTCTCTGTCACTACACAATGAAAAGGCTCTTCTCATTTTCCATTTTTACATCGCGAGTATTTGCTATGGGGGATCCCGTTCTACACAAAAAGACCACAAGTGTATGTGCTTAAAGCTATATTTCTGACAGACAATGTAGACTACTTCAGAAAACCTGCAGTGAATGAAGCTGATTATTAGTGAACTTGATCATATTGATCAATTGGGTTTCTAATATTGAGTAAATCTATTTAGAAGATTATAATGTATCTGTAAGTGTTAACTGCAATGTCATCCACATCTTGAAGACGCACGAAATATTTTTTACTTAAAGCCTATTTATTATTTTATTTATTACATTTCATGTATTATATTTATTTATATTTATATTGTAGCATATTTAATGGAACTAAGTGTGTTCTACACAAACATGAATATACTTTGTTTGAAGTTTTTGAAATAAAAATAACAATATTTGAAACATAATATTCCTTGAGTCCGGTGTTTGTCATTGTACTCAACACCTTGTCATTGCTGTCTATATCACACAAATGTTGTAGGATAATGATAAGCCTACCATAAACCAGTTAGACCTGGAAAAATCCTAATCAAGTGATAAAGGAAACAATGTTCTCTCCAACGGACGTTCTAAACAATTTATGATTTCACAGTGAGGGAAGCGTGCTTTCCTCAAACATTCCTCGTGATGCACATCCTGCATGTTTGTCCGAACTCACCTGTCTATTAAGGTCCCTATGGCGTTGACAGTAGTCACCTCATAGCCTACAAGGTAGATATGTAATTTCCAAAAAAAATAACAAAAATACTAAGAATAATAAAAACGGAACTTGGATGAGCACATGGATCTATCTATGTCAGACTGCTCAACAAGGAAGTTTGCTATTGGACTCTTTTAATCTTAACGTATAACCATGAAAGATCATCTCTGTCTAGGATTTAGGATTTAGCATCTAATTTTATATGGCATGTCCTTACATTAGAATAGTAAATACCTTATGCAGAATTTTAAGCCATATCACATAGGCTTAATACCCTATAAACATTTTCACTATCCAAGTCAAGTAGGTGATTTCTCGGGTCCGTTACTACCGATATGACTGTTTGCATGTCTAGCCTACTTTTTCGACAGGGATGGAGTTCTAAGGAAAGTGCTGTTATCTTGCCTCTCTCTCCTTCCTGCTTTAATTCCAAGCTGTTCCTGATATTCTCTTTGACACTTGTAAAGAGCTGGACAGTTTGTTGTGCAAAAGCAACACTGTTCATCCTGTGTGTTCGTCTAAAGGGGCGGGGTTTAACCAAGTCAGGGATTTCCTGGTTAGCAACAACAGAAGGTGAGCCTATTTGAAAAAATGTATCTTTATGTATTATTGTTTTGGTCCCGTGGTGGTTACTCTACTTTAGTGTGACCAGTTATTATACTAATATTTTCTTGCCAGCATATGAGCTATCATATTTGTAGCTAAAAGTTACAGGACAGGAAGTTAAGAAAGCTAGCTACTTAGTTGCAAGCTAACGTTAATTAAGCTAGCTGGATGGCGTATGATGGGAAAACTAGCGTTTGCAAGCAAAAATTAGGTAATAAACACATACAGTCTAAAATGTTTAGCCAGTAGCCACTAGTTTGAGTTTTTGTCATACCTTCAAATAAAGAAATAAGTTTACAATTGAAAAATGGTCATGCCATTTTACCACCATAGCTAGTAAAGTATGAGTGGATGCGATTTATTTTTCCCCGGGGCTACCAAGGTGGGCGGTGTAGTTTTTTTAGTAGTCATTAAAATCTTCAGTAAAATTGTGACCCGTGTTCCCAGTATGACAAATGCATAACATATATAGAGACTACTGTAAAAAATCACCGTATGTTTGAGTAAAATGAACTTTGTTTTGTCCTATAAATTACAGACAACATTTCTCCCAAATTCCGAAAAAAAAATGTGTTTTGCAAAAGTTGCAGTGTTTTCAGATCACGAACAATGCAAAGAAAACAATTTATTTGTAAACACCACAAATGTTTTTTCAGCATGAATGTGGGCGTGGCTCACAGCGAGGTTAACCCAAACACTCGGGTTATGAACAGCCGTGGGATCTGGCTGGCCTACTTGCTGCTGACCACCGTACTACACGTCGTCCTGCTCAGCATCCCTTTCTTCACTGTGCCACTTGTCTGGACACTAACTAATGTCATCCATAACTTGGTGAGTTGGCACTGGCCAATTAGGAGGTTTCCACCTGAAAAAGATGTAGCTGAACTTTCAATATATGATTTGTCACTTGCAACATACCATCTGTGTATTCGAAAGCCTGTAACGATAGCCACATGAAGAAAAAAGATTTGCTTTAGTATAAGTAATAAAGTACGCAGTCAATATTTTACATACCTGTAACAAAAAAAATGTAAAAGCACTTAGCACACAATTCCCATATGCAATGTCTTACGTAGTCATTTCTCGGGCAGAAAAGTATACCGTGACACGTCAGTGTAATTTAATGCCTCTGATTTGCTATTGGTGGTCTTATGCTAATGCATTATATTCATTGGACTTTCTCAGGTGATGTACTTGTTCCTACACACTGTGAAGGGCACTCCATTTGAGACCCCGGATCAAGGCAAAGCCCGTCTGTTGACGCACTGGGAGCAGATGGACTATGGTATCCAGTTCACGTCCTCACGCAAGTTCCTCACCATCTCACCCATTGTGCTGTAAGTTTTGCTTACCTCTACACTACTATATACAAATTCTCATACATGATACATTTATGTTTATTTTGCTTGAAGAGTACTGCAAGAAATTCTGCAAAGCTTTGCTGCTTGGACATTGTTATTCTCCATTTTCCAGGTATATTCTTGCCAGTTTCTACACAAAATATGACCGTACGCATTTCCTGATAAACACCAGCAGCCTCCTCACTGTCCTCCTTCCAAAGCTGCCCCAGTTCCATGGAGTACGGATATTTGGAATCAATAAGTACTGACTCCATTGAATTGTACTGGATCATAGTTCTGTTTCCATGGACTAAACATCTCTGTTCTAGTGGACAAGAGATCAAGAACAGATTAGGTGTTTCTGTTTAATTGTAAGGAATGTATGAGGTCCTTTTCCGGCTGACTGCAAACTGTGGTTTATGCTACCTCTATTACCTGAGACGAATGATCTAAAAATGCACTGCTTACAAAACTATATGATTATGATGATATAGGTTACTGACTTTATTATTTCTGTGAATTGTTCTTTTTTATTTACATTACTTTTTTATTTACATTCCTCTTGTGAGAGATCAGACAACTGGCAACTTTAACATTTTTCTTTATGATTACATCACATCTATTGTTTTCTGGTTAAAGCAAAATGTGAACTGAATTTATTTTAAAAAGCAAAAATAAATAAACACAGGCTGATGTCTTCAAGTTTGGTAGGTTTCAACTAAATTATAGTTGCACATGGCCCCTTCACCTTTGTGCCTTTATATTACAGATCATTTTACTGGGCGCTACATGTATGTCTGCATGTTCCTGCAATAAACCCACCGTTTCTATCTTGGCATCTTTAACTGTTTTTTATTATGATCCACATTTCTTTGAGGGTACAATAAGATAGATAATAAAATGTTTGCTTTATTTTTGTCTAGCTCTAAATGAGGCCCTTTTATAACTACGTATGAAGCGTTGATATGTTATTGAAGCAGAGACCTACACAGGCTGTGCTTCAAAATCCCTAGTAATAAAGGACAACTTGGATTCATGTCCACATAGAATTTTTGACAATTGTCTTAGGATTAATGGATGGTGTCTATACACAAGAGAAACCAATTGGTCATTTGGGTGGTCAGTGTTAACAAACAACTCCTTGTTTCGTCAGAGGAGCCCTGCATGGTCTCATATTATTAGTGTGGGCAGGATTTGTGATCTATGGGGAAGTCCAGGCACTTTACATTAGGTTTCTGTTGGCTGCTATGCCAATGGCATTGATGTGCTGATATATCTGAGGGATTCCCCCCTTCTGCATACTTTCTGGCTGTGTTTGCATTGCGTTAATGAGGTGTCTCCCTGTGTGCTCAGCTGAGGTGTGCTCACAAGGAAGTAGCTCGAAGGAAATGGCGTCACGCACTCAAACATGCCAATCCTTGTACCTGGGAAGCACATGCAAATCACACATAACTCCACGTGACCACGACATTTAGAACAATTGAAGCGGGATCACCTTCAGTTGAATGCAAAAAAACATGACATTTGACATTTACGTCAACACTGTTCAGAGGAAGAGGAAATACAACCTATAGCTTATGAGCAGCTTGGCATTAGGTTAACAGCTACAAGAAACAATAAGGTTCATACAGAAGTTGTTAGACGTAGTTTCTGTGAAATATAGATCAGATTCAAGATATAACCCTTGAAACTAAAATATTGTTGCAGAAGCCGACCAAATACTCGCTACTTTTGAAAACAATCTACCTTTACATGATGGGAAATGAGATGACCTCATTTCCCATAAAAATGGGAAATTAAGTAATCTACTTAGGTTTCCCCATGAGTTCTGCTTTCACATTGTATAGAACGACTCAACTGTTATTGACTGCACTGCCTTCCAAAACACTTTCATCCCTTTGAATTACATGCTCATATTGAAAAACTAAATGATCATTCGCACTTCCTATTCCTTCAAAATGTCCATCTAAAATTCAGTGTACGAGTGAAGCAAGAACAGTAGGCCTATACCACATGTAAAAAGATGGTAAGAAGAATGTTGTGCTTACTTTTAAAGTCAGAAACTCACAGAAAACCAATAGTGTCCTCTTACCGTCTGTGTACTTTAAGGTCCATTACATTTTTTTGTGTATGTATAGACGATGAGGTGCGCATACAAATCCTGAGTAAATTTGTTAGTGCAGTGTCCTAAGAATATAGAAATAATGTACATGTCTATACTATACTTACAATGAGACCATTCAGAGTACTGCAGTTTCAAATGTTGTCCTAAGTACTTAGAACCTGGAAAGATTGCTCCTTCAAAGCTTTAGTTTGACACTTATTTCTCCCTCGTATGGGTACATGTATATAATTGTAAAGAAATGTGCAGGTGCTTATCTATTTCCACGTTCATTTGACCAAAAATGTAATGTGTGAGAAGAGGTGATTGGGTTGTTATTGGTTATAGGAGGGTGGGGAAAAGAACAGATGTGCTACAGGCATTTCTGAAGAGCACAGCAGCTGTCATGCTTGGAGTCACAGAGCCCCCTACTGTAGAGTTAATGATACAACACAGTAGAAACTACTAAAACTGAGGACCACGTTTTTTTTCTTTCTTAAACCAGTGCTTTTCCATTTAATTCAGAGTTTTTGTAACAAAGTAATAAAGATCTAAAACAACTGCAGCATTCCATATATGACACTTCTGTTGATGTTCACTCAACAGAAAATGTATATTTAAACTGTAAACAAATTATTTGATTAAAGTTGTATGTGCTAAGCGATTAACTATGGAAGATAACTTAATTCTTAAGGTTATTGGCTTTCATCATCTAATATCGATGATCCAGAGGAGGATTGACGTGACTATATTTATATGTATAAATATATGTACAAAATTGGAAAATAAATGGTACCATTGTAAAATGTAGTATTTTCAAATGTCTTCACTTACACTGAGTAAGACATGCCCGGTGAACTGCAGGTTAGTCTTATTTCAAAGTTCTAATCTCCAATTGCAGGGCAACCGCTTAATTCAATATTGGATTTCACATGTCTGTCTTTGTGTGCTTGCCAGTCAGTTTAACAGTGTTGGTACACAGACGATGTCGATAACAAAGAAAGGCTTTTTTTTGTCATCAATTATCATACAGCATCAAGAATGTCTCCCAAATCAGACTCAGTCCCGTGCGGGGAGACATTCAACTCAAACACCCACTGACGTCTTACATGTTTCAGTGATGCCTCAATGCCAGCAACACTGGAAGGTTCAGAGGCAAGTCAGCACCTTGACCCCAACCCACAGGGATAGAACCCAATCCATCCCACCAGGAACGTTTTAGTCTACACCACGTCAATCGTCTTCAATGATTTGACTTGAATTCTTCCTCCTCGTCCTCGTATTCCTCATCTGTTGCAAACAGCTCGTCCTCAAAGTAGGATCCTCCAAAACCATACTCCTGCACATGGACAGACACCTCATTTGAAAGCAGGTGAGGTGAGCCCTCTGCAAAATCTGCAAACCTGTGAATTACACCCTCATTTTATAAAATGAACAAAAACAAATTCAACCACCATGCCTATGCTTATCAGTAATGAACACTTCGACACTCATAACATGCATAGCCATTCAATCATGGTTAATGCATAACACATTTAACCAATAAACTAAGACTACTTACCTTTTTGGTGACTGGAGTCTAGACACAGTCTTCCATGTGTTGAACTCTGGGCTGTTGCAGTACTTCCGAAGTTCCTCCAGGGCCCGGTACGTCTCCTCTTCTGCCTGTTTTTGATACTCGTCTTCAGTCAGAAGCCGCCGTGGCTCAGGCTTCCAGCGGAGGGATGGCTTTATTTTCCTGTACAGGAAAAGGGTTAGCCTGATCAACAGAGTACATTTTCTTTTTTTTAGGGGTTAATTTTGCCCCAAACTATTAAAAACAGTATATATTAATAATATTTCTCATCCGCAGTAATCTTTACACTAATATTTTAACTAGTGCCGTTAGCATATCAGAAGTGATCATGAAAATGAAGTGACCATAGGCTTATTTAACGTGGGTAGCTAAATGGGACACTCCGTCACAGGGCTATGCTCACAACATTTATGCCTGCATATCACTAATTCGGTTTAGTTAGGTGCTTTTTTAGTTTATGCCATTTGCCATTCCTTATTTTCACAGCGAGTTTTTCAGTCACCAGTTTGGTTGTCTGAACACATAGCAGTCCACCTTCTATCAATCTTGGGGTCCAGTTAGGGGTTTAGACACAGTTGCCAGACCTTAGACTTTCTCAGCGCATTTTTGCCCACTTGCCTGCCTGATCAGCTTGCCATGCAAGAACACACACAAAACAAGACAACCAGCAAATATCAGCAGTGAGTCCTGCCTATTACATCGGTGCATATTGTAACCACCTACCGCCATGCTGCTAGGGCTAGGGATACGGGGTACTCCAGGTTCTTGGCGCACAAAGCTGACAGTATGATGGCCAAGGCTACCTGCTGAACCTGGACCCCAGCGTAGATCAACAGCAGGCCAAACAGCTGCAGGGTCCAAGACAGGATGTTGATACTTCTCTCTTCCACCAGAGGGCCATGACGGTAGCATACGGCGAAGCTGATGAAACACACTACTGCCGTGTAACCTGGAAGGGGTGTGACAGTATCTCTTCGTAAAGGGAGCAACAGCAACCAATTTACTATAGGAATAAACCGACTGATCCAAATAGATTTATTCTACACTACTTGATTTAATAAACGCTCAGGTAGAACACAGTAAGGGGTACTATAATATTTGAATATCCTCTGATACTTTTGATTTCTAGGTACCCTTACCTAAAGCTAAGTGCCAGTGTTCTTTCAGGATTAACTGCAGGTTCCTGCAGACCAGTTGGATCACGTAAATGGAGAAAGACCAGCCGCCAACTATCAGCACATAAAACGGGCTTTTCTGAAGGCAGAGAATTTATGAAAATCAATATGGAAACGGGCATCTTATGATTACATTTTCTCAGATTGGATTTATTATTTTTTTATTCAAAATATTGGTACTGTTACCTTGGGTAAGAAGCGTGCCATGATGAAGATCATTATAATGAGGGATGCAATCATGCCTGTGCTCATGCCAGCAGAGTAGTAGAATACCTGACTCCTGTTTTACAAGACAAGTCGGCTTGGATTAGGGTTACATTTTTACACGTCAGACATAATTAACTTCTCAAAAAAAATAAAAAAAAAATAAAACTATTAATTACCTGCTAAGCGAATCTGCATAGATGAAGAGCAACATTCCAGTAAGAAATACAATGAACAGAGAGATGTCAAACTCTGCAAAGAGTGACAAAAACAGAGAATGGTTTTGGCCACTGGGCAAAACTGGGTATTATTTTACATTTATTCAATAGCTAACTTCTTTATGACGACAAAGAAAAAAAAAACATCAGCTAAAATGACCAGATATCCATTTACTTACTGTGCAAGGGCCTGACAGTGTACTGAATTGTGGGGTCTACTGGATCCACCTTGAAGCATGTTTTGTTTTTGAAAAGGTTTACGTTAATGGTGGTTTCATTGGACTGTTCCTTCATAAAGTGCTGCATAAGGCCCCAAAAACTGAAGCGCTCTAGCTCTTGTAGTCTCTCTTCATCCTCAGCAACTGTCACCTTCAACTGCCTTGAGCTCCATACTTGTACCTTTCCAAAAGATAAACATTTAAATGATCCACAACCTTGTTAGAAAGGGGTTAAAAGAATGTTATATGAAATGTGTGAAGTGTTGAGAGTACGCTCACTAGGAGCACATCATGAATGTCATGAAATCCAAGTTATCTGACCTGAATCCGTGTCCATGTTTGTTTCCAACCAGGCATTATGGAATTATGAAAGCAGAATTGATTGGGCCCCAACGTGACACTTTCCTGGTTGTCAGTCAGATTAATTATTTGAGGCCTGGAACCTGAAAAGGGGATCAGACAATTAACATTTGAATGGGGCGACATAAAGAAGGTTCGTAGTACTAGTACTGTAGTCAGCTAACGCGTTAGCTTAGCTAGATTCTGACAAATAACTGCATTTCTTCATGCATGGTGATTAAGCGCAAACCCTAAACCTGTTTGCATATAATTTTACCACTTGCCGGCTAACCGTGACGACTTTGCTTAGCATGGCAGGCAGCCTGTTATTTTTAAGACCATGTGTTCGTTCGCAAACGTTAGTGTACTTAGCTTGTTCACGTTAAAGACATCAACTTTAGCGGTTAGCCTAACGTTAATAGCAAAACATCCAATTTGTACATGATATTAATACATTTGTTACAATAAATCTTAAAGTATCATAAAGCCTACCTCTTTGTTGGTATGTACTATGGATAATATTTAAAAATAACAACAGAAACCCCATTATCTTCGCACTTCTGAAGAGAGAACTACTTTCGGTTTTCATGTGTCCCGCCATGACAGCACACAACCTTGTACCAGTAAATTTTGTCCCGCCTTTCTTCTAAAGCAGTTCAGCCAATCACACTGCACACTGCGTCATTCGTATGGGCGTACGTTCAACATCACTTCTTCTGGACTGTATGACGTCTTTTTATGTCTCCCGTCCCATCCCTGATAGTGGTTCTATGTATGAATGTTGAATAGATTGTTAGTTTACTCCACAAGCAAATTCCTACTTTTACAAGTATCCTAAGCATTTCCACTCCCTTTCTGATTAACTTTCTTTGAAAGAAAGTTGGACTGACATGAGTTTCAGTTCTCAGTGCGCGCTTGTAAGTTGACAGATTGTCTATGAAGAAGAGCAAGCCTAATTTGTCAATGCATTGTTTCGGCTTGTTTGAGGGTAACGTGCCAATTTAGAGCAATTAAAAAGAAAATATTTGCAAAAAAAGAGTGTTATCATATATGTTTTATTTGATTAAACAATTGACACTGCAAACAACAAAAAATATATAACTTTTGTCACAACACCAACAAATGAATCTTTTTTTTATTGCACCAAATTGACACATAGTTACCCTCATAGTTTAAATTCCAAATACCTGAGTTTCAAGGACAGATTAACTATAATATTAACAATGCCAGCAGTCAGGAGATACTGACAGTGATTTTTTTTATGTATAATAAATTCATACATTGATATATACAGTGAAGGAAATCATTTAGGTTTATTTTAACATTCAGAGATAGAATAAAAAAAAGAAATCCAGAAAATCACATTATATAAAATATATACATTGATTTGCATTTGATTGAGTGAAATAAGTATTTGATCCCCTAGCACAACATAACTTAGTACTTGGTGGAGAAACCCTTGTTGGCAAGCACGGAGGTCAGACGTCTCTTGTAGTTGGTTACCAGGTTTGCGCACATCTCTGGGGGGATTTTGGTCCACTCCGCTTTGCAAATCTTCTCCAAATCCTTAAGGTTTTGAGGCTGTCGTTTGGCAACTCGAAGCTTCAGCTCCCTCCATAGATTTTCTATGGGATTAAGGTTTGGAGACTGGCTAGGCCACTCCATGACCTTAATGTGCTTCTTCCTGAGCCACGCCTTTGTTGCCATGGCAGTGTGTTTTGGGTCATTGTCGTGCTGGAAGACCCACCCACGACCCATTTTCAGTGTCCTGGCTGAGGGAAGGAGGTTGTCGCCCAAGATTTCACGGTACGTCGCCCCGTCCATCCTCCCCTCGATGCGGTGAAGTTGTCCTGTCCTCTTAGCAGAGAAACACCCCCCAAACATAATGTTTCCACCTCCATGCTTGACGGTGGGGATGGTGTTCTTGGGGTCATAGTCAGAATTTCTCTTCCTCCAAACACGGCGAGTCGAGTTGATGCCAAAGAGCTCGATTTTGGTCTCATCTGACCACAGCACCTTCTCCCAAGCCTCCTCTGAATCATTCAGGTGTTCATTGGCAAACTTCAGACGGGCCTGTACGTGTACCTTCTTGAGCAGGGGGACCTTTCGGGTGCTGCAGGATTTTAATCCATTCCTGCGTAGTGTATTACCAATGGTTTTCTTGGTGACTTTGGTCCCAGCTGCCTTGAAATCATTAACAAGCTCCTCCCGTGTAGTTCTGGGCTGATCCCTCACCTTTCTCATGATCCTCGATACCCCACGAGGAGAGATCTTGCATGGAGCCCCAGACCGAGGGCGATTGATGGTCATTTTGTGTTTCTTCCACTTTCGAATAATTGCACCAACAGTTGTCTCCTTCTCACCGAGCTGCTTGCCGATGGTCTTGTAGCCCATTCCAGCCTTGTGCAGGTCTACAATCTTGTCCCTGACGTCCTTAGACAGCTCTTTGGTCTTGCCCATGGTGGAGAGGTTGCAATCTGATTGATTGATTCTGTGGACAGGTGTCTTTTATACAGGTAAAGAGTTGAGGCAGGTGTCTCTTATACTGGTAACAAGTTGAAATTAGGAGCACTTTCTTAGAGTGAGGGGGACTAATATACCCGGCCTTTGGGAGACAGAATTCTTGTTAGTTGGCAGGGGATCAAATACTTATTTCACTCAATCAAATGCAAATTAATGTATATATTTTATATAATGTGATTTTCTGGATTTCTTTTTTTTTATTCTATCTCTGAATGTTAAAATAAACCTACCATTAAAATTATAGACCTTTCATTTCTTTGTCAGTTACAAAATCTCCAAGGGATCAAATAATTATTTCCTTCACTGTATATATTTTTCTTTACTGGAGGCTGTCAGAACAAATTACAAAAAAGTCAAACTTTAGCACTTCTGCAATGCTATAACTAAGTGTCAAACCCGACTCAAGAGCATTCATGTCCCTTGACCAAACAATTGTTCTTAACATCACCGACATGACTATCCAGCAAACATGAACCTTTTTCCCACTGTGAGCTTACTGTGGGCAGTGTGGGCTTGGGCTAACTCACACAATATCCACATATGTCCTGCGCAGGCTGGCCCGACCTAGGCTGCCTAATCTTTTCCGAATGTGGCCCACTGTAGGCTTTCTGTGGCCGGCACGGGCTTGAGGAACCCTGTATAACACCCAGATGGGCCTTTTGCAGGCTAGAAAATGTGTAATTCCAAATAGTTGCTGACCATTTATCAGTGTTTTTTTCTTCGGAAGAGGAACCCAAAAGGTAAGCTATTGATAATTATTCCTTTCATATCAAAGCTATGGGTACCTATAATGTACCATGGTAGGCTACTATTTTCTGTTCTGTTTAGGAAGAGGAAGGTTCCAATCAAAATACATTTCACCCATGACCTTCCAGGTGCTTCTCCCAATCTATAAGGTAAAGTTTGTAAAGATGTGTTAATATGTGTTTGTGTGTGTGTGTGTGTGTGTGTGCGCGTGCACGTGTGTGCGCACGTGTGTGTGTGTGTGTGTGTGTGTGTGTGGTCCACATTCATGTGTGAGGGTCAATTGAAGGGAGTCAAATTTAAGTGGGAGAATAAAAGTAAAAATGTACAGGACTTTTAAAATGTATTTATGATACATTGTATTCCACTCAATGGTGGGTACTTTTTAATCTTTCTACCAAGCCAAAATCATCTCTGAGATTGGATACCTTTGTTTTTGTTTAGATTGATCTGCTCGAGCAGGCCCTGCACTTAGGGGCCAGCCATTTGCCAATGAGAAAATCACAATAAGCTCTGCACAGGTGGCCCATTATGGGTCGTTGGTACAGCCCCTACTGGGTCCCAGCACGGCCTGTATGCTTGCTTGCTGGGTACATTGTGGGTATGTATGTGTCGCTGGGGCTGTGGCCGCGACCTGTGTCAAACCCTCAATAACTCTTTTCGGCTTGAGCGAGTAGTTGTGTTGAAGCAGTACTTGCTTTTGGGAAAATGCAAGTCCTGCTGGAAGATTTACTCTTGGGATTGCCCTGATAGTATAGGCATTATACCCTAATGCTTTTTATTACCGAAATATGATTAGAATTTGCTTTCTAAAAATATGTCTGTTTGGGAGTGTGTTTCAGGCAATCATAAACTTAGTTCCCGCTGCGTGTTGAGTGCATGTTGAATTCAACATCCACTGTCTTCACAATCCTTTATCCCTCCCTGTGTTAATGTTTTTGTAATAGTTTGGTGGGAACTTTTGTTATTTTTATGTGTATTCACTTACTGTTTTAATATGATGAAACAAACAAAAGATTGTCACAGAAGTCACTGAACAATCTCTTCTCCACTCCATTCACTCCCTGTCCTCAGCAGCAGTAATCCGAGAAAGAATGCATGAGTCACAAGCAACGACCCATGATGTCACAGTCCACATTTCAAACAGCAGGCCCATACCATTTACTTTGCTTTCAAGGTATCTTCATCTTCATCTGGTGATTCCAGTCCTGCTTCTACCCCCCCCCCCCCCCCCCCCCCCCCCCCCCCACGCACACACACAAACACCCCCACCCCACAACCCCACACCCAACAAAGGCATGTGAATTTTGTGAATTTGAAACGCTTGTGACTGTGGCCATGACCATGATCGACCATATCTACATGGTTTACAATTTTTTGTAATCAATTTGCAGCATTTGCGTGGTCCCATTTCCTTCTCCGCCACCCTTTACCGGCCAACAATATTTACCATAAACATTTGCCCAGGAGGTTATTTCTTCAGTATTCAATATAGCTATATATTTGATATACAGTATATTACATATATTAATTGATATGTAGGCACATAAGCACAGGGCAGCTGGGAGATGGTAGCAGATGTCAGCTAACATTTGAGAGTCCCATCAGAGATTGCAACAACCAACTTAAGACCAGACTTATTCCATTGGTCCACACACAGCAAACTGTGTACTTTGTAGTGCCAACAGTTCTGTGGGAAGAAACAATAGACGAGGCATACAAAAGAAAGAAACTCAGCTACAGCAAATTAGAAGCTGAGTCAGAACAGTGAGGCTGGAGAACAAAGATGTGTCCTGTGGGAGTTGGATGCTATGGATTTGTGGGAATATCAAAAGCCAGACTACTTAAGAAAATAGGGATCTGGAGCAAATAATTGCACCAGACCATAAGAGTTGTGTCGGATATAGCAGAAATAAGTTACCAGTGGCTGTGGCTAAAATTTAAGTATCCAACATGGATGCAAAAGTGAAGAACATAATGTCGAAAAACCAAAGAAAGTTGTTTTATCTCAGGACTAAGGCATACAGGTAAGCAAGCTTTCCTGCTGAGCGTGATATTACTAAACCAGCGGGAATAGAGTAAGGAAAGGTTAGGTTTAAATTGTAAGATTAATTGTTCAACTGTCTGAGCATTCCATGTTTCAAGCCAGCAGTTAGAGGTGTGTATAGATTATTTCATCTTTGATTATCTGGCTGTGCCGAGAGCGGATGTAGAGGAGGGTGGCTCTGAGACGTCATAGCTCACCGTTAAGCCTACTGTCATGGGGTCAATTTAACAAAACATCCGGGATGGAAGATGCCCACTGAAAAACTTCAATGACATACTGTATCTGCTCTCAACCTAAATCCTTTCTAAATATTGTTTTTTGAGCACTCATCTTGGATTAAGGCATAATGGATATTATAACACCCTATTTTAAAATGACTTAAGATGATTTGTGCTATGGAAATAATAAGTTACAAAGACAGTGTGAAAGAAATCTTGTAGAGGACATTTAGAAAATGGCTATTAATTATAAAAAAAAATGTATTACAATTTCCCTTATTAAATTTCAGCACCATTATTAACAACATGTGTAGTTACCTGGAAATCTTGGCATCATCATAGGGACATTGACCTTTCTTGGTAGGCTAAAGAATAGTTGCCATTGAGACCATGAAAGAGGATGAAATCTCTGGCTTCACCCTTTCATGTATTGTGTTGTAGGTCGTCTTTTTCACGTAAGTTACGGTATTAATAATAATTTAACAACAGCAACTATTGCAGCCTTTAAAAATAGTTACCCTTTGAAAAATACGTTGATTGGTGACATCGAGATTGTTAGTGTGATGGGAATGTTTGGGAGCCTTGACCATTTTAATACAATTAATGGTGGTTCATGATTCAGACTCCTACCCTGGTCATCATAAAGCGGGGGTGTTGAAGGAGGGAGGGACTAAATGATTCATTACCAAGTTTCCCAAAATCCGCTACGCAACAGTTCTTAGTGAACTTCACAAGCTTTCATTACTTTGTTAACTCCTGTAAGGTAAGCCTACATCTTTATTTTCGCTAATCCAATTATCATTTTCAAGCTCGAGGCATTCCTCAAAGGCTCAAACGGTACATGTAAAACTGAAAATTCAACATGGGGAAGCCATTTCACCAAGGCAATATTAAAGAAAAAAATCAGTATGGAGCAATAATAGTCTGTTAGTTCTTCGAATAAGGAAGCGTCGACGAGCCAGATTAGTTCCATGTGTTTGCGTAGACAATTTAACTAACAACATAATTAATCTAATTTGTTGCGACCATTACTTACATTTTGATTCATGTCTAGTTTATGTTCGAGTTTGTTTACCCTGATAAAGCGATACTGGCAGTGTTCATTACCACGAGCTTTTCGCAATGTCATATGAAAAAAATAGATAAAACTGAAGTTAGGCTTTCAGTTTTGCCTCATTATGTTAATGTTAAGGATTTTAGCTGCATCTAACACAAGTGTGTTGCTTGTGTAACCATTAGATCGAAAACGTAGAAAGGTTTATTGTACAATAAAACGCATTAAAACGGCCTTATTTTAGCCTACTCACTATTTCTGTTTTCCTAGTCAAGACTTCATTCTCATCAACCATGGCTGTGGAGGGGGGAATGAAATGTGTGAAGTATCTACTCTTTCTGTCCAACTTCATTTTTTGGGTGAGTAGACCTACCACATGTAACCTTTGCTTTATGATAAGGATTAATCCTATAATCTTTAGGTGTTTACCAGTTTACGTTAAATATTAACAACTTAAGTAGTTTCTATTTTATTGGAGTTAAGGTGGAAGATCCTGTTGGATATGGGATCATCAGTCACCTGACACACACACACTCACTCACTCACTCACTCACTCACTCACTCACTCACTCACTCACTCACTCACTCCTTGCCTACCCAGCTCAGCACTTCCTCTTTTAATATAGACATTTTGTTTAGACTGTTTGATGACTATTGACGATTGTGCACTGATGAACTAAGATATGCTTGACATACAAAGTACAAAGACCATAACATTTTAGAGATGTAGGGTTGTTCACCAACTAAATTACCTCGCTTTCCATTCTGTAAATTTGGGGTCATTATTTCCGTAACTGACTTAAGGAGGAAGCAGAGTAGGCCAAGAGGGGGAGCTTAAAAAGAGTAAGGGCGGTGTAACAGTGGAATGTTTGTCTTGTGACTAGTAGTGTTTCGAAGTATTATGACTATCATGTGACTTGTCATGATCAACGGTGTTACCATGCCTGTTACGATTTCCATTCCTTGTCGACTGATTCAAATGCAGGTCACTACACTTTCACTGAACACCTCTAAAAACAGGTTAATAGAAAGATACAATTAATTCTTGATCCCTCTCAGAAAATTGTAATATTATTTAACATGATATATATAAATTATATATGATCTTGTTTAGTTGACATTCACCCTTGTGCTTCTCGTGCCTGGGAGTTTTGCTACCTTAACCTCCAGCTGCTATTACAACCAAACCTCAAATATTTACATTGGCGTAACCTACAAAGAAAAGGATCTGAGTGGGGGCTATTACCTGCATGGATACACATTGGACCTGCCGTTCTCTCAAGTGTGACAAGTCAGCTGTTTTTTATTTATTTTAGATTTATAAAAATGATTTAAAAAAAGGTTAAATAAAAATAAGGTACAGGACGTGTTTAAATGTGAAAGCTTTATGGAGAAAGATGTTTCCAAGTGAATAGCTCTGTTGTCTTACCTGTTCTTGCCACACAGATTTCTATCAGATAAAGCAGTTGTTAGACAAGTTTGGTCTGAAAAATGATTGTTCTCGAATCGTCTGCTCATTAGCAGGGAACACTTGGGATTGTGTTTGAATAATGACTAAGGTAGCTGGGAGTAAATCCACATCCTAATTTTTAAAAACAAAACAAACAAAAAAATATTTTGCTAATACATGAATGATTATGGTTATGCTTGACACAAAAGGCATTTGACCTAGTTTTCTACCATCAGGAAGTTATCAACTTAAATAGAGGAGATAAATAAATAAAAAAAAAAAGATTTATTTTGAGTGTGTAGATTTGAGTGTGTAGATCAGTTTCTATTGGTGTCAAATCAATCAGTGAGGCATGACTCTTCTACAATTTTTTTTCTTCTCTTAGGCCTAGCTTTGTGTTTGATCATGGCGGTGACTGAACACCGTGTGCATTAAATACGTTATCACACCTGTCCTTTCACTTCCCTGTTGTGTTGTTGTCCCTGAGTGATGACAAATGTAAAATAACTTTATTTTAACTTGTAACCCAGTGCCTGGTTTGTTTCTTCATGCCGGAGTTATAAAAAAAGAATTAAGGAATCATGGATCATGCTTAAGCGTGCCTGTCATTTGCAAATCAATTCACCAATTAGACATTTTGTTTTAACAGTCGTACATTTAAATTAAACGTTTTTGCGGAGCATATTTCAGCTGCAAAAGACAGGATTTTCTTTTTGCATTTTATGACTACTTTGACCTACCACTAGTTCACATGACACTGGCTTCTCTGCCTTTTGCTGTCATTGTTCCAGGTGACCTTTATTGTTACTTTTCCTGTCTTGCAACAGTTATGTGGTCTAGCCCTGATCATCCTGGGAGTCCTGGTCCAGATAGCCCTTCACAAAACCCTGCTGATCCAGGATGCATCTGCCTCAGCCCCACTTGTTATCATTGCAGTGGGTGTGGTCATCCTGTTCATCTCCTTCTTTGGTTGCTGCGGAGCTTGCAAAGAGAGCCACTGTATGGTCACCATGGTAATACAATTAATAATACTACTCTGTCCTGTTCTTTTATGCATACAATGTTTGGCAGGTCATCTTTATTTTTGCAACTTGGAAGGAGTTATAGCTCAGTAGTTTAGAACAATTTGTCGGTTTAGTCCTCTGTATACGTACCTACCTGACAAACACTATAAGGTTTTAAAAAGTATATTACTTAATTTGATTTCCGTTCATGACTGAGTTTTGTTGTTCTATACTCATAATATTCAACAAAATAAATCCTTGTTTATTTTTCTTTCCCACCCCAAGTTCTCTGTCCTACTCTGTCTGATCATCATTGTTGAAATTGGAGCAGCCATTGCTGCATATGTCTTCAGGGGAAAAGTGAGTATATGGTTATTTTTTGTAAGAATCACAAAATGACATGTACTTAAACTTGATATAGTTTGACAACTTATTGTTTTCCCTTAATGTAGGTGACGGAGGTTGTTCAAAATAGTCTCACAGAAATGATCACCAGGTACAGCAACAGCAGTGAAGAATTCAAAAAAGTGGTCGATCGACTGCAGGAAGATGTGAGTTCATGTCTGTTCTTACTATCTTGATGGTGAACACACCATGTTCCACTTCACTTACATCTGTTAACATCGTTTTACTTAAATTCCTCAAAATGTGAAATATTTTAAATGCTGTATTATAGTGGCATTAAAATGACAACATTGGCATGTTTGCCTTAACATTGCTTTGTAGAGGGTTTGGAAGGAAGTTGACACTGTTACGCAACCTTTTTACCAGGCTTCCTCTTAATAGGAGGGTTGCAAATGTAAATGCTAGGTGGTTGAGACACAAATAACAAAGGACTTTTAACATAAGCTGGAAGAGTTTTTAAACTGAAGGAACTGATCTTAAAAGCTTTCATAAAAAATGTATTTGCATTATATTGGTTTTAAAATGACCCTGTCAAGTTCCAAATTAGTGGCTTTCCAGCTGCCTGTTCACACTTAATTACCTTCTGTAGTGTAGTGTCTTGAAAATGTAACCTAAGGCCTTGTACAATGAAACAATTGTTGAAACTTGAGGCAAGGAGAGGAACAAGGGCCGTGTTTTTTTTTTTTTTTTTTTAATTGATTTTTTCCGGTGTAATTGTGAGTTATTTGTAACTTTTCGCACCCTCATTTCAATTCATGAAAACGTAAAGGATTTCGTTGCAAAAAAGACTTACATTTTTTGGGAAGCACTACTATTATTATTATTATTATTACTAAGTTGATCACAGGATTTTTTTTCAAACCAAAATAAATCTAGTAATCAAAAGCCTTCTATTATTTTTATTGATATTGAAACTCAATGTACAATGACACTGTCCAATAGTCTCATCATTCTTCTGCTTTTATTTAGTTGAAATGTTGTGGGATCCACAATTCATCAGACTGGGTTCACTTCAAGCCTGACTCAGACTCTGTGCCCGACTCCTGCTGTGTGAATGTCACTACAGGCTGTGGTGTTGGAACCATGACGAACCAAACCATTGTGCACCAGGAGGTGAGTTCCGAGGGGACATTTAGTTGTCAAGAAAATAAACTAATCCCATTATGTCTATATTATGCACAAAGGAGGAAGAAAACAGCAGTATCAAGACAACCCTAGTTGCATTTATTCTAGCGAAA
>CM030174.1:5972226-5992028 GCA_017639675.1 Aplochiton taeniatus | reverse complement strand
TTGAACACATGATTTGATATAGAAAATTATAATTCAAAAAATGAACAATAATAATATTAAAAAGTGAAAATTGTGCGTAATTCGTCTGACAGTAATATGCCATACCTGTTGTGAGATTACTGTTAGCAATTGTATCTGAAACGTAACAGGTATTTTTTTCCCTTTTTTTCTCTCTCTTTTTTCTTTTCTATAGCGTGTTCTGTGGTCTCTGTGCTAACTTCCCCTTTTTCCCCGGATACATTTCTTCTTGGTGTTTGGATAATTTCATCACGTGGATTTTTCACATGAACGTTTCCGTGTTTCACTGTCGTCAGATTCTTGTAGCCTGACCAAAGGCAAATTCGACTTTTGTGAGAATGAATCATCATAACTGACAATTCAGAAGTCTTCAAGAAGTCTTCCCCCAAGATTTGGGGAAGTACTGGTGAATGAGACTGAGAGGGCCAGTATGACAGATATCAAACGATGTTGAGTACTGATATGTCTAAACAGGGGAAGTCTTTCTTTGTAGTAGAATTTCCAGACATCGTAGTATTACACGCACATATAAACAAAGTCAGTTTATATTGGTAGCCATTGTATTCATACTATTTTAAACATATTGTCTATTTCAAACTCACTGTTAACTTGAGGAGTTTAACACCAGCAGTGGTGGGTGGATGTGAGCAACACATATCTGGAAGGGTATTTCAGACATTTATGAATAAAAAAATATATATAATGTTATTATTTCTATATGACTATCTTCTATAGTCATTATTCTGGTTTAAATATTAAAGGCTTTAGTCAGATTGTGAAGAGTACAGTTTATTCTAATCCTCAAATCACCAAGGATTTATATCATGCTTAAAATATAAAATATATACACATCCCTTGCCACATGAATGTCAGATGTAACGTTTCTGCGTTTTCTGGGAACACAGTATAGTATCTTTGGACTCCATACTCTCTGCCTTCCGGCACCGCTCTCCTGGAAAACCCTGGTGAGTCAACATCCTCTTCTCTCGCAGACAAACATTGGAGGCCAGGCAGTAAAACACATGGATCCTATAGCAGAGTGTGAAAATTCTGCTTTCCCACAAAGTATGTCCATGTCTGCATAGCCTCCGCCTGCGAGGTGAAATTCTTCTGTCTCGAATGGTGGGAGATTAGGCCTGAGCGTGCCTGGCCGCGTGTGGTGTTGTGTTCTGTTCTGTTCTGTTTCGTAAATGTGTTATTTGTTCCACATCCCCTGGACCGCCCTGAACCTTCAGAACCCAGCCACTTCCTTTCTTTGGAGACAGGAAATGGTTACTGTCGCCGCTGTCTTTCTCTGCCCCAGAGCATAGATGTCCTCTCATTGAGACGGACTGAAACCCAGCGAGGCTTCCTTAGATCTCCATAAAGGTCAGGACCCCTTCTGTGTTCAGAAATACTAGCTAATAAGACACACTGTGCTAAGTGCTGGTGAAATCATGGCACAATACCTTTTAACAAGTTGAATTTAGAACATGGAGAAATGTAGGAATGGTGCTATAAAATGTAAAGCATAATAATATAATATAATATTTTGTTATGAAAAAGTTATAGTTTTCATAATCAACCAGTAGACTAAGCTAATAGAATGTTTTAATTTGTTTTGTTTGTAATCTACAAATATATGTTTTCTGTTTTGCAATTAAATCATGTACCTGAAAATTCAGTCAAAACTGAAGAGGGATGCAAAACTTTCATAGTGAGCTCAAAAACCATGCTTTTAGTCACTTCCTGCTATTGTATTCAATGACTTTCGCTTTCTTAGGGGTTCCTGTACAGCACAGGGCCACTATCATTGGCCTCAAACTCCCAACTGTTGGATAAGAGTTCCATTACAGACCTCTGTGGTGACTTCTGGCTGGAGCAGTTGTCAGACTTCCTGAGATGAACTTTTGTAGGCGGACATATTTTCCTGTATCGTTTCACCAGGTGCGGGCTAAACAGAAGACAGACTAAAACAATAATTGGTGATATATTACTAATCATTGTTCAAAGATGAACCATACAAAAGAGTTAGAGATAAAACATTGGCAGTTGTCTGGGGATGTGTCATAAAACAATAAGAAAAAGAGGAACTGTTTTAAACTGAAAGTTGGATCTGAAAATGCTGGTCAGCTGTGTGCATGAAAAGACATGGCTTTTCACTTCCCCATAAAAGCTAAATGTACAATCTATCTTCAAATTAGGCAATCATATTTATTTGTTTGCTACCTCTTTGATACATGTATAAAAACTTGATGAATTGATGCCTCATGTACTTATTCCTCACATTATGTTGACACTGGACTACTTGCAGCTGTTTCTCTGCAACTTAATATGTGAGATTAGCTAAACGGTGCAGCCTGGCTGTGCCTTTAGGGAAATAAAGACATACACACATACACATATTATCCCGCTCAAGGAAGTGGCAGGTGAGAATGTGACTTTTTATGCATATGGCACATATGCATAAAAAGATGCATTCACAGCTGCTACTTCCTCGAGTGGGATAGCGTGTGTGTATGTGTGCTTTTGCCTAAAGTTGGCCTAAAAAGAATATCTGTAGGAACCACTTGTACGAACAGAAAATGGAGCACAGCTTTGCTATCTTATCCAGTATCTTTACTTCCAATGTGTCTGTGTTAATTCTGGCAGCCCACAGCATCAGTTCTGCTGGTACAAAAGCAAAATCCCTCTAGTGTTTTAGCTGCATGCTTCTGCATTATTGGCGGTTGGGTCAGGAATGCATTCATTTTTTTTTCTTCCTGACTTGTTTTTTTTAACCTTCTCTTGTTGAAAGCTCGGTCATGTCAGGGCAGTTTTGTTTTCAAGACAGACTGTAGTTTTCTGGTGACTTGGAACGTCCTGTATCACTCTCCTTTGTATTAACACCTGTTGCATCCTTAGGCACAAGTGTCCAATCTAAGAATGCACTGCACTCGTGCATCTGTTGTGCATTCCTGAACATCAACGCCCCCCTCTCTCTCCTTTACACAAACACAGACACACAAATGCAGATACATGCAGTGCACATATTTATGTCAAGGTATACTGTATCATATTTATTTTGCGCAGTTTCCGGCACTATTGGTGTCAGTTGCGTACTTTCTGTCAGCCCACACGTTTAGGTTTCAGTATCCACACAGTGACACAACTGCAAAAGCCTCAATATGCTACACAAGCCAGCCAACAACACGAAACATTTGTGTAAAGGTTCCTTTTTTCGGTTTTCTGGTTACAGAGTTTAATGTTTGATGAAGTAGGTATGTGTGTGTCGAATGCCTAAAATTAACCTGCCTCTACCTTTCACTCTGTTAAAACATCACTAAAACAGAGCAGACCACCGCTGGTCCTTTTTTTTTCAATTGCAGACAAACAAAATGGAAAACCTGCTTAGTTTGGATACTAACACGTCTGTTTTCCTGCAGGCTCCAGGCCAGCTGTTAATAAAAGATTCATCCACATCCACCACCTTTATCAGGCCTGAGAAGGCCCATTTCGCTCCGGAAAATTACACCATCATTTCTCAACCGTGTCCTGCACCGTCATTCACACTTCCTCCTTTCCACGGTTCATATCGTTTAGTTAACGTTGTGCCATGTGACAACCCACAACTGCCACAAACCCTGTTCTGTCTGCCTGGTCCAACTCTGGGACATCCGTACAAAATGCAGTTGCTATGTTATTGTTTTTACCTGTTTTTACCACAGTGCTGTTGTTTAACCCTAAAGCAGACATGTTTCTTCTCATAATGAATGTTTTTGGATGGGCATAGTCTACACCTATCTGCCTATAAACTAACCCCCTGCTTCCACAGGAAAACAGGGAGAGTTGGGATTTGGCTAAGCAGCAGTGCATTAACAGTAGGTTGAGGTGTGCACATTAACATCTAGGCTCCCGACCTCCTGCCCCCCTCCCCATGCTAGCCTCACGCCGTGTTAACAGCCCAGTCAGTGACAACGGCATGCTCTTTGTTTAGGCGCTCTCTCTAAGCTTAATGGTTCGTTGACTCATTGTGTTCGGGTTGTCACCGTTTCGGCTAATTACCCGCTCGTTAGTGCATTCAGACAATTTCAAAAAGGCCCATTGGCTCCAAGCCTCGTAGTTAAGCGCCGCTAAACTTGGCTAGTAATCTCTTAGTTACGTCAGTGTGCCTTGCATGCACCCCCCCCCCCCCCCTCACCCCCCTACAACAGTGAGGTCCCAAAGTGGGCCTGGCTTCACCACATGGCCACATACCATCGCTCACTATCCCAGGCCATCTTGACGCAACTGTGTGAATGAATGGCTGAGCAGACAAAAGGGATCAAGATGCAAAGAGAGAAAAGAGAGAGTGACCACCATGACCTCATTGGGTCATGGTGACCCTGGAATGAAAAGGCTCAATACGTAATCCGCCTCCTCCTACCCATTCCTTCCCTGCACCCCCTTGACCAACTGAGCTCACCATGGAAATGTGGGTGCGTGGAGCTGAGAGGCTCAGCAGAAATTGTCTGGCATGAACGCAAAGGCGAAAAAGAAGGCGAAGCGCGTTTGGAATGCCGGGTCATGCCTTTATCTGCACATTCCTCCGGATTCGCACTAGACAACAAACTGTGTCTGATCTAAAACAACGGGCCCTATTCTGGATGCTTGGATGCAACCATAGCCTAACAACCTCAACGTTCCATCTTCCTAGTTCCTGCAATTCAAAACCACTCTGAGGGAATAATATTTTTGGAAGGGATGTGAATGTATGAAAAAGGGCAATAGAGTTTATTTTGAAAGTAATCTCATGGAATGGGTAATAAGCCACGCCATGGTAATTCTTGGTTGTCATTGTTACTTGTTAGGATGATATTTCATTAGGGTCAATGTGTTTTTGCAGCTTAAGATTCCCACAGTCATTTCAAACTATGTTAATAAACAAGGCAACCATTCATGAAAAAATAAGCAAGGCTAATCAAAATGCCATACTTTATTTTTTGAAAATGGCAAGACAACACAGAGTCAATCTGAATTATTTTCAAATTAAAAAAAAAAAAGTGAAAAATCTGTTTCTTACAAACAAATGCCTTGAATATTTTTTTTATCAAGAAAGGGCATTCATTTGACCGTTAGAATATTACAATGAACACAACAGTTAAAAAAATCTTCACTTTGTACATAAAACTAAATAAATAAATAACTTATAGAACAATTAAGTAATTGTAAAAAGATATGTACAGGTGCTCCAAAACGGTTTCTGCCAGGTCCCTGTCTGGTTTATAGGCATAAGTAGTACAACCTTTACAGTTGATTCATTTGGTCTAAATAGCTTCACTCTTTGGCAATGTTTTTTAACATACGCTTTAGAGGTTCATTGGACAGTCTGTCGAACGCCATGGGTTTCAGTCAGGTATAATGGACCCATGTGTATATGTGTGTTTATGTATCTATACAGTTTCTTTAGGCCCTCACAGTTTACTCTCTTCTTCCTCCAAGGGTCGGTTCAAACCAGGTATAAACTTGAGGAGGCGCCGACGGAAACTCTTCTGTTTCGGTTTCCTCTGAAGGGAACCGAACCCTCCCTGCTTTTCCCCTCCGCCAGACGACGACCCCCCCGGTCCCCTCAGGTAGCTGCGCGTACTCGCGCTACGGGTCAGGTGGGTCTTCGCTGTGGTGAAGAACTCGCTGGCTGGACGGACGAGACGCTGTTTCTGCGGAGGCCGCTCTTCTTTCTGTTTGTCAGTGTCTGTGGCGGGGGTGGCGGCGGTGTTGTTGCTGCTGCTGCTGTCGGAGTCGTTGTGGCGGTCGGCTTGATACGGGCAGGTCTGGTAGAGCGGGTCGTCGTCCGTGGCAACGCTCAGGTAGCTGGCGCTGCTGCTGGTGCTGCCGGTGCAGCGGAGGGCTCGCATGGCGGCGGGGCTGGGAGCACCCAGGCTGCCGTACACTCCCGCCAGCTCCAGAGACTCGTAGATGGCGGCGTCACTCACCACTATGCCTGAGGGGAAGAGGGAAGGGACAACCGCGTCACGGTGGTTGGAGGCAGTGGAGTTTATGGCCATTGGCAGGCTCATGGGTTTAAACTAGGGACGCACAATGGTCATTTGACATGGACACGCACGAGGAAGGATGGATCTGGTGTCGCGTTAATGATTGTTCATCACAAATGGTGGCATCTGTTGCCTGTGTGCATGCATGGATACAGCCACTAAACTGCATTCACGGTCATTCACAGGATGTCATAAAACTGAAATGACTTACCGTGAACCAGGCGTTGTTCCTGCATCATTAATGATCTGTATTCGTCCCATTTCTCATGCAGTGTTTGCTAGAAAAATTACAGAAAAACGTATTATTAGATGTTTCACTACAGGATGGCGACTGCCAGGATAAGATGACTGACATGTCAATGAAACATATGGAGGAAGTTAAAAGCTGCACAGCGTCATGTGGTTCTACTGGATTAAGTTGGAGACAGCTGCCTCGGGTTTGAAGTCTGCATGCTCACTTGAAACACTTCACCCCAAAGCAGACTTTCTAAATAGCTGAGCGTAAGAATGCCGTCACATCTGCTCTCTATGCTCCATGCTCACACAGCCATCAGCAAGCGGGCTCATGACTACAGCCACCACTGCACATTCAAACAGGTGGAGGGCACTGTGGGAAACAGGTGGGGAAGGATACTGGGGTGTCTAAATCTAGCATGGTGGGGGAGCTCTGTTTTCTGTGTGTGTGGCATGCTAGTGCTGGATGCTGCTTGGATGTTAATCTACAGGCACTGAAGAGACCCCAGTTCTATAGAAGTGCAGAGGTAGGGTCAGCGAGGAGGTACAGAAATAAACTCACCTTCAGAAACTGCAACCTTGCTTCCAGTTCTGCTTTTCTAATGGAGTCACTATAAACAGTGTCCAATCTGATGGGGAACAGAAAAAAGAAATGTTTCTACAGTATTGCACAGAAGACGTAAAATCCTTATAAAATGACACACTAAAACCCTTATAGAACCAATAAAAAGAACAGTGGATTTGAAGGAGTGCACATGTGAAGAGGGCTTGTTGTAGGACCGAAATATCACGCTTTGTCTCAACCATCTTGCTAATGGGGAAGGTGGTGGTTTATGAAGATATCCAATTTCAAGTCTGCCACTCCACTGTTGTGAATATGGACACAGACTTTAAAGAAGGTTGAAGTTTTTATTGGGCGGATTTTCACGTGAACCCTCAGTTAATAGTACATTTTATGCTCACTCATGTGGTACGAGTAATTTGATTAAGTGGTTCTGCACAGTATTAACATGAGCACTAGTAATTTAACAAGTTGAACTGCTAAAAACAGTAGCTTGCAAAGGAACTAAATTGGCCTCTTTTTTAATGGCATTTTTATCTTTTACTAGCAGAGAAGTGAGCAGCTTTTCTTCTTCAAAGTTAGCCCCAGTTGAGCAAGTTAATTTAGAAAAACTCAAAGAAACATGCACAATATATCAGATGGTAAGGATTCAAAGCCAATTAGAGTTTAGACACTTATTTCAACATAAGACCCTGAAAGAGATGCAGACATTGACATACTGTTACAAACCAGCAATGTGCCCGCTTACCTAATTGTGTTGCCACAGGCTCGAATGAGCTGAACTATATCCTTGTGTCGAAATCCATCCACTGCGGCCTCATTCACACTGGCAATGGTGTCCCCTGGGAACACAGAACAGCGTGTGAGTTAAACTGCCACGCGACCAATTTCATTCCACCTCGCTCTTATCTGGACTGGGGCCTATAGGCAACCCAGGTGAGGGGGAGGAGATCCCACAGCAACTATGGGTTATACAGGGAAGTTTAAAAGAAGTTTAATTGTTTGGTACGTCAGGGCCTGTGTGTGTGTGTGTGAGAGAGAGAGAGAGAGAGAGAGAGAGAGAGAGAGAGAGAGAGAGAGAGAGAGAGAGAGAGAGAGAGAGAGAGAGAGAGAGAGAGAGAGAGAGAGAGAGAGAGAGAGAGAGAGAGAGAGAGAGAGAGAGAGAGAGAGAGAGAGAGAGAGAGAGAGAGAGAGAGAGAGAGAGAGAGAGAGAGAGAGAGAGAGAGAGAGAGAGAGAGAGAGAGAGAGAGAGAGAGAGAGAGAGAGAGAGAGAGAGAGAGAGAGAGAGAGAGAGAGAGAGAGAGAGAGAGAGAGAGAGATACACAAATCTACGTCCGACTAGTGGTCATGGCAGAAGCCACCATGGGGGCTGATTATAACTAGTTACTTTGCTCTATCTATGGCCAATGTTTCCGTTCCCATCTACATGCAGAATGTGCCCAGTCACTCATGAAAAGTTTATCATATCTATTCCTGTCACTCGATGGTGAGTCTTTTTTCAGAATCATATCTACAATACATTTCGAATGGTTTCAGAATGCAGCATCTGTCACGTAAAGTGGGCTGATGTCAGTGTTTCTCCTTGAGACTCGAACACAATGGCTATTCCACATTCAAGAACCCCTGCCTTTTCTCCCCATGGAGATGACGCTCTGTGGTTCAGACAAAACAAGACATAGGGAACAATAACCTAGGCATGTGCAGAATGTAGGAAGCGAAACTGAACTGACACATGAGGTTTGAATGTTTAGACAGTTCTGGCACTCCATCTTGCCCCTTCTTTGATCCAGACTTAACAGGGGGGCTTACAATTTTTTTTTCTCAAATGATTCAATTTGGGTTGCAAATTGTCTGAAGAATCCAAAGTGAATTTTCATTCCACTTGGCAAACAAGCAGGTAATAGACAGATTTTGTGCATAGCTCTGACAAGAATTTACTTGAGCTGCCTTATAAAAAATGACCAGCATGAAATTATACATGCTAGCGTCATTGTCGATTTAAACTGGACATTCACTGACTTAAAATCCAGCTGTGGGGAATGAGGAGTTGACATGCACAAAACAGCTAAACACTAAATGCTTGTTGACTGGAAAATAAGTTAGACAGAGGTCATATTTGCACTTCCCTAAACAGGCCTGACAGATTCTTGGCTGGTAAACAAGAACAAGGAACTTTACAAAAAACACCTGTCATCCTAACTTCCCTTGCTGCTTTTTTTAGTGGCCTAAGGTTATTTCAGTGGCCAGATTTAGTCAAAGGAGGTGAGAAAATAACGTGTAAATAATTTTTGAGGTTGAATGACCGCTTCACTTCATTTGGGTTTGGGGCAAGAAAAATAATGAATCAAATAAAGTCAAATATTGAATCAAAGTAAAGAAACTTGGATTTTGTACCAGATGGACATTGGATCAAAGCCTTGTTATAAATATAAAACTTGGCAAAATGTTTCTGTTACTTACCAACTTTAAGTCCTGCGTTGTGGGCTGGGCTGCCTTCATGCACCTTACACACAAACGTGCACATCTCAACTGAGTTTTGGTCCTGGTGGTGCAAGCCGTATGTCTGAAAGAGACCAAATATGATCACTTTATACAGTGACAATGTATGTTTTAATTGTGCGCCTAAAGTAGCTCATTTGAAATAAATGACACACTATCACACCAATTCATTCAGACAGTAAAATATGCAATACCATTGTCTCTACAAAGGGCTACATTGCTTTTTCTAAATCTTAATCTATAAGCTACAATGAGTTATTCTTACAAATACTTCATGAATATTTTGCAGCATACTATGTAAACCCTGTGATTGTAGTCAACAATTTCAAGTATATTGAATATGGCCCTGATGTGCAACTTACTAGCCAGACAACAGCCGCAATGCAAGGCAGACCATGAGCTCAGATGCAGATAAAGAAGGAAGTCTGATTGCATCAGTTTGTATGCGATGTCCTCTGTGATCCCATGTAAACTAAGCTATGGGTCTGTTTCCCCTGTCTAGTTAATGAAAAAACCATAGCAGATGGCAACCACAAGCGTCAATAAGAGGAATCATGTCATAAAAAGAATAAACACCGCTCAAAGCTGTGTCAACCACCCAGCCTTTTAACAGGGCTCCAGACTAACATACACTGGTGGCAGCGCGGCCACTAAGTTATTCGGTTAGTAGCAGTAGCACAAAAACTGGTGGTGGGCCATTTTTTCTTAATAAAAAATGCGTCGATACGCTTTGTAATTCTTCATATTTTGTGACCGGCAATGATGACCTACAACCTAAACAGTCCAGGTTGCCACTTTGCGTGGGAGTTTCCTATACCGTGCAAGAGTCAGTGAAAGAAATGCTGCCAGTGGGTAGTTCTGTTTGACTAAGATATGACTTTAGGATTTAAATAATAATAGTATTAAAAAAGAAACACCAAATAAAGTCACGTGGCAGCAGTGCAACCAATTATTTTCTTTAGTTGCACTGGACATTGGTAAACTCCACTCACACATTTGGTGAGAGCAAATTTAGGATTTATTATGAACTTCAATGGCTGTCTCAGACTCAACGGTTAAAATGTGTCTGAAAAAGGCAAAGGTTCTAATATTGGGACAGTTTTATCAACTCAGGCATCCACTATTCTGCATCGGTAGTCTTGGTAACCATTATTGTTGAATGTCTCATATCTAGCTCTTCCTTGTTTCACTCACATCACAGTTTCTCGTGACAAATATCACAGACCACAAAGCTAGACTTCCCCTGAGTCGTATCAATCAACATTCCTCTAGCTTCAGGGTGTCTCAGAAGGTGTTCAAGGTTAATACCGACTACATTCACTAAACCAAGCCACCACACAATGCTGTCACGCTGTGACAAATGCTGGGAAATGAAATTATCTGATGCTTACGTAGGTACAGAATGGGGAATATATTTCTATAAGTGTAAAAAATTTAAAAAGTACTACAGAAGTTTTTCATATTCTTTAGCTGTGATGTTCTTTTCCCACAGTATCAACACAACCTTCCTTCCCAGAAGCCTGATAGAGCCATGATATCACGCAAATCGCGCTGGAGATGTAAATGTGGAATTTACATATTGGATATACAGGCACTTCCTTTTAACAAGTGAGACGAGAATGAGACCACTAACAACCTTCCAACAGTAACATGAACACCATATGGTTCTTATCGCACCATAACACATCCATCTCTTCACTGTAAGAAAGTGGCCATGATGTCCGCATTTCCTGTAGGCCCTGACCATGTAGGAAGGACAGGAATCACCATCTAACCTCAGATAGAACTAACATCAGCTCATCCTACAAACTCAAAGAGGCTTTGTGAGGAGACTGTTGCCCTATGGAAGTTTGTATTTTATTTTCAATGTCTCAGAAGGGCCAGAAGGGGAGAAATGCCTTCCACAACCAGCAGTTCGAACGCTTTTAAATCAACTATCACCCTACAATAAGCGAATCCCTCTGAATCAGTTAATAACAAAAGGGGTTGTCTGAATAACAATAGTATAATAAGCCACCCAAATCAACCTCATGTATTTGATTAGATGTGAAGAATTATCGGAACCAAACACCGTAGACATTGTGAGGAAGTGCCTCTGGGATGAGAGATATAGTGCAGATATGGAAGACTAAAGTGCACAAGTTTAACTGTTTAACCAGTCCCGAGGGGAGGAGAGACAAACAGGTCTTCTAGGGGCCGTGTGTGGGACAGAAACCGCTCCACTTTAAAAATAGACAAGGAGAAAACTACCCTCTCATGTGTAAAATCATGAGACAAATCTCAATGAGTATTTACAAGGCACATGACCATTGGAATCCATCTTATAAATTCACACAATATAATATTTGAGAGAATAAATCCACTTGGGACTGCAGGCTATGAATGCCTTTTGTTAGAGTAAACATCGTAGATCAAGGATATCCTGTTAAATGGGCAATCCTCTTACCTGGATCTCAAAACCAAAGGTGTCCTCCTCCTTTTTCTCCAGGACCACCACCTTCCTGAAAATAAAGATGGCAACATTTAATTGAAAAATCAAACAAACATGATAAATTCTAACTATAGCTTTCATTGAACTGCCAGATAGGTATTAGGACGTTGAGCCCAGTTTCTCTGGTATGAAAACCTCTCATAAGTTATCTTCACTGAGAATCACAAACTAACTGCTCTGACATTAGCAGTATGTGACCTTTTCAAAAAGTGATTCACGCTGATATGCATTCATCAGCATAGATGAGCTCTTGTTTAGGGTTTGGGGACAAACCAGCAGATCCTAAATATGTGTTTAGAATGTTAGAAGGTCAACAAATGCCACATTACAGTAAATACACTGCTTTGAAAAGACCAGCAATCAGGGGAAGACTGACAGGATGTTATACAGCACACATGACAAAACTCTCAGCCATGCATTGCTTTATCTAAACTACGCAACATCTGTGTTGATCAGAGCAGAACAGGAGATCTTTTGTGTTCAGCAGCCCTTTAAACGTAATGGCAAAGAGCATGCATACATGGATGAACAAGGGACGTCAATACGGTATTATATGAAAATTCATTTGAATATCATAAATGGAAATTACCACTGAATCAAAAGCTTATTGTGTGGCTGAATATCATTTGGAAGTGTCTTCACAAAGACACAATCGGAGTACAGTCTGTAAAAGCTTAAATCTAAATGACATAAAATCACTTCGGACATAATTTTGTGCTGAAAAGCGTATACAGCGGAACAGGACTGATTTGATATGAACATCTTAGGTTTAGAGATGAGAGGGACGTGCCAGTAGGACAGACAGTCATAAAAGTAATGAAGGAGATGGTACTGCACCTCTGAGGTTCTGGCGTCTGTGTGAGGGGTTTCCATTTCTGAAGCCCACCACTCTGAAAGGAAAACAAAACCATGCGTCAAGAAACATAATGAGAACTGGTACATTTTGCCAGAGCTAGAGTATACGTCAGGGGCAGTCCCCTTAGGTTTCCAAGCACACCTACACAAGCCTACATATTCTCTTGTCTAGTCTATCAAGTTTTTCTTTAGCGCACGTGTGTGGAGCGCTGTGTTTGTTTTGTAAACTGCTTAGCCAATACACCCATTATGAAATCATTAGCTTACAACGAAAACCTGAAATGCATGTCTGACGGCTCTCTGTTTGCTGCGGCCAACTGACTTGTGATGACCGCACTGCTTAAAACATCAATAAAGTGCATATATCTTATACTGATAGAGCTAGTTATGCCTGCAGCAGTGACCCTCACAATATGCTTAAAAGCATGCTGCTTAACGCACTACTAAGATTTGTTTTGCTAAGGGCCTTTACTTCATCCAAACAAGACTTGTATGTTTTAGTGTTTCTGTAGCACTGGGTCTTCATGGCACAAATGTAGCATTCATGGGGAAATCCAAAGCAAAAGGGGAACCACCCCTACCTTGTTCTAATCTTAGGTTACAGTACAAATTACAAGTATCTCCCAACCCACCCAAAATGACCGAGCGTGTTTGTATACAATCAATTCACCCCTGTTCTACCTCACTGACCTGAAGTTTTGCCCCATGTGAAAGGCCCACTCTGTGCTACGCTCTCCCAGGGTAGTAACATTTTGCTCTCTTTATTTTCCAACACTTACAGAATTGTCCAAGGCCCCTTTCTCAATGACTGCATTTATTCCTAAAAACCCTGAGAGACCAATGGGGGTGGCTGCAGCAGGGACCAGGTCCCCCTTCACACACGCACACACACACAATGTCCTGTTGTAGCTCCCAGTCCCTCACTGCAGCTGATGGGGAGACGTGGGATAGAAAGCAGCACATAACTTGGCCAGTCCATACAATACAGTAGATCCACAACAAGCTATGCTATTGTTGTTCTCAAATCACAAGGAATGATTGTGTGCTTCTCTTTCACATTCCCTTTTTGGTCTAGCTGACCATTTCCAAATGTCCCTATTTTCAAGTTTAGCTAAACATAAAACGATCATAAAGTAAACATAACAAGCTACTTTTAAACAGTGTTACTTTGAGCAAACGTTGTTTACGTCTGTCTATAACAAACTGTTAAATTAGGTCTGGATGCCAAAAGAGGATGGAGTTGCACTTTGGTGTTTGGTCTCTTTGGTCATGGTAGAGGGCAGAAGTCATGTCAAGTTGCAAAAGATGCTACTTTCCTGCTGAGGTGCGAACCTGTCTTGCAATTTATGGAATTCACTAGAAAAACAACCGTTGGAAAGCTTTTATCTCATTCACAACCGTGACAGTTTACGTAAAACTCCAACCGGCATATGGGTAGCACACGCGTGCGGTCTACCTTACAATTAGCATGCAAAGAAAGAATTCACTTCGCTGTTTCCAATCAAACACTCCACTGTTACAGGATCCTTTCAACGCTGTAATCAACTCCAGGCACAACGACTGAATGTGTGCGCTCAAGATGCGTGAGGCGCCAAGCATTAAGTCTCATGGAAAATAAACTATTGGTCAGCACATGCCCCAAAACACATCAATATATAACGTCCTTTGGGCAGACGGATTTATAGTTTGAAAGCATACCAACGTAGTAGTAAATAAATACAAATGCCTACCTTTCTGAAGTTCCTGGGCAATGTCCCACCAGAATAAGCCAAGGTTTTGTAATTGTACACTTCTGAAGAATTGGAAGGTAAGTCCATAGTTCTGCAACTGTCTGATTTTGATGAGGGAAAATAAATGTCAGTATCCAGACCTGAAGATCTGCTTTCGGGATCGCTTGAGGTGACTTTTTTAAGCCTTCGGAATGTCATATTTCCTCCAGTTCAAAAGTAAGAGGAACGGAATTGATGCGTAAACTTCTCCTGTGTCTGTAATAGTGGGCAATGGGCAGTGCTTCAGTAAGACCAACTTCACTCAGTTCTACTGAATAAACTGAGGGCGGAGACTCTTCATGTGAAGGCACAATTGGATGGCAAACTAACCGTTGACGTGCGTCCTTTTGTTTTCGATGTTATCTGCCAAGTAGTCAAAAGCCTGAAAAACTTTTTAATTGTGTTGAATATTCCCTTTCAACCTTGTTTTATTCAATAAATAAAAAATATATCGAAATGATGTGTAAAGTGTTGGATGTCAAATAAAAAAGTGGCATAGTAGGCCTAATGTAGGCTACATGTCTCCAGTTTAGTTTATTCCGGGTCAATAAGCCAAATAATAAAAAATTACTTAGTAATTATAATGACTAATTACTTACTTATAGACCATCCAATAGACGCAATTTTTCAAAACGCAGTCTAGTGATCCACTACTAATACTGCACGCAAGAGGGCGAAGATTGTATGGTTGTGAACCAGTGTGGTGGATGTCGAGCAAGTCTTCTGCAATCCTTTGTGCCTTACGTGTTGCACACCTATCTTAAAGAAAGAGGGAAGGAGAAGTAAAACCTTTTTTCTTTTCTTTTTTTTTTAACCGAGGTAACAATAAACACGTAAACTGCGCTTGTGTCGGTTCTCATGTAATGACGAGATCGTGACCGTAGTGAATACCAAATGGAGTATGTCGGCCATGAAGGCAAGCAGCACCCTCACTGGCTGATTCCCCCTTGCGTTCTGATCACGCATTATAATAGGAGACTGGCTGTGGATGCTCTAGAAATGTTGGTTATCAAATCGTAGCTCAAGCAAGAACATCATACAGCAACAATGCATAGAATTTCATGATTTATTACAATCTCTATAAGCTCATTTTTAAGTATCAACATTCATGATATAATTTAATAGATATGGTCGAAGATTTTCAACTAACTGCAATGAAATGTTTGTAAACTGTTAGTGGTAAACACAATTATTTCAAATCATAACATTCACAGGACTTTTTCAGTTCTTCCAAATAAAATAAAATAATCACATCCTTATTACGCTAATATTTCGTTTTATGCACACATATAAGCAACCTGGAGGAAATTCAAAAGCCTTTCTCCTGACATGTAGGCCTACATTTAATTCTCTACTCATTGGCATAAAACTCGTAAGCTAATTTACAGTAGACTTGCTGTTTTTTTTCCTTTTTCTTGTTCCCAAACACCGTTTGAATCATATTAAAAATGCTGCTAAAAAAATATATAAAAATTAAGCCTACTGTATATTTTTCCTATAAAATTCAGTTATGATAAGGTGAAGTTGGTGAAACAAAAGGACACGTTTACATTTCAAAGTATTACCACTGCAATAAAGTTTCAAACTGAACAAGAATTGGACTATCTACAACCCAACCAAAATGTAATTGCCATTGTATTGAGTGCAAGCTTTGGCCAACTGTTGCCTATTTTCTGTTTAGGCCTGTGTCATCGGGCCAACTAAACCGCAGATATAAAATAATAAAGGCACATCATACCGACTAGTTTCTAGCATAATTTCTTACGTGATGCATTAACCAGCAATCCTACAGGCAGCAGTTTTTAGTTTTGATAATATCACCATGCTTCACTAACAATATTGAGCCTTGCTAAAAGTATTTGGTCAAGTATTATTTTGTCAAACTGTAAACAACATATAGATAATGATTTTTCTTGAATAAATTACACTGTTTATATTAAGTAATGGGATGCCATGCTTAACCTGTAAAACACTATTTTGTGCATACTTTGGCTACACATTCACACAGTTTTATTTCTTATGAATAAACACATTCATTTGTAATAAGAAAGATTCGTTCAATCCTTGATAAAAAACGGAACACGCAAAAGCATACAGGACACCAATGCACCTGCCAATGCAAAGTCACGTCAGTCTACTTGAAAAAGCCAGATGACTTAGCCGGAGGAGCAGTCAGCATACAAGCCTGATTCTTGTGTGTGATGTGAATCTGCAAAACAATGCAGAGAACAAAACTTACAACGAATGACAATAATAATAACTTTACTTTGATTGCGCCTTTCTAAAACCCAAGGACACTTTACGAGGCATATTAGTGACAAGTGTTGTCAAATGATTTCACAATGTAATATATTCAAAAAATTTTAATTTGATCTAAGCAAAAAAAGACTAATGTGTGTAGATGCCAGGGGATTTGTATTCAAGTAGATTTCAAAATGAATAATACTAACTAACACTTAATACTAATTAGGCTGAAGGTTTGTAATTGAATCCCTAATAAAATTGTCAGCATTTGTTAGCATGGTACTAAACACAAATAGCACACACACAGATTCTCCATCTATGGACTCATTTAACTCTCATTAAATAGACGATCCACGCTATATATATATTTTGAAGTGTTATTGTTAGTTCAACACTTAAAAGACAGGGTTTCATTGCTTTTACTGAGACACTTACAGTACATGGAGGCTGCATCCAGGGCTCCCCATCGATCTGCATAGGTAAGGGTTTGTTTGTCCTATAAGAAATAAATGAAGAAAAATGTATTGTCAACAATAACAAACAAACAATTGTTGATTTGTGTAACAAAAAGAAAAATGGGTAGAAAATTCCAACAAAAAACAGCTTCAAGATTCCTAGATGCAAAAGATACTTCCGATTTGATATTTAGATGATATTTATATGCTGAAATCCCCGCCCAGCGCTGCAAGTCATCCTGAAGGTGTTAAGTGCCTCATACAGTTTACCCATACAGTATATGCGTGGGGCCATTGCCCTACCTGATGGTGATCTGGGATGTCTGGGCTAGCCTAATAGCACTTTTCAATCCTGTGTATATCTGACCCATCTCAATGGCTCCTTCCAAACCAACCAACTCCAACCGCTTGTCACTGAGATCTGTGAAATTGAAGTTGATGGACAGAAACAGTAAATATGTAGGTCGCAGAAGCAGTCAGAAAAGAAAATATTTTAAATTCTGTCGGATCACACAGTTTAGAGAGTTCGAATACACATAATATTAAAAACAAATCTAATATATAAAAGTTGATCAATATTTGGAGGAGTATTGCATTACACAAAGTTGTATAACAAAAGTATCGTCTCTCTCATGTGTGCATAAAACCCTAGGAATGGGAAGGTTCATTGGTTAATAATATACAACAACATACATGTCAAATTCAGTACCTTGTGAGGTTACTTTGAGAACATCTGGGTCGACAATCACCTCAGGTACTTCCTGACTAAAACCCTTAGTTTCCCCTTTCTTTGTCTCGCCCCACAGGTTAGAGCCGCCGTGCATGCTGGGAATGTTGAGAATAGCAACCCCCTCCATGGACAGGCTACTCAGGTCTATTGGAATGCCACAGCACTGCAATGTGTTTACAATAGAAAAGAAAGCTCAACAGACACACAATTAAAAACAACACGATAAAATAGAGCTCCTTAGTTTGATGTTTGCCTTGCATGCAACCTTGTTTAACATCTCTGCATAGTGTAAAGGCTACTGGAGTCAGGTATAATCGTGTACAGACCTCAATTGTAAGACATTCATTAAGTTTCTTGCAGGAGGCAGAGATGGTTTCTGAGGTGGCAAACTCAAAGTACCACAGTTTGTTCTTCATTCTGGAGTCAAAATAAAAATAACGAGAGAAAAATAAATAGATTCAGTTGTAGAGGACTGCATTGATATTCTTTTGACTTTTATCCGTGTAATATATTGCACCAGTAAGACTGGTAGGCATCATTTTGGATTTGAGTCATCGTAGAGCTAATATGAGGAGGAGGTGTTGAAATGGCTCACCTGCTATTAAATTTCTGGGGATGTTTCTCCCTCATTGTGTGAAACCGATGGGCAATTGAGGCGTCCTGCCAACACAGTACATGTCAACGAAAAAGCATACAGTAACAAGAACATCTCCTGCGTGACAAAAAAAGCGAATTCTAATTCAACCGTCTCCAGCCAACTCACCACTCCAATTGAAAAGTAGTTGTTGATGATCTCATACGGTACAGGATCCCCTTTCTCCTGGCTGTCTTCATTGATAACCTGCACACTCCATCGGTCCATCAACACTGGAACGCTCCCCTCGATGTCTTTAAGGATACGACTCAGATCCACCCCATCATAGCCTGAGGATCGAAGAGGCCGACGACATTTATAAAAAAAACACATCGGACTGAACATGTGGAACAGCGTCCATGTCCTGTTTAGCATACAGCAAGACGGGCCAGTTCATATACATACATACATACATACATACATACATGTGCCAGCCAAAAGTTTGGACACACCTTCAATGAAGTGAATGGGAAAGTGTGTCCAAACTTCTGACTGATATTGATTGCTTGAAAATTAGGCTAGGACATTTCAGATCCATAACAAAAAGTATAAGGGGGTACGCAGACAATGTTTAACAGACACATATGCATAAAACACTTCCGTACAGTTTTACACAACACTTGCAAGGACTAAAGGAAATCCAAACGTTCATTTCAAAGAGATTTCTCACCTCCACCCCATCGGAGACAGCGAGCGAGGTCATTTCCTGTGCCCAGAGGAAGTACAGCCACTGGTGGTCGCCCCACAAGATTGGCTTTGTCTGTTTACAGCAATGGGACATTCAAATAAATAGGTTAGCCACATTCAAACTATTTATTTGTGAGATGGTAATTGAAAGGGTTAAAAAAACATTCATATTTCATCATCAAGTGTACCCTTCCTCACCTATTGCATCGAGTATCCAGCCAACTGTGCCATCTCCTCCACAGACCAAAATCCGGAAGTCCTCTAGCTCTCTGAAAAAACTCAGCCTAAAACAAAAAATATTGTGTTTTAAATAAAATGTAAAAAGTTAGGCATTACAACAATAATACCTACAAGAGTTGAACAGGAAGTTAGATGCATTGAGAGTGTTATGGTAAGGGGGAAAATTTGTTTGTTTCACAACAAAAAGAACACACCACCCCATGCAATAAGTGAAACCTTACCCTGGTGCTGGTCCCCCATTAGAGAGATTGTACACCTGCCGCGGATTCAGCAAATATTGAAATTTCCGCAGGACTCTGAAATACAAGAAGTCAGCATTAAACATGTGTTTTATTTATATACTTGATTTTATAGTTTTTTCTTCTTGGACGTTTTTTTTTATATATACATCCTC
>CM030174.1:5837226-5969726 GCA_017639675.1 Aplochiton taeniatus | reverse complement strand
AGGCGTGCCATGTGTGCTCTGAGGGTCAGTATTAATTGCTCGGGGGCAGGGCCGTATGGGCTAAGCATGTGTGGACATTAGCATGTGCTTGCACATTGACCCACTCTGTTAGTATCTTGACACAGAGAGACTGTGTGAAAGAGGAGGATGACATTACCACACCCCACTAGACTGAGTCAGCAGAAAACGTCCACACAGAGGGCCGTGCAAAGAGAGGCACCCAGGGACGGCCATGAAGTGTTGGGGAGGCTGTGTGTGTGTGAGTGTGTGTTTGTTTGGGGGGGGGGGGGTCTAATAGGACTGCAACGAAAAATTCATGTCCGAATGATTCTTTTCCTCATCTGGCAACCCTGGTACCTGGAGGAAACCCCATCGCATTGCACCACAGTTCATCACGTTGCCTTCTCTCACACCCACTGATGTGTTTGTTTGGCTTCCTGACTGCTCGGGTGTATACACACACACACACACACACACACACACACACACACACACACACATCACTGCACCTTCAGTCCCAGGAGCACCAGCAGGGGAACATTGTTCATGCCACCCTCCACCCATTCGTCAAGAGACACAGTGCCGCTGCTGTCCGCATCGATGGCTGTCATCATATCTTTCAGCACCTGAATTATTAATAAAAAGGCCAATATAAATTCAGTGTCATGGCTCAATACAAAAACCACCTGGATATTCACTTTTTGATTAGCCCACATATACATACAGATCATTTTCTGATCCGTTATGGAGAGAATAGAATTGTATGAGGGATTGCAGCTTGCAAAAGCAGGCAAAGCCTTCCTCTTTTAAAATGATGTAAAGTTGTGATGGACCTTGCAGAACTTATTCTGATACCCTTTAATGGTGCAGCAATAAAGAAGAGATGGAAGGAGATGTGTTAGGGGAAACTTACTGGACGGAGCTCTGATACATCCCAGCCGAGGTACACTGCAGCATGCATCATTTGAGCAATGATCCTGTCCACTTCCTTGATCGATACCGAAAGAGAATAGACACGTTGCCACACAACGCAACCTCTTGAATGTAAACACTCGTATGCCATGAAAGGAATTTAGATATGCATTTATTATCTTAGGGGATTTATTTGACCTCACAATGAGTTAAAAATTGCAATTAATATGATGATTTGAATGTTGATGGTAAATCAAGGTGAAAATATTGATTACTTACAGAGCTGTCAAGGACACCATTGCAATCTCTGTCATACAGTTTGAAAGCAACTGAGAAAAAGAAATGGGCAGGGAAAGTGTCAGACAAAACCATCACTCTTATGACTGGGTAACAGTAGATTGCAGCACAGAGGAAGTAAACCACAACAGAGCCAGCACTCACATTCTAGTTTGTCCCTCGGCTGGCCGTCCTCCAGCAGGGAGAAATAACATGAAACGTCCTTCAGAAAGACCTGCTCTACAGGAGGAGAGAGAGGCGGAGGAAGAAGGTTGAGAATCGTGGAACCTGCACGCGCGCGCGCACACGCGCACACACACGCGCACACACACACACACACACACAGAATGTGGCGGGTTGTGATAAACCACCACATGCCCAGAAGGTAATATGATATACTACCGACTGTGGTACAGACAATATGGTGTGTGTGTGTGTGTGTGTGTGTGTGTGTGTGTGTGTGTGGTGCTGAACTAAGCCCAAGGACCGTGTGCTCACTGGTGCTGTCCTTTTTGTCCGGCTCAGGGTTCTGGAAGGATAGGAAGAGGCGTTGGCAAAGCTCTGCAGGGAAGTCATCTACCTCCAGATAGGTTTTCAGGAACAGACGAAAGCCCTCTTCATTGATACGCTGGAACACACACACACATTTTTTTCAAAACCCCATGAGTAAATTTGGCTGTTTTTTACTTGTATTTGTGTGCATTGTTGCGTTTTGCCTGTGTGTGTGTGTGTGTGTGTGTGTGTGTGTGTGTGTGCACGCGCGCATGGGAGAATTTTACTACCAGAAAATAAGTAGCTAAGTTGACGTCTAAAATACCCCCCCAAAAAAAGGGAAAGCAGATAGTAAAATAGATTTTTGTCCATCTATACAGCCCAGCATTTCCTTTCTGGGATGGTAAATTGCTTGAGCACTAACTATGGGTATTCCCTCTAGATTACTGGGCCATAAACCCATTTCTTGTTGATATCATTCCATTTCCCAGGCTGATGTCCTATAAAGCTGTTCCAGTAATAAATAATGACACCGCAAGGCTGTTAGACCTCAAAGCTGCAAAGAGAAAAGAGTGGAGCAAAAAGGAGAGAGAGAGAGAGAGAGCAGGGATCTGACCACTTTGTCACTGTTTTCTCTATACACACTACATAGTTCCACCCTATACTTCTGCATTGTCTTTCATTCCTACTTCTTAAAATGGAAAGTGTCTTGCAGAGATATGTTACCTCATCCACATAAATAACCATTGTTTCCTTCCTGATTAGGATTTGTGCCCAGGTTAAATTGTCATTAAGTTAAGCACGGTCACAGAATTACTTACACATGTCTGAGCAATGCCAACTGCTGACGCACACAGTATTGGAAGCAGTGTCATTTTAAATCACATTTTGGCTTACTCTGCATGTGGGTAGCCAGCATACCATCTCAGAGACCTTGCTGCATAGGCAAAATACTGAGGCTAATTTTCATTTGCACTTTCATCTTGCTGCACTAGTCATTTTGTCTTAGAAGGACTTATCGAAATGATCAGTCCATATAAAACTCTGCTGTTAGGGACAGGCTAACCACAGCATCTGTGAATTCAAATCTAAAATGAATTGATAAATGGATTCACTGTTTCTTGTGCAAGAGGATACATTTTTACCATAATGGTTTGTATTGTGTTTTCATGTCATTACATTTTTTAAATCAATACAAATCCATTTGAAAAGCTATTACTGTGAAAGGATGTCCTAATTGAAGGCACCCACATTTGATGGATATTGAATGTTGATCTCTAATCTAGTGTAGCTATTAAACCTCTAAGCAGATGCTGTATATTCTAAGATGTCGCAAGCAGTCTTGACTTGTGTGGTTTGCAATAAACCAAGAGGCGTTTTTTCCACTCACCTCTCCATGTCTGTGCTGAGCCAATCTGCCATCCGCATCAAATTCCCTCATCACATCTTTAACCTTCAGGCTGCAGTCTGAGGAGAGACACAGGTCACTTGCATACGCAGACAAAAACACACTCACAACCTCAGTTCACGATCACATACGTGCCCACTTTGCAATCTCCAAACCACACTCCAACACAGGACGTCACAACCTAGAATACATTTTCATATATAAGAATAAATGAGTACTTATTTGTCCTCTGAGAGTCTAAAGATACAAGATGATGCACACCAATCCTAATTCACTAAGAAAAACTGTGTGGGCAAGGTTTTGTTTTCTGAGCTACGTTTCATAAGATAGCATTACCTCTATCACATTTGAGACAGGAGTATGAGCGAGTGTGAGTAACTGTGTTTGTCTGTGTGGGTGGAAGTGGAAATAGAAGGGGAGGTTAAGCACTAAGGAGGCTGCCTGTCTGTATCTTTACTCACATTCAATGTACTGCTGTAGCTGGATGAAGTCGACGGGGTTCAGCTCATTCACCTCTGAGTCCGTGGGGGCGGACATGGTGCTTGCGTCTGCACTAACTGCCTCTGCAAGGGTGACAGTGAGACATAAGAAAACGAAAGAGAGAGAGAGAGACAGGGAGGGAGAGGGAGAGAGAGAGAGAGAGAGAGAAAGAGAGCAGCAAAAGAGAGGAGGAAAAATAAGTGAGCGAAAACAGTCCGAATAAAAGCAACAGCTGAAAATGTTTGGTTGTGCTTCAGTTTGGGTGGAACACAGTCACCGGACACAACCTCCTATTTTCTTGTAAACCAGCAAGCATATGACACCAAACGACTATGGCCTAGTTCAGATATTGAAAAAATGCTTTCATTTAGACTTATTATTTTTTTTACACAGGCTTATATTCCAGAAAACGACATCAAAACAATTCAAGTCCAATCTACATGTATCTGTAGGCCTACTGTCTGCATTTCCCTTCAACGCTTTGAAAGTGTGTTATAATGCAACAACTTTCAACAGCACGTTGTCTGCACAGTGTGTTGTGGTAAGATGTGTTAACGGTCACAACAATTAGCCTGAACGTTTTTTGTACACTCCAATATCTTTATTTGAAAACCCTCATATCTTCATTCTCCAACTGTTTCAGTATGGCTCCATTGCAAGACCTAGGATACAAAGAAACCAACATGTTTCACAATAGTTAAAATCCTACAGAACACAATCAGTTGTTCTTGTAAGTAGGGGTGGCATTGAGGAAAATAAAACGAATTAAGCTTGGATAGCCGCCCACTCTTTCCATGTGATGTGAAACCACTTGCAATCCTTCCTTGTACTATGAAAGGGTCATACCGTCCCACTTAATTCCCTCAAAAGGTTAGCAGCGTTGCCTAGCAGTTCTGTTTATGCAGCCAATCAACTGCAAGAGACCAGAATTGACAGCAAAGTGGCACTTTTTGTAGATAGGGCCAGTGAATGATTTCCACAGACTAAGACATTCACATGTTCTTTTATGAAGAATGAACCCATTCACTATGGATGTCCCTTATTGACATGTTTTTCTTGATTCTAGCTTTAAACTCTTTGTATTTAACACCAACAGACTTGTCGTCACGCGCAAGCAAAATTGAATTCCAAGCACACACAACATTTGTCTTTCTATTTTTTCAGCTCAGAGTGCTGATATTTAATAATAGAAGACCACCAACACTGCAAAACACAATTTCAGGTTAGTCTATTTATCTGACTCTTCACTTCCTAATCAGATAGTTATTTGCATGTACCACGTTCACATGCAGAATGGAAATCACTACCGGAGAGAACAACAGGTACTGTGGAGGTAAGGTATAATAGACTTCACAACCCGGAGAGAACAACAGGTACTGTGGAGGTAAGGTATAATAGACTTCACTACCGGAGAGAACAACAGGTACTTTGGAGGTAAGGTATAATAGACTTCACTACCGAATGCACACAGAGACAATGTTTTATATGCAATACAGTTATACTTGTGTTAGTCGTCGTAAATAAGCATTCTGTCTAAGGCATCGGTGCCGGTTGTTTCAAACCGGTTTTTAATCTGATTATTATTAGTCTAGGTGTTGACATTCCTTTGGCACAGAACGTGCACAGACCTGTTCCTGGTCTGGGACTATTTATTTTCACAGATTCATATTTATCTTAGATAAAGCAAGAAAGCAACACGCAAGAGTGACAGAATTTCTGCCATTTTAGGGTGAAAAGATAAGCAATGTGGTTGTTGGCTTAACTTGCCTTTTCTGTTCAGCTCCAAACCATCTGTGAGTATTTCACTTCTGCTCCTACAGTTGAGCTAAAAAAACAATGAATAAAATCCCTTCTTACATAAAGTAAACCAACAACGTAGTAACTAGGCAGTGTGCCTAAAATTAAACACCTATACAAACTAAGTCCACACCACTTTACAAGATCAGTTTTCAAACTGTGATTGGAAGGTGACCTTTTTCCATGCATGTTAATATTTGTGCAAGCTGTCATCACACCCCCGCCTTATGTCAAGGAAATCTGCTGGTTTGTAACACTTGAAAAGAGAGCGCAAGCTTCATAACTACTTCACGTTGTGGTTGGAAAAAAAGGTCAGGTTCTTTCTACCGAGAGAAGCTCTACTAGGCTGTTGTTTTTTTCCTATCAAAACCACAACAATCATCTCAACCAAATTCTGTTCAGATTACATCAGGTTAGTTAAGGGATGAGGGGAGAAAAAAAAGGACATGCTTGGTTGCTATGGAAAGTGTTTCCCTACATCAGCTGGCCACCGTCAGAGCTAGTGCCACGGAGGGGGAGGGAAGGGCTGGGCCATTGGGGGGGGAACACACGGCTAGCTGCAGAGTGTTCCCCCTGTCTGGCACTCCCCCCACCACCATGCTCCTCCCACACTGCCGTGCCCCTTTGGCCAACCAAACCTGAGGCCTCGGTCTACATTGCATTCTGCATGCAGATGTTATCATGACTCATCTCATGGGCAGGGGAATACTCCCTTGCTATAAATGGTCTGCTTGCTCAATGCAACGGGTCATTTCTAAGGCCATGACAAAGGTTCGAAACCGACTAAAGTAGTAAGTCAAGTAAAACGAGGACAGCAGAGTCAACCGCTGGACACTTATTCACACTGTACCAATACAAGATGAAAATAAGTAATACAGTTCGATCCTTCCCCCTTTCTAATGTAATAGATTTCCTCTAACTGTGCTTGGAAAAACTAAAACGGAAAAACTAAAACAATACAAGCCATACGCCAGCAATGGAATAAAACACACACACACAAATAGGCAAACCAGGAATCAAATTACTGGAAAACGTAGGGGGCTTGCTTCCCGCTTAGTTTTAAATTAAAATTAGTTCACTACCCAATACCTTCCACTCCCAGTTCTTTCTTACGTAACAAGCTTTGTGTTGAGAAAACCTAGTAGAACGCCATGGTTTGGAAGACAAAAAGACTCAAAACCAGTCTGGACTTGTGAGAGTGCACTCACTAGTTCTGCAACCACACTGATCTAATGGTTCTCCATGCACTGGCACATGCCAGATAGATTTCTTAAGGTCAGTCAGTGGCTAAAAACGTAAGTCCGTCTTTGAGTCTTTGAATCTTTGAATGCCCACACGTAGTTCAGAGCCTAAAGCATTTACGAGCCCTTTATTGTTGCATACTCCTGTTCTCGCTCTCAGCAAACACAGCTGTGGAGACTGTCAATCGAGTAACCAACCTATTAAGTGACTTAACTGTGGGTAAACGTTTCCAATTCTAGAGCCCCTGGTCTGGTACGAACAACAACTGTAGATCAATAGATCACTTCCTCATTAATGCCTTTTAGCTGAATACTCTCTACTGCAGCAAGAGACAGAGAGGATTAAATACAATTGATATTGACCAGGTGTACCTGATTCCTGCAGAGACTGTTTCTTTATCATAAACCAACAGGTTGATTTGGAACCTTTAACCTAGCACTTTCACCTGATCATAGTGCCCTCTGCATTGGATTCAGTATGTCTACTGACATAAAAAAGTTAAAATAATAATAAGTTGATTAAATCAAAAGAGAACAATCCAGGTCAGACTTTCTCCTGATTAACTTATTATTGTCAGGCCAAATAGAATTGCAAAGCCCCAGGTTGTAAATTAAAGTAGGATATGACATATACCTTAGATAACCACTCTTCATTTTTGGAAACCTAACTGTGAGCTCTCCCCAAGGTGGCTTAGTAGTCATACATACCTTGAGAAATATAATCACTTGTTGTCACCCAGTAAAATGCACCTGTAAAAAGTCACAGTCACATTCTTCAAAACTTCATATTCTGAATGAGGAAATTGGTCGGATAGCTATCGAAAAGAATAGTAAGACTTAAATATATATCACATTTTGAGTTTAAAATATCCACATTGAAGGATCTATGGTGGCCTAAAAATGCAAGTTCCTGACGGCCAAAATCCATGTAAACAAAACACAACTACAACAGAATCTGTAAGTCTGTGGAAAATAAGCAGTTGTGAAAACGGATCTTTTTTAGCAAGAGCTACTCAAAGCAAGACATGCCTATGAACAAATGTAGCAGATTGAACTTGAAACAATCAAAATCCTCTTGTAATACATATTTTGAGTATTGAGCAGCCAACCGTTTCGTAGCGTCTGTCTGTCCGCGGCCCCGTCCTTGAAGTTATCTTGCTGCAGATTAACACCGGATATTTTCGATCAAGAGGAGAAAGCACAAGCAAGTTTCAATAAACAGCGCAAGCGAATCTGTAGAACGCACTGCAATTAGTCAACTGGAAGAAAGATTGACTGACTCCCACGCCCGAATCCGAGTCAGCATGTCCCTCCCGAAGCAGTAAAGCACCGCCTCGAACTGTCATCTCTGCACTCACGCACTTTGCTCACGTTAGGATGTGGGCTTGCCTAGTTTAAGTTTACCCAACAAACCCATATTTTACTACATATCTCAGCATTGTTGGGTAATCTTGGATCATATTTGCATATCTATATGTCCTAAGGGATAGTATGTAAACGGCTGAATTTAAATTTTACCAAGAAAAAAAAGAACACAATTTAAATATTAACTTGAAAGTACCTTATATTCGATACATAACATTTACCGATTAATATAGTTCTGATTTACTAAATGCAAGAATGAGAGCTGCAAACAAAAGCATGGCATTTGGCACGAGGCATTATTTCACATTCCATTCACAATGGGAAGGATTAAAAACAATTCCCCTCCACTGGCGTTGGGGAATATTAGCTGCCAGGAGCAGACAGGTACCAGAAAACCATTTATCACAAGTTTTATGTTTTTGTTTGGTAGAGAGAAACAAGCACACTTTTTTATGTCTTATCTCCTGCTTTACATGATCTAATTCACTGCATTCATAGAGTTCCAACATTTTTAAGCCAGACATATTTATTTCAAAAATGTAAACATTCAGGTTCGTCATTAATTCTTTCTAATCACCAAAAACCCTAGTTGCAGTGTTTGGTTTCTTTCCTTGGTTCCCTAAGAGATCACTGCTGACATGATGTGGTAAAAATAAGGAACTGCATTTCCTTTAGTTGTCAAATTTATTGTTCTAAGTTCACCAAGGGAAACCCCTATTGGGATAAAAATTGTAATTTTATTATTTGTCTGCACACCACAGCACAAAATATAACAAACCACAAAGAAAATCGACAACCAAGTAACAGCCTTAAGAGATTTGCTGTGTTTCGCTGCCCTAAGGTTAAAACATAGCCACACATCCCATTCTCCCCAAGCAGTATCTACCTAACTAGTAATAGAAAACAAAGGCTGTAAATAGGCCGGAAGGTGTAGCACTACTGTGCAAATTATAAATTGTCTATGTATAAAGGCGACAGCATGTCAGTGATTCATTGTCCCCATTATTAAAGTGTACATCCTTAGAGTCGTCCAAAGCTTCCAAACAAAAGATTTCCAAACAGATAACATTTTAAATTTATCATGAAAACGATAGCAAGGGTATCTGTGTATCAAACATTATAACTTGTGATAACTGTGATGTTTTACATGGTAGGACCCAAAACGTTTAAATGCAAGTTTAAACACTTCAGTTTGCAATCATATACAACTGACACAACGAAATAACAAAACGCTGACAGAAATAGGAAAAATACAACTTCAAATCAAATAGTTACATTAACATACATCAATTGAAAACATGTTCAAGCATGGTCATTTTTGATTTAAGAAAGTGAAATAAATAGACTGAATGGCACGCAAGTTTGAATTCATAAGCACAATGTCTTAGGAAATATTCACAACAAAAGAAAAACAAATGCTTAATGGGGCAAAAAGAAAAATAACATAACATCTATCAAGCCAGCAGCCCTGTATAAAGGGGACAGACAGGGCAGAAGAAAAAATACAGTCGAAGTAATTACAGTAAGGAATAGAAGCATAATATGTTTATAATCCAATATAATATTTCTATTTACATGACTTTATACAATTGAGGTCTTTAGATGGGGAACTTGGGGAAGCTTGTTACCCTCCTCAGACAAGAAGCAAAACAATCAGATCAATGCACTGCAACATTAAATTATGACCCTTGTAAACAAATCAGCTCCACACTGTAGTTCTCATTCACCGAGTTCTAAATGCAAACGTCCTTTCTATTAAGGCAAAGGTATCAAGCTTGTGGGTGAATCATCCCCTCAAGTCCGTGTTTTTTTTTCAGTTCCTTCATCTTTATGAGACAGGACATGACGGGTCCGTATGTTAAATAAACACAATCATTGTTACAGATATACTTTATTATTTTTTTCTTAGTGGAAGAACTAATCTGAGTATTCACCCCAAACTACAACGTCCACAACCCTTCCTAGTTAAGTCCGCCTAAACAATCTATATGGTTATAAGATTTCTTCCACTCCATGGGCAAAGATCATGACAAGGCCAGGATCCAGGATCATGTCTTCTCCCATGTGCTGGTTCTCACAGGCCAACACCACCACCGCCTGCTTGCCCGGGATCCGCTTGGCCACGTAGTTTTCGTAGTAGCGGCGGTTCATCTGGCGGGTCTCCAGCGTGGCCAGGCCGTGCGGCCAGTTGCGCTCGTGGGCGTTCTCGATCAGGTCGTTGACGATGGACAGTGGACAGCCGCTGTCGATGAGGGAGCGTTTGATGACCGCCTGCAGCACGGCGTCGGGGGTGGATATCATGCCGCCCCAGCGCGTCACCCTCGCAGGCTGCATGGAGTTTACCCACCTATTGGCAAGCAAAGGAATCAATGAGACAGGGCCCCACACAAATATTATGATCGATTCGTTGTTGTTTTTTTAAACATGGTTTACATAAATAATGACGGATTTGGTTAGTGTTAGAATTCAGATAGAGGGACAAGAAAAGAAAGTGCACCCACTCGACAATCTCATTGTACTCAATGCTCTCCTCCAGATTCTGCAGGTTGGGATTTGCACTGCGGATAGCTCTCATGTAGGCTTTCAGCAGCTGAATGTCACGTTTCTACAAGAAGTAAAACACGCCGACGTCAAACCTCTGAGCTGGGCTGTAACCCGGTACAATGACAATGCTGAAATGTTCTAGGCTCGAGAGTGATCAGGCTGCATAAAAGCTTTCCATTAAAATACGTCTGAAATGCCTTTGACCGCCCAGGAATATTTTTCATGTGTCAGTCTATTGTGCCTACCTGTTCCCCTAATTGGTGTTTGTGTTCTGCTGCTGTTTTTTCAAGTTCAGAGATTTTGCCCTGCTGTTGCTGCACCACGCTACGCAGGTGCTTGATGCAGTTGTGGTTGGACATCTCATCTTTAGGCATCTCTAGGCTGAAAAAAAAGAGGAACAGAGGCGTATGGAAGGACAAAATAACGTATCGTTAAGGTGTAGTGGTAACATTTCAAAGGGCAACATCTCATTTCCTTTTCTACCAGATACCAAAAGTTAACATAACACCAGTAGGTAAGTAATTTCAGGCAGCTGTGAACTTCATAATCCATTGTTTAAATGACTATAGGCCACTCACCCACAGCCCTCTTCACAATTCACAGGTCTCTTGGGGTTGTGCTCACAATCCTTCAGGTGGGACTGCAGCTGGTCCAGTCGCAGCGTGGCTGTGCAGCCGAAGCCCGCGTTGTCACAGGTCATCTGGAGCTTGGAGAGCATGTTGCGCATGATGCGGGGCACAGGCCTGAGGTGGGCCAGTGTCACCACGGTGCGGTCCACGGGGCAGATCTGTTGCTGGGCAAACCATGTCGTGATGCAGGCATTGCAGAAGGCATGCTCACAATGTGGGGCCTGTGGGTATGATATAAACCACCACCAACAAGACGCGGACAAAAGTCAATACCACACTGAAAGAACCGTTTCGATAGACTTGTCCTACAAATATCACAAGGGAGTCTCTATACCATCTTTTAAAAGGCTGTCAAGTGGGTTTAGGCCAACTTGCCTGCACTGGCTCCTCGAGCACTCCGCTGCAGATGGGGCACAGCAGGTCTTCATCCACCTCCCCTTGGAACCTGGTGACGTCGTACCCCATGGCACATAACTGGAACCCAACAACTCCTGGAGAAAATGGATGAAAGGATTAACTACCGCATCTCCTGACAGACCGTCAAATCAAACTTATGTCAGAAAACTAGGGGAACACTTGCGTTACATTAAATGACTAAAAACAATGGAAGGAGAATGAGTTTTTTTTTCTTTTTTTGTTAACTGCCAGTGAAACCTGCAAGTTAACTTCCTGCCCCAAGACTACAACCAAGGTTACTACTAATGATCATGAGTACAACAGGCTTTAATCTAACTATTATACTTAAATATTCATTCAATATTAAAAAACATAATACATTTACTGAGAAAGTAAATGCTAGCCACTCACAAATAGTCTTCATCTTTTCCACTCCGTCATTCAACGGAGATCCCCAAAGTCGCATATATCGTGTAGATTGATGTGCGACCTGTATGGGAGACATCATGCCATCATGAGTACAACATTTGTCCATTCATAGTGGCTGTGTTACTTAAGGACAGTCTGTAAAACAGATCATTCCTTAAAACCTTCATGTGACTAGAGAACGTACAGAATATCTATTCTATGGCATTACGATAATTACAATCGTTATTTAAAAAGAAAAACGCTTCATAGCAAAGAAATATATATATTTTAGGCCTAGGCCAAAACAGAACCAATGGCTCAAGTTGAGGAGTTTTTATGCATTATAGCGCAAGTGTAATAATGAAGATAAAACATGTAGGTTTCAAAGTTCAATCATGAAAATGTCTAAAAGGACATCATTATAAGAGTAGAGCTGCAGTTGACTGTATGCTAATCTGTGATAATATAATTGTTAAACGACAAGACAGGGCAGTTTCGATGATTAAGAGGTCCAGGAAACATCCTTTGTTGAAATGTGAGGAGAAACTTGTGTGCATAAATCATGTCTCTGTCTGATCAATGACAGGAAGCAGCTGTCTATGGTGTGTATTAACGACGTTTGTTTATGCAACACTAGCAACTTCTCCCTGGTTTGATTAAGAACTGATTGTATACAGAGCTATCTTCCTTTCCTATAGTAAAATCAATAAATGTAATAGTAAACAACAAACGTCAACTGGCACAGGTAACAACGCTTCCATATTTACCATTTGGACAAAGCGACGTAAGATTACCTTTCCAAAAATGATCATGCATAAATACAGTTAATAGTTACGCTAACTGGAATTTACTGAACAACAATTCATTGGCTAGAAGGAGGAAGATCGCAGGGACACTGGTTATGAAACAAGCAGGCTCCCTGTCTTTAGCCAGTGTAAATTAGCACATTTTGGGGAGACGTTCTTGTTTTCCCTGCTGACTGGTGACCCATTTTTTTGAATGTGTATGGTACACAGCTAGATAGCAAACCCACCAGTCTGTACTCTGTATTTCTGGAAGGGATGGAGGAGGGCGATTGTAAAGGGATGTTTTTTTAAAACTAAGATAACGCCATCCTGGCATGGGCTATGGCAAACACTAACGAAAAATGGTACCATGCTACAGCAAAAGGAATACGAGGAAACAGATTCTACGTTATCTTCTATTAATTAGCAATACAGCGCAAGTATATGGCTCGATTGCTACATGGAAACCTAGCTACCGGCTGAATAATGTTCATTCAACGCACCATATTGTCTAATCCTGTTTGTTTGATGTTGAACTTAAAGCTAGCGTTGCTAGCTAACGTTAGCATTAGTGACGAGCAAGCTAACGAGCTAGCCAGCTGACGCGTCCAAACCATCGAACTAGGTACAAACGCTGACTCTAGCTAACGTTCCGTTGACTGTTGCCCACTAAATGTATTTGATGTTCCAAATCCTATCGTACACATTCATGGAAATGTTAAATATACATATATATAAACTATAGTCGTACTTACGTAAATATGTAACAGATGTTCTTTTGCACTTGTTTTTTTTCGTGTTTCAAACGTTCTAACCCAAAGCTAACAAGCTAGCCACGTCCCAAGCTACATCCTACGCTTTGATACTAGTAATGAGTGAACGCACATCGGGTGTGGGCGTCAAGACGTAAATTCTAGACTTCTAATTGGGCCACACGAACCGATTAATTCCTGCCACTGATTTCTCATGAGAAGTATTATCCAGGATAGGTGATATATTTCTGTTGAACAACGGTTTAGTTCATGTAAGGTAAAAACATCAGCATAGTATTACGTATTAACAAAGACAGAAAACGGACATAGATGCTTTAACTTTTAACCTTCATGATTTACTTGTACACGTGCGGCAGATAGCAACATGTTGTAAGTCACAAAATTGCTTTTATCAGTTTGCAGGAAAACGACTGCGTCAGCTAAGACAGTCATTCATAGTACCTACTTTGGGCCCCTCGCAGACCGTTGTTGGATCTATCTATTCCGAACGAAATGGGAAACATTTCTGTATAGGGAAACATTCAACAGATTTTGTTGCGTTATTTTGAGATGTTGAAGTAATACGATCAAAAGATACATTTTACTTGTGTGTTTGGAAGATAAATTATAAAATGAAATATGGTGTAATAACGAACCCATTGTACATCTTGTATTTTGCCTAAAGGATGCCCCCTCTGCTGACACTTGGGGCCTTCATCTGTTTGCATCTGCTGGATTTCAGTTCAAGCGCCATCAATGAAGGCACCATTACAGAGGAGAGGGAGCGTGGTGGACTAAATATGAAGTTAAACAAAACCCAACAACAAGATTTCACATCTCTACACTTAAAGGAGGCATTTGAAGAACAGGTCTGTGAATGGGGCCATTGCGTGCCACCAGTTAGGTTTGAACTAGTGATTGATCTACAGAGAGTGATGTAAAAAACAACAACAGTGGTTTAAGGGTCATGGCGGTTTATTTTACATGCTCCGCCTGTGTGTTGGTTTCCCAGGGTTACTACCTGCACCGCCTATTCCAACAGTATGGGGATAATGGGACCCTCTCTTATGGAGGCCTGCAGAATTTACTTGGAAGCCTGGGACTAGGAGATGTGTTGGAAATCAACCACCACAACCAGAGGTACAGGACACTGACTGCAGATCGCTCTCTCACAACCTCCCAGGAGGACCCTCTTGACAGTTCCAGTCATTCCCTGTCTCCCTCCACTGACACAGTCAGGTAAAGAACACTATAGGAACTGGATAAATTGTTCAAGCTTCATTTAAATTCAATCCCCCAAAAATTCCTAAATTATTTATCAAGACTTGTGCGGTATGGTAGTTCTGTTACGTCTTTATTTTCAACACCATGACAACCATTTCTATAGTGATCATTTTGATGGAGATAAAAGTGGACAGGAAGAAGAAACTCTGAGGTTTCCCCCATTTCCCCTCTCTGCTGCTGGGCAAGAGTTGTTGGAATCCCTGGTGTCTAATCATCCCACTCAGAGGCATCTCCATGGAAATGTGAGTAGCCAGCTGCTTTCGTGTGATCGAATTAAATCAGACAAAGAAACCGCCCGACTGATAGCTCTTTGCATAGATAACACATTTACAATAGTTTAAAGTTCAGACAGTGTTCAGAGTCACACACTGTGCCAAATAATATTTATCTGTTTTGCAATGTTAATGAGTAGCCCAACTGAATTCATCAATTGTGTTTCTAGGAAATACATTGTCTAACCAATCGTAACAGATCAAATAAAGTTGTTTGAACTTTGTTAATAAGTTAGAGCATCAGAGATATATTTTGCTATCAACAATTTAAAATAAAAATAATATAGTGCTTCTGAAAGCAACACATTTATTATCAAACCAATAACAGTAATTCTGTTCTCCAAATACTAGGTGAGATGCATATATACAGTATGTATACAGTACATATTTTGTTGTTTGTAATATGTTTTTCTTGTCATAAAATGACCTTTCGTTTCCAAACTCTTTCTCTGCAACAGTGTTTGAATGTTACCCAGCTTCTGTGGAACTTTGGCCTGGGGAAGGCCTCCCACATCACTCCGGCCCACTTCACGTTGCTGTGCCCAGCCTTGCTGTACCAGATAGACAGCGGAGTCTGTGTACGACACAGAGGAGCTAGCGACGCACAGACGGACGGGACTACGTTCCTCAAAGGTCCCACTTTGAAAATGATAATACTCTAAGTGATAATGAAATAACTAGAATGATTATTTGTTGTTTTGTTTGTGCCGGACGAGAATTAGTCAAGACGTATACCCATTCGCTGAGCCTGACTCTCAAGCGTGAATAATCAGAAGTACAAGCGAATTACTGTTTGGTGTCTGTTTCTACAGCTCTAGGATGGAGCTCTGTGGCTCTCCTTCTGATCAGTGTCCCATCTCTGCTGGCGCTGAGCCTAGTTCCCCTCCTGCCTCCCGCCCACCTCCAAACCATCCTCTGCCCCATGTCAGCCATGGCTGTAGGGACTCTGTGCGGAGACGCCCTGCTCCATCTCTTGCCGCATGTAGGTTTATTGCAATGCGATGGGAAATGGAGGAATCTTTTTCCAGTCGTATTGATTAGGCTAATGGCCCATTAGTCAGCGCCTCAATGACTGTGCATTTCTTTCTCTTGATGGGCCAATTCAAGGCATTAAGGAATTAAAACGTAGTCGAGTCAACAACTGCTGTACTCAATTCAAGCAATAGTCAGTCTACGGTGTTTGTGGTTCTTCTCAGTGGGGACAGTGTGGATGTATGGAATGCTTTTTGTAATGCTTGGTATTGTTTATTCTCTGGTTGACCTTATTTGTGTGTCCTCCGTAGGCAATGCCAGGGTCGCATTCTGAGAAGCATGACTTTGTCCTGAAAGGCTTGTGTGTGATGGGGGGCCTCTATCTCCTCTTCATCATCGAGAGCCTTCTGGGACTGAAGAGCCATGGCAAGGTCAGCACGGTCTCATTTGTTTGTGTGATGCATGGCGCTTTAGCTGACGTCGAATGGTGGCCGTCTTTGAGAGCACCGTTTCTCACGTGAGTTGTGTTGGTGTGTCAACAGAAGGCAACGAGGGACGATCCCCAGAGGGAGCTCTCTGCACTGCAGAGTAAGTAGGTGGAGCAGCCAGCTAGTAAATTAATTTGCAAAATACATAGGAAAAGGCATGGCTCCCTACTCTCTTGTCAGTTTGATTATGTAATTATGAAAAATCGGAATAATCTGTCAACACAATGCATAACTGATGGAGCATACAATGGCACTAAAAAAACTATTTCCCGTCTCCAATGCGTTCTTTAGGCCCGGACCTTCCCGAAACAGCTTTGGCCTCGGAAAACCACGGTCATCACCATGGCCACTCACACGGCCCACCTCACCAGGAACAGGCTGGGATTGGAAGCCTGGTATGGATGGTCGTCATGGGAGACGGGATCCACAACCTTACTGACGGACTGGCCATTGGTATTCACATTGCACAGATAGGATTACAGCTAATGATGTACAATGACCTTTGTCAGCAAAGTAACACCGATGACAGTGCAGCTAGAGAAACATGACGGTTCTCAAACCTCTTTACTCTCCGTTCTTATCTTTTACTTTTTTAGGTGCTGCTTTCTCTCAAAGTTTGGCTGGAGGTCTGAGCACCACTGTTGCAGTTTTCTGTCATGAGCTGCCTCATGAGCTAGGTAGGCAACACAACACTAGGTTCCCTCTGATCGCTATTTATAGCTCCTATAATAAAGCTCCGTCATTTTCTCTGCAGTCCTCATCTCTTTTACGAATGTCTTTCTTTTCTGCAGTGTACTTAGGCTGTCTTATATTATGTGTGATGACTGTCTTGCTTTCTTAATGGCTGTTTGTTTGTTATTTTAGATTTTCGTATGTTTGATTATATGTTATACTGCATTGTCCTGTCCTGATTATATATGTAATGTTCTTAGTGAACCCCAGGAAGCTGAGTTAATAGGGAGCCTAATAATAATATGTTTAAACTGGGGCATGTTCTCCTGTGGGCAGGTGACTTAGCGGTGTTGCTGGGGGCTGGCTGGCGAGTGAGAAGGCTGGTCATTTTCAGCGCCGCTTCAGCAATGCTAGGCTTCGTCGGCCTGCTGGCAGGCTCCATTCTGGGACACCATTCTGCCGAGCTGTCCCCCTGGATCCTCACAGTCACCGCTGGGGTTTTCCTTTACGTGGCTCTCGTTGATTTGGTGAGTGCTGTACGAATTTGTTTTCCCCAAGGACTCTTGGTTAAGATGCAAATTCAGGAAGTCTGCAACTTTAATTCAATTAATTGTATCTAAAAAAAAACAAGACATAAGATATCAGGAATCACTGAGTGGTTTTGTAATGAAACGTTCTCTACACTCTTTCCTCTATCTAGATGCCTGAGATGCTTCATAGGGATCCCGGTCCAATGAGCCCTCTGACTCGTTTCATGCTGCAGAACCTAGGCCTGCTGGCAGGGGGCGCTATTATGCTGTGTATATCTCTGTTTGAGGACCAAATTGCATTCAATTTGGGGGATGGATGATTTTAACAGGCGGGGGAAAGTATGAAAAAAAAACATTTGATCCCACAGGAACTCCTTTGAAGTACATTTCAACCTAGGTGACGTCTTGCCAAATTGCATGGTGGTAGACTTTAAAATGTAAAATTCCTATGGCCTTAGGATGAACCCCAACATAACAGCAGTCTAGACACAAGTATGAACAAGGACATGCTAACAATCATTACTATCATCATTACAGTTGAAATGGCCCTCCAGTAACTTATGCATTCTAGGGGAATTTTTCCAAGCAAAAGCTTTTTTTTTTGTTTGTTGCTATATACCTGATTTCGTTTTTTTTTTTTTTTAAGTACGGAATTACAAATTGATTTTGTAGATTTTTTTAAAACTACGAATAAAAAGTTTATTAGGAATATAACTACCGATCAACTAACTTACACAATCATTTAGTGTTTAAAGAAATGTGATATAGTTCAAATCTCAAACAAATTCTGTCTTTAATAAAGACTTATTTTTGCTGCTTGGACTCCTGAAAACTCCTGAAAATCATGAAGTATATGGATAATACGTAGGTAAACAAAAATATCAAACTTCTAAAACAAACAAAAAAATTTGAACACAAAGTTAAATCCGCAAACCCTAATGCAGTTTAAGTAATTGGTAACATCTTATTTAGAAACAACCTGTGACACTTTGGATATTTAGCAATAGCACTTTATTGAACACAAACAACCCTAAGCCACAATACTGAATGACAAGACCAACTGGCTGCAGCAAACATTTTATAAAATAGATTCAGGTTTAATGTCACTAAATTCATTTTTTTTTCTTTTAACGTCAGAAAGACAGATGCAGGTTTTTCCAAAACAGTGAATGATCTTATACATATGGAACATTTTTGTAACAAATTATCATTCACATGTTCACACAAAGGAATAACAAGGCAAAGTGCTTTCAGGATTGCATTGTCGAAAAAAGAAATGAATGGCTTGAGGTTTAGGTGTGATCTTGGGAGGGTGTAAGGGAGAAGGCTTTACTATTCTAAAGTATGAAAAGGGTCGGGGGTATGGTCAGAAAACCTCAAACCTTTCACCTTGTCCTCTAGTTAAATCTGATGTAAGAGATGGAGGGGGGGGGGGGGTAGTAATGGGGTAGTAGACAACTATTAGAATTTGGTTTTTAAGGGTGGACTTATGAATCTGAAGGCATACGGCTTAATGATGGGATAACGCTCACCCTAATACAGCAATAACACATCACCTTGTCTCCATCTCCCACACAACAATCTGTGGTACCAAAACCAATTGTAAAGCGATGGCTGACCCAGCAAACATGAAGCTGTAAACGTTGCAAAATAGGCTATATACTGTGGGCACACCAGGGACATTTATGCACAGGCAGAAACAGAAGAGATGGCTATATATTTTACCAGCAAAAAAAAAAGCCAATGTTATTCATGTTAAAGGGGATAAACGATCATATTATGAATCATAAAACATCCTAGTCTGGCTTCACATTCCAGTGGTATTTTGTTGTATAAATGCTTCTCATAAATAATTCTTACGTCAAATAGACATATACACATACAGTACAATCAAGCACGCTTCATTATGTATAATTATCATTGTTCAAGATAAAACTATATTCCCATACTGTGTATAATTTGTTTTCTTTAACAAAAAACAAGTGGAGAGAAAAACACAATATATGAAGCTGCAAATCAAGGAGGTAGGAGAAATGCTACGAATAAAAACAGCAAGTGACGCTAGCTATCATAAACCTTTTTTTTTTTTTTCCCTCTTCTCCACAAATCATATCATTATGCTTGTAGGATTTGAGCTGTGCCACTACATTAGCCTATATTCCTTTCTTCGACTAGTCATGTTTTGAATGGTCTAATTTCAATGGGAGTAGCATCATTGGTCCATGCTGCTGGTGATTCCTGACTCAATAACTCCTTCACACACAGTAGAATAGTGTTTGCAGATTTGTATTTGAGGTAATCAGCGTTAGGCTAAGAGGGGGAACCCTGTCATCGGCAACATGCAGAGCTGCATGGCCATTCCATTCACCAGCAAGGTAGAAGATTTCAGACTCAATGGCCAATATTATGGATTAAAAACTTGGAATGTTTGGACACAAACTATAATTTTTTTAAGGTGCACTGTGAAACTATTTGATTGTAATGAATCACATGCCCTGATCCTGAGCCCTCCATGTCTACAGGGTTACAGGTAAATATTGACTCAGATAAGCCACTAAGTAAAACAAGCAAGCATTCATCTATTATCTATATTAATTGACTATCCAAACGAATCTTGAGGCTGTCCCAGTAGCAGGTCCACTGCCTACCTCAGTTCAGTTGGCAAGTATTCGTTAAAAAGCTAGTTAGTTGAAATGCAGGGTCGACAAGGGTGCAGCCTATCGCGTAAACAAAGAAACGGTTAAGGACTAACAAATGTTACAGAGCATGCAGATACATCCTTTCCTAGGCTATTCCCAATAGCACATTCAATAGGGGGGAGGGTCTACATAGTTTGTCTGATATGGCTATGCACATGATCAGTTCATGATCAAGCTTTGTGTGAGAGGATTACTATTGACTCAACAAGCATGACAATAAGGTGCTCCAATGAGAAGCTTACTGCTGTTAGTCCTACTGCACAAAGACCTTGTGTCATTCACTTCAGAGAGTTCACCAATGTAGGCCTATGCATTGGCAATAGTTTCGTAACAATTCATTTTTCCTGTTTCCTTCTTTTAAACATTTTTTTCAGACATCTTCTGCTGGTATAAACAAGCGGCACTTTTTAAGGGGAATGTTACTCTAAAATCACAATCACAGAACTTCTTCAGGTAATAAATTCTGAGAACATGTATACAGTAGATAAATGTCATGAATTTTGTAACTGTACAAGGTTAACACAATTAATGGGACACATAGGAACCCTAAATGAATACTTTGAAAAAACAAATCTATTAAAGATAAGGCATTTCTTAATTCCTTTAATCCATGTTATTGACTGACAGGTAAGTCTAAATATTATGAGGGAAAAAAACTTTCTGAGGAGGAAAAGGACGCATATACAAATATACACATGCAAAATGTCTTCTGACTACTAATAAGATTCAAGGAATTAAGCCCATACAATATGACGGAAGCACGCCATCAAAAATGCACCTAATTTAAATTAGTCAGTCATTGTATCTTGTGCACGGTCCTCCTAAGCAGGCAGCGTTTCTTTTTGAATATTAATCACAGTTTTAATATTATAGCAATATAATCCACTAACTAATGCCACTTCTCTGGATGCAAAGACAAGGACCAGTTCAATCCTTCAAATGGCTACAGATTGTGACTTTTGGTGTTCAACAAAAACAAAAAAAGGGCATACACATTTCAACTGAGGAAGCAATGATAAACAAAAGGTTATTGCACTTTTTTATCTTCTGTCTATTTTAAAAAGAGGTCTGCGTGTGAGAAGATGCTTCATGCCTTGATGCCGCTATCAGACAACCAAATGTTACACCACTTCTATAGTTTGATCACACGGTTAACACTGCACACAGCTACTACGGAATCCCTACCTTTAAATCAGTCTAACCCTAAGAATACAAACAAAATAGTTCTCCATAATCAATTCGCAACACAGTCACAACAAACAGATAGCAAAAAAAACAAAAACGTTTCATGTATGTATCCATGTACCATGTGGTCACACAACTTGGGACTGAACGGTTAACCTAATCCAAGTTTAGGGAATACAAAACGACAGAATTGAAAAGGGGGAACAATCTGGATTTAGGATTTCGCTAAGAGGGGAGACAACTGACTTTCTACAGTTCATGTGTTACTGACAATCAAACCCTATTTTCCTCACTTAAGAGGACACTGATGCTTGTTGATTTTTGCTCATCTCTCTAGCTTCAGGCTACAAACTCCGTGGTGGTGGGAGAGTCATCTCAACCAGGAGGCACCATCTTTGGATTTGTGCTTTCATATGTTACTTTGCCCCGTCCCTCCCCTCTCCTCCAATGTTGGTGTGTGTGTGCCCCAACAGCAGATTGGGCCGTTGATCCGTTTGCACTCTGAGGTTACATCAGAGCTTCAAAGACGTGAACGTTGAAGACCAACTGAGTAGTGTAGGTTGTTCTCACATTAAAAAAAGGGGAGCAAATGTAAGCCCGTATAGACTTGTATTTCGTGTACATGATCATACATAAGGCTTCCGGGAAGTACAAATGGAAGACCGTACCTTACGGTAGTAACAAATAAAAGGCACCATTCCACCACTGTGCTTTTCGTCACACAGGTCCTAATGGTGGTGGGGGAGGGGGGAGGAACTTGATAAGGATAAGGGGTGGAGAGTCAAATAGCATTAGTGATACCGTAAAAACATCCAATATTCGTTAAGTTCTGAGGGGTTAATCTATACCTCTCACTTTAGATTGTACTATGATTATATGACTTCATATACTAAGAGACGACTTTACTGTCATCGTATGACAACCAACCTTTAAACAATCGGATCACTATGCTTTACAGTACTAAAACTAGGGACTGAGCATGTATAGAACAAACATGCTTTTATTTTGAAAACCCAACAAACACTCACACAGGAAAATTAACTAGCGCTCGCGCACGCACACTCTCGCTCCACCGAGCACACACAGAAAAGGACAGATCAACGACGGGTATCAGAAGGGAAAACAATTCACAGGACCACTGTTAGCATTGTCACACAAAAAGATCACTGTTGAGGTAAAACCGCAGGTCCAAGTACGAGTTCAAGGTGCATTTACTGCCCATTTGTAAGGTAGGAAACACTGGACAATAGACATCTGCTGACACTAATCTGACACATCTGCGTAGATAAGTATCTGGTTTAGGCTGGTTTAAGCAGAGCTATACTACCAATGACATATGGATCAGAAGGTTAACTCTTTGTTAGCATAGCCGTGCACATTTAATTTTTTTGAATTTTCCTGTCTCTCTTTAGCTATTTTGAGGTACGTCACCTTTCTACAAACATTATTTGGCTTTGAATATTGGACAAGCCGAAGTTTGATTGTTTTCTCAGTGAATTTGGAATGATTCATTCACAGTGGCAAATATGGCGAAAATCCAAACCTTTCAGATCAATCTCTGCAACATGGCAACCTTGTGCTCTGTGGTTCCTTCACTTATTTTTGTGTTTCCAGACACCCAAAGACATCGGTCAGGTCAAATTGGCCCAGATTCTAACAACCCAACTAAGTGGCATAACTTGAAACTGTTGCAACACGTTACGTAGTAAAAGATATCCTTTCAGTTAAAAACTTTAAGGCAAAAGGCTCAACAGTAGATGAAACAAAGTTGAATTGATTTTGCCATTTATGAGCGTTACTTCAAGTAAAAACCGAAACATCCAATGAGGCCAAGAGATTTCCTCAATACCAAGTATTTGCCAACATCTAAATCTATGTTTCTAATAATACACACGTTACAATTCATCTAGTTACAAATAAACACATAGGATTGCTTTGCCAAAACCAAATTACAAGAACATTATATTTTTCCCAGCACGGGCCAATTAAATACAGAAATATGCTGACGTCAGATTCAAACCAAATGTTGCATTCCTTATGTACTAGGCATATTCCATGCAGAAAAACGAATCTAATTCCTAAATTGCTTACATTTTTTTGCCCTTTTTACTATAGTATAACAATGGGTGAGGAGAAGATATGCAACTCCAACAAACACAAATGAGACTAATGTCTAATAATTTATGTCTAAAGGCAAACAAAGGTTTCTATGGCACTAAATGGGAGTAGGTTCATTTTTTTCCTCAAATATAGATTATTTATTATGTGTGGTGCTGACAACTGTAGCCCATTTTTCTCTGTTTCTACAAACCACTGTAAGGCAATCTCAATGGAATGGATGATTGACGAGTGTTAATTTATCTGACATCTTGTCCTATTATTACCTTGTAGTTTTTTTTGTTGTTTTTTAACATGACAGAGAAAAAAAATATTGTTGTGAATATTTACATATTTTTTTGTAGGCCTATACCACAAGAGATACACCAACCACCCTAACCCCCGTTGAAGGAAGACTAATTACACAACTACTATGTATATAATTTGACTACTATGTCATGCTACTTGTATAATTACATCAACATAAGACAAATGAAGAGCAATAGTTCAAAGTCAGGAGAAAGCAAGTAGTCCTGCTCAAAATTGACCATACATTCATTTCAGTGAGTAAATTCATGGCTCAGGTTGAAGGTGAGATTGTAAACGGCTTGAACACATGCATAAATCCATTGCTCCTTTAGTGAGGGGGTTGCCCCCCTCAAGAAGTTTTGGCAAATCGGCCATAACTGTGAACAAAGATTCACACATGTAACCCGCATTGAAATCTTCCATTGGCATCTATGCTATGACTTACTGAAATTGGCCTAAATGGATGGCAGTGCAATATTTGTGCTGCACACTACTAGACATTCTCTCTATTGCTACAATTAGACCTTTCATTGCTTTCTGTTGCTGACCCCAGATATATTTGCTCTCTTTGTTTTTGTTTTAATTTACATAAAAACTGTGATCAACCATGAAACACACGCAGCTAAAAAGCACGTACAAGAATACTGTGACACAACAAGAGGGGTTTCTGGGATTTCAATTTGTATAAGCAGGAGGGGGGAAAAGCTCCAAATATTGGTCAAAAATGGGTATCACAAGCAACAAATCCCTGCCCAAATAGACTTGTCTGACAGCAGCACATATAGATGATGGTTATCATTTTTCAGACTACCTCACTTTAATGTTTTTTCTTTTCTCTTCCCTAGTGAAGTGTTTTGAGTAGTTATGTATTGTGCCCTAAGGCTATCTACAGTATCTACAGCGGCCTGGTCGAGTCACTGAAGTAAATTGAACGGGAATTGAGGTCAAAATCTGTTTTGTTAACTGGAGGTTTATGTTGTCTGCCTTCTACCAACTTACTAACTACTAACAAACACAGCTGAATCAAAACCATCAATAGAGACTGACTATTAAAAGATCTTTTTTTTTTTCCATCTCGGATGGTGGCTTGAACACAGAAAACTTTCCACGAGCCTTCGCTGAAACTCTTCTACATCAACCTGCCAGACAGTGCACACATGTCTTTGCTTGTCTTCTTTCCACATCTTCCATTCAGAAAAATACATGCATGTAAACATAAGTAGTACATACAAACCGTTGCAATTTTGCACACTTAGAAACTGAATGTACTAAAGTGCGTGCTTGACTATCTCATTTAAGTGCCTTGGGATCAGGGCTAAACAGTATAGTGCGAAAGATCCCTCCAAAATGTCTAAAATTTGACTCCTGGTTTTTCTAATTAGATAGAGTTGTTGATTTTTTGTTTTAGTTTTGAAATATCCTGAGACTAAACAAATGTATCTATAACCTAGCAGTAAAAAAAAAAAAATCACAATATAAATCTGGTTAACCTTCTAGTTGTTCCCCTGGTGTCAATTTGACCAACAGAACAAGGGTTGGGTCAATCTGCTTGGTTCCATTTCATTTCAGCATATTCTTAACTTGAAATGTCATTATTTTATTCAGTGCTATGAAACGGAGTTAATGCCAGTTTTTTTTTTTTCTACAACAATGCAAGATGTTTTAAGGTATCCAACGACATAGTTCAGGCTACGTCCTCCTCCCTTCATCAAACGTCAACTAAGGCGTGTCAATTGTGCCATTCGTAGAAAGATTTGATATGAAATGATCATGTAAATGATCCCGATTCAGTGTTATCTAGAAAAAACCCAGGTGGCTGGGTAAAACAGAATGGCAAAGTAAAAACGGCTAGGTGAAATTACACAAAAAGCTCCAAGTGGTCCAATACAATCATCTTAAGTATGCTTAGTACCTGAAATGGGATGAATACACAACAATTAGGAACACAAATTGCACTATTATTTGGCTTTTGCTATTCCTGAAAAATCTAAAATGACAGGTACTGGCCTTAGTAGAGTATAATCACAGTTGGCTGTGAGGTTCCACATAGCACTCATTGTCAGGGTTCATTTTTTTGTATTTGAAAGTGGGTTCAAATTCCTTTAGTCATTCTCGACACCAGGACACAAAGGAAATCGAGACAAAAAAACGGCACCACTTTAACCAAATATCCAATGGTTGGGCAGTTAGACATGAATATTAGGGCTTGCTATAGCATTCCAACTGAAATGATGTGTTGTTACAGAAGGCATGGGTCAAAAGGCATTTCATGAGATGCCATTAAAGGCCATCCAGTGCATTTGTGTTGTCACTAACAGAAAAATGCCCGCCGCATACAGAGCCATTCGCCTAGTCTTTAGATCTTTTTTTCATGAACAAAAAGGAAAAAAAGGAAGAAAAATTAATTAAAAAACATTCCAGGGAAACAAAAGCCCTTGTGACAGTGATTGTCTATTCAAAAACATAAAAAAAAAAAAAATACAATAAAAGGCCAGAAAAAAATATATTGCTTGAAAACTACATTAACAAAATGAAAGAGCAACCGTGGCCCATCTTTTTAAAGCAATCCGATCTGATGTCAAGATACAAGCGGTTTGATGGAGCACAAAAGTTTGCCTTATCTTCAAAAGACAACATTTTAGGAGCTTGCTAAGACGAGAATGCTAATGGACGGCTGGACTTCAAAAGCACAAAGAACAAGATCGAAGCATCTAAATGAAGCGAGGTCGATTGCTCTACAAAGTTCATTCTAATCAAGAAATTTGCCGCAAAACACTATCGGTTAAAAGAGGGTGGGAAATTAATTTAAATGGCTTGTTCATTGTATGTGCTCAGATATAAGACGCATCGATGAGGTGTGGTAGGCAGATATATATATATACCGCTAATAAAGCCTTTTGTCTCGGGATAAACAAGGCCTCAGTCACTATCCTAAAGTAACGTTCTCCGCCCTACATAGAGAGAATAACAGGACTACGGACCCTGGGTGAGTAGATGAAGCAGCTGCTAAATGAGACATCGAGGTATATCGAGATCTATTGTCTTTACTCTGTACAGTACAATTCAGTTCATCTCAAATAAATAAATTTATAGCCATAGTAGTGTTGATTAACTTTGGTCATAACTTATATGCTTAGAAACATTCTAGCTTAATCAAACACTTGTGTGGTTTTTTTCTTTCTTTCTTTACTTCTTTACGTCAGCATTTGGAACAAATTGACGCTTAAAATGCCAACCCAGTGGGTCTCCTTTGCAAGGAGTCATGCTAAAATCATCCATCTAAAGTTCAGCAGGATTACCAAATTATCTACTCTAAAAAATGTCAAACAATTCTAGTTTAAAGTGTACTACTGAAAGAACATCTCGTAACCCTTTTCCATTTTTCAGACAGTACACTACCATTGCACTCTAGAGCAAGACGTGACTTTTCCCTTGTAATGTTCCTTCATAAAAATGTTAAGTACTCGCAGCTGCTTTGATCATTCTTTTGTGATGGGTGTGAATTCCTCTACAAGGTCACTGTGTCGTGGACGATATGATATTAAATACTGAAAGATATGGAGAGAGAGATAAAGAGAAGAGAAACCGAAAAGGATACACTGGTCTCCCCTGTGTGTTCACACAATTATAGAATTGTGCTGACACAAACATTAAAGGGATTTATGATTTTTTTTTCTTCTGATGTCCAGATTGCTATCATCCATATTAGAAAAAATAAAATAATAATAATATAAACTCAATTCTTAGTGACCTTATAGAGAAAACCAGTCTCTGTCAGTATTGACTACTACAGGGAATGGGGAGACATGGGATCTAATTGCATATAGGTTTGACTGCACCTCAAGAGAAGACCACACACACGCGCACGCACGCACACACGCACGCGCACACACACACACGGACACATACATATAGCACAGACGTGTGGGCGGGGTCTCTCCTGGTCCTCCGGGCTGTGTTAAAGGGAGTCGCCCTCTGGTGGTGGTGGTGGTGATAGCAGCTGACTGAGACGGGAGGGGTGGTGGGGGTGGGGTGGGGGGGGGGGTGGGGGGGGGTGGGGGGGTGGGGGGGGGAGATGTCGTCGTGCTCACAGGTCACTCCGACAGGCAACCGTCCAGGCCCACCGCGGCGCCGTGGCGATCCTTGACGTACCCGTGGTGGAGGCTGCCGTTGGGCAGCGGGGTGCAGGCAGCAGTGATGCCGCAGTGCTTCAGCAAGTTGAGGCCGGGGGCGGGCGAGACAACGGCAGGGGGCGGGGAGCAGGAGGAGGAAGAGGAGGAGGAGGAAGGGTCCCGCGGCGGGAAAGGCTTCATGGTGGAGAGGATCAGAGCCAGGCAGTCGGCCACGTCTTTGTTGGGGGCACAGGCCAGGGCCGGAGTGTGGCCTGCAATAAAGACACGGAACATCAAACTAAGCCTTCTTACACTTTTATAAGATAAATCAAACCTAAAGCAGGTATTATGTGCTTAACAAAAATAGATCCAGGACTTTTAAATATATAATGGTGGCTGGAACAACAAAAAAACAACCTGAAAAGAAGGCCATACCTTCCTCATCCACAGCCAGCACAGTGGCTCCTCGGCTCAGGAGGGCCTGCACCACCGTGGCCAGACCGTTACGCGCTGCCAGATGGAGGGGCCTGCAGGGGTAAAGAAGGAAGGACAGAAAAAAAAAAGAAAAAAAGGAGAGAGAGAGCGAGGAGAAAAGAGTGTCGGGTGTGTGTGTAACAGAGAGAGAGAGAGACAGAGAGAGAGAGAGAGAGAGAGAGAGAGAGAGAATTGAAAGGAAGTTGTCACAACCCCAAGTAACTGACAGCGTTACATCGGAAAAGTTCCATAAATCCCTGTGCTCTCACATTTGCAGGGCGCTGTTGGTGGCGTTGATGAGGGTCGGGTTGTGGATCTCTCCCAGGATCAGCAGGGCACACATCTCATGGGCCTGGTGGATACAAAACCACAATGCATGCTATTGTTTCCTCTCCTCCTTCCGCTTTTCAACAGCGCACATTGTTAGCGATGCGCTAACGACGTCAAGGAGTTCAATGTAGTATGCTAATTGCTACAGAGGCACCAAAGCTGAGGCGCCGGGCGAGATGGGTGGAAGCACAAAGCCTGCCAGAGACGGAAGGAAACGCCGGAGGGAGGGAGGGTGCAGGGCCTGGCGGCTGTGCTCACCTTGCTGCAAGCCAGGTGCAGGGCAGTGTTCCTGTTGTCATCCAGCAGCGTCAGGTCAGCCTTGGCTCGGTGGAGCAGAATCGCTGCACAACGACAAAAACAAACCCGGTTAGCTGGAGGGCAAAAACTCACTACAAATTCCCTTCTTTAGTTCCTGTTCGTCCTCAATCTCGAACTCAGTCCCCTTTCTATTTTGAGTTGCCATCCAGGTGCGGAAACCATTTTTAAAGTAATGAAGTTAGTCTTGTTTGCGCTATGTATTTCTGTGTCTGCACGTCGTTGGCCACGGTAACCACTTAGTCATAGAGCGTTTCACGCGTCCATGATGCGGCCGCACCAAGCCGCTGACTAAAGCGCCCCCCGGAGGGTCAGTCTGAGGGAGTGGGCGTACCAACGGTGCCGCTCTGTCCCTTGTCAGCGGCCACCATCAGAGCGGAGCGCCCACTTTGGTCCACGGCGTTGATCTCAGCCCCGTGACGGAGGACCAGCTGCAGGCCGGCCACGTCCTCGGCAAACGCGGCAGCATGGAGCGGGGTCCTACAGGCACGATAAGAGGCACCCATATTCATGTTTAGCTCCCAAGCAAAAACAGTAACCTTTTCACAAACACTTTGTTGAGATCAAGTGAGATCGTAAGTCATGCGGATAGGGGGCTAAGCATAAAACAAATTCCTATCTGACACTTAAAGATCTTGAGGTCCATGGAATAGTTTATAGGACTGTTAGGACTCCATTAAGCTCACCTTCCTTTGGCGTCTCTTGTGTTTATCATGTGGACGCCAGCAGATTCCAACAGCATCTCCGCAGCGCCACTGTGGCCGTTCATCCTGCAACCAAAGACGGACATCGCTATCAACTTCCAGGAACAAATTACAAAACATTTGCATGACCACCTACACGGCGCAATGTTTGCATTTTTCGGGGGGTGTTTGTAATGCAGGATGTCACAGCAGATAGGAACATTCCATTCAGCACTGTTGGCAGGAGAAGTCAGAACTACTCACAGAGCACAGTGCAGTGGAGTGAAAGGGTTTCCGGCTTCATGGGTTGATGTTTTGTGTTCAAGTAAAACCTCTAAACAGTCTTCATGCCCTGTGAGGGATCCCAAAAAAAGAGAGTGACATTCAATGAATATGGAATGAATTTGAGAACCACATCAGACTCTGCCTCCAAGGCGGAACGCTGTCAGGGTTGAGACATCCACACATCGGGGGGGGGGGGTAAAGCAGTGCGATACACCCCTCCGACTCACCTCTGTAAGCGGCCCAGTGCAGCGGGGTGTACCCTTTGTTGTCCAGCAGCGAGTCCTGGTGGTCGGTGGTCATGGCGGCCTGCACCAGAGCGCCCAGGATCTCCGTGTAGCCCCGGGAGGCGGCGTAGTGCAGTGGTGTGCAGCCCTGGACGTCCCGACACAGCGGAGAGGCCTTGTGTTCCAGCAGGGCCGTCACGCAGTCGTCACGACCCAGCACAGCCTGCAGAACACGGAAAAAGATAAGAGCCGCTCCTCATTCCATGTTCCCATCTGTCCCGATTGGCCACGTCAATTCACTTTTGCCCTCACCCAAAATGGTTGGTTTCCTTTGCATATGTCTAATAGAACGGCGTGTGTTTTAGTGTCTCACCCCTCTGTGCAGTGCAGTGCTGCCTCTCTTGTCCTTGGCATCAGGCAAGGCCCCCTTTTCCAGCAGGAGGTGGACACAGTCGGTGTGACCTCCCAGCACAGCCAGCATCACCGGGGTCCTGGTCGATTGAGAGAGAGAGAGAGAGAGAGAGAGAGGTGGACAACAATAAGAAGTTTGTCCCAAACGTCAGTTCCTTTTCCTTTGGGTGTGGGTATGAGGAACATGTTATTTTTTTTGCCCTGTCAATTGATAATACTGTAAGACTTTGGATTTGAGTTACAATGATCGTTTATTGACAGAGGAACACTCACTGTCCGAATGTGTCAGCAACATTAGTGAGGTCCCCTTCCTCCCCGTTGTCAATCATCATGTGCAAGCAATCTGTGTGGCCATGAGCAGCTTTGGGGGGAAAATAAATGCATTATTAAAAAAACACTTTATATTAAGAAATATAATTAGGATGTTAATATTACATATCATGAAAACACAATCCTGCTTTCTCTGATTACACAGTGCTTTAGACAGCATTTAATACGAGACAAAGGATAAGCACTAGCACTGTTGTTGATTGTGATGGAAACAATCTAGTTAAACGCACTGTTGTTAGTCTCTGGACCAATGCGTCTAATCTAATATGAGGACATTCTTTGCTTCAAAAGCAGAAAACACTTGGGCAAACTCGGTTACTCCATGGCGGACTGCACCACCACTCACTCCTTTTCACTATTCAACATCAAGTCACTGACACACAGTCCCTAGGCCATACCTGCGACGTGAAGCGGTGTCCACATGAGGCGGTTGTCGTTGAGGAGGCATGAAGCCCCCTGGGCCAGGAGGACCTCCACGCAGCGCACGTAGCCCCGCTGGGCGGCCAGGTAAAGCACCGAGCGCCCGGCCGCGTCCTGCACATCCACGTACGCCGCCGTCTCCGTCAGCACGCGCAGCGCCTGCCAATGACCCCGGTCAGCCTGAGGGAGGAGGAGGGGACGAGGCTATGTAACAGTGTTGTATAGCCATGGAAGAAATGACAGTAATGTGGAGATTGTTATTTTTTTTTTTATCCTGAGATAGAGAAAAGGAGTATGGTGCACTTACAGCTAGGTGCAAGGGACTCACTGGAATACTGCTCTCAATGTCTCCTAACGCATTGAACGACATTTCCAGCAGCTGGAGACAAAACAGCATGTAGATGAAACATCAGCTCGCCCTATATTTATCCTCCAAAAAACATGATTGAAGTTAAACACTTCTAAATATGAACTAGTGAATCTGTGAAGGTGTGAACTCACGAGCTCCAGGTTCTGCTTGTTGCCATGGAAAGCTGCATAGTGAACGGCACTGTAACCCTTGGCGTTGACAACAGATGGATCTGCACCGTTGTCCAACAGATGCTCCAAGCAACTGCACAGAAAACCCAACAAACATGTGGATGAGAGCTGCACTTTATTTAAGTCAAAATCTTGATAAATTAGGGTTTGATAGTAGCCATGCAATTCTTATTTTCTTGTATAATGAGCAATATATGAATAGACAATTCATGTTCTTCAAGTTTAAGGTATTTGTTTATTATTTTGGAAAAGACTCACAAGTAGGACTCTTTCGCCCCATCCTCATCGCTCTGATGGCTTGCAGAAAAATGTCTGTCCACTCTAAAAGAAAAAAAAAAAAAGAGAAAAAAAGAAAACAATTTCTTTTAACCTCATCCCTCCATAAGAGATTATTGGACTAAGTAGTCACATGTTTGAGAGAGAGAGAGAGAGAGATAGAGAGAGAGATAGAGAGAGAGAGACGGAAAGAGATGACGACCCCCCCCCCTCTCGGGGATGTACAGACACCGTGTCATAACAGCTCCATTACAGCGGCACACCTCTCCTCTAGTAGCTCCATCTCCACGGTGAACCTACCTGCAGAAAGCCTGCGAGGCGGCAGAGTAGTGCAGGGGAGTGCAGCCGGCCCGGTCGGTCTCATTAACCTCAGCGCCGGCGTTCACCAGGGTCACAGTGCACTGGTACCTCCCATTAGCAGCCGCGTAGTGCAACGGAGTCCTGGAGAGCAAAACCACACCTTGTTTGTTGTGTCCTAGAACTACAAAAATGCCTCTAGGCACCACAGTAAATACAAAGGAAAGGTATTTAAGTCATTTGGATGACGGGGAGAGAAACTCACCTGCCCATTTTGTCCCTCTTATTTAAGTCAGTACCGCTACTTAGAAGCAAGTTCAGACATTCAACATTTCTGTAAAAAATAAATAAATAAATAAATAAAGTGGGAAAATCTGACTTGAAATAGCGAAACTCAACTTTGTTTCAAAAACATTCACACTGAATACTAATGTGTCACATCTTTATATAAACTTCCATTTGACAGTGAGTGCAAGTCTGGAACAAGCACCAGGTTCTACAGTGCTTTGCCTAATTAGCAAGTGACTTTGAATGATGCTTTGACGTGTTAAAAACAAAATGGCAGCTCTGTCATGTGCCTATGTGACACTAGAGGGGTTCCTGTGCGTCTTACCCTCCAGAGGCAGCAGCGTGTAGACAGGTCCTACCGTGGTCGTCGGGGGTGTTTATGTCAAACCCAGCAGACAGCACATGCTCCTTACTCATAGATGAAACTATACTATACAGCTGACCTGTTGACGATGGAGAAAAACAGCAGTGTCAGTCTAGATACCATAATACAATTCACACAAGATGGCTGAGTTAAGATAACATTGTTTTGATATGTAATGATGTTCTTTTATTATTGATGTTTATTGGGGGGAAATTGTTTCTAGCTAGTTGGGCTGACAGTGCATAATCACTGACCTGAGGAATGCTAAATTTATTTCAGAACGAGGTGACTCTAGTAATACTGACCTGAGGAGAGTAACTTCCGACAACAGTCTGAAAACCCGTAGAGCACAGCTAAGTGCAGGGGGAACATTCCATGGACCCCTCGTCTGATAAAATATACAAACCATCCACGCAAAAAAAAAATTGAATAATCGCACAAAACATGGGATGAGACAATAACACATCGACCACACATTTTGTAACCTTAAATATGTCAAACAACCAAAGAGATAAATGTAAAATAATTTACTAAAAGCCATGCCCTCTTCCCTACCTGGCTGTATCGGCCCCGTTGGTCATAAGAGTGCTGATCAGAAGCTCATGGCCGTACTTAGCAGCGACGTGGAGGGGGGTATTGCCATACTTATCTACACAGTCTATCTCCCCACCTGTGATAAGGAAACCAGGAAGTGATTCAAAACCAAAAAGAAGCGTGACAAGAAATTAGAATTCAACCATTTCCTCGTTGGTCAGGAGGGTTGGCTTACCATTTTGGATAAGGATCTGAGAGCGAGTGAACCGTCCGTGAATGGCTGCCATGTGCAGGGGGCTCTTCCCTTCTTTACTCTTTGGAGCGAGAGAAAAACAAACCGTAAGAAAAGAAGAGGGACTAGTCTGCCTTGATGCTGTACTTTTCCTCGTCCTTTTGGGACATTTCTATTTTTACCAAGCCCTTCGACAGGACTGTCTAGCATCAAGCATTGGCCAGACAGCACTGTCTGACTCACTCAAGGAACATAGAGACATTAGCAGCCAACGAGTGTAGCCAGCTGTGCCACTATCCCTAAATCTCTTTACATTTAGATTGAGGCTCTTCTCAGACTTAAATAGGCTTCCAGTTTTAGACACTTTAATTCATACCCTACTGCCACTTATTGACCATGATGGAATTAGGTTTAACCTTGACAGCTATATTAAATGAAGCAAAAATCGTTGTGTGGCCTACATCAACATGTAGGTAGGTTACGTCACTTGCATTTCCTGTCAAGTTGTCAAACATAACAAAACAGATCTGGCAATGTACCTGCTGGTTAACATCTGCCCCATTGTTGACCAGCAGCTCAAGGCAGAGAGCTCCGTTGGTGGACACAGCAGCCAAGTGTAAGGGGGTGTAGCCACTCCGATTGGGCTGGTTGACGTTGGCGCCGTGGTTGACCAGCTCATTGGCCACCGCCTCCTGGCCCGTGTAGCACGCCACGTGGAGCGCCGTGTTCCCAAAGGCGTTGGGCTCATCGATCTGTCACACACGCATTTAATGAAGCGGAAGACCCCCAACCCAAGGTATTAAATGGCAGAACTCAACTATTTTCAGTTTTAGCTCTTCTATAATCTCTACCCCTGCTATGCTTAAGTGACGTCCTGCATATCTATACTACAATGTAGACAGTATTATCCAAGAAGAACAGAATGTGAGTTAAGTCAAGTGAGTGACCTTCATGCATGGCATCTTGGCATAGTACTAACTAACAGCCAATTCTATTTGGGTAAGCATAGCACCAAACGAGATGACCCCATTCAAAAGATTAGAAAAAGGGAGTTACCTCACCAGTACCATGAAACAACACTTGCAACTACTCCAGAACTCCACATTCATTGGCTGAGCACTGACCTCTGCCCCAAGCCTTAGCAGGTACTTCACGATGTCAATGTGGCCGCTGGCCGCCGCTGCGTGGAGTGGAGTGTAGCCCTGCTTGTCCTTGCTGCTCTTATCTGCACTGCGAGACACCAGCAGTTTCACCACCTCCAGATGCCCTGCAGGTCAAAGGGAGAATGGGATTCAGTGTGCGGCCTACTTTATCATTGGTCGATTTGATCTTCTTCCCCTTGTTCAATTTGGCTATTCTAATGGTAGTCTTTAACTACTGTGTGACAGGCATAGATGTTAGGACACTGAACAACAATTTGAATAACTTCATAGATATGTTTTTATTAACGCAGAAAGCTTACTGAATATTGGAAGAGCAACTTTCCTGATATTGTTAATATGAACTTACCCAAGTAGGCTGCCCAATGGATCGGTTGTCTCTCCTTTTTATCGATGGCACTCAGATTGGCCCCTTTGTTCAGCAGCAGTTTCACCATCTGGGTTCATTCATTATTTAAAACAGGTCAATCAAGTCCCCTTCGTTATTTTCACTCAAACACAAAAGAAAAACTAAAATGCTCAAATATCACACAGAATTCCCTAAACATTAGAAGCAGACTTGTGAGTGAAAGAACATTTTCATTTTCTCCCCCCCTCCTGCTCACCTCTTGGTACCCGCTCTGAGCAGCGTGATGGAGGGCCGTTCTGCCGGTGCGATCGGCCATGTTCAAGTTGCTCAGTTGTGGTAGCAGGGCCTCGGCACAGCGTGTGGCCCGGTTGGCGGCAGCAACGTGCAGCGGCGTCTGCCAGAACTTGTCTCGCGTGCTGGCATCCGCCCCGCGCCGCAGCAGCAGCCCCACTGCCCTCTGGGGAAAGAAGAAAATGGAATCAGCTGGGTTGGGAGCAACTTTGCAGCAACAATTACATGCCATTATTTCTGAGCAAACATTTGAATAAATTTACATAAAGTCAATATGAGTCGCAACAGTATGACTGTGTAGAGGTACCACCAGCAGGGAAACTTGAATGGAATACATTTAGAAGTTATCGTTTTGCACGTCACACATTTTTTACGATTGTTTATTACGCCATACTTACTTCATTCCGGGAGGCAGAAGCTCTGTGTAAAGGAGTCAACCACAAATGGTCCTTAGCATTGACACTGGCACCTGTCAGAAAGAGCAGGTGAAAAAACAAGTCAGTGGGTTAAATGGACAAATGAGCATAATAGCTTTGCACTAATGGAATTTCCTTCCTCCTGAATTACACAAAGCCGTTTTTGCATAGTGATATAAAGTATGTGCAGTCAAAAGCTTTTAGCTGTACAGTAAAGTGAATAGCTTCCTTGGCAGCAGCGACTCCGTAGGCCTAATCCTTCTCAATGCAAATGAGGTCAGATGGGAGAGTTCCAGTCACATATTAGCGGGCACACTGGAGGTCAACAGAGCTTACTTTACCTGACTCAATGAGAAGGTCCATTATATGGACATCACCCATACATGCAGCAGCATGTAGAGGGGTGCGGCGCTCTGGGTCCTATGAGAGAAGGATTAGAACAGTAGATTATTGTTAATTTAATAAATATATGTATTTATTACAATTGTTGAAGATTATTGGAAGGAACCTAGCTGTGTCTTAATGTATATATTATTATTATTTTGGTGATAATTCTCGCACTGCATCATGCAGGGCATCCTCTCACTCGATATTAATGAAGAAACGAATTATATGAAGTTTATGTAAGAAGCAATATACCAGTGCATTGACATCCTCCTTGTGCAATAGTAGTTGTACCTCTTCGGCATTTCGACTGAAGACGGCCTGGACCAGAGGGGGCTGCACACATATATCTTTTATATCAATTCATGTGACACACACTCACGAAACGATGAACATTAATCAGAAGCAGCAGACGCAATAATAAACAGTTTGACAAGGGCTCAGACTATTCTCTGCAACAATTCCTTTCTACGGAGAATTCTCCAAAACGTTATGTAGCTAGATAACGCTAGCTTGTTAGGACAACCCCCTTAAAAAAAGATATTTTAAGGTACATACATTAATTGAAGAGCAAACACATATTTGTAATACCCTAAGTATGTTGTTTAATTACGTTCCAGCTAGTTAAGGCCTCTTCCAATCTCGGGGCCCTTGACAAGGTAGGCAGTGTTAGCATTAGCTGGCTAACGTCGGCTAGCTACATAACTACCTCCTTGTGTTAGCTAACATTAGATTAGCTGCCGATCGCAGGCCTAATAGTTGCAAGCCTGATCATTGCTTAAAATAGCTATCTAGCCTAAACATATCTAGACGTTTTAACGAAGCTGGAAAACTATAACCAACAAACGTGTTTTATTATAGCTAACGATCATTTGAAAGGTTACGTTTGACTGGTGGAAATAGGTGACAATCGATAACAGGGGCAAAAAACACGGGGCTCTTTTCTCCAGCAAATAGACCAAGCCACAATGTAACGTAGACGCCTTCAACCCACCTGGTCTGCAATGTTGAGTACTCCCATCTCCCAAACTCAGCCAGGACGGAGCTCCTTCATTAGGATAAAACTGAGAGGTATATTGTAGTGCGCTACTTAATTCACTTTTTTAAACGACATCCATAGCTAAATGGTTGCAGAATAGCAAACCGTCAGTCAGTGTTGTTGTTGTCCGTATCCAATGACTGATGATGCTGGCTACGACTGTCTTTGCTGGTCCGCCTACAGGCGTGGCGGTCTGTTTTGCAGTGTAACAATAGCGCCCCCGTGTGGTGATCAATCATTTAGGACTGTCAAGATAAAAGCCTCCGGCACGTTGGGAGGCAGCACGCACCGACAAACTGCAACTCTGACGTCAATGGAAAGGAGGAACAGTTTGTCCCCCAACACCGGTGTAATTTTAGCAGAAGGTCGAAAGTAGTTTGTCGCAGTTTGACGCTAACCTAACTAATTTGAACCTTTTATATACCAGTTGACGCGACACATGCATTTATCATAGAATGACTTAACGAACGCTTCTATAATAGAAAATGCGGCCTATTTAAATCATATGCAGGGTTAGCTGATGTTAGCCAGCTAGCTAGCTTCTATAGCTAACGTTAGCTAACTTTTTATCTTGCTTCCATCGCCTGCGTGCTATAACGCAGGTATATGTCGTAGATAAAGTTCAGAAGAAGTTACGGAAATACTCTGTTTCAGACCGTTTCAGCTCTCTACATTGCCCATTGGATCTGGCGTAACTAAAATTTGCTCTCCAAAAGATAATATTTTGACATTACCACAGCTGCATCGACTTGTTGACTCCATGGCAATCTCCGTAAGTGCTAGACGCATACCCATGGGTGTTCGAACATTCAGTGAATTTCTGGAGATTGCCACCGTGGGCTCGAGTCGGTCATGTCGCACCGTGGGGTCGAGGGAAAGAATGAAACAAAGCATCAGGTGAGCATACAAACATTTCGGCAGCAGAATCGAAATGGACAGTTGTGCTTGTGTCTCCAGTGGCTAAATGTTAAATAACAAGGGTTAATGACAATTATCTTGGTAGCATATGAGTGTTTTATTTTATTTTATTTCTGACGTGTCGGTGCATGACATTAGGTTGATTTATCTATCTGCCTTGTCGTCTATGCGTATATCTAATGACACCTTCTGCACTAGCTTTAATAGCCCCTCGTGCCAGCTTTGTGGGTCAACAAGCCAACAAGAGTGAGTGTCACGTTACGTAGTTCCATTCATGTTTTTCTCAGAAAATGCCAGCGTGGTCTAAACGTGGCAAGGCCCTTCAATCCTTTTCTAGACCAGTATGTTCTCAAGCACCTGACTCACCCGGCCAGCAGGAACTCTACACTTCAATGGACCTTTTCTTCATGCTGTGAGCTAGGGGTTGTATTCCAGAACGTAGCTTATTGTACCCCCATCTCACTTCTAGGCACTTGTCATCATGTGGCATTTTGATGACCAGAACTCCCAGAGTGCTCTGCCAGCAGGACTTTGACTCGATGGCGGCAATTTCCAACAACAGGAGCTTCATCAGCTTCACCAATAAACGGAAAGAGTACTCAGAGCGTAGGATACTTGGGTAAGGCTAATAGAAGTGAAATTGGTTAAATTGAACAAGCAGTACCGTGAGGTTTTTCTCTTTTTTTTCGACCTGGCCCAAAGATGCCATTTGGAACAAACAACAACAAAGTAATGGAGATGGTTCTATGTAGAAGCCAAGGACACTAGGTTCTGATTTGCTTTTTGGGGGGGTTCTACGGGTCACCTTTGATCTCTCCCTCTGTAGGTACTCCATGCTGGAGATGTATGAAGTGGTGTCCAATGTGGATGAATACAAGCACTTTGTCCCCTGGTGCAAGAAGTCCCAGGTCATCATGAAGAGAGCTGGCCACGCCAAAGCCCAGTTAGAAGTTGGCTTCCCACCAGTTGTGGAGCGATACACATCTATGATCACCAACGTACGACCTCACCTGGTTAAGGTAAGTGCTTCTGACAGCCTCCATGTTTTGGATGGTCATTGCTTTTTGGGTTATGATGGTCACAAGTACATTTTTGGTGCTGCTTCAGGCGGTGTGCACAGACGGAAAGCTTTTTAACCATCTGGAGACGATATGGCGCTTCAGCCCTGGTATTCCTGGCTATCCCCGCACCTGCACTGTGGACTTCTCTGTGAGTGGTTTTGATGCATTCTTATTAGCCTGTGTGTTTGTAACATGAACTGCACCTTGAGTTTTCTCTCTGACTCTCCCCCCTTTTTAAATAATTATTTGGATTAAAATGGTATAATATTTTTTTAAAACAGACCTTTTATCTGACACAGCCATTTCTGTAATTGTGTCTCTGCTACCGTGTTGTGCGTGCACAGATCTCCTTTGAGTTCCGCTCCTTGCTGCACTCCCAGTTAGCCACCGTGTTCTTCGACGAGGTTGTGAAGCAGAACGTGGCCGCCTTCGAGCGACGAGCCGGCAAGGTCTTCGGCCCCGAGACCCGCATCCCGCGGGAGCTGATGTTCCACGAGATCCACCAAACGTGAGGCTGGCCCCTCCAACACGCTCTCCCTCTCTCTCTCTCTCTCTCTCTCTCTCTCTCTCCCTCCCTCTAGCCTTACGCCGTCACATTTCATCCCATGGATCTGCACGCCACAGCTCATCCCCCCACCCCACCGCTCCAAGTAGCCCTTCTCGATGCTACAGTGCTTCCTCGTGAAGACATAAAGACCAATCTGTGCTGGTGGCAGCCTTTAGTTCAACTTTCACAACTGTGCTCTACCTCCACTCAACGGATCGTCTCTCTGGGCAGGCCTCCTGCAGCACCACTCACTAAACAGTCATGTTAGGGGTGCTTGGTTTCTTTACACAAAAACAGGAAATACATCCTGTGCTGACCCCCCAAATTGAACAACACTAGTTTGATATGGCAGGTAATAGAAAACACCTCTGGCTTTTGCCACAGATATACTGTAGTAACTCTTATGTATTTGACTTTTATGTATGTGACTGAGTGCACCCTAACTCCATTGGTTCCCGTGGCCTATGACCCGACTTGAGAGCTTTTTAACCTGCAGAATCAAACAAGCATCTCTCTCAACCTCTTGATATTCTGGCCAATATTGGTTGCAGCTTGTCATAGTGGGTAAATAATACACGCTGTTGTATAGATTTTATTGACAAACCCGTTTTAATTTTGTGTGGGATTCGTGGGGCATTGATCAATGTAACCTGATCGATGCAGTCATTGTATGGTTTTTAGTGCATTGTTCGAATAGGTAACAAGCTTTTTAATTAGTTTATGTACGTTGAGAAATGTGCAATTCTTGGGAGAAAAAGGTGAGCGAACCCTTTCCCTCTACTGTGGTGTGTGTGATGTGAACATATTATTTAAGTGCATTACTTTTTAGCAGAGGGGAAAAATAGTGTATTTTAATTTTTGCTCATAGCCAACTTTGGAGTTTTATTTCAACAACAGATGCTGTGGAAATGTTGGAGGTCAAGTCGAGGTCATTGCAGTAATGTGTCAATTTACAGGCCAAGGCTACAATGAACTGTCCATCCAAGAAACATTTATTACGCACAGTTCATACTATTGCAGTGTGCTTTACAAGTGCAATATATTATATTTAAAGAAAAAGACTGCAACCGCCGACCCTTAAATGATTTAGGTAACCTTTTGTTATTCCATACAGGTCATAGCATGAAAGCATTTCAAGGAACCAACTGGTTATGAGGACGTATTTATTTTCACCTTGTATGTTGTGTATATAAACTGGGAAATTGCTATGGAATAAAACATTATCACCGTCATTGCATATAAAATCATCATTGCGTTATGTTTTGAATAATAACCCGCTATATTGGTAGATTAACTTGCAGATTTCGCTGAATAGGGATCACCATGATTAAATTTTCAGCAATTTGGTAGATTGTGCCTGGGTGGGCTTTTGTTTTCTCGGAACTTGATGTCCACAGTCAAACAACATACTACAAGATAAACATGAAACATCGTTTGGACAAAATACTTACTGTTTCTAAGTAGTAGTTTAGATCCAGTGTGAAATATGTCTAGAGTGTACCAGACCATGCGGTTACATAGATTTAAAGAAACAAAGGTATACAGTCAATTTAGAGTCCTCACCATGAGAAAAATAACATACAATGTGCTTGTACTATATTTTTTTAAATTGGTATGTTAACAATTAAAGCATATATTGCATTAATTAAAAATAAAAAGGCTATAAATGGCAGAAAAAAAACGTTTATTTGACACTGACATACACACAGGATTTGGGGGACTGCTAGTGCAACTAGCATCCCCAGAGCTTCATGCATTCCAGCAGTGAAGCCATCGTCAAAGTGTAAGAACATAGAGAACAGGTGCCTAAAGTTTGACTGTGGGGCCAAATCTGAGACTACCTTTATTCCACAAGGCACACGTCAGGCTCCCACTCTTTGGCTCATCGGAGTTGAGCGAATGGAAAGTATTTGTGTGTGCAAGGGGCTACAGGGACTTGAAGTGGACAGTGACATACAGGCCGTTCAAAGGGCAGTCAATGCACAAGAAACCAGAGCAGGGTGGTGGTATCTGGGGCAGCTATTAATAACAGCTGAGAAGAGAGGTGGGCGCTACTACTTAGACCACATTTCTTTCTTGGTAAAGCCAATCTCCTTGATAGAATAAACCTTGCCCCCTAGGTAATATTGATTACTACATTTAGCCAACGTCCTGACGTATATATTTTTTTTCACTTCACTTTGCAATTCATTTAGAAAGAGAAAACGTTTCAAAATCTGTCTCTAAACAATAAAATATGTCCCCACAATAAAAAGATTCCCACAGGATATCAGATGTTATCAGTGTATCATCTGGTAACTCACATGACTGCAGTTGTTATTCAGTCAGGTTACTCAAACTAATAGATTTCAATTTAACCTCAAAATGCTGCAGCGTTTGGACCGATTGATTTACTGATAGCTTACTGCGTCCTTCTCAGGTGGCCAATTGGAAACAGAGGTTGAGTGTTTTACCTTTATGTTTGTAACAGTATCTCGCAAGTCATATGACTGCAGTTCTTTACCAAGCCAGACGAGGGAGATTGACCTGCTCTCTACGCAACTGTGCATGTTTGGCAGCTCCAGCACGGTCCAGCCAGTAAAGGTAACGTCGATCATTACATATTTGTGTTGTTATCCAACCATATAGAGGTCAGTTACACTGCTTAAACCTTAATAAACTTGAGACGAGATCTTTATCAAAACTAGCTCAGTTGACCCCATAGCTTTGATTTGTCATTGACTGACCTTGATTTCAATCACAAAAAGTTACTTAACACCACAGTATTGTTAAAAACGTTTTATTATTTTTCCTTTTTTGTTAATTTTTCCAATTTTACTCTAAGCACTTTTCTTGCCCATTTAACCATCCTGCCCCACCCCAGTTTCTATGATAAACCCAACAGCAATTAATTTCCTTTTCAAACAAAACCTTTACATTCCTTTGATCAAAATAACCAGCCTTTGAAACAAAAAAACAATACCCAGACAAGCATGCCAGTAAGCCAGAAGGGGAAGACACGCAAGTTACAGAAACTCCAAAGGATTCAAGTGAAAAACGGACCAAATTTTTTTAACTAACTTAAACTAAACAAAATGGAGTGTCACAAAATCCATAAGTGAACAGGTGAAGCTACTACAAAAAAAACTGACCTAAGAGCAAGCTTGAAACATTCAAAAGTAAACGACTGCCAAACCGCACCAGCAAAACCCATGGGAACAGGCAATATAACTTATTTACAAGACAGCTGTAATAATGTTACATATCTAAAACAAATAGTACATTTCCATAGAACAGAAAAGGTAATATTTTGAATGATGCAAGTGTTCATCATATGCATGTTTAACCTATGGTAACTGTGTCTGTGATTCGAGCAATACAGTGGCATAAAGCTCATACATTCAAGCTATACATACCTATGTACACAAAGTATAAATAAACCTACAAAAGGTTGAAGCAACAAAATGTTCTATTTTCATACAATATTCAACACTCCATAACCTAAAATGGACACAATTTTTTATTCATTCCAAACGGAAGGCTGGGACTGGGGTTCTACTGCTAAGAATTAGGATTCCAAACTAGCAAGTGCTCATTTTGAAGTAGCAGTTTTGATCACTGAAGCGCTCTTTCCTGGGGATTTGAGTAATACACACTATACATCAAAAATAAGACATGACCAACAGTATACAACGCTCCTTGGCTCTCCACTCATATTCAAGCTTGCTCTTAAGCATTCATCGTAGTAAAACATCCTTCACTCAATACCTCTAATAAAACGTTCCTATATAAATGTTATGGTTTCTGTACACATCTATGCTTTTAAGTAATCCTGAATGCTATTTGTTTTATGTAGCTCTGAAAGTGCTTCAAAGATATCCAAAGTAAAAAAATCACAACATATAACTTTTGGATAAGGTTATTTTGATCTTAGAGAAATGAAAGGTTATGGAAGACAGTACATTGACGCCTGAGAGAAAAGTAAGACATAAGATGTATAAGGGCCATCTCCTTTCTAATGGATTTACATGGTAGCATAACATTTTATTGGGGAGGGGCCTTTTCCTAAACTGGAGTGTTCATACTGGGAGTGAAAGAGGGTTAGGTTGGTGTAAAGCTAGGCAAAATTGCATAGAAAAATATGGTGGCCATTTTAGGTGACATAAAATTGCTTTAAATGTTTGTTTAGGTATAATCTCTCAAACCAAAACACAACTGAAGACAAAAGCTGGTTGTTTTAGGCAGACCAACTTAGCTTATTTCCTTCCCACAGTCATGATTCAACTTTGACATACAATTACATTCCCTTATGGGGTAGAGCGCGTGGGGGCACAATAGCTCCGACATCATTTTTCACACCCAGGTTTGCTTTGCATGACGCAGCTGTCGTCAATTTAGTTTTGTTGAGCCCGATGCTTACAAGTAGGAGCGTGGGCCTGCTGCGTTGTGATGCTAGAACATGGTACTGTGAACATGAGGGACGGAGCTAGATGATGAGCTCTTTCCCACAGTACGCATTACAACAAGAAAGCAGCCAGGACTAGCATCTGGACAGGACCACGGGGAATAGGAAACTAACAAATGAAAGAATTAAAAGAACACTCCCATAAAATAAGAAGCTGGGAAACGTGTGCATCTGAAGTTTTCACAGCTTCGAGATATGCAGGTGTGATGAGGGAAAGCTAGTATTTATGGTTACCTATTGCTAACACACCTCATGTGAATAAAGGCCCTTTTTTTTCTTCTTCTTTCTCTCATATTTAATTTAAAAGTGTACTGTCTCTGAATCATAGCCTCCCCTGAATGTTGGTTAAGAACAACAGGGTCAACCTAGTAGAATCATTCAACATGACATTCCCCTTTTTCCACCCTTTTCATCTAACAACACCCCCCCACCCCCCAAAACTCTCGTCTTCCTAGGTTGGTGTTCAGCCTGACTTGGCCCCCACCAGGGTCATGAGTCCGTCTGTGCTCATGGACTTGGGGCGCTCCAGGGGGAAGCCCAGAGCTCGGCTCCAGATGAGCTGGGCCAGGACACCCAGGGCCCGGGACACGCCGAACAACACAGTGTAGTAGTTCATCTCTGTCATTCCATAGTACTGTAGAGGATAGGACGGGCAACAGCTTAACAATGACACAATTACACCAGCATCGGTCAGATGACTACTTTTGCTTAGCACTTTGATATTTGCTCATGATCGATTCATCAGGTCTTATTCCATGTAACGCAGTCTACTCACTGCGCCTCCCCAAGGGCAACACAGACAGATGCCAAAATTAATTACAAACAATATGATCATCAGAGATGCCGAGCTGGGGTATTGAGGTTTGTTTTGTGGAAGCACCAATCACCAGGTCCTACCTGCAGCAGAACTCCACTGTGGGCGTCTACGTTGGGCCAGGGGTTCTTGGCCTTGCCCTGCTCCAGAAGCACGTTGGGCACAATCTTGTAGAGCTGAGCCACCATCTTGAACAGGGGGTCGTTGGGTAGGTGTTTGAGAGCAAACTCACGCTGGCAGGTATACCTGGGGTCAGTCTTTCTCAGGACGGCATGGCCATAACCGGGCACAACCTAAAAACACACACAAGACAGCCGATTCAACATAACTACAAATTAAAATAATAATAATACTATATAATAATAAAGACCAATGTCAAAAAAGGTAAATCGTACAGATAATTTGTTTTATGTGGTCATATTAGGGCATGTTTGGAAACCAAGCCAGGTTGTAAGACGACACTATGTCATGCTGTTCCCATTGGACTGGCCCAGGAAAGAGAACAGATTGAGTGTCAAATTCCTACCCGGCCAGACTTCAGTGTGTTCCAGATGTAATCCCTCATCTTCTCGTCGGAAACTTCGCCTCCCAGCTCCTTCTGCAGGGCTGTCAGCCACACCAGCACCTCCTGCAAGACGCACACAAACCCCAGCAAGATCAACAACGCTCACATCCTTTGGCACAGTTCCAACTGCCTAGCATCCCTACTTTTCATCAACTTTACAAGATCGAGTCCGTGAAGAAAAGTCGACGAGACGTTTCAAGGAATTGTAATTCACAAACAAGTTTAAACAACCTCATTTCCATAAAATAGTAAGGTCTGTTGTCACACTCATGGTGGCTCCCGATGTGATGCTGGACTAGGGGGGGGGGGGGGGGGGGGCTGGGAACAGACCTGGTTGGCGAGGCCGTGCAGAGGTCCAGCCAGGCCGTTCATGGCTGCGCTGAAGGACAGGTAGGGGTCGGACAGGGCGCTGCCCACCAAGTGACTGGTGTGGGCGCTCACGTTGCCTCCCTCATGGTCACTGAAAGCACAGTTCACAACCATTCTCTTACTTTTCGTTTCCCCCAGAAACCGATCCAGAGCACGGATACAATTACTTGGCATATACTGTTTCAAATATACACAGCATGTGGACACTAGAGGGCAGATGTTTGTCTTCTTCTCAAGCCAAATTCCTGACGGGTAGATAGTCGCAGTTTACATTTCATCAGACGTATTATGCCACTTTACAGCCCTACGGCAAAGGTTTACCCCGGTAAGGGGACAACAGAAGGAGACCGCTGTATTTTCAATAGTGGCCATTTTTGTTTGACTCATTTGAGAGTGTATTTCTGTGCAAGTCTCAGATATAACAGTTTGATACATCAGCTTCTCAGCGTGGTGCATGTTTTCTCATCACAGACCTCCTTTAAACCGTTTAGAAGTTCCATTTTAGTCAACGTACAAAACCGTCAAGCAGGGTGGGGGTACCTGTGGATGGTGAGGTAGAGCCTCATCAGCTCCTGGAACTGGTTGTCAGTGTAGCCCAGCATGTTGGTGAAGTTGTGGGACCAGTCCAGGTTGGAGTCGATGGCTCCAATGCTGCTGCCCTCGCGGTACAGGTTGCGATAGATCTTAGCCGCCACGCAGGGCAGCTTGGCGATCAAGTCCATGGAGTCTTCGTAGACAAACTGAAACCCAGCACAGCCAGAGGAATAGTGGAGGAATGAGCACACCAACACGGAGAGGGCATTGTCTTTAACAACACAATAACGACTGGACATGTTTTATAAAAAAAAAAAATTATAATAAATAATAATAATAAAAATATATATATATCTATATATATATATATATATAAAAATAAAAAATGTACTATTTTCTTAACTTAAGAACAAGTGCTTAAAAGAGCTTAGAGGAAACCTTTAAATGTCAAGATAAGAACTGTATGGGGGTATGTGTGTTTTGTGTCTCACCTCCCAGTACTTGGCCTTGTTGACTCCCTCGGCGTAGGCCCGGGCGAAGCTGCTCTCACTGTTCAAAGCGGTGATGGCGGCGCTGAACTGGGACATGGGGTGCAGGTTGGTGGGAAAGTTATCCAGCATGGTGACTACGTGGGAGGGGAGAGCAGCTCTCTTGGCCCACTCTTTGGACAACCAGCCCACCTGGAAGACAGGACAAAACATACAGCTCAGCTGGGCTGAGTGGACTTCACAAAAGACTTGTTCCACACTGACACTAAGCAATATTCCCACAAGCATCTGCGACATGGAGTAGTTGTCCAGTTTGCTTAGAATTCCAACATAGCTAATAACACTTGTACGTTTACACCCTGCTATCAGATCGCGTGGAGGAGCGGTAAATCCTTTTCACTGAATCACACACAGGAAAGCCTAATCCCCTAACCAGATAAATGTGGGCATTGTGAGAGCTGATCTGTCGATGGCCTTTTCAACCCAGGACAGTAATATACTCTCCACTGTCTTTTGGTTATGCTTTGCACGACAACGATATTTATCAACTACATGATTCGAATACACGCCTTACACTTGTACATATCCCTCATGTGGCACAATACAGCTTTTCCCCAAGTTGACGAAATCAAGTCCCTCCCCTCTACAACTAAACCCAACCGTTTCCAGCCCTCACCTGTTCGTCTGTGGGCACCTGCCCTGTGACCAGGAGCCAGAACAGACCCTCGGGCAGAGGCTCCTGACCGCCTGGGGCCTTCGGCAGCAGCTCCTGACACTCCGGAATGCTGTAGCCCCGGAAACGGATGCCCTGAGCAACGGGGGTCAAGGGGACAAGCACAAATGAGTCCACATGCAGGGTAGCAAAACGTCGTTTTAAATGATAGAGCAACAAGCATTGGAAAAAATAGGCAGGCTTTTACTGAATGCAGGCCTGCAGATCGAAGTAGAGGTGTTGTTTGGTGTCGTGTGAGATTAAGAGCGAAGTCGACATTGAAACATGCTACAACTCCAGTTACATAATCCAATTAAGTGGACGCAACTTAGTTAAGTGCCTTTGGCTAGCTACACAGGTGACAACGGTGCTCGACATTTCATTGTGTAAATGTCTGCATTGCTTTTCGCCAACGAGGGAGTTGTTTGAGGTGCACACACCTCATCAGGATCTAACACCGAGGTCTCATACACCAGCCCCTTCATTCCTCTCATTCCACCATAGACCTGTCACGGAACAAAAAAACGTAGCATTCCATTAAGGGTGTATGCTCAAAATACTGGAGAATAGCTGTTATTAATACAGTGTCGTAATATTGTTATAAAAAACATGGTTATGCAACTTGATATTTGATACAGGTACGATTATCTAATACTATGATAACAGTTACCAGCGTTAGTCAGTGGGGCATCATCCAAGCAACAATTGCTTTAAAAGAATATACAAATTTGAAACTTAATGGCAAAATGCAAATATGACACAAAATGAGAAACAGCTTAATTCACACTGTAATTCGTTTTTTGGTTGAAGAGGCCTATTTTTGTGAAACCAAACAAACTTAAGCGACGACCTCCGAGGAGCACCCAAGGTCATCATGGCAAGCCGAATGAGGTGAAAGAGCGTCTAAAACAGCAAGCCTTGTGACTCTGAAACCAGCCTCTCTGTGTGAGGTCTGCACTGTGAGATGGAGATGGGCAGCACAGGGAAAGAGTTCCGATGACTCAGCTAAAAGCGGATAGCGTACAGGCCCATCACGGGGCGCTCCAGGGAGCAATATACAGAACAAAATAAATATGGCTGGGGTTAAGGAGATAAACGAAACCTGATCACCGAGAAACAACAGGCGCCCTGGGGGTTTATGACGTTCACACTATGAACAACAGACACAGTGAGGCAATGTTGTTTTGCTCTAGACTCTAGCATTGGGACTTCTACAACATGTCTGAAATGTAAAACGAGTGTTTCTGCTGAAGAGCTCCTCACCATGTCGACAGTGACTTGGCCGATGTTGGTTTTGCCATACTGCTGTTTGAAGTTCTTGATTCGGCTCTGCTCCTTGGGGACGAGGTCTGTCAAGACATCTTTCAGATTCTGTAACGCCACAAACCCAGCAGCATAATTAGCAAACAGCAACCACAATTCATCAAACCAATCAGTGAAAAGGGTTGTGTATAGACATTGTTAAAATTCAGTCAGTCAATCATTTTTTTACAAAAACAAAAAATGTACACAACATTTTACAATTTTGTGACTTGAGAACATTCCTTTCATTTTGTAACATTCACTCTTCATAGCTATTATCAAACACAGCACTCAAGTGTGGGGTCCTGTTCTGAATAAATAAAACAACCCCAAAAGGGTTCTGCATTAAAATGTTGGAATGCTGACAATTGAACATGGATTCTTAGCCAGACAATCACAAACCATTGTGTTCCTGCAAAGGAAAGCTAGCCTTGTCAGGCTCAGGCCCCCCCACCCCCCTCACGTAACCTAGGACAGGCCGGGAGGTCAGACATACGCGTAAGGTCATGGTGGCTCCCAGCGACTTACCGTTGATGCACTGGCGTGTCTGGCAGCCACAAGGACGCAGGTGGCATTCTGAAGGGAAGCGGAAAAAGGACAAGTATTATAAGCCTCTTCATAAACATAGGAAAGGAACAGCACGGTTGTTGTCATGTAATTTTTCCTCAAGAAGATGCTTGTCGTGTAAATAATTCCGGAAATTGTGAGCTCGGCTAAGTGTTTTGAGCTGGCCAGGCAAGTCCTAAGAAACTGCCCCAATTTCCATCTCCTCTTTCTCGCAGTCCTTCAGTCATGTTTTTAGACGACCTCTAAACGAAGTCATGAGCCATGACCTCTGTTCCTAAAAATAGCAGAGTCCTAACCAGGGAGTAAAATAAATAATGGAATATTCACTTCAGAGTAATTAGGCTGCCTGCTGCAATACAATTAACCACTGCTATCTGCAGACCATCTTATAGCAGCATCACTCTTGATTAAAATGATTGTTACTCCATCAGCACCAAGTCAAGAGCAGCTGTTAGTCAGGAGACGAGTCTGTATCTGCATGCAGCCCACAGGCGATCTAGGTACAGCCACACCGACAACATGCTAGGCAAGCCTATTCTTTACCCTCACTTAGAGAATATAGCCAACGTCACACAATTAGGCCAAAAACATTGGATCGGATGCATGTGCAGTGTAATGTTCTATGGCTGGGTTAAGGGGGGGGGGGGGGGGGGGGGGGGGGGGGGGGAGAAGAAAGAGGGTTGAAAAGAAAAAATGTTATCGGTGATAAAATAACTGAACAAAAGCAAGTGAAGCTAAGAACTTCTTGTTACCTGCACCCATAGGCTCCTGAAGCATCGATGTGGCTAAATAAATACATTGATACTTGAAGCCATGTCCACCATGTGATTAACTGGGGGGAAGAAACCAATCCTAGAAATTAACCCATGAGACTTTCCCTGCCACTCATAGGAGATTATGAACGGGGATTAGGACTAAAGGAGGGCCTGGCATTGGTTAAGAGTATAGGAGGGGGGTTGGCCGTGTTACGAAAGTGTCTGACTGGCGGCCAATAATCTCGCAGCACACTAAGGGGACTAGTAGACAGACACACTTGCTGCTTGTAACTGAAACCTGACTCGCCAGTCAGACCATCACACTATAAGGCTGTGAATGGAGAGAGAGAGAGAGAGAGAGAGAGAGAGAGAGAGAGAGAGATAAATGAGACAATAAGAGGGAGAAAGTCAGAGAGAGAGAAATAGGGGTAAAGTGACATGTGGCTGTGCTCCCATGGGGGCGTAACTATCGCAGACGCTGTAAGGTGGACTATGGCCTAGTGACTCAAGTGAGAGACAAAGGTATGAGCTTCCCCCGTTGTAGTTACACATTGTCTACAGACAGCCGAGTGGGATTAACTCGACCGAGGCGTAGCTTTAAATAAATAGCACCGATCATGCCTGGTCCACCTGAGGGTCAAGCATTCTTAACTTTACAAACTAAACCCACAGCAATGTGATCGAATGTCAAATTGCAAAATAACACCATCCTGACAAAGAGGGAAATGACCAATGAGTATGGTTTGGCACTGACTCAAGCATTGCATTAGGCAATTTCAGCTTAATGTAAAGGTCACTGCTGGCTACATTTGATGAAAGATAGAAATGGAAAAGTTAAAGGGCGGACTACGGGTTTGGAAAACTTTACTTCCTCTCTTAGTTTTCTCACTTTGCTGTTTGGCCTTTTGAGTGTAGCACAATACTGGTTCATTAATGGGCAAAGTACAAATGGTTTTCTGGTTAAGACAAAGGTTAAGAACATATTTATTGATTGAGGGAACTGAAGATAATCATGTTAGGTTTGTAAAACAAGAAAAACAACATTATGGATTACATAGGCTAATTGTAGGCTAATGAACAACGCTACAGTTGAAACTTTAACGGGACATAATCTATAAAGTCTATTTGTTATCTGAAAGAAAACATGGCCTTATGAAGCTGTCTGCTCTCTATGCAGTCTATTTGATCGGCAGAAAACAACCATCCAGTTTATTATGTTGTCTTCTTTTCCTATCCAGCAAGTATGCGAGCCCCCTTCAATGCAATGTTTAGGCTAAAGCACCATACAGACAATATCTTATCATAGGTCTTCTATATGCAATAACATCTCCAATGATACACCTGCCCTTGACCCACCAGGAGATTTTCCACATTGTTATTACAAAAGATCCGTTTTGTATTTATAACTTTTCTTTGACAAAAAAAGAAAGAATATTAACAAGATTTCGGACTCATAACTGGACAGGACCATAAAGTCTGTATAAAGTTCACTGAGGTTTGTTGCTTGCCGTTGGCTTTCATTTTATGACAGGCTAAGGGTGCAGTCTCCAGGACTTCCTTAACATAGAATGGCCAAAATTATATTCGGGAGGTCATGACCTGTAAGCAGTCTAAAAGGGCAATTTAAATCATCTGACAGCAGGTCAAACTACTGTCACCAGGACAAAGTCAACCGGTTGGGTTTGTCAGTTTTCTACAATGCAAAAAAGACTAAAGCACTTTAGTTTAAGTCAACACTCAATTATTTATTCAGGAAAGGAGTCACTTATGTCGATAACTAAACGAAGGTCAAAGCATGTTTAGAAATCTGAATCAAATTTGATAACATTTCTGATGTACCGTGAAGGGATTGGGTGCAATACATTAGCAGCACTGACAATCATGCAATTACTTGAAAATCAAGTCATACTATTAATCTAATGGCGTAGCGTTTCTAATCCAAAAGTAATACAGCCTGGTTCGATCTTTTCACAGAACGGAATATCCACACTGCTTGACAATGGCAATGCGCAGGTCGAGCCTTAATAGCTTGCAAGCTAATGTTAGGCAATCTGGCAATGACAAACTAACGTCAGATTGGTGGCAGTGTGACCACAGTAACTCACGTTAATAGAAACTATTCGACGAACTATTAGTTTGTAATCAAAAAAAAAAATCTTCGAAATTTGCTTGCCAGCTAACGCGTTGGCTAGGCTATTTAACATTAGCTAAGTTACCTAGCCAACTGGAAAACTAGCTTAGCTTAACTCAGCTCGTGCAACGATGGACTGCAGAGTAGATCATTTCACCTCTACTTACCTTTGAATTAAGGAGTCTAGGCGCTAGCCTGCTGATAGTCAGGAAGGACATTGTGTCTGTGTGAAATTGTTAATTCCACTACTTATTTTTTATGAGAAAGCTGCTGCCTGTGCACCGTGGAGCTGGTTGAAGGTGCCCCTCCAGAAAACAGAAGGTTGAAGAGGGTTTTGGGCCCACAAGCAGCTACAATCTTGATTGGCCGATAGGCAGTGACGCAAGATGACGTAGTGTGACTTGTGGAAGTTGATTGGACGACAGCCACAGAGTAAGATATAAAACTGTGTTCAAGCCTGCCTGACTTACCGTGTCTGTTGAAATGTAGCTTGTACAATTAGCAGTGTTGTGGACCAAACAGATATAGAGTAATGTAATGGACAAAAAACACCTGATGTGCTAATGTGTGATGAAAAAACGAGTACACATAGTCTTGATGTAAACAATACTCAATTATTTAATTTCAACGATCTGTGAAACAAAAAACAAATGTCTCAAGTTTCAAGGGCATTCCGTTTCAGACTAACGTTAGGTACATGCAATTCAGCGGTGTGGTCCACGGTTTTGATTGACACCACATAGCTGATAGAGGGAGCCCTGCCTGTAATTATCCTGTTAGCTTGAATAGTTTTAAGGATTGCAACCCCAAAAATGTCAGGTTACCTTAAAGATTAGTTAAAAGGCAAGCAAACTAAAATACGAACCCAAGTGAATATTTTGGGGATGTGCTTTAGTCATATTGTATTTAATTAATGTATTCAGTAAGCCTGTGCATCTATGCAGACTCAACATTGACAACAGCAGGTTATTGTTAAGAATTGTCAAAGAATCATGTGAGCTGTCAACAAGTTCCCAGTTATCTAAATACCCCTTCCGTAGTTTTATAGATGGAAGAGTTGATCATAAAACTAATCAAAACGTTTGTGGAAAAGTATACAAAATCATATATTTATGGCCACAACTGTCATAGGCAGATGTGTTTTACTTATTGGGCTTAAATGGATCATGACCGGACCTACAGGATAACGTAACGAAAAACTGATGGAGCATTGCTGATGCATTGTAAACCACTCCACATCATGCAGCCGTTAAGACATGCATGTTATTTTTTTACTACTTGTAAACATGTGGTACTACTATCAACACTTTCCCAGGTCATATCTTGTAATCAAATTTTCAAGTTATTCACAAAAGTATTTTTTTTGCGTAGGATTTGGATTTGCGTAGAAGAATTCTTAGGCCATTGATCCGATTTGGTCCCTTCTCCTGAGATCTTGTGCCTTGTAGTCCAACCCAAGATGATGCAGGAGACCAATATTAGTCCTCAGAGTGTCTTTGACTCCAGAGGTGGAGGTGCTCCCCTCTTTACTCGTCTTCATCCTCGGGGTCCTCCTTGGGAGGCAATAGAAGGCTGTGCTGCAGGCAGCTGTGGAAGTATTTCACCAGGGTCCGCTGGAAGTGTTGGATGCTGCGGGTCTCTTTCAGGTTGTGGCCCTCGTCGGGGTAAAGCTGCAGGGAGTAGTTGGCCTCCACTTTCACCAGACGACTCAGGAGCTCGGCACTATGCTGAAAATGGACCCGTGCTAAGGGGTTCGAGAGGGAAGAATAATCCTCACATATGTAAATTAGACGTTCACATTTTGTTTCTACATTTTTAAATGTGCTAAGGTCTCTTCTTTACCATCTGCAGTTCCATGAAGGATGAGGAAGTTTTCATCTTTCAGCTTGTTTACCTCTTCCAAAACTGATGCAGTCTACAGAAACACAAGGGAACATCCGTAACCAGTTATCTACAGTATATAAGCCAAACATTATCGTAAGTGTGGATATTAACATTAAAAACACTTGAATATGGAGCTACTTGATTAAATAAGCCCCATAGTATACAAGTGGTGGAATCTCAGTGTAACCAGTAATTCATGTAATATAGCCTGCAGTATATGCTAGGGGGTAATGAAAGCCTCACTGTGTAAGTGTGTTCCTCCTTTGCTGGGAGGCCCAGATATCTCTCGGAAAAGGCTGAACCTGAAAATAGTAGCAACAATTAGTTAAAAAAAAACAGAAATATGGTGTTCTAATTATAGCGGGCTGTGCGTCTATTGTCCTTACAAACTTTTCAGTTGTATAACAGCGTATGATCTTAACTCACTGTAAAGTCTGAAGTCTGTGATGGGTGCAACCACCGCTGCACATTGAAAGAGCTTATCTGTTGCGGCTAACATTTTCAAGGTCAGATAACCACCAAACTCCTGCGAGAAAACCAAATGAGAGTAAGTAAACACACTCAAAAAGTGTTCTGTGTACCTTGTAAATAAACTGAAACTCTCAAATGTTAACCTTGCCATACAGCGCCATCCGCCGGTGGTCGATGTAAGGCTGTTGCATCAACCACCTACGGGCCCAAAAATAAGTGAGTTTATTTATATTTTGGCATCAACCTGGTGAAATTCCAGACTTAGTCAATGACATAACAGCACTGACTCCACAACTCCGAGTTGATCTTTGACCCTTAACGAGCCAAGCTTGCGTGGATCCAAATTGGCGGTCTTCTGACCCCGACCAACCCCACTCCTGCCGTCCACCCAGGCCAAGGCCACGTCATGTGTGCTAGAAAGGACCTCAGGCCAGCCCAGGTTAAACTCCTCTGTCACCGATTGGCTGCCAGGAATTCCATTCCTGTTTTACAATTCAAGTAAGGTCAGCTGGTTCAGGAAGCAACAACTGATTTAACCTTCATTTCATGTTTTGCAGACAAACTTACACAATTAGGAGGAGAGGGTGCAGGTTGGCCTCATAGCCTTGGGGAAGAGATAGCTTCAGGTGCAGGTCTAATGAAATCAGAACAGGAGCAATGTTACTGGGCCTGTCAAACCTTCAGCGGTGCTATTGTCTAGGGTCTGTTCGAAAAGTAATTTGTATCCTACTACTAAAAGACCTGTGGGCAGTAAAACACCAGTAAATGAGCTCCCCAGAGTGAGACAGTTTGTACGATTAAAGTAGACATGAGTGACTAGAAAATACACACAGGGACACACAGGGACATTAAGCACACACATGCATAATCCGATGAACGCTCATTGCTACTCCCTAACGGAGGGCATGACTGAGTCACCTACTCCCAGGGAGACCTAATCAACAAATTGAAGATATTAAGAGTGCTGCTATAAGCGTTCTCTTCTATTAGTGAGAGGCATGTAGAGCCACTGACAGATACAGCATGTTGAACAAAAATGTGAATGTAAATTGTTAAGGGAATCTTATCTTTGGGAGGCCTGTTCAAAAGGGTTTCTTCATAACATGTTTAGTTAGAGGTAATGAATATATTATGTACATGTACTGTACTTATGTCATGGCCTTCTTAAGTGGCCTTGCTTCCAAGGTCCAGAGGCCCTGATGATTAAAGCCTTATATTCATAAAGGATAAAAAACACACATCCTATTGATTCGGGTGCAGGACAGAAAAAGCAATATGAACAAGGAGAGAATGTCCGCAACTCTGCTCTATACATGTGTGTATTGACACACAAAAAAATGGTGACAACGTTTCGACCAAATGGGTCTTCGTCAGGTCAATGGACAAACTTATAGAGCTGACTGGAGTTGCAGACATTTTCTCCTTACACATAAAGCCTTATACTGCCAATTTGATTTTAGTCTAAACCTTAATATAAAAGCAGAGGAGATTAGCTCCATCATTGTACCATGGTTGTCTGCAGACAGGGTCCTGAAGACGATCTCCGGAAACCTCTTTCCTTCAAGGGCTTCAGAAAGACGTCTGTTGTCCTCAAGGACTACGTATCCTAGGAGACCAAGCCTCACTTCAGCGTGATGTCTATAAATGGCTAGATTCTTACATGAGAAAGTCTCATCTCTAAAAAGCTAGAGGGCAGTGTTCACAAGCAAAGATCAGTCTACCATTACTATTACTTTAAAGTGTCCTTGCGTATTCCGCAACCTACAGGTTACTGTAGAAACTGTTTGAAGCAGATATAAATGTTGATTGTTCTATCATCAGTTTAACAGAGCAGGCAGAGAACTCACTGGAGGGGTCCTTTGTACTGTGAACAGTCACCTTAGGGATTCCTGGGCCTAAGGAAAACATTCAAAAGAAGATAAACCCAGACAGAGATGAAAGAGAACAGCATGTCTCAAGGGTGCAGCTTAAATAAATGATTCACAACTTGAATGTGTGTACATCATGAATGTGTGGACTATGTTTGTGTATGTGTAATACATAGTTTGTGTTTTGCCCTGAGTGTTTCAACGTATGTTTTTGTGTGTCTTCTGTGAATTTTTCATGGAAGTGTAGGGCTCACCAAGGCAATAGAGAATGAAGTTTGTCTGATTGGGACTAAACTCCGCTTTGAAAAAGCTACAACCGCTTATTAGGCCGCAGGATAGACATTGTCGCTGGAAGACTCCTTCTAGGTCAGCGCTGCGTGAAAAGACGAGAGATTGGTTTTGGTTGAACGACTATGGCTACAAAATACAGCGAGGGAGCCCATTATATAAGCTCCATCATTCACATGATAAAAAAAAAAAAATCTGACACCACTGTAAGGGTAACATAATATGGTTAAATACATCGGCTACTCTCCACCTCACCTGTTGTGACGGCACTCCATAATTGTCCTTTGCCAGATCAATGCTTACAACTTTTAAATGACCTCAGATCTAATTGAAACTAGTCATTCCCCTCCAAAACACAGCAATATCAGTCACTGCAGATGGAAGCAGCGTCGTAAAATACTATATTAAATCTATAAAGAGCTGGATGAGTGAGGGGCAAAGGACATTAATCACAGCGTGAGGGTCCTGGCACCTCTCAGCATTCTCTTCACGGAGAAAGGGCCCCTGATGTGATAAAGGTATTAGCTGGGGTGTGTGCCTTAAGTGCACTGAGGAGGAAAGGCTTTCTTTGGCTTAAAATGGCCATCATCCATCACTGGTCCCTCCTTGGCAATGTTTTGGTGAATTATGGGAAATTCCTTTGATCTCATTGGGTTGTTAACTCTGAATCATCTTTTTTTATTCATATTGCATAGGACAGTGCCCTTAATGAGCTCAGTTGGCGGAGCATGGAGCTTATAGACTTCCAGGATCAGGAGTTAGATGGATCTTACTGTGTAATGGACAATATAGTTTGTTGGTCAATTATTTTTTTTAAATGGTATTATAACATACATTATAACATACAGAATTATATAAGGAATGTTAGTATTTCAGAATTAACTATTTTACTTTGTCAGTGGAAGTGTGTAATCTACCTGGATCCCTCTGCATTCGGGTTCTTTTTTAAAATAACTTACCCATGTTTCTTGTGCTAGAAAATACAGTCACATCCTCCACTCCTTGACTTAACACTTACCTGGATCTTGTTTTCACCAGCATGACAGCCAGAGTCCTGATTTACTCAGCAGTGGGCAAAAGGTAGCCAGCCAATCTGAATTTGAACTCTCATGATTAGCATTAGGATTAGCATTCATCCTCACCTGTACAAATGCCTGCTCTGTCTTGATTCCTCTGTGCTCAGGAAATAACTGTAAAACACATACCAAGGAAAGGCAGTCAGTAGTTGCTATCAGGGACATTAAACAAGGAGATCATTTTACTCTCTATACACTTATTCAACAGAAATTCATTAACAATTATTATGCCTTCAAATAATTTAAATAAAAAGTTGATTCAGACACTATGAAAGAATGTGAGGTAATCACAGTCAAATATTTGAGCTTGTATAAGGCTGTTATTCTGCAAAAAACACACGGTCTATTTGGTTGGAAATAGATGGATGTGCTTAGAGGCAAAAAACAGTCCAGCCAAATGGGCCTTGGGACTGCAACCATCTGGCTATACCTGCGGTTCCTTTCCCTTCATGCTTCATGATTTTGTCTCCCACACAGAGTGACAACACATTCTGTCCTGAGTGTGAAAGGCTTGTGCCTCAGGCAGGCCGATAGAAAACAATGGGCTGTTCTGGTTTAGGTTTCTATTCCAGAGTCTTGGCCCATGCAAAGTCAGCTTCCTTTTTAGCTTGGTCTATTTTTCGCAGGCTATATTACATTTAAACTATGATTTGCCCTTTATGGCCTGAACAACAACCGTAATGCCTTAAACCGTTAACCGTTATAGACAACAAATCTTGGGCTCAGAAGAGACCACAGAATTTGTGACAAAAAATACTTGTATTAAAACAGCTGAGGGGCCGACTTTACACTTTTATATCACACGGCAGTGGCTCTCGTCACGCACATCTTGCCATTCTCCTCGTCTAGAGCACACAGAAAAGTGACATCCCAGTTCCCAGACGTCAGGAAGCGAGGAGGGACCGAGGGTATAGCAGGCTGTGACGTCACATGGAAGCAGAGACAGAGGAACGTAGAAACAGGCAGAGAGAATAAAAATGAATAAAAAAACAGAGTGGTTTGAAGTATTATGTAGGAAGAAGAGTAAACAATGAAACAGGAGTCAGACAGAAAATATCTAATTGTATCTAATGGCTGTCCCTGCATGTCTGATGAAATACTGTTAGGCTGTGGGCAACAAAACTCAACGCAATGTTCACTCCCACAAAAAGAGCCAGTTAAAAAACAAGTGGAATAATGCAGACGTCCTCAAGAATAATCAATTACAATAAGTCAAACTAATCCTTTTGAAATACAAAGCTATACATTAATAGTTGTGTTACTGTGAGGAAACAACATTGGGGTGGTAGAAGTTCCGATGCAGCTAAGATCTGCAGTCACCCACGATTTTATCCCACCCTGCTTGAAAAGTAAACAAGCGGAGAGACTATAAACCATGCAAGGCTCACAGTGCAAACCTTTACAACTTTAATGGCCTCACACTGACCTGCGCCGGGAGGCTAGCGATATGTCGGAACTCCCCGCGCGCCCCCTGCTTTGCAGGAAGGGTCGTATAAAACACAGAGCCGTCGGCAGAAAACAACGGCACCTCCTGTGGGCGAAAAGCAACAGATAAAGTCCACGCACAAAACTAGAAATGATCACTCCATTTCAGCTGTCCTTGAGCCGGTGGTTGTAAATGGACGCTGGAAGGTGATGAGGTGAAATACCTACCTGCCGTTCATTCTGCATTAGGTCCATGGTCATTTTGTGTTTCTGTGGATTTAGGATCACACATAATACAGATATTTAGCATCGCCCCGTAGTTTCCACATTGTAAACTTTACTTAGCACTATTTCAGGACGATAAGGGTGAGGTAAATAATATACTGCAGTATGTTAATTGAAAATTCGTCTCACACAGCAATTGGCCTTAAACATAAGCTGCTAGGGAGAGGTACGGGGATTAAGGGTATCAATCCGGGCCCTACTGCAATGTGAACAGAATAATACAAATCACATACTGTATAAAAATGGCTCTGTGAGCTATGAAGTGCAGAGCAATTGGCTGACTAGTGTGTTATGACACCCTTCACCTCAGAGCATGCCCCTGTGGTGGCCTCGCACACACACAGCACTGATTGGTTCTGTTCACGGTTGAGCCAACGAACAGCCAGCCGTGTACTGCTGATCCAAGTCACCATGGAGATGTAGCTGTCTCTGCATGTAGAGAAGGGACAGGGGGGGAAGTGCAGAAAAAAAGAGGCAAATGATTTCATCACCCTAACCTTAATGAGCATACTAACTGTTTTAAGTTGTTCTGTTCTGGCTTTCGTCTCTACATAGGCTTTGTTTTGGCCTGCTTTGGTTATAGGGCGTAGTACCTTGTCCCCTGAGAATCTGGTGGGATCATCTCCAGCGTGTGAGCTGGACCGTAGAGGTTCACTACAAACAGACTGACAACCGGGATGCTGGAGCCAGCCTGCAGTGACAGACCAACCCACAGGAGCTCCTAAACAACCTCTTCACATTACACGGAAATCTTATAAACCATCTGTCTGTTTCGTGTGGATCACCTTGGGGTAAGGGAAAAGCACATTAGAGGGGTATAGACCGCCTAAGAACAGCGGTATCTCCATCAGCGGCGTGGCGGAGTTGTTGATGGCGAGGTACGCCAGACGGGCGCCGTCCATGGACCACCAGCGGGCAGGGTAGGTCAACAGGATCTCCTCTGTGGACAAGGTCCTCACAACGTGAGTGTCAACCATTTACTCATTCATGTACATACCATCACAAGGAAATCACACTATAATCAACAGCAATCAATAATCTATAGTCAACAATCAATCAATATTCGGGAAGCACATCTTTTTGCTTTGCCCTCAGCAAAGGTGACATAGCATACCGATCATCCAGTTTTGGGGTTGAGAAATTAAAGGGTAATAGACGAGCACAGGGTTCTACAGAGGAGGCATGTTTTACCCTCGTAAGTCCAGTCGCTCAGCCCGTTGACCACCTGTCCTTCCTGGCCCGTAGATGTGAGGCGCAAGGGCTGGCTGGACACGTCTGGCTGATAGTAGATGTCTCCGTCCAACACATAGGCCTGCCACGGTGGGCCAGAGAGAGAGAGAAAGAGAGAGAGAGAGAGAGAGAGAGAGAGCGAGCGCCGTGTTAATCCGTTATCAAAGACACTTACAGGCCCAAAGCCTGGCTGCCTCAATCAAACGCCACATTCGGTCCAAGAGCGAATGGATCGTCGGCCAGTGCTGCCAGGCGAGAGCCGATACATCTTAAACCTGCCAGTTAGTGTGCTGTGGATGAACACACTGTTAAACACGGGCCGCAAAAGCATATTACAGAATGTGGGAAGTCAGCTTAAAACAAAATCTGTGGTAAATAACCGACATCATGAAACCAAGGTCATTTTACCTTTACAGTACAGCAGAGCTAATAAATCACGCCACAGGTCGACTGACATTATAGACTTAAAGTAAAAAAAAAAAAAGACTAGTACTAGTAAGGTACCAATCAAGGACTGGTAGAATCCTAGGGATTATATTCAGTTGATTGCAGTGGCTGACTACTTCCTATTCATTGGCCATTTGTGATCCATTATATAAGCATTATTATATTATTCATTATAATGAGCACGCGCACAAGACTCTAGGCAGTGTTGACGGGGTTGGTGATTGGTATGAAATAAGTTTCCAGCAGACCACCAGGCCAGGCTCAGAGTAATGGTAAATACAAAATCAGTCTGGGTGAGTGAGAGTCTTACCAGCTGGCTCCCCTGCGGCCCCCATGCTGCATACTGCAGTGATGTCTGCTCCCTCTCCGGAGCGGTAAGCTCTACAAGATCCCTGGAACGCAGACAAACACACACACACACACACACACACACACACACACACACACACACACACACACACAAGCCCTCCATAAGAACCAACTGGCTTCAAAAAAAGTCGCAAGTGGATAAAGATGTAGACCTCAATGATCCGAACCTCCTTGCTATCCGAGATATCGTGACAGAGGGAGTAAGGCAAGATGCAAAGTGCAAAATACAACACTGGGGTTTAGTTCATGCAGGGTGTCTTTTGCTCCTCCAATGAACAGGCAATCATCTACCAAGAAGGCATTCCCAAGCAACCTACACTAGCGTAGGTCCTTTTAAAATCCCTGTAGAGATGCACTAGTCTTCCTCAAAGACAGGGATAAGTCCAAGGTCGAGATTTAAATGACACACATACAAGTAGCTTTTTAGCGGTTGGTTGCTGGTAACGTAACCCCCTTAATTGGGGACGTAACATTGCTCAATGCTTACAATAAACCTACCCAAAGCAACCTCCATCAGAGAAACACTCTGTTCTTACCAGAAGAGCCCTACTAAAGAGCATCTCGGCCTGTCCGGGGCTTGCTTGCGTTGACAGTGCACATGCCCAGTGCAGCCCATGCAGTAGCATTGAGTGGATCTACAGTACCTACCCACTGGCCACAGTGTAGATAGCATATGAGGCAGTGAAGGACTGAGAGAATACCTGCAGGAGGCAGAGGACATCATGGGCACAGTGGGGACACAGTTACACACACAAATATATGTAAATATATAAATTCATATACTACATATACATATGTGAGGAAAAATACACACACATTCTACACGCGAACCCAAGTGAACTATAGTGAACCACAGCAAACCATCATGAACCATTGTGATAGGGATGCGTGACTACTTCGGTCTAGTGTTACTACTGCCAGCGAATCCAAGCCAGCAGTCATATCCATCACATCACCCTCAACATGAACGTCAGCTCCCATCCACATACAAAAGACAAAAGCCCAGATTCATCCACACAGAGCAAAGCGAGACAGTGGTACGATGAAGCAATGACGTGGTACTCTGCATAGAGAGAGGGAGGCAATGAAGAAATACATTTCCTGAGAGATCATAATTATCATTACCACAGTGGCGTAATTACAGTCATATCTCTCCTAATGACAAAGACCCATTGTGGCAACCCCGCATACAGGCGTCAGCTTAAATGAACAGTCACATAACGACGTTGAAGATGGCCACAATAAATTATTAGAGAGGGAGAGAGACAGAGATGGAGAGAAAAATCAGAGAGGAGGAGAGAGAGAGAGAGAGAGAGAGAGAGAGAGAGAGAGAGAGAGAAAAGAGTGCTGGTGTGTATAGCAATGTGTTCACATGTGCTCGTGCTGCTTGCATGAGTCCTAAGCATAATTGATCCAAAGGGCACCTGATGAATTTTACAAAAGGAAGTTTATTGATTGCTTTGTTCTCTAACAATGAATTGAAGTGCGCTGTTGTTTGCCCACCGGCCCCTGAGAAGCATTTGAAGAGCAGTTCCCTCAAGAAATTAAATGTCACACTTTCTATACAGCATACTTAACAGAGAAATTGGATTTCTTCCAGTGCTATTTTCCCTAAGCTAGAAAAACGGTGGAGCGAAGAGAGGATAGATTGCAAAGCTAGCGGGATTTAAAAAGCAGGCATAAAGCTGTCCAACTCAAATGTAATTCTGGGCATTGTAACCGCTACCACAGCAGGACATTGGCTATGAGGACCTGCAATGTCAGGCGGGGGAGCAACATTTGCTTTACGAGAGTCCAAATCACACCAGGATACAAACACAATAACAATAGGAAGCACCGATAGGAGCTAAAATATGCTTCTGAAGAAGACAGCAATGGGGAAAGGGAGAGAGACCGGCAGAAGAAGCACAAAAAGCTGCAGGTGTAGACCCAGGAGTGGAGGACTGTTTTTCAGGCTACAGAGCGCAGGAAGATGAGGCAGAGAAAAGCCAGGTGTCACTTTCTAATGCGCCAATCAGGGCACAGTGCCGTTTCCTCCTACACTCTGGTTAATTAGCTCTTTAAGGTTCGTCAACAAACCCATGCGTTCCAGCTCATAATTTATCATTAAAGAGGCAGTGCATTCCTAGTTTGTGTATGTAGGATGTCCGCACTTGTATGTTTGTTTGTAAGGGTGCATGCGTGTGTGTTTGAGTGTGTGAGAGAGAGAAAGTGCACGCGATCAAGAGAGTCTGAGAAAATGAGAAGGAGCAGGCGAGCAAGCAAGTGCCGTTTGAGAGGGAGGGAGAACGAATTTTAATGTGGCCGCCAAGTGTGTGAGTCATAAATCCTTTCCCGCTGTTGTCTCTCCCCCTTATTGTCTCCCCTGCACCTCTCTTCCCAAACCTTACCTCACCACCAAATAGAGGAGCCCTACAGTACGCAGGCCGAGCACTAGCATAGCTCGCACGGGATACGGCGACAATGCAGCCGTAACAAGATTACAACGCCCGAGTGTGAGAGCAGATATTGGTAAGCATTGTGCACTGCACTGAACACAATATAGGGATAATAGAGTTCTTCCCATCCCATTGTCACTGTCTGAAATGCGTTTCTCTCTGGTGCCTCCATATGCAGTCTATTGATACCAGCTTCCAATTGTCTACTGCGGTGAGGAGCAGACCCAACTCCTTTAGACTTTCCCCCCTCGCCTTCAGTTAATGTACATGTAATTTACTGGCTCCCTGTCTGGCTGCCTCTTCATTTTTCTCTTCCTCTCCAAATATTCCTTTCGTCTCAGTGTGTTTTCTTCTCAGTGACACTCGATCTGGTTCTTTCACATTATGCTGTCACACGCGCTCGCTCAAACGCACACCCTTGGAATCACACACACACACACACACACACACACACACACACACACACACACATACACACACACACACACACACACACACACACACACACACACACACACACACACACACACACACACACACACACACACCACGCGCACACTTGTTAGATTCATGGGATTTTAAAGAAAGACTGCACCCCCTTTGCCATAGGGGCTCTTGTTTGGTTCTCACTCTCGCAACCCCCCACCACCACCACCCACCAACCCCCTTCCTCCCAATACGCCCTCCCTCAAAATCCATTTATTTTTTGCCGGCAGGCACAAACCCTCCCCAAAGCCTCAGCAGCTAATACAGAATCCAGAGGAAGCCTTTCAACATTACCCACAGCCCACTCATCCATATTTTTTCCCTCCGCATCTCTCTGCTTAAAATCTTCTCCTTCCTTGACACCCTTTCTGATTAGATTAGATGGGTAGGGTAATCTAAGGGCAAACAGTTCGTACCACTTTTTTCCGTTCTCCCTCCCCAAGTGTATTTCATTTCTCTGGCTCTCTCCTGCTTGTATTTGCTCAGCCGTTCTTAGTGACACACCGTTGCTCTTTTCCTCAATAACGAAGCCAAGTGCAATCTGCCTCAGTCAGCAGAAAACCCCCGGAGAAAAAGGGAAAGATAAAAAGTAAAAAAGAACGAGAGAGAGAGAGAGAGAGAGAGAGAGAATATAGAGGAGTGGTCTAGAAAGAGAGCGAAAGAGCGGTAGACTATAAAGATATATCCCACATGCATACAATTTTAAAATTTGCGCACACATGCTCACACATTTTGTGCAGTAGAATCACACACACACACCCACACACACACATTCATGGTGAGGGTCTCACACACATACAGATGAGGGATGATGGTCTAGCTCCTGCCATTGGTATGCTAATGAACAGCTATAAGCACATCGTAACCCCTTTGTAGCTGGACTCTGAGCATGTACCTATATGTGAAAAGCTACTAAATTATTTAATCAAGCTGCATGGGCTTTACCGATAGAAACATCAATGAGTTCAAAAAGCAACAGAATCGTCAGTGAGAATGTACCAAATGCGTGGTGATCGAACGGAATAGGATCTTTAGAAGAAATCGGGGACGCAAGAAAGGGATGTAGAGAGAAAAAAAAGAGAGAGAGAAAGAGCGAGAGAGAGAGGATAAACGTGTGCTTGTGTGTGTGTGTGTTGGTGGGGGGGGGGGGGGGGGGGGGGTGCTAGCATAGTGTACAGAACAGCAATGCATCTGCACTGGATTTTTAATTAGACCAAGTAAATATCCTAATTCGTTTTTCCTCCCTCCCTCATTACACCTGCCTACCCTGTCCTTTGGGGAAAGTTTGGAAAGTGGATTTGGCTCTTTAGTATCAAAGGGAAATAGGATCAAAAAAATAAAAAACTTTTTAAATTAAAAACTCAGTTCTTTTCATTGCAAGGCAAAAATATGACTTCAAGAGCAAAAATGTAACTTGCACGCCAAATAAAAACAGATGTATTGAAAACAGCATTATTTCATACCTGAAAACATTGACTTTAAAATGTCTCTGTTTTTTACGTCAACAATAGAATTGCTTCCAACATTTTTGTCAGCAAACCTTTTTTAAATGCAACATCAGTGTTTGGGCACACTGACGGCCAGTAATGTGCCCAAACAACATTGGAAACAGAAACCTTTCATTATGGTTTTTGTATTTCAGAACTTGTTTAGTCTCCCGTAACATTATTATTCTTTCTTGCTTTAAAGGTATACTTTTTGCTCATTAATAATTGTTCTTAGCAAATTTAAACTATTTAGAAAATGTGCATTCTATTCAGTCAAGTTTTTGTTTCATACTAAAGAGTGAACAATATTTAAAGAGTGTGATGGTTGTGATAAAATTGTGTTGATATGAAAGGTCAGCCTAAGACAAAGACAACAAATACAAACACAGTTTTTATGTTTCTACCTTTCATACCTTTGCCTCTTTATAGGTTCCTTGTAAACCTTGTAAAATGGTGCATTTGACACTTGTAAGGCTTCAGACTTAAGTTCTCCAGCATCCCAATCAGGACATTTTACCACCATAGCTCTAAATTTACCACCTTGCCTCCCTCTCTCTTTCCCCTTATCGGAGCCACACACATCAAACTGATAACTCTCCCCCACTCAGGATCACTCCCCTCCACTACCTCCCACTTCCATTTCCCTCTCCCCATCAGCCAGTGTAAAGATTCAATTCCCCAAACACTTCCTCCGTGATTGGGATCTGTCTGTGATATAGCGCATAAAGCTATACAGTGCTGCAGTAGCAGAATTCATCCCCCCCCCCACTCCCCTCTGTATCCCTCTCTCTCTCTCTCCCCCACCCACTGTCTCCACATCTGTCTCTCTACATCTTTCCATCTCTGTTTTTCCACCTTTGTCTCTTTTTATCTCAACCCCAATCTTTCTCTCGCGTCCCCCCCCCCTCCCCCAACCCACTCCCACTTCTTCATTCTGATGGTGTGAAAGGGGATTAGAATGCATCTCACAGCTGTATCCCAGTCACCAGCCTGCTAACAAACCTGTGGACGGCTGTGAGACTGATTGCTTCTGATAATGGCAGACTAGGGTATGATTTATGGCTCTGCATTACAAACCGTGTCTGATGGGAGATAGCAGGCCTCGTTTATGTAGATAAGCTTTTACGCATAACACCGTTTTTTAATTATCTTCTATTCTACATGACTCTTACTGTTCATATTAGCATCAAAGTGATTTGAATAGATTGAGAAAAGGATGAAATGACAACTGAAATATGTCTCTGCATGATTCCCGGACAGAACTTACCGGTTGAATGTTGTACGACAGGAGGACATACTTCTTGTCCGCAGACACCTGGAACTTGGTAGTTGATAGGTCCTTTGCACACACAAAATAACAGACAGTGAAACTAATAAGGAATAGTCTTTTTCTAGATTGTTTTCCCTAAGGCAGAACATGAACCAGCTTAAATGATACTTGTGAACACAAATATGAACAGGTTTCACTCTGGGAAAACACAGTGCTTGTTGGTATTCCCGCACGATAAAGTTGCCGGGCATATTCTCGGATTAACCAGAATAGCAGCGCAAATGATTCACCCAATGACAAATCTAGGGGGAGCCTCACAGAATAGACTATCTCCCCAATAACCTGGCAACCGATGCTTGCTTTCGCTGCAATAGGCAATGACCCATATAAGTCTGTCAGTGTCGTTGCTAAGGCTACATTCGAAGTAATGCCCTCACTTCAGAAATCTCTTTGAAGTCACATATCGAGGGGGTTCCACCGAGTGCCAAATAGGAAGGGGAAAGAGAAAGACATGCACACGGGCCTTAAACTGTCACAAATACACTGCCTCTGAATAATCATATGCAGCATGGCTCTCCATTTGTCTTTAACTGCAGGATGTTTAACAAGTCTTTCTAGATCCTGTCTCTTTACGTCTGGGAGCACCTCCATTGACCCGTCCATTTGTCCAACTTTCTCTGCGTGTGATCTAATCAGTGGGGAGCTCCGTCTTCTCCGACCCGGTTAGCCCCCCGTGGCTGTGACTCACCAGGGAGCTGTTATCCAATAGAGTGTCCGTCTGGTTGCTGTGGAGACTGTATGACAGGACGTGGCCCTTTGGGGTGCGAAGTGCCACCTCATTCTCTGGACAAGGACAGGAGAAGGGTTAAAGGTCGTTATACCGTATGCCAATATTTCATGCGCTGTTGCAGTCAGGGAGAAAAGGTTGCATATTCTTATGGTGACATAAATCCGGTAGGAAAGGGACAGGTTTTTAATGCCTCTGCTCACCATGCGTCCATTAACGTCGCCTTGACACTGACGAGAGCAGTTTGTCAGACTACTGTAATCTGTTTCTCAGATTGGCCGGGACTCCATATCTTACCGTTCAACCATGCCACGCAGGGATTGTGAACTTTGAACTTCTGGCTCTCCAGGTCCTCCATGGTGAGACGAGACCGCAGTAACAGGTGAGTTTCATCTTTTGAACAAAAGAGAGGCCAGGTGAATGGTGAGGAAATAGGTGAGACCATTTTCTTTTTTCTCTTACTTTTTGTGAACCCTTCTCTTTGCAGGAACACTAAAAGGGAAGGTAATTTTATGCACAACCACCAAACCAACCAAAGGAATAACTTGGTTTGAGGCTGAGCCTGTTTATTGCAAGGTCTACACTCTGTTGGTGTGCCTTCTTGTGAAGGCGTGGATTTAGGCAAATTAATGTAATTTCCTTGTATGCATTTGTCAGACATGTCACCACATTTCTGTTCTCACTCTTGCTCTCAGCTCAGCCACCCACTTGGTAATGTTGTTTCTTCCCTGCTCCTTCCCTTTCCTTCATCTGCAATTGTTTTTCTTACCTCCTTTATTATCCCTGACTCCTTCACTGCACCTCCATTATCCAACCCTTATTTCCACCCGTTTTCTTTCTTTCACCCCTTCTTTAAATGTAGTGCACCTTTGTTTAATCTTCACAACAATTTGTGCTTCAATTCAGTCTGTTCTCTTACCAGGCGTGAGGACAATGACAGAGAGAATGACCATGGACATCACAGCCAGTATCACCAGCATGGCAATTCCTATTCCTTTCCAGTTCCGTGGGGGCCCATTGGAAACTCCCAGGTCCTGTACCAACACAAAAACACAGAGAACGTTTATAATGTTTCAATTCAAACGTACAAATCGCAAACACAGAGATGAGCCCCAGCAAGGCCGAGTGAGAGGGGGACATTAGCTCTGCTTCATTTCCATGCTCTGACAGAGAGGGATTTTCTCTACAGCAGCCGAGTCACTGTGGAACGCCTGGAGGGGGAAATAAGACCAGCTTCTAGTGTGACAAAAATTGGAGCTAAATGACAGTGATTCTCTTTCAAAACTACAACCACCCAAAAAAAATGAAAAAGGGGTTCTGGGGAAAATGAGTGTAAAAAATAATTGCAGAAGTGACTTTTTTTGGGGTGGGCAGTATATTTTCTTCAAAATGTCAGCTCATTTCACCTGTTAGAGCGCTAATGGGCCGTTTGGTGAGAGTGGGAAGGAGAAGGATTGGCACAATTACCTTGAAGTTTGAAAAAAAAAAAAAATGCCATAATAGCCTTTGATCAAATTCACTGCAATGAGCTGTGCAATAAGATATTAACGAATATTACTTTGAAGTAGTTCACTAATGGCCTTTCATTATATCCTACTTTGTTTAAAAACTCTACAAATAAAAATGTATAGTTAGTTGATGACATCACAGTAATTAACACAGAAAATAAAAAAATAGGAAAAAGAAGGACACAATGTTGAACTACGGCATCCGAAAGGGAAAAACGCAGACCCGGCTCTTGCGAGAGCACAGCTATGATTCTCTGGGAGCCAGGCAGGGGGTATTGACGGCGTAGGGGGAAGCTACAGCATCCGTCACAATTAGACACAGTGGTGGACCATTCCGAGGCTCCTCTCTGCTCTCTCTCTCAATGAGTGGCTGAGCAAAGGGTGGGTTCCAAAGCATCGCGCTCACTGGAGTGGGAGTACTTCATCTCACCGAGGTCGTGAAGCACAGCTCTTCAAGAGGGCCGTCCACCCCCCTTTTCGGAGCCTTAGCCTCACCCCATCACCTTCCCCTATAGGCCTTGGGAAGGTGTAGGAGGAAGAGGGGGAGAGGGAGGCGTGCATCCGGCTCACTGGGTTGACAGATTGCCACTCCACTGTCGGACTCTCCGGCTGTCACCAGCTGTCCCTGAGTCAGTGCCATTCCGACACAAACACACACATGCACTGCCGCATCGTACCGTACTTGACCGTGTGCATTTCAAACAGGACAGTAAGCTCTAGTGCAGCACCCAGCCTTGGACACAACTATGCGCGCCACATTGACCATGTACACTACATCCACTTGACTTCAGCTCCATCAGTTCAATAACAACAGTCTGGGGGGGAAATGAGAACAACAAACGTATGAACTGGGAAGGAAAACACAAACATTGGAAGGTAAGCACGGCTAAATGCGTCATGAAAATGTTGAGTAGTTCATACAAACAGTGTGAATCTACGAAACGAGTCATCCATTCTTTATAATGGGAATGTCTTCCACTAGGGCCTGTTATCACAAACACACACACACACACACACACACATACAAACAAACACACGCATGTACCCACCCACCCACACATACATACATACACACACACACACACACCGGGTCATCTATCAGAGGGCTCTGAGAACTTCTGCCCCTGCCATGCCAAGTGTGAGATAACCGTCAATTTTGAGAAGAAGTTTGGAAGACAGCCGCTCTGCTCCTCACAGAGGTAGCCAACGTGGACCGTAGCCAAGGTCTCATCTTTAATAGATCCACGCGGCTCCGGCTTCATAACACGTTCAAATTAAAACCGCTAGCCAATGGGCTCGCAGGTGATGTCCGCTATATACCGTGATATTTTGTCGACAACGCCGTTCTTTTCGTACACTGTGCACTCCCTATTCTCCTCGTACCTATTCTTTTTAGATTCCCTTGGATTTTGCTCATTCTCATTTCTTGCAGCCCTTTGCTTTTACATCGGACCAGTGTTTTACCATTTGAGAGGGTTACTTGAAGTTCCGCGGTGTGCGGGAGCATGGAGGCAGAGAGACGCAATTTAATGGAATCCCTCCGCTCTGTTGATTCCACCACAGCTGGTGTTATCATCATTTCCCAAGTCCCCCCTCTAATTACTCCGTGCAACATGCGTGTGGGGATACGTACCCCTCCTAATGGGATGTACGGCTTGGATACCACCGTTCCCCTTGAGCCGAAAAATCAGGCTACACTTCCAATTAAGGTCACAAGCTCGTCCAGAGATGGAGAAGGAGAATCCAGCAGAAAACTATTCGTTTTGTGAAATTTGAATAGACTGAGCGATGAGGAACATATAACTCACTTTAACTACTGCGATTATGCCTGCAGGAAAGTGCAATTGAGGTTGTAATACAATAGAAACAGCTGGCAAAGATAAACAGATGAAGGACTGTGGGTGATATGACAGATTACAATTATCTCGGTCAGCATTTTGATGGACAAGAGAGTAAACGTGGGTAGGCTTTCTGCTGAGCCAGATCAAAAATGAATCATACATGGATTTTCCTCCTCTGCAAACCATCCGTTAAAACATGCTGGCATCCCGTGGAGTTTAAGATGAAGAATCGATGAGGTGTCATCCAAGCACAAAGGTGTTCAGCAACGTAAAACAGTGCTCGTTATGTGTGTGTGTGTGTGTGTGTGTGTGTGTGTGTGTGCGTGCGTGTGTGCGTGTGTGCGTGTGCGCATGAGGATGAGAGGGGTTTCCCTTTCAATAAAGACCTCTGTAAACCTTCATTAGTCAGAGTGGCGAATGAGAAAAATGTGTCAGAAATGCTGAGAATTTTTCCCCAGATGAGACGATGGATGCAGCTTGCAACAAGGTCCCGTGGGAAACAATTATTAGACAAAATGCATTCAAGACGGTTATACAGTGACAACCCTGGAGAGTGACTTTCCCATGAGGTTACCTACTACAACACCTCCACACATCCTAACCTCCTTCTCCATACCAACTGGGAAACCTGCAGGGCTATTATTCGATCTGTTTCCAAATACACCACGAAAACTAACTGAATCCTTTGTAACACAAAGGACACAGACTGAAAGACTGTTTGCTAACTGTATTGACTGATTTCAGACACAGCAAACGCATCTCTACTAGTTGGAATTAGCCTGATTACATGTTGTTCACGGCAGCGGAAGCCGTGGAGGTACAGGGCGACGTTGAAAATGTCCACAATAAATCACTCGGAGAGGAATCAGACAGTTAATGAATCCCTACTATTCAGAGTAGCTTATTTGCATTCTCTCTGAACTCCGCCGCTGAGCAAGAAAACAACTGAGGTTAGGTTAATAACCACATGTGAGATAAGCCAAGGAAAGTATTAGTAAAACAACTATGACAGAGAGAGAGAGCATTTCAACAGCAGTCGGTGTGCATATATGTACAGTGGAGACTATTACCAGGAGTCACTTTAATGAATTATTGTAACAAGGCTCGAGGGACTAACATAGATTAAGTAATTTCCTCCCTTTCTGTATTGCCTAGCTAACATTCCCATCCAATAGGCTGCATCGGATGAAACAGAGGTTGTAATTTATAAAAAAAAAAAACAAAGGTAACTGGTATAGGACACAAAAAGACAACTACATTCTGAAGATGGTGAATTCTGTATGGCATGATAAACAGCCCAAAAATTCATTGGTGGCTGTATCATATCCTCACACACTATTCTAGGAAGACCGCCTACTGCCCACAATATAACCCATTTTCCCTCTTGTATTGTGAAAATGTGGTTAAGATGCTTTTCATGGCAAAGTGGAATGGGATTATGCCCTTAAAACAAAAGCCATACGATGCAGCCCTAGTCTCAGTCACGTGTAAAAACCCACAACACTTTTGCCTTCTCTGTTGCAAGACAGTCTACTGTATTTTTTCATTTATACCCTGGTGCATTAGTACATTGCTAATACCCTCAAAAGAATTTAGGTCCTGCACTTTTTATGGCATCCCCCACCACAGCTTGTTACTAATCTATACAGCTCCTAACGTTTATAGTGAGTTAGCCTTGGGAAACAGGCAGTAAAACCCATGGGGGAGAAGGAGAATGATCACACTGTTGCTGTGTGATACATGTATCGTATACTCAGACACCAACTAACACTGAAGGACCTACCACAAGAATTGACTATAGATTAAAAAATAAATGAATTAGTTAAAAAAAAGATATTCAGACTAAGGATAAAGTGACACCAGCTTAAATCACCTAAAGGCTGACATAACATGAAACTTAGTTATAGATCCTTTTGAGTTCTAAGTTCCTTTTGGCACAAAAAACAAATATAGCAACAACAACAAAAATTGCTTCTGGATCCAATATCCCTATTGATCACCGATTCCATTTTTTGAAAATAAAACCTTCATGCCCAATGTATAGTTTGTACTATCAATCATTTGTGTGCACCATGCATAACTGAAAACTATAGCGATCAATACCCTTTATTTGAAAAGGTGAAGGATTGGGTCTGTTTATTAATTCAGAAACTTGGCCACAAAATAAAGTATTGCTGTTTCTGGGATGAAAATTTGAAGCAACCGCACTAACTAATCTCCAAGCATTGCCTGACTTATCAATGTTGCAGGAAGATAAAAATAAAAAATTTCTGTAAGAAAGAATCCTGAGACCTGGTTTCATTTCTTACGAGCAACAGATCTGGAGGCTAATGATTGAGATTATATCAATAAGTGATTACATCGCACATGTATTATTAATGGTATTGCTTGAAATATTAATAAATCGAAAAATTAACATAATTGGCTCATTCTCATTAAAAACGCAATTCGGATGGTTGTAGGACACCGAAATCTACATTCACAAAGCAGTTTTTGTTGATCACTAGGAAAACAGGAATATCCACCTGAGTGAGGCTCAAGCTGTTCCTAAACAGCTGTCACTTCACCTAGACAGGTTAATAGATGCTGTCTAGCATAACAATATCAAGTAGGCCTATGGTTAAGCTTTTAAAAGGCACTTATGGGTAGATGCAAAAAAACTAATGGAGGGTAAAAAACAATTCGTATTACTTCTTTCTTGTAGAACAGATCACATCTTATATGTGAATTAAGTATTAAGGTTAAACAAGAAATGCCAACTAGGAACTACTAACATGCTAAAATATATTTTAAAAACATTATTGATAAAAAAAAGGTCAAAATCATTTAGAAGTGCAAATATGCTACATGAAAAATATTAAACGTCATCTTACTGTACAGCTTAGGCTACTAATCACCGCAGTAGCCAAAGTCGTTCAGAGGAGATGATTGGAAGTGGTAAAGTATGATTGGGTAAAATCGGCCACAGGTATCCTAATCGTTTATCAGATTTTATCTTTTGTAAATACATTGACTGATCAAATATTTTTACAGAAAAACCGCACGCGCGCGCGCACACACACACACACACACACACACACACACACACACACACACACACACACACACACACACACACACACACACACACACACACCACACACAGAAAAATCATACTCATCAATAAAAAAAAATATATATTCTTTGATGATTAATAAGAGCCTTGCCTACCAGGTCTGTGGTCACATTCTGTTGAGTTGTGGCTATCATCGCAATCCGCAACAAGCCTCTTCACGCTGGAATGTAAAAATCGTAATACAGATAGCCTACTGCTGCAATGTAGCCTTTCTGCACTCACTCTGCATGCTCCGCTGTTTTCAAGTTGTTCAAGTCAAGTTCTCTCTCTCTCTCTCTCTCTCTCTCTCTCTCTCTCTTTCTCCCTGACTATCTCTCTTTCTCTCTACCTCCCTTTCTCACTTTTTCTTCCGTGCTGTGTGTGTTCCATTCTCTTTATGGTTCATTCATTCTCCGCTTTTCAATCAATACCATTGATTGAAATCAATCAAAACACTGTGTTAGGAATAAGGCTGCGATATCAGCTGCCCTAGCAATCCATGGAAAATAGAGTCACACCAGGGAAAATAAATCCAGATAAAAAATGTACTGTAATTTGAAACTATAATTAGGCTAACGTAATTTAATTGGCTCAGTCAGCCAATACGGTATTAATCATCAGTAATAATAATTAATAGTATACATATATACAGTAAGACTATGGCTTGGATTATTGTGTTGTATTATACTGCTAAAATGCATTTTATTTCACTAAATCAGTCATGGTTACATTCCCTATAGTAGAACTACAGTTTCCCGATATGGGCATTTGGTAGTTCCATTTCCGACGTACTAGAACTGCGTTTGTGCGTTGCTATTCATTGGCTAATGGTTAGATTTGAAATACAACGCGCTCGAATGACCTAGTACCAGCCGCTGTTTGGAGACGATGCGACACAGGCATACAAAATAAAAAACAAACACATCTGAAAGTACAATAAAGTAAGTGAAATGCTGCAAATTATACGTAGCCGAATAGCTACAACGGTAAGATTCGAACTTGTGAAAACATCTCGATATACTTATTTTTTTGAATCAGTCAATCGCCGTGGCCGTAGCCTTTACCATAAAGTTAACTAACGTTTGTTGGAACTCGCTAACATTACTATCTTTACTTAACGTTAGCCAACCTTACCTAAATAATTTTTTACTCGTAAAGTTATCGTAGCTAATCTAATGGCGATCCTAGCTTGGCTGACGTTAGCTAATGGTGTTTTTTTACTTTAAGAACTAATGTTTGACTTTACGTAGGCCTACTTTTTGTTAACAACTGACTGTTTTCCCATTGTTACTTTATCTAACAAGCTAACACGGTATCCACATTATAACTTATGTTGCAGAGGACCATGGACACTACTGTGATGAACCTCCACTCTTTATTTGATAACCTGCGATCTCAAGTTGACATCCTCAATGAAAGTGTTGAGCCTCGTGAGTTAACGTTATTTGACCACTTATTCACCCATGCATGTGTTGTTTGTAAACGTCTACATGGAGACAAACTCGCTGAATTGTCTTTTATCCCTCCCGTTCTCGTCAGAGTTCATACAGATGGCGTATAACTTCGAGGACTGTCGTCGCAAGTGGTTTAGAGTTGAACAGGACTTAGGTTCTTGCAAAGAAGTGCTTGCCAAAGCAGAGACCGAAAGAGCAGCCTTGGAGGTCAAGCTTAAGCATGCCCGCAACCAGGTGGACGTTGAAATACGCAGGCGTCAGAAAGCAGAGGCTGACTGCGAGAAGTTGGTGGGTACTGGCATACACACAGAACTAAAGACTCTGGTCACAAACTCTTTCAAAGAATGGTCTGAACATATTTTTCTTAAATGTTCTACCTTATGCACTTGTTGCAAGTACATAACAAACGAACTTTAATTCCCCCCTTTCTGGTTTGCGGTTTGCAGGACAGGCAGATCCAGCTGATCAGGGAGCTACTGATCACGGAGGGTTCCAGCAACAGCATCCAGCTGAATGAGGAGCAGCGTTCAGCCCTGGCCTTCCTCAATGCACGCTCTCAAGCACCCTCTAACATGAATACCAGCAGGAAGTAAGAGTCTATGTAAAACCTTTTTTTCTCTGGCCAATTGATGAATGCTTCATTTTGATTGTTTTGGTATCCATGGTAATGATATTATTGCTAGGTATTGATACCTTAGGAATACGACACTGTTATTAACAAATAAAGTGGGCAACACTAGTTAAGTGTGGTATATAAAAGATTAAGCCTCCTCATAATTGTACCTATGTGAGAAGATTTCAAATGGATCAGGTGTGCATCCTAATCTTGCTCCTGTTTTCTTATAACTGGCTTCTTAATTTAGCCGATTGACATAATCCGAGCGTCTTGAGGACATATCACAGAGAGAATCTTGGCATGGTTTGTTAGAATGTGCGGTGAATAATGCTATTTTTGTTACTCTGGTGCTCTATAGACTGACTACCATAGACGAGTCTGCCTCCATCTTATCTGACATCAGCTTTGACAAAACGGATGACTCCCTTGTAAGTACATTTTTCTCAACGTTTGAGACAAACGTGGCGTGTGTTTTTTGCTGTTATTGTTGAACCTGCGCTATTTGTCTTTCACAGGACTGGGACTCTTCTGTGGTGAGAACTGTGCGACTAAAGAAACGTGAAAAGAGGGTGAGTGGATGGATTTTGTTAGGGGATTCAATCTAATTAAAGAATTAAAATGCAGGCATCTAATTTGGTTGTCTGTTAATTGCAGCGCTCCTCAAGAAATCACATTGATGGACCCCCAGTTGCCTCTAAACGGTCTCGATCAACAGGCAGAACTTCAGAGAGGGTAGCTAAATATTCTTTAATTGTCTCCGATGAAATGAGTAAATGACAAAGTGCTTGTATTATGGCAACTGACTAACCTGTGTAATTGACTTCCTGTCCCTGCTAGGGTAACGAGTCTCTTGTTGCTAAGACGACAGTGACTGTTCCTCCCAATGGAGGACCCGTCGAGGCAGTTTCCACCATTGAGACTATTCCATACTACACACGCAGTAGGAGAAAGACTGGTGAGAGCCCAATCCTCTAACCTGTAGTACATGCTGTAGTTTTAAGCTATCGAGGATGTACATTGTGGCACACAATTGCTCCATTGTTTTGTATAACTGATTTATTTTGGATCAGACTTCTTTTTCAGTAGATATGCTAAAAGATTCTGAATACATTTTTCATCTTCGAAGTTGCATGACACATGCAAAACTCTGCTCACAACCAACCCATGTTCATAAGTGTTATATTGTGTCCCCTTTCCATTTGCCTGAACACCGTCTATCTCTCCTTTCTATCCCTCTGTCTAGCTGTTATGGACTGGGACTCTGAGTCCGTTCAGTCTGAGGACGTCTTCAAACAGCCCAGTATGCCCGAGAGGGAACAGAGAACCGAGCCCAGCACGCCCCAGAGAAATGCAGGCGTCCGTCTCCACGAGTTTGTCTCGAAAACGGTATGTTCGTGCTGTAGGAAAGTAACTTTCCTGACGAGATCCATGTTGATTTTGCTGTTCCTGTTGGTAGATACCTTTTTACGCGACCCAGTTTACAGGATTTAAACCGCAGCTAAAGGGACGATTATCTATGACTGCTGGTACAACGTCCTCTTTTCTACCATGTTCTTTCCCCACTTCCTTCCTCAGGTCATCAAACCCGAGTCATGTGTGCCCTGTGGGAAGAGGATCAAGTTCGGGAAAATCTCCCTGAAGTGTCGCGACTGCAGAGTTGTCACCCACCCAGAGTGCCGTGAGCGCTGTCCGCTGCCCTGCATACCCAACCTGGGTGGCACACCTGTGAAAATCGGCGAGGTGTGAAAAATAAAACACCAACGATGTTTAGTGTAACAAAACGATGTTACTTGTCTTTTTAAAGGTATCTTTGCTTCTCTGAGTTTTTTGTTTTTGCCTATTTCCCCTCAGGGCACACTGGCAGATTATGTTTCAAATACACCTCCTATGATCCCCTCTCTGGTGGTGCATTGCGTCAATGAAATCGAGCAGAGGGGTCTTCATGAGGTGAGTAGAATAGCCATTCCACCCCCACGCGTCTGTTAAGGTTGCTTTTTATTCGGTCTGTTTTAAGGTGTTTGTTTATTTGGCCTTTGTGTCAATCCGGAACTTTTTCTCAACCTCTGGCATGACCAGTCTACTTTCCTCCTATATTAAAAAGGGAATATCATACACTGTCAATGGCTAGATGAGGCTGGGTAAGAGTCCAAACTGTAGGCACCATAGGGTTCGCTTTCCTGGCAACTATTGCAGGAAACTATTTTAAGTTACAAAAAGTAAAATAAATAAAAAAATAGCTTCAGAGTTCCAACAACCGTGGGTTTCCTTCCCTCTCCCAGATCGGATTGTATCGTCTGTCTGGTTCCGACCGCACGGTAAAGGACCTGAAGGAGAAGTTCCTGCGAGGCAAGGCTGTTCCCCTGCTGAGCAAAGTGGAGGACGTTCACGCCATCACAGGACTCCTCAAGGACTTCTTGAGGAACCTGAAGGAGCCCCTCCTCACCTTCCGCCTCAACCGTGCCTTTATGGAGGCAGCAGGTGTGTCTTTGATGCCCCATTTCGGCTTTAAGAACTTGATGTACTATTAGTAATACCAGTCATGGTCTTACTATTTTCTTAAGCTTTGTCAATTACGTAATTCCCCCCCCCCCCCCCCCCCCCCACACACACACAGAAATCGGCGATGAGGACAACAGCATCGCCATGATGTACCAGACAATCAGTGACCTACCACAGGCCAATAGGGACACTCTGGCCTTCCTGGTCATCCATCTGCAGAGGTTACTATTGGGCCAGATTGGGAATTGTGTCCTTGCTAATTAAGGGGACTGGAAAGCACTTTTCTTTTTTCACTGATTGTTAATTAGACAAATTAGCATCTTAACGCGTCAAATGCAATTGTTTTGCTGAACTGTTATTTATCCACCCAAGGGACCCCAATTAACACTGAACTAAATCTTTTTCAGAGTTGCCCAGAGCGTGGCGACCAAGATGGACATAAGCAACCTTGCTCGTGTGTTTGGGCCCACCATCTTGGGACATGCCGTGCCTGACCCAGATCCTATGACAATCCTACAGGATACCAAACGCCAGCCTAAGGTAAGATTGGCACAAAAAAAAAATGAAAACCAACTCTTTGCAGACATAAAGACATAAAAGTCTTTCTGGCCCCTGGTTATATCACTGGTTTCACATCCCTTTGGGAAAAGGATGAGGCAACGCTCTGAAACAAAGGGCCTCTCTTAACACTGTGTTTGGTCTTGCTGTCTCTCGTCAGGTTGTGGAGCGTCTGCTGAGCCTGCCTCTGGAGTACTGGAGCCACTTCATGATGGTGGACGCTGAGCACCCTCACGGTGACAACATGATCATCGAGAACACCAACTGCTACTCCACCCCTGATATGAAGGGTGAGAAAACGACAGTAACACGTATTCGAAGTGTTTCGGAGCTGTACGTCACTGAGCTGGTGTAAAACTTACTGTGTTTTGGTAACTGATGATTTTACAGGTACATGTTTTGTACATACAGTGTTTTTGTTGGCTACTTACTGAAGCCGTGTTTTTATTTATTTTTTTAATATCTGATGTTGACTCATACTTGCGGGGTTCTTTCAGTGAGCATGCTAGGGCCCCTCACCACTCCAGAACACCAGCTGAACAAGACCCCCTCCTCCAGCTCCCTCACTCAGCGCATGAGGTCCACTCTGACGCCTAGGTGAGTACACGGGTCTAGACGCTGCCAGCCCGGTTTTTCAGTGTTAGGAAAGGTCTGATCCTGCTGCATCTTATGTGGGGGATACACTGCATTGAAATGGTCGATGACGACATTTAACTGTAAAGAGCAGAGCTGTAATATGATATAGGCACGTCAACGTAAATGTTCCTAAGATATCAGACTCTGAATGGAGCTGACCTCAGTATATGCCCTTGCCGAGAGTTAATATGTTACCAAAGTTCTCAGCTTGTCTTTTTTTAGAACTTAATTTATTGCTGGAAATGGATCCCATTTATTTTTATTGCTGGTTTTTCAACGAGATTACTCATATCACTGCACCGTCTATTAAGCAGACATTGACTATCCCCCCAACCCCACTGTTTGCAGATTTGGGAGTAAGAGCAAGTCTGCAGTAGGATTACCTCGCCAAGGAAACTTCTTCCAGTCTCCACTTCTCCATTAAACAATGAGGCCTGGCCCTACTGGAGCTTCTGAGATCTACATGGAATTTCTAGCAATATATTTGTAATGATTTTGTTTTTATGACTCTAATACTAGTAATACTTCCACATGAACCATAAGTTCTTGTATGTGTTTTTATATTTCAATATGGGAAGATGTTATTTTTATTTTTTTTAAGTGTTTGTGATAGGGTTCTTTTTCAAACCAAAGGGTAGGTCTTCACCTCCAACAGTGTCTAAGAAACTGAAAATGTTCTCTTAGTTGCAGCTAACTTGAGATGTTCTTAAACAAAATGACACATGCTTGTTAATGCCTAAGGTTTGCTTTAGAACTTGTTTGTGATTCAGTTTGATTAATGTGTAGGTGAACTATGCTACATTTTAGTTTACCTTGCGTTCAAAATAGGTATTATTTATGAATCTTTTTCAACTCATGTATTACTCAGAAGTTGAAGATTCACACCATCCAAGGCTCAGTTGTTGGAGTTTGATTGCATGTGGCATTATTCTTTTATTTTTCATGTCTGTAAGCCTTTTATGTTTGTATACAATCTTGTGTCCAACAAATTAGCATAGCTTTTTATCTATATTGTCTCCATGCATGCATTTGTTTCAGGTAATCCCAAATTGTATGTAAAGTTAAATTTTGCAAAAATATATTTTCTTCCATAGCCACCAAAATTATACATTAAGATTTATTGTGTACTTTTTTACTTTTACCTCTTAACAGGTGTGTGTTCAGTCACTGGGAACACAAAGTTGTGGGAGCGCAATAACCATTCATTGTTATGTTTACAGTTTGAAGTAATGTTGAAAAAATATAATTTCAACTTTTTTTTTTGATTACTTGGGTGGTGCTTGTAAGCTTATTACACTCCAAGTGGTCCTAATGCTTTGATCATAGTCCAATATTCTCACTGGTCTTCCACCTTTTATTATGGCTTCTTATTGCTCTAATGTGTACAAAGTGGGTGGGGCAGTCTGAATATACATGTTTTTGCAGGATGGCAAATTGAGGTTGGATTTTTTGATCCAGAACATTTGATCAACTATGCCTGAATCCGCAAGGTCTGTATTAGACGAGGAGGTACACATTGTATGATGGATGCTTTTGTAAAATATATCACATTCCTGACTTGCAGTTTTGCTGATTTCTTTTCATTGTCAGGTAAATGTTAAAAGCTGAGGAAAAGTTAATATTACCTTACCAATTTGCTTGTTGCCTGTTAACCCATAATTTAAAGCGTTAACACTTCAAGCATGTGGTTCTAATGGCAGTGTAATGACAGTGCACTCACAAATAAATATTTCCAAGAAACAATGTTGTATTTTAAGTTAATCCTTGCCTTTTTCAAGAGGCCTCATTAGGATGGTGGACTAAATATTTCATGGGTAATAGTATTAAATCAAAGTTTGATTTTCTAAATCTAAATCAAAATTTTTCGAAACATTTGCCGTGTACAAAGTTGATAGACACAAACTCGTTTTGATTAATATTATTACTTGCAAATACGTTTTTCACGTCATGTCAATAGGTGATTTGATCCAAATTTGTAAAGCAATACACTTCTCTGCAAAAAAAAAGAATCCACTTGAAAGTTACTTATGAGTAACTAGCAGCACAGTTGGTGCCCACACAGCAGTATACACCGGTTGAGAAATTGTCCATCTCCATTTCGTCCTTGGCTGAGTAAACATTTACAGCAATATACATCAAAATCTAGGTCGTGGCCAAAGCAGGGGAGTGTTTTGTACGTAGTTCTGGAATCCAGGGTCTGAGCCCCACTTTTTCATGGCCTGCTTCTCCAGAATGGGGATGCCACTGACATGGCGCAGTAAGAACCAGACAAACAGAGGGGACACTACACTCAGGTGCTGGGGCCCCTGCATTACCGATGAGGCTGAGAGCCAGAGCCCAGACCACTGCAGAATCTCTCCCAGGTAGTTGGGGTGTCGGCTGTAAGCCCATAGGCCACTTTGGATGAACTTTCCCTGAGGAGACATTGATAAAGACACACAATATATACAAGTGAGGGGTGAGCAAGGCTCTCATGATATTTTCATGGCAGTAACATACGCGTATGGTTACTAAAATGACAATTTCAATGTAATGGTTGTAAAATTGCAGGCCTCGTCTAAGGGTCTCATTTCGAACACCACTACATGTCTAGCCAGTGCAGGTCCGCCATTGGAGATTATAGTTACACCTCAACACCAGCTTGACTTACAGCATTGTCCGGGTCCCGTTTAAAGAGCCACTTTTGCTGGTCAGCAATGGCCTCAGTGGCAAACCCCAGGCCCCATATGCCCCAGCCGATGTAGTCTCTCATCCCTAATGCCTCGTCCCGCTTCTCACTGTTCAACATGAGGGTGGGCAAGAGGGTCATGAACACCCACATAGCTGTGAAAGAGAGGGTGAAATAATGAAGTTATTTTGAAAGAATTTCAATCCGTCTTTGTTTTTCCAAATGTTTTAGAAAGATTATTTTTTTTGCTTGAAATGGCCCGATTCAACTACGATTTAAATTGGTAAAAAAAAATACCCAGCACTTTTGTGAAACTATTGAAACACCATTAAGATCACATATGTAATAAATATATATATATATAAATCAGTGTTGCTACTTTGCAAGGGGGAATAACTAAACATGACACTGTTTATTATTTATTATATAAATAGTATTAATAAATATAAATATTTATTGCTTTGGGGGATTATATAGTAATCATCATTGCTTGAGGCTGAGTGGAGTGGCACACGGAAAAAATTATTCCTAGTACCTTGAACACTCCAGTACACAAAGAAAGTCCCTGGGCTGTCTCTGACATTGTTGAACCTGCGATCCTGGCCGTCCTTCAGAATCCGCATGAAGAGGAATGAACCCAGCCTGCGAAGAACACGGCCAGTCTTCACATTAACCAGGACATTATACATTAACTCAACTTTAATGGCTCACATTGATTAACAGTTCTGCAACGATGGCCAAGTCAAGATTTGTAATTTAGATAGAGCAGACAGATTCATAACTTTCATAGGATACACATTTTGGGAATATAAAATATATGGAAACTATAGATTCAGTTGCATTTGGGTTGCACTCAATGAACAGACCCTGTAATTTATGAGTGGTTGACATAAGATAGGTGTCTTTTACCTTAGCCCCCATGCCGTCACCAGTCCTGTTTGAACGTTCTGTCGTATATGCCCAGCTCCTCCCCACATACGACTGAGATGGGCAAGCAGTATAAAAGTGCCAGACCCTAAAAAAAAACAGCTTCAAGGTATTGCCACTTTATCAGAGGGCATGGTGTTCAGCTCTCTTAAACTACTATCACAGAGTAAGGCGTGTTCAATGAATATTTTACCCAGGAACCTAGAGACAATTGGTTCCAAAGTTCAAGGGTAAAATTTCCAGCAGCACACATCCTAGGGAAGTAACAGAGGAGGACAAGTTGAAGAACATTATCAAAGTGACTGATTTGTTGTAAAGGAAATAAATGTGCATCTTTTAGTGTCAAAAGGTAAGATTAAGAGTTTAACATTACTTTATATGTTGAATATTAAATTGCTAAAAGTGCTTAAGACTAATTATGATCTCTGTGCTCTATTCCTAACCAAGAAACCTTTGAATACAGCGAGCCTAATACTACTACTACTACTACTAAAGTTTTCATAGAGTCGGATGTTTTCCTCTAGGTTGAGTTTAACTAATACTAGGTTTAAAATTCTTCTGCAATTGAATATTGCTGAATACAACTGTACACATTTTGTTATCCATGCATAACAAAAAATGGATTGAACTAATGTAGTGCAAATTGTTGCTTTTTCAGAAAGTTTCGTTTTTGGATGCATGTTACAGGCACACGCTAGTCTTAAATTATTCTTGTGCATACATGTGCATGTTATTACTTTGATGGGCTTAGCAGCATTACATTGTGCCATTGTGTATCCGAACAAATCAAACTTAACAACTCAGAACCAAACAGTCTAGCACTGCTATAACGTTAAGCTGATTTCACTGGGACTTGACAGACTATCATTGTGGAAGGAGGAGCCCCTAGCCCGTTTCGAAACAAGGCTGTTTAGATAAGAGAGGGTTTTGTAACCGTGATTCATTGAATTTGTATTGCGTATGCTTCTAAACTTTTAAGACTAAAACAAAGAATACAGTTACATACGGTTGGTTTGGCTATTACTATTTCAGATAGCCAACGGTTATTGATTTGATAGCATGCCAGCCAACCAGAAAGTCTACTCAAAATATTAGCTGCTGGTGACAAGCATACCTTGTGTGAACAGCTCCAAGCAAAACTTTCGCACAAACAAAATTGTTATTACCTGCTAAATCATAGAACTTCTCGGTTTTGAGAGCCGAAGCAACAGCCCATCCAGCCCACTGGATACCCAAGTCGACCGCAGCACACTTCGCTAGCGTGCTCCCCATCATTACATCCAGAAACTCCTGGAGCAGCAAATGAATTTGATATTTTATCATCTACCCACCCCCCTGGCTTCAAGAAATATACAAACACTGTTGGGTTAAAGTTCACCAGTGCCATAACAGTGATAGTAGGAGTGGCTTATTAAAGTAGCTTACTCACTGGGGACTCTGGGAATTGTAGTCAGAATCAAATTGAATACTTATTATTATTTATACAGGATTGACTGACCGAGACAAACGTCTGTTTTGCAGAAGTGCCGTTTTTAGAGGGCAGGTAATGAAATATTAAATGAAACAACAACGACAACAAAAATAAAATAATTACTTTTTTTTCAATTGCTTTATATTACCTTTGGAAACAACTTTTAATACAAGCAATACATTATGAGTAATGTAATATAATTAAAAAAAGATATATAAGTAAGTATAAGTCTTAGATTGTCTCAAATTATACGGTTATCGTCATATTAATATACTCACAATCGTTGATGTATGGATAATTAGCATGAATTGTTGATTGTAACTAGTTTTGTGTAACCTTTAACTTGACATTTTATGACATTGAAATAGACAAAAAAGAAAATTAAAAGGAGGAGATATGTCAGATGGCAACAGTCCAAAAGGAGGTGCCGGGGTATTTGCCAAAAAGGTCCAAAGACAACTCAGTAGAAGTAAAGAGAAGGTACCATCATCCCTGCAAACTCTGACTCTAAAAGAAGACATTTTATGGACTCTTGCATTTCAGATATTTAAGCATTTGTTGCGTGTGTGTTTGTTCTACAGGTCTTACAAAAGCTGGGGAAAAATGTGGAGACCAAAGATGATCGATTTGACATATGTCTACAAAATTTTTATGACCAACAGGTAGCCTCAACTTCTGAGCAGAATATAAAACCGTTCACAGTTACGTGTTTCTAAAGAGTGATTACAATAAGCCTGCTTGTTTGCAGAGTGACGGGAACCGGTTATACAAGGACCTAAAGGTATATCTTAATGCGGTCAAAGGTCAGTGTCTCTGCTGAGCTTACAAATCAAACATGCTTAGTGATATCGTGACTTCCCTTTTGCCTCCTGTGGATGGTTAACATCCAGTGATCCTGATGTTACTACTCACTTCCTACAGAAATGCGAGAGGCCTCAAAACGCCTGTCTCATTCTTTGTTCGACGCCTATGAGAGCGACTGGTATGGAGAGGAGGATTTGGGATCCATCGTTGAGGTCAGCCACAACACGACACTGGTGCATCATTGAACCTAATAAGACAGAAAAATGTCTTCAGGCCTCATATAACACGATTATGTAGCGTTTAGAAATTCTATGACCTCCATGTCTTCTCTCACTCCCTTTCTCTCCCTCTTTCTCTCTCTGTCTCTCCCTCTTTCTCTCTCTGTCTTTCTCTCTCTTAGGGTGAGGACCTCCTGTGGAATGACTATGAAGTGAAGCTGTTTGACCAAGCTCTTCGCACAATGGAGTCTTACATGAGCCAGTTCCCAGATGTCAGGGTATGTCACAGCAAACACCTATTCAAACACACACACACACACACACACACACACACACACACACACACACACACACACACACACACACACACACACACACACACACACACACACGCACACACACACATGCAAACATTAATATTACTGACACACATCTCAAAGACAGACACACATTATTTTGTGTTACTTTAATTGTGATCACCTCTTTTATAACCTGTAGGAAAGAATTTTGAAACGAAGCAGGAAATTGATAGACTACGATTCCTCGCGCCGCCACTTGGAAGCACTGCAGACCGCCAAAAAGAGAGACGATGTCAAAATCTCTAAGGTAGTACAGACATCTGTAACTTAAACTGAAATCAGTAAAACTTAATTTCCATATGTTCAACTGTTAAGCATAATGTGTTTCCCTGGGTAGGCAGAAGAAGAGATGAGCACTGCCAAAAGAGTCTATGAGAGCATGAACAATGAACTTAAAGAAGAGCTCCCTGTTCTCCATGACAGGCAAGGCATTACAAATAAAAATGCATACCTAAACAAGACATACATTCAAATAAATAATTTGCTTAGAATTAATAAAAAATGCGAATGAAAATGTTATAATCTTTTCATGTTCTCGCAGCCGAATTGGTTGTTATGTGAGTGTTTTCTCGTCCATCTCAAACTTACGAGACATCTTCCTCAAGGAAAGTAGCACGGTATGTTTTGTTCTCATCCAAAATAATAAACTAATCAACTTTTTTAAAACCTATTTTGCTGAACTGATGTAACATACTCTTTTCTTAGCTCAACAAAGACTTACAGAATGTAATGAAAGAGCTACATGCTCAGCATCCAGACAAGGTGTTTGCCATCAAGGGTTTGCAGCGGTAAGCGAGATACACCATTGCATATATATTTTATTATGCCTTGACTGAAGTTCCACATGGGTTCATCTTTAGTGGCAAATCTTAATTTGAAGCACATTAAGTTATCTTATTTGAAATGAACAAGCCCTCCTTTTCCTTTTTTGCAGTACTGGTTCTTTGAAAAGACGTTCACTAATGTCCCCAAGGTCATGGAAGGCCAGCTTCTCCGAGTTTCACATGAACTACAGTCCCAGCTCTCAAAGGTCAAGCTTCAGGTCCCCGGATCGGCCCCGCTTTGATGAATCTCAGAGCAGCTTATCCGCAGGCTACCCTGCTTCCCATACTACTGAGGACCCTTCCTCAGACCTAAGAGAACCAGATGAAGGTATTCCCCACAGCAGTGATCCCCCAGAGGAGGTTACGCCTCAACCTGACAGGGCAGACACCTCAATAGGGGCCTCTGGTGGTGGCTTGAAGTCAGAGGAAGATGAGAACCATCGAGAGGAAGAGAATGAAGTTAAAGAAGGAGAACCAGAACCTTCTTCTGACCAGTCCTTACCAGCTTCAGATAACACAGAAGAGGGAAAGAGCCCTTTGCTGACTGAGGATAGGTCCCAGGTTACCAACTCAAATGAGCCAAAGAGCGTGGATCCTCCTTTGAAGATTGAAGAGGCTGTGATGCATCTATATGCCCCTGATGCCTCTGGGTCTAAGGGATTGGAGAATGGGGATGTGGCTGGTGCTGATTTGATCACCAATGGCCTGGCGTCATTTCAATCGGTCAGATAATATTCTAATCACTCTGCTCAGCTATTGTCTGCTGCGCCAAAGAAAAAGAATGTATTTGTTTTAATAAAAAATATACATATATATTATTTTCCTTTTACCTGGATTATAGGCAGTTCCTGCGGAAAACCAGGTGTCATTGGAGTCCAAAAGCACAGATGTTTAAAGAAAAATACTAGAAAAAAGAGGTTGGTTCATGCTGCTATTCTGAGCCTAATCATTACTTGCTGTTTCAAGTTAATTTGCCATAATGCATTCCTACTGAGAGGGAATTTATTCGTTTTTTGTGTGTGTCGTTAACAGAATGAATGACATTGATGGAGGACATTAGCTTAAGAGGAAAAAAGAAAACCTGGTTTGTGAATGAATGAGAAAGAGTGGAAAGTAAGATTTTGTATCTTGATGTTAGATACAGCACAAATGTCACAGCTCTGTGCTGTGGGATGTGACCTATCCTACTGCCTAATATCTTTCTCTTTGTCTTTTTTGGTTTTGTTTGTTCGTCTGTTCTTGAAAATCAATTGTAGATACCTATTAGTGTACCTAGAATTAGTTAGGACTATTCTCTTATTTGCAAGTAGTATAGAAACAATATGTATGTATAGTTCTATACTGATTCATTGACTTAATTAACAGTTTGTCTACTTTAAGATTGTTGGATTTAAATTGAAGTATGAAGAATAGTTTGATATTTTATTCATATCCCCACTTATAATATTGTCTGGCTTTTTAAACTTTTCTAATCAAGTGCACTAAAATGACGTGTTGTCTATTTCAATATAACATTACCCCATTATGTTTAATTTAAATAAAGAAATTATGTTTATTCCATGTGTGTCAGCGGTTTTTGTTTGTTCGGGGAAGGAGGGAGGGGCCGGTAAATACAGAAGTCATCGCGCATGGCAGGGAGACCTACTACATCGTCTGAAAGTTTCTGTACACGTTCTGACAAAGACTCACTGAGGAAGATGGTCTGTCGACTTTAATTATTTACAAGCTACGAAGTTACGATATCATTATTTACAATTACAATAATCTGTATAGGATACACGACGTTTCTGTTGCTTCGGCTACTTGAACAAAAGGCTACACCCATTGCGCTGTTGCCCAACGAACAGGTAAGGGCTCTCACAAGAGTTGGTAACAGTTACCAACAGAGAGGGGTTTTGGGAAGGAATTCAGACAGCCAAGGCAACCACTCTAGAAAGAGCAGGCTCCTCGTGTTAATCTGTTGGTGCTATCCTCTGCTTCACTCTAGTTCGTGGAGTCTAATGAGGAAATGAGAACAGATTTTTTGGCTTGCTTCAGTAAGCCTTTTAAGCCGAATATTTATGTTATCTTAATAGACCATAACAAGGATAATGTAAAAAAGGTTGCTAATTAATGTCTACGGCGTGTGCTAATTCTCTGTTTTGAATTTGCCCTACAGTTAATGAACTAAAATGAACTCTACTCAATTCATCAATGGTAAGGCTGCCAGTAATGTTACAACCTAGACTAACATGCAACTATGGGGGCAATTTCCCCTAGGATTTCCTCTCAAACCTGGAAAAATGATTTATGTAGCTGTACCTATATGATCTACTAGGTCTAGTAAACTATTCGTAATCTTCTCTGTGGACACAGGGCCCTGTTCTGTCTCAAGTCAAATACAGTTGACGTTCAATTCATCAAGACATTATGTCATTCTAATGAGCTAATTAAATAAGGGTTTGACCCAAGTGGTTTGTTTCAGTTTTATAATCTGATTATTGCTTACAATGCTGTCCACATTGTTCTTGTCGAGAAATTATGCAGTTTCACAAGTTGACACAAGCAGAGACTGTTTTGACAATTGAATTAACACGTTAAACTGGAATATTTGTTCACAGCAACCAAAATGGAGCCTACAACTATATTTCCCAGTACTACTCACACAGAATCGACTGTGATTGCAGGTTAGTTTGTGTGTACCAAAATAAAACGGAATCCAACTTGTCAATAACTATTCACTATTGAGGATAGAATTCTCCAATCAATATTTTTTGCATATCTATTTGGATGGCTGATCTCCAGAGTCTGCTGGCAGAATATGGTGTTATGGTTCCATGTCTGTATGTCAGTCTGATAAATTTGTATAGGTCATTGCCCCAACTGCCTTTAACTGTTTCCTGTTTGGTCCATGGTACAGATATACTCATCTAAGTGTGGGAAACGACTTAAAAAGACAGAATTCTTGACCGTGTCACCTTCTTTCATTTCTCAGTAGTTACAACGGCACTTCCCTCACATACAGATTCAACTGTGATTGGAGGTAGGTTTTTTTCTGTATCGTATGCATGTATCAGCCTAACATCTAACTTGTCCTGCAGTCTTATTATTTGAACTACTTTGTCTTTGCAGTGGTTATTGTCCTCGTGCTGCTGACTGTAGTCGGTCTGGGGTTCCTGCTTTATCGATACCTGTGCCACAACAAGGGGGACTACAGGACGACAGGGGAGCCCGCTCCTGGAGAGGATCCCGATCAGGATTACGTCGACCAGCCGACTGACAAAAAGAAGGAGTACTTTATCTAAACTTGATTTAAAAAAAAAAGAAGGCCAATGAAGATCTTTGTTGCACAGAGAAGACGTAGGAATATTTTGGAGTGTCTTTAAGAGACACCCTCTGTTTTATCTCAGGGGTAAGGAAAACTGTCAAAGAAATCTATAGATAATATTGTGATGAGTACATCAGCACTGCGTTCAAAGAAATAAGGTAGTAAAGCAATGTACTTGTTACAGGTGGTAGTGGTTCAGAAGGTATTGGAGTGTTTGGTTAACATTTTCGACAAGAAGAAAGTACTTTACAATGTTTAAATCAGAAATGCATAATTGGTGCCTTAGTGTTAGTTATTTCCATGTTTCAACTTTCCAAATTTGTCGACATGCTTTTTCTATTGAGCAAGGTCAAGATTATGGTGTTTAGTCAGACTACTTTACATCTTTGAAATTGCTTTTTTCTATATAACTTTTTGTTTAATGTTGCTATGCTCTATTTTTACATTTTTATTAAATATGGGCAGCTAAATGTTAAAGTACAGTATGTATATGGCATGTTTCACCAGTATAGTTTTTGCATCATCTGTTACTCCTCTCTGTTCTGAGATGGTCCTGGAAAGCAATAAACCCTATTTTCTTCTAGTCACATTGCACAGTGATTGCATTGAGTGCCAATTTTATAGGCAGTGTTCTCATACTATTGACACAACGATCAGTTTATATTTATCTAAGATGTTCCTATACACTATATGTTCCTATATCAATGTAATGCCTGCATCCGTTTGTCTAAAAGGTTCTTAGTCAGTTAGATGGGTATTCAGTACTTGTCTTGAATTAGGCCATTTTGCTTTATTGTTTTAATTAAATATTGAAACGAGAACTTTGTTGCATGAGCAAGAATGTAGTGTAATGAACAAAAATTATACAAACTATAGAACATTAATTAGGATTAATATAGAGGTGCCCATGCAAAAGGTGAAAGACAAGAATTAGCTAGTGTTTAAAAAAAAAAATTATATATATTATGAAGTATTGGCATAATAGTCACCAGGATAGAATTGAAATGACCTAACCTCAGATATCATGGAAATAAAATCATATGTGAAGAAACAAGACCAGCGTGTTTTTATTTGTCCTAATACAAGATTAACCTATTACTGCAGCTATTGTTAGGTTGCAATTTTAGAGATCATAATAGTTGCTGTTACAAGGGATCCAATCTAATACTGGCCCCAGGCTTAGCTGGAGTTCGAGCTAACATTTGTGAAAGGTAAATGAGAGAAAACTAAACTCAGAGTTCATTGGTCACTACAGGTATCTTGTTGAAAGTAAGATTGGTTAAAGGATATCAAAGTATCGATTCGACTTCAGCGTCGATGTAATACAAAAATTACAAATAAATTAGTCAAGGCGCACAAACGTTTGCATGTGAAGGTAGACGAAAACATTTATAAGAAAACACAAGTGGAAAACATTTCAAATTTCCAAAATAGCCTTTATTCTAAATTTATCTTAAATTTTAAGTTTAGTATAAAAAAAGTTAAGTGCACCTAAGTACTATCTTTGACACATCTTTGTCTCGGCAAACCATAGTGACACTCATCTCCTTCTTAGTAATCTTAAAAGATGTGTACCAAAGACCATCAAATCAGTTTAATACATACCCATATTATAAAACATTTTTATAGAGAATCCCTGAACTATAAATGTCCATTAATCCTTTAGCAGACTTCAATTCCATGCTGGCAATGGTTGGCATGGCATCTAATGGTAAGCATTACAGTACATCATAAAGCTGGGACTAATCCACTGTAATGTTGCAGCAGTACAAACACAATCAGGTTTGGGACAGAAGATAAATTAACAAATACAAATTGGTTTCATTTCAATTGTACATTTTGGAAAGTGATGGCCCCATTTTCACCAACACAGATGAAACACCCTTTGGGAAGGATCTCATTCAGCGTCATGCAAAGATTGTGAATGACATGATGACATGTCTGGAATAGCAGGTAACAGGGCCATGCGACCCTGTGGTACATCATGACAAAACACATCTTATGTGCGAGTATGTGCTAACAGTTTGCATGCTAACAGGTTTCCAGACAGCTGGCCAACTGTAACCTGACCACAGAAATTGGGAATTCACATTAACATGATTTACAATTAGTTCAACGAAGGCCGCAAATATTCAAATCTAAACAGTGTGTCGGATACCCAGTGACAAATGACAACTTTAACGACCTTTTTTGTTTTTTATTACATTAGGACCTGACAAATAATGTGCACAGAAAAAAGTCAGGAAGTAAAATCTGATGATGGAATCTTAACTGCCAACATAAGGTAGCCATTTCTAGTATTCGCATATAGATTGGCATGCCAATATAAGATGTGAAGTAGCTGTAAGACTAGGCCTTCTGTTAACCAGACTAGAAAAGGGCCCTTAATGTGCAAGTGGTATTTTTTTTGTTTTAAAAAAGAAAACGCATTCACCGTTTTAAGGAACGGATTTAAAAGCGGTACACTAGTGAGCAGTTTCTTAATCAATCTTAGTTTTGCTATTTGTAAGATTTCTATCTATTTTCAGACAGTGCATTTGTTTGTATACATTGTATCTCCTAAAATGTGAAAAAGACAAAAGTGCAAAGGCAGAACCAGAAATATAAATTATCTAAATGAGATTACAATTAAATACCACATCTCAAAAGAACACAAATTATGTGAGATTGAAGGTCAAAAGTGCGAATAACTTAATGACAGCTCATTCATTGATATGTTTGCTTTTGAATTAAGACATCAATAATTTCAAGTCCCATCCAAATATCACTCGAGCATTCTAGACCAGATCTTTGGTACAACCAGCTCATTGGTTATACTCTCATTGTAATGAACTTAAAAGCATTATGACAGCGTGCAAACAGAATACTGTAAATAAATTGTGACAAAAACAATGTTACCTTAAGAAATGCAATTGAAGGAGTGTTGTTTTTTTTTTTTTCCTCCAGGAAGAAATGTAATTAAATTCCCTTGACTGTTGTAGATTATTCCAGCGTAATCAACAGATATTGTTACACAGGTAAAACCAAATGATTACGGAACACTGATGTACAGGTCAACTCTGGGTATCCGACGTTTGAATAAAACAAACTAAAAAAAAAAAATACCCTAAATTGTTACACCAGCCAACCCTTTCCTTCCAAATTATTTTTTGGATGTACATAAAATGTCTGTCCGTTTTTATAACATTATTTTGAGTGTATTTAGGCTATATCCAGTGCTCTTTGGCACTTAATGACGTTTATATAAGGTTGCCAAATAAGGTACAGTAAACCACCATGAGAATAATATATAGCACAATACTTTGTTATCCAGCCTCTTTTAGTTAAATCTATAGAACATGACCACTGCAAATATCCAAGAGCAATTATATCAGTCAGTATGATAGATCTGAACCTCATTTCATTGTAAGAATAAACTGATTTTTGTCAATTTAGGACACTATCCTGAAGCAGAAGAAAACATGACTTTATAGCCTCATCCATTAAGTTGTATATACTAAAGCAAATGATGTTGAAGGAATGTTGTACTTACAGTGATTGCATGTGTGTAGCTATGAACCTATAAAATGTGCAATAGTTCCATGATTTCCTCGCTGTTGGCCACACATAACCTTCATTATTAAGGTATGTGAAGAATTAATTTAGAAGAAACAAAAAGCAAAGGGGCATAACAATAGAAAAATCTACAATTGGGGTTAGAATTCTAGATGGACGATTTGTGTACTGGTTCTGCGGCAGGAAAATACACCCTCTCACAGCAGTGGTCTCCATCAATTGTAATGTTTCCATCTCTGGATTATAAGTGGTGTACTGTACCTTTAAAGGGGCTCTCTAGTATTACATTCCGTTAGGTGTTATCAGTATCGTGGCATTGGCCAAGCAGCCTAAAGAGGGGGCAGAGGGGAACTGGGAGAAGCAAGGGCATCATTTTGTAACTGGGAAGGGGTGTAGGCCTAGAGAAAGGGGTTGTAGGAGGACGCTTGCTGTTACCAGATGGTGTACCCTCCACTAGAGCCGCCCATGAAGAAGTTGTTCTTACGCTGTGTCATCATAACGTTGGCACCCTGCATGGCAGCCAGCTGAGCTGCATTTGGAGGGTGACCAGGGGGTGGGGGCTGTAATGTGATTGGAGGAAAGAGAGGGTGGCAAACAGTCAGACATATGAATAGAACAGTCTCGACCATTTTAGTTGCTAAAAACTGCAATTCAAGAACTAAGTGAGTGATTCTAGCGGTATATCCACTTTCCAGTAAATATTGAGAATTTAAAAAAAAAAAAAAAAATCACATGAAGTAAGTTTATCAATCCATTTCTAACAATATCTTTGTTGGACTAACATACATCCAGTTTACTCCCATCATTAAGTCAAGTTTATACTCACTGGGATGGTAACACCGTTTCCAGCCCCAAAGCGTGCTCCAGCATCAAATCCCCCATCCACCAGTACAGTAGACCCAGGTGGATACATAGCCCCCATGTGGTAGTAGGTCATGGGAACGCTGTGTCCCATTGGTCCAACTGGCATCTGCTGCATGGGCATGTACATCTGAGTGCCAGGGTAAGCTGAAGTCATCTGGGTCATCTGAATGTGTGCCTGAGATGGATGCACATATCTAGGTTGGTAGATCTGTAAAGAAAGAGACGGGTTGAGAACGGAATTCTGAGTCTAAATCACGTGTTGGTTTTAATAATGCATCATTAGGCGTTTGCCCGAGATGCAAGCTAGTTGCCTTTGGTACCTCAGAGTATGCAGGCGGTGCATCTGTGTAAGGAGGTGCCTGAGGAGACATTTGCATAGCAGGGGGGTAGATAGGTGCAGTGTTCTGTTGAGGGTAGACAGCTTGCTGGGGATATGGGCCTGTAATTTATAAAAAAAAAATTAAAATTAAAAATTAAAAAAAAAGATTAAATAATTCATGCAGTTAAATCTCAATAGCGTTCCTCTGTGCTATGATGTTTGCTAACGCTAGCTTAGATAGCGTTAGGTAATGTTATAAGCTTCTGATTGGCCTTTTGATTTGGAGCATTAGCAGGCTGGGTAGTTAGCATTAACGTTGGCCATTTTGAAATTGACATATGCCTTAGCAACGGTTGATGGTAGGATTTTTGTTTATCAGGTAGCTTAAGTAAGGTCAATGTTAGTCAGCCAAATCGTCGTGCTGTTTTGACACACTGGTAGCTACGCAACTAGCTTGGCAACTAGCGTCGCCTATCTAACCAATGTCAATGCGCCAACAAATTCGTACCCTAACGCGTTTGCTTGCTTGCAAGCTAGCTAGCTAATGTATCTGAGCTAATCTAATACTCGTCAGTAAATGGCTGGCCTAGGACGTACCTTTGTTGTTCATTGTTCTGAAATAATCTTCACTGCAGGCTAATGAATCGAATATAAAACTGAGGTTAAGAAATCGTTACAGCTTCGTCGATGAGTGTTGACAGTTCACTTCCTTGTTTTTCCTTCGTTTTTTCACCAAGCCAAGGGTTTGCAAATGTTGTTTTGGTGAGGGTGGTTACGTCACTGTTATCGGCCACTCCCATTTCAAAGGTGAAAGTGCTATAGCTTTTGTCATTCCAAAATGAAGACCTGATTAATAAGTTAGTTCAGTATGTGTCTTCGAAATAATTTGTATGACTTTATATACAATGTATTATCTATGTAAACGATTCACTATGGTTGCACAATGTTATGAATTAGTTTTGTTTTAATGTATGTTTATATATATATATATATATATATATATATATATATATATATATATATATATATATATATATATATATATATATATATGCACTAAATGCACCAAACACATCATAGACAAAATAAAACTGGCCATATGTCTATGATGTGTTCGGTGCATTTAGTGCACATTCTAATATTGTGATGTTGAAGTAAAATGGAGTATTTATTGTCTACCTGGCAATACCCTACAAGTGCATGCAACTGCTTGATGCTGCATACACAATAACAAGATATAAACCATGGGAGAGATGTTTTGGAAATGAAGTATAAGACAAACAACTCTCATCAGCTTCTTCAGTAAACCAATTTACATCCACATAATTTCGGTCTATTTTTTTCTGTCTATTTAATTCTTAATTTTAATATGTTGATCTGCAATCAGCCTGTTTTGTTGTCTTTTTGTTTTATGGTTCTCCATTTCAAGAACGCATTGTTCACAAACCGCTTGTCCTTTAAAGATACACGTTTCCTTTAAGGCAGCCATGGTTCCTCTAGAGTCAAAGCAGACATTTTTTCAATGCAAGATTTTTCTTGCATAAATTATGTTCATGACGTAGTGCAAAAGGGCAAATTTGTTGTAATTTTGCTGGACTTTGTATTTTAAGTGGGATAATACGTGATATCAGAGTGATTTTTGATTGAACAGAACTGTTGTAGAGTGGATACCGACATTAAATAGTGAGAAAGGGGCTATCCTTACGTTGCCAAACCTCCTTATCAATGCAAATAGCTCTTTTGTGTGCAGTCCCAGCGCCTGTCTGGAAGCTGTGAGATGAATTTTTAATTATGTGAGACTGAAACAAACTGTGACAAAGCCATTTAAAAGGGAGAATCTCGGAAAATAAGATACATTGTCATACACGGTAAGTATATAAGATATACTGAATACAATTGTAGATCGCTAGGCGCATACAACAACGAAACGGCTTGAGTAAATGAGTTTAGGTTAATATGCAATGCTCTTAATTAGCATAATTTATATATTTATGATAAAGACAGAGCGATACATAATATAAGGTCTCAAGACATTGATCTGAAAAGGATTTCTATAGCACGTACTGCCTACCCGGGGTAACATCTTGCCCCCAAAAGTAGCCGACGCAGCTAGACTTTTATTGGTTAACGTTAGGTTGGGGGTGGGGTGCCCATCAATTCCTGGAGAAGTTTTGACAGATGTACATTCGCTTGGCAGTGGCGCGGGAAACAGGAGATCGTCAGCCTTTATTTTTTACGTTTATAATTTAGCCAAATCAGGGGTCAGCCCTTACATACATCATTCCCTTTCTCCATTTTCGGGCGGAACAAGGCCTGCCCATATAGGCCTTACGAAACAGTCAGATCATGTTGATGATAGTGTCAGTATTCACGTAAGATCTTGCATTGAAATAGGCATAGACATTTGCACCTCATGGTGTACGACAAGGTGCCTCTCTGTTTGAGGTTAGAAGAAGCACTTTTTGGAGGGCTACAGAGAATCCTGTGTTATAGCCTACTTTGCATGCAAAACCACTAGAAAGTCCCTCCAGCCAATGAAGGCCTACAGCACCTTTGAAGTTTTAGTATTGGGAAGGGGCTTAGCCAATGGTAGGCCAGAAACAATGCTTTTGTTTTTGTCTATTTCTATTTGTCTATTTCTTTGAGGAAACGATGGGGTCAAGTCAAACCTACTGAGTTATTCCATAATGATAAATACTAAGTGACCACACATTATCCTATAGTGGTAACTGGGGAGGATCTACCAGTTTTACTAAATGCAATAAGACGTTTAGCCATAAAGCATAGTGAAGGTTAGTGTTCTTATAGTCCTTTTTTGCTGACTTGGTTTACACAGAATGCCAGAAGGACAGTGACTGGTTGGTACTGGTGGAGCTTTGAACCATGGACCCTAAGGACCTTCCTTCTAGTGGTGCTCCACTTACTGTGAATGAACAGGTATATTACTATCTTCTTAACCGTCCACACTGCTGCTATTACTAACACTACTGTATGACAGCTACTTGGGTGCCAAGTCTTGTCAAGCGCCTTTACTTACTGTATGTTGCTTCAAAACCGTGTCTTGCCATCTTTCCTTCATTGTTTCGGCCTCCATGAGCTACTATATTATATATTCCGACTTAATTAATCTTTCAAAGCAAACCATGTTAGATTGGCTTCATAATTCCTTGACTCTCAGCCATTAATACCTGTCACTTTGCATCTGTGAGGTTTACTGTACTTTTGTCTGGCTTGTAAATTAATTGTGGTCATGTGATGTATAGCTGTTTGCACTTAAAGGGATAATCGGCAATCAAATAAATGTTTTCTATGGACGTCAGGGGAGGTCTAAGAAAACATTGCTAAGCTGCTTGTTGGCGGATGCTCTGATTATTTTACTCATTATTTTTTGTTTGTGTCTTGTGTTTTCTCGTTCATTATGCCCTAATGTGTTGCTCGGCTTCTCTGTTCTCCGTAGCCATTCACTGTCTGAGTGCAGAAGTCTGTTTTTCAGCAATTAAGTTCCTGCACTTTGAATTTCCCTTCCAAAGACGACCAGGTATGCATCCACTTTCACTCTTTTCCTGCAATGTCTCTCTTGTCCTTTCCCGTCTAGCCATGGCTGTTCACACGCTCTGCAGTGTTGATTGCTGCATTCACTCATGAGTTATGAATTGCATTGATTGGGCTTCAACAACAACTGTGATGTACTTGATTATAATTCACAAAAGTCTATGGACAGGAAGTGATAGGATGAAATAAAAAAGCCGCTTTCAACTGTAAAGTGGTATAGTTTGCCAGCAATGTAATACACTAACTATTCTTGGTGGCCATCTACCTCACTGGCCAGTGTAGAAAGAGACTGGGTGGTAATAACATAGTCATAGCTAAGTAATGAAAGTGATACAAAAGTCATGCATTAAAGTAAAAAAATCACGACACATTTCTAAAAGAACTTGCGTAAGCAACGGGGAAAGTTTTGTGAGCGCCGTGATGTTTTTGATTAACCCTATATTGCTGTGCAGGTGATTATCATGTCTGGCCAGGAGACCATCCGTGTTCTGGAGGTGGAGGTTGATGCACCCGCTCCCTCCGATGGCATGGCAATTTCGGGGGCGGAGGAGGGTGGCAATTCAGCCCCGGCGCAACCTGAAGCCAGCAACACACAGAAGGGCAGCCCTAACGTACCCACCAGCACAGGAGGAGGAACAGGTGGGTGTCCATATACGTAATGGTACGATGGTGAGTGACAGCAACAAGAGTTTTAACCCTTTCGTAAGTGACTCAAGAGTTGCCCATAATGTAATGTTGCTGTTACGTGCAGTGAAAGTCAATAATGAAATAACTGTACGAACGTGAAAATGTCAGCCTTAGCCCTGATCGTTAAGTAGAACTGGAGCTAGACATTCTTCTGTTGTTTTCTAGTTCAACCAGTGGGATCATATCAACCATTGACAAGCTATAAGAAATCCCACCGGGGGGACCGCACTTACTACAGGGTAGTCGCGATAGCGTAGCTTTTCATAGGCTAACCCAAAAAATAACAATAGTTTTCTCTTTGTCTTGCACCTCTGTGCTGCCTGCAGACCAGGTGGTGTGTGTAGGAGCAGCATCCCCTCCGGTTCAGACTCTAGCTTCAGCCGCTCCAATAAGTGTGGCCCTGACACAGCCTCAGGCCACTGGCCTTCCCATCACCGTACAGGGCTGTCCACAGGTGAGCTATACATAAGATTAAAATATATATTTTTAGGGCATGTTTTTATTCTGCTTTTTGATGTTCTGTCCCAACACAGACTGTATGTAACACATGGCGGATGCTACGTTTCTTTAGGCTCAAACGGAAAATACGATATAGACCTGGATGTTTTTTTTTACTCCTAATGGAATTATTGATTAGCCAGATATGATAGTTTTATGGCTCCTTTGCTTCCTCACTTCTCTCACAAGGATTATTTTCAAAACATTAAAACTGTGAAGATGTCGGTATTTCTTTTACATCCCGCTTTGCAGGTCCTGACCCAGGACGGCTTGGCCACTCTGATGACAGGGATGATGGCCCAGACTGGATCCCTAAACCAGCCTCTGCTCATCCCCCTCAGCATGGCAAGCTCCATGGGGGGACAGGGAGGCCTTGCGGTCTTCACCTTTCCAACCACTAATGTAGCCTCCATACCTGGACTCGCAGCAGCAACAAACCCTGCCGGAAACCTGCTCAAGCTGCCTTTCACTGGCCTTCAAGGTTAGACAGCCTGCTGTGTGTTTATGTGTGTGACTGATGGGATTTGAACAAGTATCACCCCTTGAGCATAAGTACTGGCATTACGGGGATTACCCCATGACAGTTCATGACCAAAAGAGTGACTTAATAATACATTTTATGGGTGTGAACTTTGTAAATATTTTGATCAATGAGATTTTTTCTGTTACGTAGCTTTTTCTGTTAGACGCCTCACACTTGTAAACAACTCATTACTCCAAGTTCAGCCAAAGCTACATCTGTTCTTCCCCTCACCCAATCCAGCTGCCACAGTGCTGAACTCAGTGCAGCCTCAGCTGCAGACAGCGGCCCAGACTCTTTTCCAGCCTCAGGCAGCAGCATCTCTGCAGTCAGTGCAGGCCGCCATTCAGCAGGTGACGGCTCCTGCTACTCAAGCTACCAGTGCCGCACAGGTGACCGCAGCCCAGATGGCCGCAGCGCAGGTGGCCTCTGCCATGACGACCATGGCCCAGCCCAACCTGTCAGTAGCAACCCTCCAGACCGCTGCTGGACTCTCCATCAACCCTGCCATTGTAAGATTAACGGTTATGTCCATGAGGATATTTTTATTCTTATTCTTTTTTTCCCCCATTCATATATATTTTTCTTTGTATTTTTATTGTTATCCTTATTTGATATAACATATCTTTTTATCTTTATATTAAAATATGAACCTCTCTAGTCTAGATACTAACGTATTTCCCTGTCGTCAGATCACTGCTGCTTCGCTGGGAGCACAGCCCCAGTTCATTAGCTCCACTCCCATCTTCACCAATGCCATGTCCAATATGGCTGGCCTCACCAGCCAGATAATCACCAACGCACAGGGACAGGTGGGTTGAATTCATTAACCAGAGGTATTGCACAGACATTAGCCATTGTACACATGGGGGTAAAAACAACACACAAAAATGGAGAGGAAACGAACAATGACTGTAGTACTTCACTTGCATCCTTTCTCTGCACAGTACACATTTCCTTTGCTATCGTCTGTGGTAACTTTAGGTGATAGGGACGATCCCAGTGCTGCTGAACCCAGCCTCATTGACTGGAGGTGCCGCCACCCAGACCCTGCCTTACCAGGGCCTGCAGGTCCAGACCATCAGCCCTCAGATCCTCCTCAACGCTCAGGGACAGATCATCGCCACCATTGGGAACGGCCCCACAGCAGTGCCCACGTCGGCAGCGGTCGCTCCCAAGGCAGCCGCTCCGGTTAATCTCTCTAAGCCTACTACGCAGGTATATGGCCTTTATTTGATATGTATCAGCGTGCACGCAATCGGATTGTGTTTGCACCGCTTGTCGTTAATTCATGGATTGTTATACACTACCTTGGGAGATACAAACATAATATTTGGATGGGAATAAGTGACCTACGCTATATCTCTTAGATGTCTTCATATTCATCTCACAGACGTTGTCCGTTCATTCCCAGGCACCCACAACCACAGTGGCTCAGTCCCCAGTGGTCATTGCCCCACAACCCCCTGTAATGAAAACGTCCACCTCAATCTCCTCCGTTCCTATTGCCTGTGCAGAAATGCCCACTGTTGGTCAGCTGGTCAGCAGTAAGTACGACTACCTGAATATAAATGGACCAAACCATTTATCTTGTAAATGTAGGGGTTGCTAGGTATTTTTATCCTCACAGTTGTTTTCTTTTTTTTAGAGCCCCAGCAAGCAGTCAACAGTGAGGAGGGAATCAATCTAGAAGAAATTCGTGAGTTTGCCAAGAACTTCAAGATCCGGAGGCTCTCCCTGGGGCTGACTCAGACACAAGTAGGGCAGGCGCTCACAGCAACCGAGGGTCCTGCTTACAGCCAGTCGGCCATCTGCAGGTAAATTACTCAGTCTTGCAGAGTAATTCAATTAGCAAATTTTAATGTGCAAACAGCTTGGCATATTCCTTTTAAGAAATATAAGGAAGCCACTGAAATCTGCAAAGTAAATATAATTGGGGATTAAAGGTGGAACATATAAAAAGAGGCTAGTTGTGTTTTTTTTTACCTTTAGGGGGGTTTAGAGAACAGAGATAGATTAGAGATAACTGCAAAATTGTTTCTTCGACTCTCTGAGGTTTGAGAAGCTCGACATCACTCCAAAGAGTGCCCAGAAGCTAAAACCTGTGCTGGAGAGGTGGCTGGCAGAAGCAGAGGCCTGGAACCAGAAGGGCCAGCAGAATCTGATGGAGTTCGTCGGCGGAGAGCCATCCAAGAAACGCAAACGCCGCACCAGCTTCACGCCACAGGCCATTGAAGTGCTGAACACCTACTTTGAGAAGAACGCCCTGCCTACTGGTCAGGAGATCACGGAAATAGCTAAGGAGCTCAATTATGACCGCGAGGTTGTCCGCGTATGGTTTTGTAACCGACGGCAGACACTGAAAAACACAAGCAAAATCAATCTGTTTCAAGTTTCAATCTGAGGTGCCACCACGCGACTTTCATTAAGAGGGAAAGATGAAGACAGGGAATAGCAAAAGAAGAACATTTCGCTGATGGTAAACTCCATTGAGTTGGAATAGTGCCCCATGTGGAATATGACATTTGTGTAGAATATCAAGGAAGATCTGAAAAGTCTTAAAAAACGATCAAGTATTCTTACAACAAAACCCTCTTTTTAAGGTGTATGTTTGTGAGACTGGGAGTGAAAAAATGCATGTTATCGAGGATAAGAATTGAAATCCTAAATACTCCATTATCATTTTAATTACTTTTGCTATCATTTATTACAATACCATGCTCATATACTCTAGACCACGGATAGAATTTAAGCTAAGTTTTATATACTTCCATACAGGTTTACGATGGCCTGATCAATCAGTTTGTACGGTTCTACTTGTGTTAATGTTGTGAGTGCCATTCTCGAGGAGAGTAAGAAATAAGTGTCCCATCAGTTTACTACGGTAAATATTGATATTTGGATTGCCTATTGTTTTAAATAGTTCTCAGTTTGTGTGTTATTGGTTTCTAATGGCATGAGTTGTCCCACAAAATAAAAGTTCCTTAACGATGTCTCAGTTTTAGAGATAAGAGCTCAAAGTAGTGCATCTTCCCGTCCCTTCCCAATTCTTCTATGAATTTCTTGCACTTTACAGAGACTTGGCATAGCACAGTGGTTATATAAGGCATGGCCAGATTTTGAGAAATATAATGTTTTTGTTATACTTTTTATTCCGTTTCAATTTTTTATTTTAATTGTTTTTGTGGTTGACCAAAAACAATGTAAAATGTAGCAATTAATGACATAGAACAATCATAAACATGACAGAACACCATATTTGAGGGTGAACTTGTCATGAAGCTAATAATTTTACATTGAAATGTTTTACTTATGAATGCTAAATTTAATAGTGCAATGATAAGTATAACAATAGAATTACAGTTTGTTCAATGACAAACCTTTTTTTCATTCTTTAATCCATTTTTTGGGGTGATAATTTGCAATATCTGTAAAAAAAAATACAGAAATGGAAAGATCTTTATCTACTAACATGTACATTTAAATTGTCTCTTATAGGCCTGCCTCTAGTCCTACACATGCTCAGTAGATTAAACTAAAAGTATCCTAAGTATATCTTACATTTTTACATAGCTCTAATACTTATTGTGAGAAACTGAGAGTAAATGCAGCATATGGGATAGTGGTGAGCATCATAACAAGGCTGGTTATAGTTGCATTTTTACCTAAGGTCATTATGTTGGAGTGATCTGTTTTGTGGGGATCATTCATTTGCATTCTATGTCAAAACACAATAAAATAAGAATTTACTAAACATTCTTTTTTAATTAGTTCTGTGCTCCAAATTCCAGTTTATAGGCCAATAATTAGGCCTACACGTTTGTTCATCTCAAATGAGTTATATTTTCGAAGCCTCTATTAGATTAAATTATATTCTTTACAGAGGCTGTTGTACACAGCTCCAATGCTTTAAATGGCTGGCCAAACATACAGTATATGTTGTGGCCGTAAACACGCTGAAACTGTATGTGGTGCAATTGTTTTTGCTTTATATTGATAAGTATGAACACGCCCTATATGCCCGTTTTTAAAACATTGCAGGTATGCAACTCTGCACTCCACTATGCCTTAGGCAGTTGGTCCTGTTTTAGACAGACGTAGGAGGGGAATAAAGTGGCTAATCAAATGAGACTGTCAAGGGACACCTTCTGCAACCCTTTTTAGGTGAGGTTCTACGTTGTATGGTTTCCAATCGAAGTGTACACCAGCGAGCTGTAAATCTGGTACAAGCGAGTAAATAAAGCTTGGGTAGCTTTCAGTCCCAATCTACAGGTAAGCAATTATATATTTAACCAGATTTATCATATTTTGTTTCCCCTTGATCTAGTGATTCATGTAGATAGCAAATTGAACCGTTACGATTGTAGCATCGTTAGCGCGTAAATACATTGCTTTTCTTTCGTAACTCAGGGCTGCTTGACCAAGGTGATAACAGATTGAGATAATATAGCCTATTTTACATAAAGTGACGTCTCCAACAAATATTGTGTAGAGGATGCATGGAAATAGACTGTTTCTGTCAGGGGACTCGCTCGACGTGAATAGAATCAAGTCGTTATAGTATCATAGCATCTTGTTCAACAACCAATTAGTGATGGCTGACTAAATCTGTCCGCTGGATGTCCATAATTGCCCTGAAGTTGATTCTTCTGTTGCCTTGATACACATTTGTTTTTCTTTCCAAACATTGAGCATGTGCTGAAATTTCAATATACCCTAACTGTATATATTTTTTATTTAATATTGTACGGATATTTTGACCAAAGGACTTAAACGGTGAATTAGGTTTAATCATAAAGCGTTTAATTGTGTGTAGCAACACGTTCTGTCAAAACAAAATTAAGGTCATATTTTATTGAACAGATGGTCATCAAATAAAGTTATTTATTGAGACAAAAGTAATTATTATGCTATCATAATACTAATCCTTAATTTCATGATAATACATAAATGATAAAGAGCAGTGATAGATTGATTATGAAACTTCAGCTTTTATTAAACTCTTGTGACCAGCATTTTCTGTGGGAGCCAAATGTCCACATTTACTTTGTTTGTCATATAAACAAAGGTGTTACAGATTGTGCCTTTCTCATGTCTTTTTGTTGGGTCAATACTTCCTTCCTTAATCTTGCTCTACAGCTTATATAATTTTGTTGTTTGTTGTTTAAACATAAGGTCTGTTTTGTTTGAAAATACAGATTTCAGAGTTATTCTCCTTCAATGATTGGGGTTACATAACTTTTTCAACTCTTGGTTGTCTATGGTAGTAATCAGATAGGCCTACTGATTAATACTAATAATACAGCCCTTTTTTAATTGAAAACATCCTTAAAACATCTGGAAATAGCTAGGCTAACTTATAATTGGTTAATGTAATAAACAATGTTAAAATAGTACATAATGCATCCAATAATATAATAATATAACGACCCACAATGAACTGAAAACCAATATTTATCTCTCCCTAAATCACAATAAACTGTCTGAACTGTTTTCCTTTTTTCTGGTCAGATTAGCTTCATATCCAAACCATGTATGCTGGGAAGAAAGGGAAACACAGATCAATAACGAGAGGGCTTGTTCTTGGTGCCTTGTTTACCTGTATCATGAGGGTGCTGTACTGCTTATCTACCTCACCAGTCCAAGCCAACATGTAAGTCAGAATAATTCAAACAACACCATCTCAAAATATCAAGAATTGAAAAGTTCACTTTTGGAAAATTTGACATTTTGGCTTTTGTAATTCTTTCTCTATAGAGTTTCCCCAATTCCCTCCTGTGCTCACAGCTTGTCAAAAACAAAGGGCGAGAATTTGACAATTTTCCCCCAAAGCTCTAGCCAGTCAAATCAGTGTGTTCCCAAGGTGGACATTGTGTTCGTGAAGACCCATAAGACTGCTAGCAGTACATTACTCAACATCCTCTTCCGTTTCGGAGAGAAGCACAAGTTGAGGTTCGCCTTTCCAGAAGGCCGCAATGACTTCTTCTACCCATCACCTTTCCTGTGCTCTCAGGTGAAGGACTACCAGCCTGGGGAGTGTTTCAACATTGTATGCAACCACATGCGCTTTAATGCGGTGGAAGTGGCCAAGCTTCTCCCTGAGGATGCTGTGTACATAACAATTTTACGGGACCCAGCCAAACTCTTCGAGTCCTCCTTCCATTACTATCAGAAGGCAATCCCTCTCACGTGGGGAATCCACGCGGACAACAAACTGGCCGAGTTTCTGCGACATCCCAGGACTTACTATAGCCAACTGGGATACAACTCGTTTTACCTGAAGAACATGCTCCTCTTTGATTTTGGGTTTGACAATAACATGGGAGGAGATGACCCGCGTGTTAATGAAGTCATTCACAGCCTGGCAAAACAATTTCAGCTCGTACTTATCGCTGAATACTTTGAGGAGTCCCTCATCTTGCTCAAGGATGCACTCTGTTGGAGCATGGATGACCTACTGTTCTTCAAACTGAACGCTCGAAAGATCTCGTTTGTGTCCAGACTGACCCCCCAACTCAGAGCCAAAGCTCTGGAGTGGAACGGGGCAGACTGGAGGCTTTATCAGCACTTCAATGCTACATTATGGGACAAAGTGGAGGCTTACGGAAGACAAAGGATGGAACGGGATGTGATTGAACTGAGGAGAAGGAATGCCAAAATGACCTCCATTTGTATTGAGGGTGGAGGTGCTGTTGAAGCCGGGAGGATAAAAGACAGGACTCTTCTTCCCTGGCAGCCTGTTGGGGAATCATCCATTCTGGGATACAATTTACGGAACAATATAGAGCACAAATTCAACGCCCTCTGTAGGAAAATGCTCACCCCTGAAATTGAGTACCTGTCAAAGCTAGGGGTAAACTTGTGGCTAACCAGATTGTGGGGCTGGTTTAAAGATGTATTTTCATAGGTGCCAATAACATTGCCTATACATTATTCCATTTCAATATTCCTCCTTTTGTATTTCTTCTTTTTAATTTAAACCATCATGCTTTTTGAGGACGAAAACTAGTTAAGAAACCTTTATTTACCCTTCAAGCCACTTTTTCAGTCCTGTACCCCAAGGTTACATATAACATGCATGACTCAATCAACATACAGCCTGCTCATGCAATCTCTATCAATGTAGCGTACAGGAATTTACATTTCACAGGCTTGGGTGTAAGAAGAAACAGAGAAACACAGATGGACCATCAAACAGTTCAAACGATTGACAAACAGAACTTAAGCATAGAGATCATTAGCACCAGAAGGGTATATTTACTGTCATACTTTTATATTTTTACAATGTTTATTAAAGTCCGGAATTGTGGTTCAAATTATTTGGTTGTATATTCCTTTTTCACCTGGACACTGATTAGTAGTATTTTGCTTGTGAAGTCATGGCTTCCGGAGCCTCTATGAGTGGTTGTGTTGTTTCATTATTTATATCATCAACAAATGTGCATGACACCTGTCTATAGGGAGCCTTATACCACCTTACATTCATCCTGTGAGACCATGTGGTGGAGAAACAATTAAGAAACAAAAAAAGTTGATTAACAAGGTGTTACATGCTGTGCTTGGAGCGTGCACTTGTGTTTGTGTTTGTGTTTGTCTGTCTGTCTCTCGGCCAGTGGCACGTCCAATCTTTTTTGACTGGGGTGGCCCAAGTGGGACACTGACATATGCAGGGGTGGCATGGAGTAATGAGGCATTCATTTGCCTTTTTGATCTTGAATATCCCTATCTACTTCAATTACTAACATTACAGTGTCTAAAATGAAAAGATAAATAGACCTACAAAACCCAACAGAACAGAGTGGCGCCATACAAATGTTATATACAGCTTCCATACTTTATTCTTTAAAGAATAAAACGGTAGGCATTCGTAACACAACGATTGCCACATTAAAACAAGAAATGGCCAATTCACAAAAGGATAACATTAGTGTGTTCTTTTCTAATGTCAGTGGATTAATGGGATAGTTGAAATGAATGCTGTAGGAGCCAAGTTTTTCTTGTTCAATTGTGTGTATTTTGCATTTATTTGCATTGTATTTATTTTGTTTTATTTTGTGGTGATTTTCTGCTTATTTTCTAAACAAACAGTGTTAACTCACATGCCTACTTTTGTAAAGTGTAGTTTACAGTAGTAGCTACTGTCACTTTAATAAAAGCAGCTCGTGCACCTTTGAGACTGTTTTCAGCGCTAAATTTGGTACTACCCAGTGGGGCTGGCGAGGTGGGGATTTGGGATTTAAATTGTTTTCTTACCACTTTCTCTCCCGCTATCACTTTATTACTCCTATAAACGATCTATGGAAATGACGGGGACAACACTGAAGATACCAGAAACCTGTACTAAAGAAAATTACTTTTTACAAAGGAGTACAGGGTATTTTATGGGCTATTCCTTTACAAAAGATGTGAGAGGAGCGTAAATTACCACAGTTCCAAGTTGCACGGACGGTCTGCAGTAATAATCATCATCATCGCGGATCAGTATAGAGGGTGTGAAGTCCAGATAAAGTGTAATGTAATGCGAAAACTCACCACTCGGTGGGCCCGTGTTATGCTCTCCAATCAAGCACAAGGAAGAAGAAACACCATCGAAGAAGCGAAAAATTGCAGCGGAAATTACGGAACCCTACTTGGCGACAAAATAAACAAACAAAAATGGATATTATTTTCAAAGGATTATTAGATAACTTTGAGTCGCTTTTGATTTAGAACTCCACTAAGAGCAATTTATGCTCCCAATTTAATCTTAAAAATCTAGCAAATTTTGTATCAGGAAGTACTACTACTAGTAGCTTGCTAACATAAGCACATTTAGCTGTCCTGCTAGTAGTAGGTCTACGGCTACGCTGTAGAGACAGACTGACTACACAGCCTAGCTAGCTAACTTTAGCTCTCGTCCCGACATGTTTACTACAAAACGAGGGACCGATTGAAACATGGGGCATGAAAATGTCGTAGTGTTAGCTAACGTTAGTTAGCTAGCTACAAACAGTCTTCACAATTCAAAGTAAGTTTTTTTGCTTTAATATCAGTGTACTATTTTCTAATTTTAAGGCATTGACGTAACTTAGTTTAGCTAATCGCATGGTAAGGAAATATTGGACGTCATCTTTTACAAATATGTGTGTCCTAGCTATCACAGTAAACTTCCAAAGAGTGACATTACCTTCTTTACGTCCATTAACGAATATCAAAGTTAACTAAGTAATAAAGTGCAAACATTGCAGTCACTGCAATGCTGGCTTTTGTTCATCTGAGTGTGAAATTGAAGAAGGATTCTGCTCGTAGATCAGTTCCTCATAACGGCAGTAAATTGTAACATTTCTACCAATTTTATGCAATCATCTCAGTCAAAATGCATTTGTTTCCTGTTTTTTAAACACCAGCTGAAAACTGACTGAGGCCAGTCGTCTTAAAAATCAAGTCAAGTTTTACGGTAATTGCACTCAAAACATCGTCGTCATGGCGTGGGCTCTGAAGTTACCACTCACGGATGAAGTGATCGAATCAGGTCTGGTCCAGGACTTTGATGCTAGCCTCTCTGGCATTGGACAGGAACTTGGAGCTGGGGCATACAGTATGAGGTACAGTATAAGAACAGGGAATATGGTACTTTCCAGCTTTCACAGCTTCACCATTTGTTGCAAGGGTTTAAATCCTGTCTGCTATTATGATTCACAGTTAAGCTTTATCTGCACAACGAGCTAAACTGAAAAAAAAACTTTCTGTATGATCTGCAAGTTATTATTTTCAGAAAATAGTACCAATGAAAAATCTTGCGGCATCTTAGGCATAGCTTACATTCAGCTTTTAACCAGTTGCATAACACCAATGAAGAACTTTATTGCAGCATTTCTCCTGACTCTAAAAGATTTGAAATCATGCCAATGTGAGGATCATGTTGAATGTCATAAGTAACGTGTATATTTTAGATGACCCTCGATATTGCACGAGGAGCATGATAAATAGTCGTTTATTTTTATAGTTTAACTCTATTAAATAGATAGTAAACACTTGTAAGACTGCAAAACTATTTTTTTTATAATAATTGTTTGTATTGTAACCCGTTCGCTGATTGCTTGTAGTGGCAAAGTTTCATTGATCTATCTCTAGATTTAATTGTGTTCGAAGACAACGTTTTAGCTTTTAAATGAGTATGTTATGTAGTTTGTAGTTTGACCATACACGTGTGTGTGTGTGTGTGTGTGTGTGTGTGTGTGCGCGCATACATGTAGAAACCTGCTTGTGTGTCACTTTAAATGTCCTCTTGGCCACTGGCACATTGATTTGGCTTTGGGGACAGGTGGAGGCAGCACTCCTTACAGACTGTCCCCTTTGTGGATTTAGTAAATGCTCAGTTACACGATAGCCCCCTGCAAACCTGCAAAGTGCCTTTTTGTCAGTGAGATTCTTTCGTTGAGCGGAGGATACGGGTACATTGGTACACTAGCTGGATACCAAGATATTTGGATGTGTAAACCCAAACCCTGGATTTTTTTTCATTCAATTGACCATGCCTAATGAACCAGATCTGATTTTCCAGCAAGTGCTTTTCTGCTCATTTCACTAGACCAATAATCACTGAGTTGCCTAACTAAATAATTTGTTATCACGATTCCCAACAAGAAAATATATTTTCCATGAGCTTTAAAATAATCTGGGTAGCATAATATATGTTCTCTAGCGGTGTGTCTAAGTTGAGTCGCACTAATGCGGATGAAATAAACAATGAAATATATGTTATTTATTGTTTGTTTCTCTCTCCAATCTTCATAATTTTTCTCCAGCGATGTTTTGGCCCTCCCCATCTTCAAGCAGGAGGAGTCCAACTTGCCTCCAGACAGTGAGAACAAGATCCTTCCCTTTCAGTATGTTCTATGTGCAGCAACTTCGCCGGCCGTCAAACTGCACGATGAAACACTCACCTACCTCAACCAAGGTCAGCGTCTGGATTAGTATCTTATATGAGGGGCTTATGGCAATAAGAATATCAGCCTACCAAAGAGATTTTCTTGTCCATGTTGTCATAAAGTGGGAGTTGTCCATACAACACATTGGGTAAAATAATGTTTATAACAGTAGTATGTATAAATAGACTGCTTGTTCTCATTACAGGACAGTCTTATGAAATCCGAATGCTAGACAATCGGAAAATGGGGGAGCTTCCTGAAATCACTGGAAAATTGGTGAAGGTAACGAGACCAAATGACGATAAACTCAAAGGTCCCTACCACTCATTGGGGTTGTAAATGTCCTTGGTTGTTACCCATAACTTCAGACAAAGTGTTTTGACTCATCATCTAATGGTGTGTGTGGTGTGTGGTGTGTGGTGTGTGGTGTGTGTGGTGTGTGGTGTGTGTGTGTGTGTGTGTGTGTGTGTGTGTGTGTGTGTGTGTGTGTGTGTGTCTCCAGAGCATCATCCGCGTGGTGTTCCACGACCGCCGTCTTCAATACACCGAGCACCAGCAGCTGGAGGGCTGGCGATGGAACAGGCCTGGAGATCGCATCCTGGACCTGGGTGAGCATTGAGTGGCCGCATCCCCTGGTGCTCTCTCCATCAGCTGGCCTCTCTTGTCCAGAGGGAATCCCTTGGCTACTATCAGCTGTAAATTAGTGTTATGTAGGGAAGTTCCAATATCCATCGTTGTATGTGCTGCATAGATAAATCTCTAGCAGAGGTGGACCTGTCAGCGGAAATATTAATATTAATTAGCAATAATCTAAATATTGGCTATGCAACATACAGCTGGCTGCCTGATGTTGACATGGTAACGTTTTGGTGTATTGCAGATATCCCCATGTCAGTTGGCATGATCGACCCCAGGGCTAACCCGACCCAGCTTAACACTGTGGAGTTCCTGTGGGACCCCTCGAAAAGAACCTCCGTCTTTATCCAGGTAGCATGATGACCTGCCTCATTCTGTCCATGCTTACACACCCTAGTTTCCATTTCCGCAGCGGTCATGCATTGCGTCTGAGACTACAGGTCGAAATGGAACGTAGCTATTTTTGTTCACTTACATTCGGGAGATTTTTATTGAACAAAATGTGATTTTTGTCACCCTGTGTAGGTTTCAATTAGACTTGCCAATACCTTGTTTTAGGTTCACTGCATCAGCACGGAGTTCACAATGCGCAAGCACGGAGGAGAAAAGGGGGTGCCTTTCCGTATCCAGATCGACACGTTCAAAGAGAACGAGGGCGGAGAATACACGGAACACCAGCATTCCGCCAGCTGCCAGGTCAAAGTCTTTAAGGTAGGATTTTGGAAGTACGGGGTGGTTTCTTTAGCGCCCCAATATCAATGGATGGCTTTTCAGCAACGGTGGTGGTGGTGATCTTATGTCAAACGGTGTTTCAGCCCAAAGGGGCCGACAGGAAACAGAAAACCGACAGAGAGAAGATGGAGAAGCGAGCGCCACAGGAGAAGGAGAAATACCAGCCTTCGTACGAAACCACCATTCTGACCGAGGTGGGGACACTATGGAGTTGCCAGACGACATGATTGGAAACCAATAGAAGCCCAAGGAGGGGGGGTGGGGGTGTGGGGGGGGGGGGGGGGGGGGGGGGGGGGGGGCAGGGGCCGTTTGTAATTCCGGTTATGCTGGGAATTTCACTTCTAGGTGTTACATTTGACGTTACAATTTAGTACGACTGAAAGATGTGGAGCATAGCCTAGAATGGGGCTTTTTAAAGGCTGGAGTTTCCAAATCCTACTGGGGATCAAATTAATTTTTTGTCTTGAAGTGTTCCCCATGGCCAGAGATCACCTACGTAAACAACTCCCCATCTCCTGGTTTCAATACCACGCACAACAGCTTCCCAGCGGCTGAGGGGTAAGTGTCAGCAATGAATCACACCACGCAGGAAATTACTTTTAGAGTGCAGCTGGACTAAGTATTAAATCCATAAATATAGACTAACAAGACTAAGACACCTTCCTGTCTGTTTTCCCTTGGCAGAAATGGATCCCCCACCCACCAACCAGAGCCTGTAGTACAAGTCGCAGATGTAAGTATTCATGTTCCTGTCCATGTTTAAGATTCTCAAGCTGTGTGGCTCCATCACCAAGCCCTTCACCTGCATGCTCATTTATGTTACCCAACTGCACTGGCATAACCCAAGCTGACTAAATGCATTGGGGAAAGGAAGCTGCACTGCTAGAAGTTTAAATGTAACAGGCATAATGTAAGGAGTGCTCATACTGATCAACGTCTGCCCCAATGTTCCTAATTGATTAACCTAAACTTGAAGGAATAAATGAGCTTGCATCATGAAACTGTTTTTATTGCGCCACTGTTATCCTTTTTTAATTTATTTCTTTTAATATAATTTTTCATCATATATGATTTTGAGTTTCATCCATTGCCATCACTGAACATTATTTGTCTCAAATGTCGTCGTGTAAAGAACATGCTACCTCGCCCAACTGCTAGGTCTACGACTTGGTGAAAGTGTTTTATTTGTAGATGTACGTTAGGGAGGCTTTCTCTTAATGCAATGTGAAATATTAAGTAAGCCTCTTGTAGCTGAGGTCTTCATCTTGTGGCGTGTGCCGTTTTACATCCATCTGCTTATCTTCAAATACCGTCTTAATACACATATTTGGATTAATAGGATTATTTTTGTATTCTAACAAAAGCCTTTTTGTGATGTCGACCCAGTATGTCACCCCATATGTTGCACCCCTATTAACCGTAAGCAAAGTTTGGGGGTTTGGTGAAGCTTTTAAGAATACACTGGTAAAATTGAGAGACATTCTGCCTTACAGTTATCGACCCATCTACTTAGTGGAGAAAGTGAAAGCAATCAGGTATATATGAACTTTATTTGATGACTTCTTGTATGAATGTTGAATGGTTTCACCTTTCCTGAGTAAAGGTGGGATATTTGTGTTTCTTTGACCAGGATCCCACGATCTCAATTTGTGTGTTTGTATGTCAAACAAATGTAGCATTAGTTTCATTCCCAGTGATATGTTTATGCACTGAGATCAACTACGGAAACATGGTTATGATCTCCTAAATGATGATGTCTGAACTATACTATTTAAATATTCAACGTGGTTTGTCCGGTTATGTGTCCCTTTAGCATGTAATGGGGTTGGATTAGAAGTATTCACCCCAGACCTCTGGCCTATTTCTTGGAAGCTTTTATTTGATGTCTTCCTTTGTACTGTCTCTTTTTTTTTTTTTATACTTGTCTGTATTTCTTAGAATTTGTTACCCACCACAACACCACAGGATGCACAGCAGTGGCTCCATAGAAATCGCTTCTCGCCCTTCTGTCGGCTGTTCACCAACTTCTCTGGTTAGATCATTATTGACCAGAAGCATATTGACATTTATATGTTTTTGATCAAAACGAATGTACGCATTTACTATGCCTGTGCTGGTAGTGTATGTATTTCCTTAGCGTTGATTCATGTATTTATTAAAGTTAAGAGCATTAAAACTGAACTCATATTGTTTTTGTGTGTCAAAGGTGCGGACCTTTTGAAGCTGACGAGAGAAGACGTCATACAGATTTGTGGACCGGCAGATGGAATCAGGCTCTTCAACGCACTTAAAGGACGGTGAGTGCCTTCTCATCTGCTCAGACTGAGACATGCATCATAGATGATGTTGTAACTGTGTGTGTGTGTGTGTGTGTGTGTGTGTGTGTGTGTGTGTGTGTGTGTGTGTGTGTGTGTGTGTGTGTGTGTACACAGGGTGGTACGTCCGAGGCTGACAATCTATGTGTGCCAAGAGTCTCAGCAGGCGAGGGAACAGCAACAGAAACATGAGAACGGTGATTCTGTAGCCAGCAACACTTTATTCGGTTAGTCTGTGTTTGCAGGCAGGTTACAACAGAGGGTTTCCAAGAACTAGCAGGTCATGAGTCGTTGGCTAATCATTCCCTTATATAAATATATACATTTGTTTGTTTTGGGTTTTCAACATTTTAGTTTTTTTTATTACATACACATTACATTTTAGCCTCATTGTTAGGTTACACATGCTGTTTTTTTGGTTTAGCAGTATATCTTTTTTTGTTTTGTTTGTGTGTAGTTTATCACGCTATCTACTTAGAGGAGCTGACAGCGTCTGAGCTCACAGAGAAGATCGCCCAGCTCTTCAACATCTCCCCCCGACAAATCAGCCAGATCTTCAAACAGGGTCCCACTGGCATTCACGTGCTGGTCAGTGACGAGGTACGGCCACAGTTGACGATGTGCTCAAACGATGCCATGTTTCATGCTCTCAGATGGATTCATATGCCCCCCGGTATGCCCATCATGTTGTTTATTTCGCCTATCACAGATGATTCAGAACTTCCAAGATGAGGTGTGTTTCGTCCTGGACACGATGAAAGGTGTGTATGTATGTTAGCATTCAGCCAGCCAGTGCAGACACTCATGTGACAGACCACCGGTATGCGTTTCCCAGTCCATCTCCCTCTATCTCTTTTAAGACCTCTTGTCAAAACCCTGTGCCTTGATCCCTGTGGTGACCGTGAAGCTGTGTTTGTCGCCAGAGTGGTAGATAGCTATAGCTCTGTTAACTTGGATGTGTGTTTGCTAGGCTACTGTACATATCATTTGTTGCGTGTGCAAACAAGCCTGTGTTTCTCTTGGTTCACAGCCGAGACGAACGATGGCTACCACATCATCCTGAAGTGAAAACGGATGTTGGGGGATTGTGTCGCCCCCCCCCCCCCCCCCTCCAACCTGCTCTGCCCTTTTTAGATCGGCTCCTCTAAAGCTTCTGCTCCCCCTCCTGCTACTCCTGGAGACCACCCCTTCCTTCAGCTTTCAGCACGTTTCCCTCTCAAACTTGTGTTTGTGTGTGTGTGTGTGTGTGTGTGTGTGTGTGTGTGGGGGGGGGGGGGACAGAACGGAACGGAACCACCTGTCCCCTGTCTGATACCTTATGGTCTTACTTAAAAAACAAAACTAAAAAACAAAACAAAAAAAAAGGTGGTCTCTCTTAAATGGTAACTTTTTTTATTGTGTCTCTGGCAAAGAGAACAGAAACAAATATTCGGTTTTGATTGTTTGTGTTAACCAAGAAACTGGCAACTTACAAGCCTTGGAATCAAGATTTTTTTTTTTTAAACTGATGAGTACTCCTTGGAAATCTTTCCTACAACCGGAGGTGCAGCGTGTTTAACCCCAGTTGCTTGTCTGCTGTGCTGCCTCTCTGCGTTCGAAGGAGCCAGTCTGGTTGGACTATGGTGGTGGTTTTGACCGCCATCGCAATCTCTCATCGCGCCTCAGGCAACAGAGTGAGGTGGTGATGTCAGCAGCAAGCGAAAGGGCATTCTGCAGCAGTGAGAATGAACTGTCTGTCCCCCTTTGTAGTACTGCATCCGTGTGAAAGCCAGCAGTGTCCACCTTGTACTTTCTTGATACTTGGGGCAGACTGTTGGCGCAAAGCTTTTCTAGATCCCCCTCGAACATTATTCTGACTAATCAGTGTATTGTTATCCTGCTGTTGCCTTCCATGCAATGTTTTTTGCCCACCTCCTTGTTAATTGTGATGACGAAACACTGTCTTTGTTAGAAGTCACAATGGCAACACCAGCAAACCTGTCTCTTGGAGGTCATCTAGCCCCAACCAGGCTAGAAGCGTGTTGATCACTTAAAGTGATAGTTCAACATTTTGGGAAACGTACTCCTAGTCAGACGAGATGGTTGATATCAATTTTATGTCCGTACGTCCAGAGTTGAGTTAGTTACGTGGTTGTCCTAAAAGTAGCCTAGCGAAAGAGTAAGCTCAAGGTACTGTTAGCGTTGCTCCCAAAAGTGACCAAATACTCCTTTAAAAAAATCCAAAGCTGTCATTTACATGTTATAGCTTCTGTATTCCGCACGGGTTGAAATTAAAATTAAAAGTCTTGCTTTTACATTTTCATTTCGACACGTGCAAAATACATAAGATATAACATGAAAATAATATATATATATTTTTTTTATTTAGTCACTTTTGGAGCCATGCTAACGGTTACCTCGAGCTTACTCTTTTGCTAGGCTATTTTCATGATGACCACTTAACTCAATACTGAATGTACGAACATAACATTTATATCAATCATCTCATCTGACTAGGGGTAAATTGGGGCAATGGGCATATTTTATTTAATCCCAAAATGTTAAACCATCCCTTTAACTAGCTCATTCAAATGGCTCAGACAGTATTCAAACCTCTGTTTTCAGTAGATTACAGAAAAGTTGTTTTGAGTTGCAAATCATGTTTTTATTATTTTTCATAACTTTTTAAAAAAACATTTTTGTCCCTCTTTTTGTTAATCGTTTGGATTATACCACTCCCAGATACTAACACACAAATCATTTGGCTAGTTTGTTATTTATGATGTACCAAAGGTTTTGTTCAAAGCTGTAATTATCTGCCAGATAAATTGTACTAAATCCATACATGTAATGAATTGCTTGGCAGTATAGGTGTTATGTGTCCCTATCCTATGCGATTAAGAATGATTAAATTACATATAATCTGACCAAGAAGGTCTCATGTTATTTCCAGTAGGCTACTTAATATTATAAGGAAGCTTTATTTAGCTATCTGATATTATAATTAATTTGTTTGCCCTTTTATGAATTTTGTTTTCCAGGCAATGACTTAATGACTTAAAAGTAACACTGACATCGATTTTTGTTGAATGAATAGGATATGTCCTTGGTCAAGAAATGCTTTCGTTGCTATGGTAACTTTGTGGTCTGTAGGTACAATTATTTCCAAACCTTCTTGCAAACAATCAACTATATTTTATAATTATAGACGGATGTTAATTTATCGTTGATTTCTAAACTCACGACCGTCGAATAAAACATGAACAAAGACTACATTATGACTACAATTCCCAGCCTACGTGGCGCATGGGATGTTTGTGATGTCACAAGAAGTATATATGGCTCCGGTGAAGCGTTCTTTATTCCATTGTTAGATTAGGCAAACCGGGGCAGGGGCAAGGAAAAGAAGGACGTCAATTCGGCAGCAAAAGATTTCCACAATTTAACAAGGACTTGGTTCGCTTTTTGACTTGAAGACAAGAAGCAAAACCGAGCCGATCGAACCCGCCCTTGTAGAGAAAAAGATAAACGAACACAGATGTCAGCGATTTTTTTCTCTAACATTCCAACCAGGAAGATAAGACGGTTGGCAATTATCTTCAACTTTCATTTTTGAATGAAATGGATAAAGGTCGCAATAAATGTTAACTCCATTGTATGACGTCCTTCTTTTCCACCGTCTGCCCTGTGTTTAATGGCATGTCTCGTAACATTTAAGTTGAATGGAACATGCACTCTTGCAAAAGGTCTTTAAAGATATCTAGTGCAGAACAATGAGCATGAAGCATACATAAGTAGCCTGATCACTACAGAAATAGTGAGACAATCACACAATTGTTAGACAACAATAAGAAAGTCAGATTTGCTCTTAATATAGGTTTTGGTTATACATATTGAGAATACGTCTGAAAAGGGCGTTGAAAGATTCATGTGCCGTCGGCATTGGGAAAAGAAAACGGACAACGGGTTCGTTGAAATACGGGTCCCCATTTCATCCTCAGGTAAGTGGGTTTATTTCCCATTAGCTGTACAATTGCGTGACAATCCTTTTGTTTATGCACGTAGCGTATTTTGGGGGGAGAGACTGGCCATTTAAAAATGTGTTCAACCCAACGAGTTAAATGACAAAGCCTACCAGTGTGTGTAGTTGTCAAGTGCTGCATTCGTTGAAAGGTTTATTGGTTGTACGCACTGTGCGTGTGACGCTGTTACCGATGAGTGCACGCAGCCCTGAATTTGGTTGGAGAATCCTGGTTGAAGCTAATGAGGAAGCCTAAGTCCATTGATTCACCTATTATTCCCATCCCATACCTATATAGGGGTGGCCTATTTAGCTCAGTAGGTCATTAAATAAGCGTGTCACAATGATTCATCGCCCATGGTCTTAAGTGACACCTTCCTAAGGACAAGGCCCCTCCTTTGTCTCCCTTAGCTTCTCTGTGGAAGTGTAACCTAGGCAATGCAAAATGTATGGTGACTAGGAGAAATAAAGCAAGCTTGTGAACATGTTTTTTTGAGCTTGGAAACGTGTTGGATTGAAATGGAAATACGTGCCCCCCCCACCCCCCCACCCCCCCAAAAAATATGTATTTGCTTCCTTTCTGTAGATCTAGAGATTTGAGATATAATGTGCTTTCAATAAAACAACCAGATTTACACTTCGAAATTCAAAAGACCCCCCCCCCCCCACTCCAGTAAAACTGAACCGACACGGTACCAATATGTCATTGCCACATGATATACAAGGATGCAGAGCTGAGGTTTTGTGTGGCCCCATTTGACCGCCTGACGCATTGCAAGGCCCGGCTCCAAAACCCCTCGCCTACTACTGACGCCGTTTTACTTTTAAGTTGTTTTCAGCCGAAGAAGAGCTAAAAACGACACACAGCTAGACAAGAGATAAAATGAGTTTCTCCCAAGACTGTCGGTGTAAACCCTGTTTCCCTAGTTGCCATGGTGACGTTACCATACTTGAGATGATTTCGGAGGAGGTTTTCATGCGAGACGAAGGGAGAGAGGGAGTGATGGTGCAGGAATACAGATGAAAGGAAAACCAAAAGCAGATTTTTTTGTGGGAGGCAGTAATAAGAATAGAACCATAACCTAGATATGTTTTCTGCTACTATTATAATAGAAGGTGCAGAAGGCCTAAAGACCACAGACACAGTTTACATTTATTCTGATAATTCGATGACTTAGCATTGACTTTACAGAATCATCTTTTGATGTAATTTTCCAGTCGCAAATTTCAGAAAGGCTAGGCCTTATTCCTTCGATTTATTTATAATGCCACTGTTGCAAAGGGTCTGACTTTGTCTACGTCTAAATAAATTGGGTGAATGAAATGGTATCATGAATGTATTCAGTATACGCATGGAGTGTGAGGGACAGCTTGGTTCCAGACCTTCCTGTCCCAGTCTCAACATGTCCCCTAGCCCGTCCACAACCAACTCCCCCTCCCAATTTGCAATCCTGCTCTCTCTCTTGCATGACACACGTTATCCTGTCTCCAACTTTGCGCAGACGCCAGGGTTCCATGGAGGCCGTTTCGAACTTCAGTCTCAAGCGTAGATTCGAGGAGGTTGACAGTGGCTCACCGTACTCGACGCCCAAGGACTCAGACGATGACATCTCCAGTAATGACAGCGCAGACAGCTTTGACAGCCTCAACCCCCCCTCCAGCACCTCCTTTACACGTAAGGTTTATGACACATACATAGCTTGTTGGCTGAGGGATATATATTATAAAAACGATATACCTTTACAAAAACACTAACCAAAAAGTATAATTGGTAAACAATGATGGCCCAGTTACCCCCTTGCACAGAATACGCAATTCCTGCCTCCATTGTCCCTCTACGACTTTCTTCTCCTCCGTTCTCAGCGACGTCCATCCTTGGGCGACGTAAGCCCTCGCCTGGGAGGAAGCGGGTCCGCTTTGACGTGGTGACGGTCTACTACTTCCCCCGCCGGCAGGGCTTCACCAGCGTGCCCAGCCAAGGCGGCAGCTCCCTGGGTATGGCACGCCACCACTCCTCCATTCGACACTACACCCTGGGCGAGTTTGCCCGCGAGCAGGAGACCGGCCACCGGCACACCCTGCGCCAGCACTTGCGCCAGGAGAAACTCAATGCTCGCAAAAAGAAAGTAAGTGAGATCAAATGCCTTTGGATATATTCCGAAGGATTTGATGATGGAATGTATATTCATGCCTAAAAGTCATCCGTTTTGATTCAAATATATCTTGGAATCGGATGGGTACTTGTTTTAAATCAACACATGCATTTGACACGCAATGTGTTCCCAAGTGGGTCCTCTCCATTTTGAAATGAAAGCACCCGTGAAACGTCCGTGGAGAGTCTTCATTGTGTTCATCTGACAAAGTGCCCTCTTTAAACCCTTCACGCCCAGCTTACGCGCAACGGCACAGTTGAGTGTGCCCAGGCGGACTTGCTGACCCTGGACGACGTGTCCGACGAGGACCTGGACGTGGAAGGCGTGGAGGTGGACGACTGCTTCTTCCTCCAGCCGCTGCCCACCAAACGGCGCCGTGCCCTGCTGCGGGCCTCCGGCATCGCTCGCATCGACGCCCGGGAGAAAGCAGAGCTGAGGACCATCCGGCTGTCCCGCGAGGAGTGTGGCTGCGACTGCCGCTTCTACTGTGACCCTCGTCACTGTGGCTGCAGCCAGGCTGGCATCAAGTGCCAGGTAGGCTGTGCTTTTAAAGTTATATGTATACATTTGTAAAACCTACATATATCTGTAAACCTTTTTGTTTATATAAAAACACGCGCAATCACACATATAAACAAAAAATATTTTTAAAGGGCAGTCCACACTACGTAGTACAAACTACTTACTACGATGCCTGGTTGACAGCTGCAGTCAGTTGTTTTTTTTTCTCCGTAAGATGAAATGTGTAATAACACCTCTGCCCTCTTTTCTCTCCTCCATTGTTCTTGTTTTTCCAGGTGGACAGGATGTCCTTCCCCTGTGGCTGTGCACGGGACGGCTGCGGCAACTCGGCGGGCCGCATCGAGTTCAACCCCCTGCGCGTGCGCACCCACTACCTGCACACCATCATGAAGCTGGACCTGGAAAAGAGGAAGCTGCTGGGACAGAGGGGAGGCGCGGAGGCGTACCCCGAGTCGGACCTGATCTCCTCCCCGTCCTCCACCTGCCCCACGTCCCCCGACAGGTCCTCCGCCGCTGGCCTGGACTCGGACCTGGAGGAGAGGGAGGTGCAGACGGTGCTGGAGGTCCACGACCTCCTGGCCGAGCAAGACATCCTGGAGCGGGAGAACGAGACGGCCGTGCTCCACCTGCAGAGTGCCGAGGAGCAGGAGAGGATGGAGCGGGAGGAGGAAGAGGAGGCCCAGCAGAGCCTGTTGGGGTCTGGGGAGCAGACAGCCCTCTGCCTGCTGCCCAGTGCCCTGGGTGGGGAGGGGGCCGGTGTGGCCGTGATGGAGCAGGTCCTCCTGCAGGGTCCCTTCCCCACAGGGACCACGGTGCTCTGCATCAACCAGGAGGAGAGCCCTCCTGGCCTCCTCAAAGACCCAGGCTCACTGCTCTACTACCAGCTAGGCCCCATGGAGTCGGGTGCCTTTGAGTCTCTGCCCAAGGTGGAGGAGGGTTTGGAGAGAGGAGGAGGAGGAGGAGGAGGAGGCGGCGGCGGCGGCGGCGGCGGCGGCGGCGGAGGAGGAGGAGAGGAGGCGGAGAAGGAGGCGGAGAAGGAGAAGGAGGAGGAGGAGGAGGATTCGGGTGAGTCGTCACTGGCGGCGGCGCCGTGCTCCGAGAACGGTAAAGGGGTGGGCGTGGTGGACGCCCCCTCATGCCCCCGGCCCAGCCTCTCAGACGGGCACTGCCAAGGGGGGGCCTGCCTGGCCTCGGAGGGTGAGATGTACCCACTGCCACCCGAGGTTTAACACTAGCACCTCTGCAGACGTTTTGCACAACAGCTTCGTCGTCTAATCGGAACGAAGCCCTCGCTACATGTTTGTAGTTCATAGTGATTCATTGAAACCATAAATAAAGATGACTAGTTACCGTAGGGAACACTCGTTGAACATGGGTGAATTTGAAAGGTGAGCATCAGGAAAGGGGAGGGGAAGCCTGAAAGCACACACAGATCCTTCCCCAGCAGGTCCGTGAGAGGGCCTCGGTGACTTAGCAAAAGCTCTTATAGGCATGAAGCCGTAGAGCTTGGCCTTAATGAAAAGAGAGAACAAAAAGAAAAAAAAAAAACGTGTGTGTGGAAGTCATATTGTAATTGATTTCTAAAAGTAGACACTTTTTTTTGTTTGTTTTATTCATTTCCATAGCCACAAAGAGATAATGTGGCAGGGTTCATGTTAACACAAGGCTTTGTGTAGGTGTATGTACACAAAGCTAAGTGAAAGGTGTGTGTGCGTGCAGTTCCCTAAAACACTGGCACACTTTCATTTGCAGCAGGGTTAGGCTGTAATCTTCAACGTCAGTTGAAGGACACTGATAAAACTATCCCCCCTCCCCAAGCCTGAACCTCAGACCCATCACGGCACTCACCCTGGGCTCCACATAGCGCCAGCTTCAATGAGTCTGATGTTGAGGCCTGCTTTGAGAATAGACCTAAACCATCCTGGAAATACTTGTAAATTGAGTACTGTAGATGTGTTTGCGACGGGCAAGGCACAGCCAAGATATCTGCTGCCTTTGATTTAGTTCAAGGGCACAGAGTGATGTGGCCTCTGCAGCTTTGGGGCCCGAAAGTGACCCAACGGTTCTAGCAGGCTGGCACAGTCTCCCCTGGTTGTCGCCTAGTTAGCCCCTGCTCATACCTTAACACCATTTATTTATCAAAGGACACGTGTACAGGGTAAGGACCATTGCAATGCTTACAGAATTATCCTACTTTTTAATAACGTGTTGTTTGCTTTAATATTCTGGGTGAAAAAGCCCTGTGCTCTTTTTTTTGTTTTGTTTTTGAACGAAAGTATAAAAAAAAAAGACTGCTCAGCGTGTGATGTTATCAGACATGTCGTCAGCCGACTCATTTCTTAAGGGGTAGAGTGTAACTTCATGGCATGTCTGTGCGTTCACCTCGCGCTATGAGTCAGAAGGGAGTCATGGTAATGACTTTCCGAGTAAGAAATGTTACATACTTTTAAAACAACAGCATTTAAAGCATTAAAGAAAAGACTGTCTGCTCTGGTGTTTTGAAGTAGTAATACAGAAATATGTGATGTTACTAAATTATAGAATGGAAAACCTGGATTGTGATTGCTTGATCGTGTGTGTGTGTGTGTGTGTGTGTGTGTGTGTGTGTGTGTGTGTGTGTGTGTGTGTGTGTGTGGGGGGGGGGGGTGGTGGTGGTGGTATGTCTTTGTGTATGTGTGATTGTAGGCTTGGGGGAGGGGGTTGGGGTTGATGCATAAGTTGGTTTACTCCTTTCAAAGGTGCTGTCCCTATAGGTTTATATTGAAAAAAACAAAATTCTACCATCCAGAGAAATGTAATTTCCAGGAGTCATTATTTCTTAATGGTGGATATAATAGAAGTTATTGTAATGGAGAGCCTATCACTGGCGTGCAATAGCAATTGCACAGAAAATCAGTTGTGACTATTAGTATTATTATCATTATTATTATTATGGATGTTGTCAAAATATGTAAAATGCAATCGTATAACATCTTTTAGTCTTTTAAATGTATTTTTATGCCCCGTGCTGTTTTTGCTGACCTGCAGTTTGTGTGTGTGTGCCGACGCGTCATCTATTAGATCAATCCTGTGTTTGGTTGCTCACATATTGTTAGCATCGCCTGTCGAAACATAAGGGCATAACACAAAAAATTGATATTTCGTATGACGTGTCTGATGTGTTTTCTTTGCCTTTTTAATTTCTTAATCTAAACTTGCTTATGAGTTGCACCAAAGCAGTGGTTTCAAACCTAATTAGATACCTTCTTTTTTTAAATTAACAGTCTTTATATTAATAATAATATTAATAACGTGACACCTTGGATATTTGTGATTCTTCTCTTATAATTGCTTGACATGCCTTGATGTAGTTCCCTCCTTGAAGCAATGTTGATTACAAGCTGCCTAATGTTGAGTCTTTGTCTTTAGCTTTGTACAAATTCATTTAGGTTTGGGACCACTGCAACAAATGAACTCCAATCCATGTGATTGTGCACGTGTGTCTGTGAGGAAGAAGCGTGTATGATCAGTGTGTACGACTGAAAAAAAATAAAATCCGGTAAAGTTAGACTTCACATTAATAACGCTGTGAGAACTACTCTTATGCTAACTGTTGCCTAAAGTGGACAAAACCTTTTTTTTTTATACAAAATATAAAATAAAGTACACATTTGAAAAACTAAATGTTATCCGACTTACTGATTAATGGTCTTTTGTTCACCATGAAGCCTCTGACTAATGTTGTTTTACAAGGTGACTCGAGTGACCTCAAGTGGCCTTGGAATGAAAAACACAGCTAGGTCAGCTAAAACCTCCAACTGAGTTGATTAGCCATAATGTAGTCCCTTAATTTATAATTCTGTGCTATTTTGTTGCTACCTATCCCACGGTATTAACAACTCTAGATAAAAGTCTAGGTCAAATCTGTAGTGAAAGATCAATGTGCACACGTGAGTTACATTTAAATGGTAGTAGAAGGGCATTGGCCACAGGCATCTTTTACTCTTCAACAGTAAACAGAGTAAATGTGAAGAGCTTTTGTTTACATTCAATATAATTTGTTGAGTTTATTGTGAATGGGCAGCCCTTCAGTATCCTTGTGTCCTTGTTTAAAGGAGTACCAGTAGGGGGCAGTATTAATTCAGTAATTAAGTGTTCCTGTGGATGTCTAAGCCCTGGACATATTCCTTCTGCAGTAATGCATTCTTGTTTGTGACTCTAGAATCGAATAATACAACTGTTATTTACCTTGATTCAATCAATCAGTGACTGAAACACAAACATAGGTTTGATAGGAGATTATACCAAGGCCCAGCCAGCAAGTGGTATCAGACAGGAGCTCTACTGTATATTCAAGTTGATCTGTTTACTCATGTTCTACAAACTCAACCACATACTTTACTTCCGCCCTTTAGCACAAAAAGGTTGCTTCAGTGAGGATAGAACATTGGGTCTTATAGACCAACATCAATGCTATGTACCCTTTCTGATGTGTGATATTATCCAATCACATTAGGTGCTGAGAAGTTATTTTCAGGTGATATGCATCTATACTGAAACCTATTATGGCCATACCTATCTGAATTCACTGTACAGCCCCCCCCCCCCCCCCCCCCCCCCCCCCCCCCTCAGGGAGGGAGAAACTGATTACTGTACTATTTTGAAGTGGACGCATATTTTCCCCCCTCACTACAATAGCAGGAAGCGGGTGGCTGGGTAAAGTGACACGGTGTCCCCCGCCAGTCCCTTGGAGTATCGAGCAAAAGACCCTTCCCATCAAGTGGGCCTTGCCAACACGGCCAAAACAATAAACACCAAAGCACATTGTTGGGGGGGGGGGGGGGGACAGGGTCAGAACGCACACACATTGTTCTGAAATGTGCTTCCCTTCATTGGACCAGTGTTGTAACACAAGTACAGGACTCTGTGCCATGATCTGATAGTCGAGACACCTCCTCAGTGCCGGTTGACATCTGTCATCTTGTTGTCATCGTACACATGTTCAACTCCAGTTTCACTGCCCATCAGTTTGGGCTGCCATCTTAAGAGAACGTCCAGCTTTCAACCAGCCAAACGTGAGTATCATTTCAGTAGGGGAGCCGGGACAAGGCACTCATCAAACGTGCACAGAGAAACATATGTACACGCATGAATGCATGCACATAAATGCACACTTGGCACTATGACACACTACAATCTGTTGGGGAAACAGTGGTGACAGGGGTCCATAAGTCTGAGGGCCTTGGCCGAATCATCCGAGAGGCCTTTCCTGCCTCTGTCTCTGCATTGTGTAGCTTTACCAATGGCCGGAAGAGCACAGACAGGGCTGATAGCATCAATGCTGCTGGCATAACATAGCACACCCTAGTGGAGAGCTGTGGGGGAGAAAATGTCCACATGATACAACCATTAGGGTCTGAATGCTCTGCCATAAGAAGTCTATTGATAGTGTTACAGTGAAAGACACTGACTTTCTCCACCCTGGCCATTGTGCTTCTACTCTGTGGCCAATGGGAACACAGTAAAGAGCTGTGGAGAGGGGAGTGGGCATGGAGCACGGCCGAAGCAAGAGTCAAAATGGACACGCGCCACACCACACCGCGCCGCGCCGCTCCACCAATCCACCAGACGGCACGCTCTGCCCCGGGGCCTGGAAGGAATGCGCTTCCTCTCTCAGTGACGCCAGGGCTGTGCCATCGTCAAGGGTCGCACGGAGCCAAATCCATTTGAAATGGTACTATTCATAAAAAAAATAAATAAAAAAAGAATAGAAAAAAAAAAATGTCCCATGGCAGTTTCTCTGGTCCGGGCCGAACGGAGGGCTGAAGGAATGTCGCTCACAATGGCCCCTCCACTGTAACGTAAGAGTCTAGCCTCTCAACATGAGAGCAGAGCATGACGCTCCCCAGGAGACTGAGAAGAAGCACGGACAAAGTGCACCGTAAAGATGAGCATACCACGCATGAGGGATGAAAGCTGCTGTGGCGGATATGTCTGGCGTGTAACTGCTTCTGGGGTCGATGGCAGCGGCGTGTACAGGAAAGTTCCTCGTATCCTGTTCCAGGTATCCAGGCCTTGGTAACTGGGACTAATTCCATGTCTATCTCACTCTGCGTTCCGTTGTAATAAACCCCAGTTTACAATATTTTCGTTTCACCCTCCCTTCTTTTTGTCTGACATACTTTTAGTTATATGGGGACTCCCACTTGGGGAGTAGTTATTGAAGCACAATTGATATTTTCCATGGCCTGAACTTGATTAAGCAATAGGATTAAACTGCTCATGACCTCAGGAACCCCCAGCCCCTCATGTGTTTCACAAAATATCTCTAGCTCACTTAAAGAATAGACATTGGAATCATGTGTTCCACAGTCTTGATTTAACAGCACTTATGCCACAGTTTTAGTTTGTGATCATATTTCATGTCATCATTTTTGTGGGGGGTCTTAAAAGAAGGTCAGAGCTTAGAATCTCAAAGGTGGGCACAACTGGGCCAAAACCAGATGATTTGGATTATGTCACTGACTCTGGGGGCTCGAGTCCATGCTGCTAAAGCAAGTAAGAAGGGAACTCAGTAAAAACATGATGCTGTTGTCAAGCTATCTTTGAGGGAACTATAAAACAGAAACTCAGCAGCGTCTTGGTTGAAACACGGTGCTCCTTGCTTCCCCCTGCTCGCCTTTGTCTCACAGCAGACCTTCGTCATCTCTCCCTCCCTCTTCATTAACAACGGTTGTTAGCTGCTGTACAGTCTAAAACACACACACACACACACACACACACACACAAAAAAAACGTTTCTGGGGATTTTCATATCATGTCATATTTAAAAAAAAAATGTTACCGTTTTTTTTCCATTTCTAAACATTGACTGTAATTAAAAGAAAAAAACCAACAACAATTAGCTACGCCGTTGGCTCCTTGCCCAGTTCTCCTAATGGCCGGAAGTTGGAATGTTTATCTGCTTACATAGGGTCTCACCAGCAACCGGGGGATAACCTCATCTGAATGCTTTCTATCACACACTCTAGACCAGAGCAGTGACCTCATCACAACGCAATCTAGCGAGAGTGAATCGTGTGGCACTGTTCGGAACTGTTGCCCGAGCCTGTAAACTTTAATGTGTTCTGCTGATGCCCTTTGATCAATGTGAACTATTAGACACAGGTCTTCGGACGTGCTGTGTTTGATTTGCCGTGGACCAGTGTGTGGTTTTCTTGTTTGATAACCTTTAGGTGGTTTGCAACATCCCCATGGTTCCTACTCTGGCTGTACTCCAATGACATATAGAGGATTGCATCACATGATCTTGACGTGTGGCGGAGCGGAGCCTATAGTATCTTGATTGATAGGCGATGATATCATCTCTCTAAGTAGGAGCATTATGTCAGTATAATAATGCTATTGTGATATTACATTACAGTGTGTGTACAGAGCAGCCGAACCATATTCCATATTCAGTCTCATTCTTATTACCGTTTATATATTATGTATTTAATGTATACACCTAATACATACATTAACCATATCCCTTGTAGTGCTACTATTGAAATACTTATGATCAGGAGTGGAGTATACTTTTTTTTATACAGAGTCTGGGTGTTGAACTATCCAGTCCTCCCTGCAATTGGATCAGCCTACACCAAAGGGTGAGATAACCACAAGAAGAAGAGCTCATCCCAAAAACATCAACCCACCAATGTCGGAAGGGAGTGAACCTTTGGAGGTTTGTGTGCGTAATGACAGATCGTCTATTTACTCTCGGTACGATAACGGTTTCCTCTTGAGATCGTCAGTTTCCGAACGTTTTTTTTCCTCCTGCGTGTTCAGTTCAGTGTGTCATAAGAGAGAGAGTGCAATGGAGAGGGGGGCGGTTGTGCTCTAAAGCAGCAACAGATTACCTAACAAATGCATTGCCTCTTATACCAGCCAGCCATTGTCATCCATTTTGCCCACTCGGCTTTCTCTCACACTCTGATTCCCAGCACGGAGTTCTCAACGACCTGCCGCCCCTCTCTGACTTCCATCCTTTACTGCCTCTCACTGTTCATGACCCTGCCATAGGCCCCAGGCTCCAGCATGGTCAAGGGGGACTTGAGAAACCGTTAGCGAAGAGGAAGAAGGTTTACATTCTACAAGTGGTGGGAATCAAGAGGGGTAAGCATGTGTCGCTATTGGAAGGCTGGGAAGGGAAACGGAATCACTTCCTTTCCAAGTGTCCCACAGTAATTCCCTGCTGAGTGAATTACTCAACTAAATGAATGATGTTGAAAAAAAGAAAGAAATCCCTGTGCATGGCAAACATCAAATCCCCCACAAAGGCAGTCAGGTCCCATCAGAGCTTCATTAAAACCATGTCTCTGTTGTTACAGGGTGTTTTCCTATGTTGTTACTGCTGGCATAAAAGCAGCTAGCAATCGGGGGTGTTTTCGGCGGGGGAGCATGCCGTTCCAGTCTTTATGGAGGTCGGCGTTTCAAAGTGGGTGCCCATTTATTGATCCTTGTTTCCACATGACCTCATTTCCTGTTACACGGGGGTCCAGGCACCTACCTGTGAAAACAAAACGTGCCTGTCCTTCCCGCTGTTAAGAGATTCCACTCACTGTGCTGGGCTAGGCGTTTTTTTTTTCTCCCTACTTTAGTGTCATGGAAACACGTATTCCAGAAGACAGGGCTGCTAGCGTAGGGGGATTCTTTCCATTTGTGGAACATGCTCGTAGGGTCGGGTCTGGTCAGGAAGACATACGCTGGATGATTGTGCTGTGGCTGTGTTTGGAGCTGATAAGAACAATGAACTCCATTGGGGGAAGGCCTTTTCTGTTGTTTTTGTTTAATTACTGATAGAACCACTGCCAAAACTGAGAAGGAGAAATGAATTTGTATTTGTTATTTTGGTTCAGGTTTTGGCATGTGATACTTAATTGAAGCTCCTTCTGATAAGATTGGGATGATAGTGAAGCTTTTGGCAGTAAAGGACTGAATGTTATAAACAGTCTCCCAGCGGCCAGGTTGTCCATTGAGGTTCCCAGCACTCTGACCTGGGACTTGAAGGTGGAGCAAGAAACACTGGTTCAAAGAGAACTGCTAGACTCAATGCACAAATGCAAATAAACCTGGCATTTTTAAATATCCCATCGATTGCGAAGGAAACTGTCGATATAAGCACCTCACGACGAAGGCAATCGGTTTCAAGTGCACTCTATCAAGTGCTTGGTGGAAATGTAGCTTTAAATTACACATATCTGACGACCTTATGGTATCATTGTTAGCCCCTCTCCAGGGTATAGAGGGGAAGGGGATCCCTTGGAGGAATGAAACTATCCAAAGGCCTTGCTCCAAGAACACCGGACAGGATGTTTCTGCCCTAGTTGTTGTGCTGGATGTCAGTGGACAAGGCCTCGGCTTTGCTTGTCTCCTTATCAGGGTCTTCTATGAGTGGGTTTGAGAGTTGTTGTTTTCTTTTTCTGATTGGTGATGAATGAATGTTAATCCAAGTAATTCAGAAGAGGTAATGCAAAGGTTGCTAGTTTACTCTCAGTTAGATTCTTTCTATCTTTCGTTCTTTCTTTCGTTCGTTCGTTCTTTCTTTCGTTCTTTCTTTCTTTCTTTCTTTCTTTCTTTCTTTCCTTCTTTCTTTCTTTCTTTCTTTCTTTCTTTCTTTCTTTCTTTCTTTCTTTTCTTTCTTTCTTTCTTTCTTTCTTTCTTTCTT